>OU342740.1:306797205-307409986 GCA_910589775.1 Avena eriantha | reverse complement strand
AAGGTGTTAGTAGATGAGCTTTGGCAGGGCGCACTACTGGTGCTAGTAGCAACGTGGAGACCTGCACAACACAACCACAGAACTTTGTCCCCAACTTACGATGAGGTTGTCAATCTCACCGTGTTTTGCGGAAAACAAAGGATTAAACGTATCGAATGGAAAGAAGTAAAAGTTTGCAGAAAGTAAACACAAAGCAGTAAAAGATTGTAGATTGTATGTAAAGAAAAAGGACCGGGATCCATAGTTCACTAGAGGTGGCTCTCCTTAGATAGATAACATGCTGGTTCAACAAATTACAGCGGGGCAATTGACAAACACCGAGAAAGCAATACATGCATATACTAATCATCTTGACTCCTCCAAGACTTGATTGGGCATTACAACATAATACATAGACCGCCATCCACCTGCATCTATGACTAATAATCCACCTTCAGGTTATCATCCGAACCCCCTCCAATATTAAGTTGCAAGCAACAGATTATTGCTTTACAAACTGCATGTAAAGTAAACAATACGATTGTTCTATGAACAAAGGAATTTTGTTTTCTCCCTAGTATCAACAACACATCTAGTACCTTAGAGATTTCTGTCACTTCCCCAGATTACCAGAGGCATGAACCCACTATCGAGTATAAATACTATCTCTTGGAGTTGCTAGCATCTACTTGGCCAAGATAGCTACTAACAACGGAAAGCATGCAAGATCTCAAATAACAAAGACATGATAGAATCAATAATCAATCTGAAATAGGATCTCAATATCCATCGGATCCCCGCAAACACAACATGTATGAATTACAAATAGATGATCTTGATCATGAACGGAGCTCACAAGATCTAAACATGAAAGCACAAAGGAGGAGAACCAGCCATCTAACTACTACATGGATCCGTAGTCTAAGGATGAACTACTCACGCATCACACCGGAGGCTTGCATGGTGATGAAGAAGGCCTCCAGGGTGAATTCCCCTCTCCGGCAGGGTGCCGGGAAGAGCTTCAGATCCCTCCTGATCTAGGGATGGAGATGACGGCGGCTACAGACTCTTTCGTGGATTTTTGATCGGGTACTTAGGGTTTTCGTCCCGAGGGCAATATATAGGCGGAAGGAGAGGCCGAGGGGGTGCCGGGAGCGGCCACACCACCCCCTGGCGCGGGCTAGGCCTGGCTGCACGGCCATGTGGTGTGGTGGCTCCCTGGCCCTTCTCCGTCTCGTATTCTGGCACTTGATCACTTCCGGAAAAATAGGCACTTTGGCTTTTGTCCCGTCCAATTCCGAGAATATTCATTTTCTGACTTTCCTGGAACCAAAAACAGTAGAAAACAGGCAGCTGGCACTGTGGCTCTGGTTAATAGGTTAGTCCAATAAATCATATGAAAAGTACTCCAAAGTTGGAACAAAACACAAGAAAGTGGATAAAACCAATAATGGAACATCAAAAATTATAGATACATTTGCAATGTATCAGTCGCTGCCACCAAGCTACCAAGCACAAGTCAGGACTTGCATAATGAGGGGCGACACGAAAATGGAGTTCCACCGGTTCATGACACATCTCAGGAATGTGTTGGTTGAACCAGATGTCGCTCAGGTCATCATCGACAAAGGTATATATTTGATATATAGTTTTATAAATGTTATAATCTTGCAAACACATTGCAGTGTTAAGTATATCTGATACTTGTTCTGTTTTGGTGAAAACATGTCCTTCTGCATTAGAGGTGCTTGCTGGAGAGGAGGTGACATTGCGTGTTGATGGCGAGCATAATGATGATGGCCGACGACACACTCCCTCGACATTTATCATTTAGTTTAATTTTTAGGATGATTAATGTAATCGAGAGATTTGAACTTCTTTAGTGTGTCTCAAACTTCGTGAGACGATTATTCATATGAGTTTGTTACAAACAGTTGTTCTGCTTTTATGAATAATTTCTATTCGTGTTCATATCTTGTTTGATTATGTGTGAATTATCCTTATTGTTTGAAACTAATTGATAATGCATGAACATTTGTAAAACATTAAAATGCCTTGTTTAAAATACCCAACTTAATGATATATTCATTAATGAATGAAACCATTGTTTGAATTCAAAGTTATGTGATAATATGTGAAAGTCATTTTATTTCTTTTCACATATGAATCATGCCTAAGTTTGGCAATATTACTTGAACACCGTGTATTACTTGAACACAAAGAGTTTAAAGAATTGTTAAAAGTAAATACATATTCGATGTATTGTGTTTAACAAAAATGGTAATTATCATTAAATGATTGTTTAAATGTGTAAATAAGTTTACCAAGGGAAACATGAATATGAAACTATTTGATTTGTTCAAAGTGTTTCATCAACAAAGGGTATAAATATAAAAGAGAATCCAGTTACTATGATTTGATCAATAGTAATGAAATTCAACTTTATAAGAATGGGATAAAAGAAAATTGTGGAATGCAAAGCGTTTTGAAACGTCAAAATACAAAGCATCACAATGTGATATTAGATATCAAAAGGGGTTGAATAGAAGGCACCAAATAAATCGTTGTAGTGTGGATGTAGAGACCATTAGTTAGAAATAGTTAGCACTCAATTAGAATTGGTAAACCATTTGAATTCGTGAAACTTTTGGGGTTATTCGATATAACCAAAACAATAGCGAATAAAACCTTGTAGTGTATTCATTGGAAACTTTGAATACAAAACCCATAGCTCAAACCAAAAGGAAAGCAAGATTCGTATTGATTGGATTTTGGTGCTTTCTTGAGAAACTCACTTCTAGTGATGTTTCTCAATTATGGAGCAAATGGAAATTAGTGTAAAACACGATGAGGATTCAAAACCCTGCATTAGAGTGTTGCGAAGCGCAACTGAAAGCATTCCTGAATGATTCTCTTCACAGAAGGAAAGAATCAATGATTTTTGATCATCGTGTTTCCTCCACTATTGTTTTTTACTACATGAAGTAGGATTCAAAATGTAAATCCATATCCTGTATGGAGACATTTGTGAGTCATTTGTCATGATTCTTGAAATATGACATACCTACGAACTACAAAGTAAATAATGGTAAACTAAATTATGAGAAATCCTAGAAGTAAAATTCCCTTGAGATGAGAAAGCAATTCATTGCTGAATATCACAAGTAAAAGGGGCTACTTAAATTTTCCCAAATGATTGCAAAGCCATAGTGGAAAATGGGGGTGAATGACAAAAGCACAATTTGTCATGTATTGGATAAATTCAAATGAATTTGATTCATGTGTGCTAAATGTCTAGTGGATTTAAAACTAGTAAATTACTAGTATCTCATAGTGAATCTCCAAGTTTGGTATTTGATCAAAGAATTTTGAAGTTGTTCAAAATAGTGGGAGGATAGGCAATTTGCATAAAATTGAGTGGGAGCTATGAAAGTCTTCCTGTAACAATATGTGATTGACATATTTTAAGTGGGAGCAAAATGAGTCTCAAACTCAAATATGTAGGAACATATTCTGAGTGGGAGCTTATAGGAGTAATTCTTAAATAAGTTAAGGATGAAAGTGCAAATACTTATAAATAATGATTTATAAGATGTAGAAGTTGATAATAGGTGTATTATGATATTATGTAGTATTCCTTACGGGATTCTGGGTTTTCAGAATAGAAGTTAATTAAGGAACTGGTCCTTAATGACTCAAATTAGGAATAGTATTAAGTTTAACATCAATGGTTGAAAGAAAGAAAAAAGGATGATCGGCATCCACTATGTTAAGACATAGGTTCTGTCTTAGTAAACCATGATGATAACTTAGCATAATATGTGATCCAAATGAGGAACGTTTAAAAGTGATCAAGTTTGAATCATGGAATGTTGAGCTAAGTCTTGTCCACATTGACTAGTAGAGAGTTGTAGACATGTTTTCGAACTGCGTGTAAAGTAAACAATACGATTGTTCTATGAACAAAGGATTGTTGTTTTCTCCCTAGTAGCAACAACACATCTAGTACCTTAGAGATTTCTGTCACTTCCCTAGATTACCAAAGGCATGAACCCACTATCGAGCATAAATACTAACTCTTGGAGTTGCTAGCATCTACTTGGCCAAGATAGCTACTAACAACGGAAAGCATGCAAGATCTCAAATAACAAAGACATGATAGAATCAATAATCAATCTGAAATAGCATCTCAATATCCATCGGATCCCCGCAAACACAACATGTATGAATTACAAATAGATGATCTTGATCATGAACAGAGCTCACAAGATCTAAACATGAAATCACAAAGGAGGAGAACCAGCCATCTAACTACTACATGGATCCGTAGTCTAAGGATGAACTACTCACGCATCACACCGGAGGCTTGCATGGTGATGAAGAAGGCCTCCAGGGTGAATTCCCCTCTCCGGCAGGGTGCCGGGAAGAGCTTCAGATCCCTCCTGATCTAGGGATGGAGATGACGGCGGCTACAGACTCTTTCGTGGATTTTTGATCGGGTACTTAGGGTTTTCGTCCCGAGGGCAATATATAGGCGGAAGGAGAGGCCGAGGGGGTGCCGGGAGCGGCCACACCACCCCCTGGCGCGGGCCAGGCCTGGCCGCGCGGCCAGGTGGTGTGGTGGCTCCCTGGCCCTTCTCCGTCTCGTATTCTGGCACTTGATCACTTCCGGAAAAATAGGCACTTTGGCTTTTGTCCCGTCCAATTCCGAGAATATTCATATTCTGACTTTCCTGGAACCAAAAATAGCAGAAAATACGCAGCTGGCACTGTGGCTCTTATTAATAGGTTAGTCCAAGAAATCATATGAAAAGTACTCCAAAGTTGGAACAAAACACAAGAAAGTGGATAAAACCAATAATGGAACATCAAAAATTATAGATACATTTGCAATGTATCAACATCCCCAAGCTTAACTCCTGCTCGTCCTCGAGTAGGTAAGTGATAAAAAGAAAGAATAATTTTTGAGGTGACATGCACCATCAAAGACTTGATCAAAGTATTTGTAAAACATTCAAAGCTGGGATCATAGTACTTCAATCATAACATGAAAGACAAAGTTCTAGCAATAAGCAAAGAAACTATGATGCAACATGAAAAGGCACAAACAAAAGATTCATGAATAACAATGCTTTGCAAGACGTTTGTTTGTTTCACATAAAGAACACATAGCATAATAGTATTCAGCTTGTACCTCAATAGAGTAGCAAATATAAATGCATAGGACACCTTCAAAGTTCATAAGAGTGACTAGATACAATAGTTTCAAACAAGCAATATCAAGTTATGCATCAATCAACTAGTCTTGGGACAATACACATAGAACTAAGAATGGCCACTATGCTCTCAAAGTAGGTGCATAAAGATAGAAGGTGGAGACTCAATATAATGGTGGAAGAAAAGCCTTTTGTAAAAGGAAGTAGGGATTCAAGTCTCATAAAGAGCTTCCAAAAAATTATGGTACTTGTAGATTTCAGCTCTCATTGTCCCTATTATAAGCATCTTGAAGTGATTAAGGTTAAACCGCCTAAGAGAAGTATGGATACTAAGGAAAATGGGAGTGAGGCTGTGGACAAGGTCACAATGGATGACCTCAAGATGTTAGAAACAACCTTGTTGAAATCCTTTGAGACCAAAATGGAAGAGATGCAGCAATGATTGCTCGTCTCACCTCATCTACAACCCCACCTCCATCTTCCTTTGAGGCCATCACTCCTCTAAGGGTAAGGCTCATGCCGACTCTAAGGAAGATGAGGTGGTGGGTTAGAAAAATAATGGCTCCGCTTCCAAGAAGGGAAGTGGTAAGGAGGATAATAGTGAGGTCTCTCACTTATATTCTCCCTACCCACCTATCCCTCATCCTCATATAAACAATAGGGGTGATCCACCAAAGCTTACTACATCTTCATTTAATCAATGGCAATTCTTAATGAAATCTCATGTGTGTAGTTCGTTGATTGAGCTTTGGAGGATCATTGAAGTGTTGGAAATATGCCCTAGAGACAAATAGTAGTAAGGACTATTATCATATTTCGTATAGTTTATGATTAAGTTTTATATCATGCTATAACTGTATTGAGTGGAAACATCAATACACGTGTTATATACAAACAACCAGGGGTTCCCAGTGAAACTCTAGTCACTGGTTCATTGGTCAACAGATGATCATGTTTCCTGATCATGTGGCATTTATGCCAGTTGGAAATGAGGTCATCTCATTCAGAGAATGAGATGATGAACCAATACCCAACCTAAACATCGTGACCCTATCATGTCACGAAGTTCAAGTTACGATGATTAGAACTGGATCCTCGTAGACTATTCCTTAGACCGTGAGGCTATATCAATCACTATCTCCCGAGAGTGCTTAGATAGCATCAAACGCCATCTGCTAAAACAGTGGTTATAAAGGTGTGTTCAGGTATTCGGAGGAAACCGTAGAGGCAATATATGTCAAGAGCGGGATTTGTCCGTCCATGTGACGGGAAGATACTCAATGGCCCACTCGGAGAAGTTATATCCAATAGCTGTGCAGCGTGTGATTAGATCACGGGGATATCACTTGTCGGAACGAGTCAAGTAGCGTTGTTCAGTAACGAGATTGAACACGACATGGTAATGTCATTGATCAGATCTCGGGCAATGCAAGTATCGAGTGACAAAGGGAATAAGACATGACTGTCCCGGTTCAAACGACGAAAGATCTTTGTGGAACAAACAGGGGTCAGATGGCCATCCAGGTCCCTCTGTCGATCATTGGTGCGGGAGTGTCCGGACCATGTATGGAGTGTTCCCGAACCATGGGGTATCACGCTTAAGGGCTTGATGATGCTTAGAGAGTGTTTATAGGATCGGTAGAATCACCGAAGAAAAGAAGGGAGAAAATCGAAAGGGTTTCGGTAAGTCCGGAGGTTGTCTGGAGTGGAGGTGGAAGGTGTTCCATGGCCACGGAGATTAAATGATATGTGAATTAATGTTAAATATTGATTTAATCATTTATTCATAATTATTTAACAAATAGAAAATCAATTAAAGGTAAAAAAGGCTTAATGGGCGAATTCCGGAGGGAGAGGGCCCATTAGGGGAAAGGAGAGAGGGAGAGGGGCCAAGGGGGAGGCCGGCTGGGCCTAGCCCCCCCCCACGCGGGGCCCACTAGGTGGCTGGCGGCCACCTCCTCCCCCCTCCTCTCCTTTAGTCCCACCCCGGGACTTTGAGGGAGGTAGTACCTCCCCCCCCCTATATATAGTGGGGTATTTGGCCTAGAAAAACACACCAATAATCAATAAAGGTATCCCCACTTTTGGGAGGACCTCCAATTGATATTTTCTCTCTTCCCTCTCTCTCTCGTGACCGTGGTCCCAAGTCTGAACTGCGCGAGCGAGAGACATCTTCACCGCGGAGCGCCGTCGCGCTGCGGGATTCGGATCCGGGAGCTCTACTTCCGCAACTGCTACTGGATCGGGGAAGTGGGAGTCATCGTCAGGCACCAGAGGTGTGTAACTCCCCGCGAGGTGTCGCACTTGAGGCACTCAAGTCGTTGGAGCCAGAAGCTGCGCAAGAACTTCATCACGACCTTGAGGTTGGCTTCGGCTCGTCTACATCAACCACGCTCTCCTGAGCGTTGACAACGCTTTTCGGTCTTCAAGGGTAAGTTCGCGAAAAGCCCCTCCCGTTACTGTATTACTAATAGATAGGTCCTGGCAGCTTCAGGGGTTCAGGGGCGTAGAATAAAATTTATTGTTTTTATGCGCGGAACCCCTACAGTGGTATCCGAGTTAGATCTATGCGTAGTAATGCTAGTACGGGTATAACACACGAGATGTAGCGTGTGGGCGTTGATTTTTTAGTTGTTACCCTCCCACGTGTACTTGTGTATACAACAGTAATGCTTGATGAAGCGGCCCCCAACTAACTTTACGTGTTCATTCGCGAGACTGGTCCACGCTTGACATACGGCTTGTACCGTATAAAGTGGCTTAGGGGGGTGTCTATCTCTCTCGCATTAGTTGGTATACCATTTGCAACGGAGGGCCCCAAAAGGGGTGTAGTAGAGACAACTACTTGATCAACATTGTGCTGAAAGTTCGTAGGTAAGAATGGTTCTTGTGCGAAAGCCCATTCAGCCACGTAAAACATGCAAAGATAAAGTAGAGGCATCTAACTTTGTTTTTCAGGGGGGCATTGCTTTGTGATATGGTTGTGGCAAAGGTAAAGTAATTACCTTTTGTTACATAGTAGTAGATAGTCACAGTAATGACATACTACCACGCTGGAATGACACCGGTACCCTGGTGTCTATGGCGCCGGAACCCGTTGACGGCGGATGGAGATCACGACATGAAGGACCATATCACATAGCATTTACATTCAATGTTATTGTTTGTATGTCTTATTGTGTGCTAGTATTAGATACTCGACGGTAGCCTAATAATATGATCCATGTTAAATTAAACAACGATTGTGTTCCCCCTTAGTGTGCACCACCAAGAAAGTTCTTCGGTATGAGGCATGCCGTGATGATCGGGTGTCAGACATATCTACGTTCACATATAGTGGGTGCAAGCCATGTTGCACAGCGAAAACACTAAGGCTGATTTGGCGAGCCTAGCATGTACAAACATGGCCTCGAAACGCGGATGGTCGAAAGATCGAGCTCGAGTCACATGAATGATGTGACCGACGTTTAGCGTCCACCCCTGAACCCACATTGATGGCCGTGATGATCTGGGGAGATGTGGCTGATAGGGGTCGTGTTATCACTAGGAACCCTTTTGGGGATAGGTGTTTCTGAGTGGAGTTATTACTAACTCATTTAATTATAAACTTAGTCTAAATTCCTTTTGCAATTATAAATGTAGAAAATAGTTCTTTTGGAGATTACCTTTCCTATATACAATTGGTTAGAAGGAGAGAAGCTCAGATTAGATGGATCGAACTTCTCCATTTGGGTTGCCAGTCTCCATGTTCTCCTTAGCAAGACGACATGGTCGACTACATACTCGACGGGATGGATTTGGATCCGTTCATAGACCTTGAGACCCAGAGGAGCGGAAAGACCGCTATCTCCGTTGGGAGATGGTCTCCTATATTTCAGTTGTGATGCGTTTCGGAATGGTGGACGAGCTATGGCCTTTCATGGGTGATGTCAACCCTCGTTCGGTGATGCTGCAGCTTAGGACACATTTCGTGGATCAGACACACATTTGGGAGCATGAGTTGATGGGAGACTTCCTCTCCATTAAGATGGAGGAGAACTCGTCATTGGACAGGCACTTGCAGCACATGCACGATCTGTACATGAGGCCAGCATACTTCCTGGACGTCTGGATTACAGGCTCTTTTGCAAATGTTGCTATGTTGCGGTCGCTGATGTGCTCGACTTTCGATGTAGAGCTCGTTGGGAACCCCAAGAGGAAGGTATGATGAGCACAGCAGTAAGTTTTCCCTTAGTTATGAAACCAAGGTTTAATCGAACCAGTAGGAGCAAGGAAACACCCCAAAGGTGTTAGTAGATGAGCTTTGGCAGGGCGCACTACTGGTGCTAGTAGCAACGTGGAGACCTGCACAACACAACCACAGAACTTTGTCCCCAACTTACGATGAGGTTGTCAATCTCACCGTGTTTTGCGGAAAACAAAGGATTAAACGTATCGAATGGAAAGAAGTAAAAGTTCGCAGAAAGTAAACACAAAGCAGTAAAAGATTGTAGATTGTATGTAAAGAAAAAGGACCGGGATCCATAGTTCACTAGAGGTGGCTCTCCTTAGATAGATAACATGCTGGGTGAACAAATTACAGAGGGGCAATTGACAAACACCGAGAAAGCAATACATGCATATACTAATCATCTTGACTCCTCTGAGACTTGATTGGGCATTACAACATAATACATAGACCGCCATCCACCTGCATCTATGACTAATAATCCACCTTCAGGTTATCATCCGAACCCCCTCTAGTATTAAGTTGCAAGCAACAGATTATTGCTTTACAAACTGCGTGTAAAGTAAACAATACGATTGTTCTATGAACAAAGGAATTTTGTTTTCTCCCTAGTAGCAACAACACATCTAGTACCTTAGAGATTTCTGTCACTTCCCTAGATTACCAGAGGCATGAACCCACTATCGAGTATAAATACTATCTCTTGGAGTTGCTAGCATCTACTTGGCCAAGATAGCTACTAACAACGGAAAGCATGCAAGATCTCAAATAACAAAGACATGATAGAATCAATAATCAATCTGAAATAGGATCTCAATATCCATCGGATCCCCGCAAACACAACATGTATGAATTACAAATAGATGATCTTGATCATGAACGGAGCTCACAAGATCTAAACATGAAAGCACAAAGGAGGAGAACCAGCCATCTAACTACTACATGGATCCGTAGTCTAAGGATGAACTACTCACGCATCACACCGGAGGCTTGCATGGTGATGAAGAAGGCCTCCAGGGTGAATTCCCCTCTCCGGCAGGGTGCCGGGAAGAGCTTCAGATCCCTCCTGATCTAGGGATGGAGATGACGGCGGCTACAGACTCTTTCGTGGATTTTTGATCGGGTACTTAGGGTTTTCGTCCCGAGGGCAATATATAGGCGGAAGGAGAGGCCGAGGGGGTGCCGGGAGCGGCCACACCACCCCCTGGCGCGGGCCAGGCGTGGCCGCGCGGCCAGGTGGTGTGGTGGCTCCCTGGCCCTTCTCCGTCTCGTATTCTGGCACTTGATCACTTCCGGAAAAATAGGCACTTTGGCTTTTGTCCCGTCCAATTTCGAGAATATTCATTTTCTGACTTTCCTGGAACCAAAAATAGCAGAAAATACGCAGCTGGCACTATGGCTCTTATTAATAGGTTAGTCCAAGAAATCATATGAAAACTACTCCAAAGTTGGAACAAAACACAAGAAAGTGGATAAAACCAATAATGGAACATCAAAAATTATAGATACATTTGCAATGTATCAACATCCCCAAGCTTAACTCCTGCTCGTCCTCGAGTAGGTAAGTGATAGAAAGAAAGAATAAGTTTTGAGGTGACATGCACCATCAAAGACTTGATCAAAGTATTTGTAAAACATTCAAAGCTGGGATCATAGTACTTCAATCATAACATGAAAGACAAAGTTCTAGCAATAAGCAAAGAAACTATGATGCAACATGAAAAGGCACAAACAAAAGATTCATGAATAACAATGCTTTGCAAGATGTTTGTTTGTTTCACATAAAGAAAACATAGCATAATAGTATTCAGCTTGTACCTCAATAGAGTAGCAAATATAAATGCATAGGACACCTTCAAAGTTCATAAGAGTGACTAGATACAATAGTTTCAAACAAGCAATATCAAGTTATGCATCAATCAACTAGTCTTGGGACAATACACATAGAACTAAGAATGGCCACTATGCTCTCAAAGTAGGTGCATAAAGATAGAAGGTGGAGACTCAATATAATGGGGGAAGAAAAGCCTTTTGTAAAAGGAAGTAGGGATTCAAGTCTCATAAAGAGCTTCCAAAAAATTATGGTACTTGTAGCTTTCAGCTCTCATTGCCCCTATCATAAGCATCTTGAAGTGATTAAGGTTAAAGTGTACAAACTATGGTGTACATGCTTGACGAAGTATAAGTCAGAAATCTCATGTCCCTTGTATACGAGGGCCGCTCCTCATGCTACTAAAGTTTAGTCACCGGTAAGTTCTTGTCATCGTAAGTACATGTGTATCATAGAGAACCGCCAACGGGGTACCCCTTGCCCGATGATACGGAAGAATCCCCATATCAAAATGACAAGGCAAGCAGACAACGAGCATCTCAGCATTCTTCTTATTTACCATGGGAATATGGTGCCTTTTTCTCTCTTTCCTCTTTTCATAGCATCTTTTTTTTTCTTTTCTCTTGTTTTCTCAATATATGACTCTTTTTTTATAAGAAGAATGCTTCATAGACAGCTCATTATGGTTACGCTGCAGGTTTCCACCATGTCAGCATGGATTAGACCAGCGGCCCAGGCGTTTCTCTAACACATATACATAACTCCATGGACTTACAAGCTCCCCTTTCATTTCACAACGACGACATCCATATACAAAAGAGCATGATATCAACTAGGTACAAGTACCAAGTGCAATGTTGAAGGCGTTCCCCATGAAAGCATGGTTCTGCTAATTCCCGACAAATAAGTGCAAGCATATACAACATAGAAGACACAATGGTTCAAGTTTATTAAGGGCAAGTAAAGTAAAGTGTGCCATCACTAGTTTTCTCATAAGAAGTGGAAGGTAAAAAAAGCATGAATATACTTGGAATAGCATAAGCTAGTAGGTAGGTATGGTGGACTCTTTGCAATAACTTGGTTTAGGGAGTTGGATGCATGAGTGGAACTCATACTTTGTTGTGGAGGCTAGCAAAAGACTGGGAGCGACAAACTAAGAGAGCAATAATGGCCATAATCATGCAGAGCGACAAAACATCATTGATCAAAGCATAAAGTGATACTACAAGTTGAAAACTAAAGGATCATACAGGCTATGGTGACTTGAGATAGTCATAACATGGTGTGATGATGTGCCAAGTCAACCCAAATAAAGTATCAAAGGAGAATACCACTATACTATGCTTTAATATGCTAAAACAGCGCATGATTCATCCAAGGCACATTAAGAAATCTCAATTGTTTATAGCAAGTCATGCTACAAGAAAGAATAATAAGCATAAAGCCAAAAAAATATCAAGCATGGCATGACAAAGCATAGGCCACAGTCAAAAACGAGCTCTTTTTACCACATAAGCATGAACTTTCCTACTCTTTTCCAAACAAAACCAAACTATTTGCAAACCAATGTATGAAAGAGGGGGTCCAAACAATTTATTCAGAAAACTAAGCAAACCAAGGCAAATGAAAACCAAAATGAAAACGAAAAAGAAGACGCTCCAAGAAAAACACAACTGTGCATGAAACAATAAAAATGACGCGTTTGGAAGAAACCTGGGATTTTTATTGACGAAGAAGGGGATGCCTTGGGCATCCCCATGCTTTGACGCTTGTACTTCTTGGATATTTCTTGGGGTGACACGCGTGGCATCCCTAAACTTGAGCTTTAGTCCATCCTTCATCTCATTACTCATTCCTTCCATACACCTGAAATTTTTCCTTCATACAAAACTTCACACAATCTCATTAGCAACATTAGTGCACTTAAGATAAATAAGTCCCAAGGTTCAGTTCTAACACCAAATAAACTTCCATTAGAACACTAGCTACTGTAGAACTTCCCTCAAAAATATCAATTCCCCAAAAGAACTCAAGAAAGAACTAACAAGAAGCAAATGCAGAAAACTGCAGAAATCTGTAAAAACAGACCAGCAGGTAAAGACAAATTTTTTCGAAGACCTTCTGTTGCTCAAATAAAAAAGTGTTGAACTAACGCAACTTAGATAACAACCTGGGGAAGAATCAAAACAAATTACAGCTCAATCCGACATACAGAGCTCTCTTACGAATTTTTACGGTGAAGCACAGAAATCTGTTTCGGGACAACAACTTTCCCAATCATTACTTCTCTCTCATTAGATGTTACTCTTGGCACAAAAGGCAAATAAAAAGGATAAGGAGAGGTTATTATAGAGGTAATAACTTCCAAGACTCATCTAAAACTTTTTGGTTATCTCCCAATAAGTATTTTTCTTTAACGCCTTTAAGTTAGGCATAAGAAGCAAAGAAAGAATCAAGTGTTCTCAAATGAAGAAGCATTAAGACCAAATTTTGTTTTCATAGGAGAAGCAAAAGAAATATTTTCTCTCTTTTTAGGGAAGTGTTCTATAGCTTTCTTGAGTGGGAGTTGATATTTAATGGTGCCTTCTTTCATATCTATGATGGCACCAACAGTTCTAAGAAGAGGTCTTCCCAAAGTAATAGGACAAGAAGCATTGTATTCAGCATCCAAAACATAGAAATCAACGGGGACATAGGAATCGTTAACCATAATAAGAACATCATTAAGACTCCCCATGAGTTTCTTTTTAGCATTAGCATCAAGTGGGACATTCAAATAACAATCTTCAACAAGAGGCAAATCAAGCATATCATAAATCCTTCTAGGAATAATAGAAACACTACTATCAAGATCACACAAAGCTTTGAAATCAAAGTCATTCACTTTTATATTAATGATTGGTTCCCAACCGTCCTCTTGTTTTATAGGAATAGAAGCTTTATGTTTCATCTTTTCTTCTTTAATCTTTATGAGAGCATTAGTAATGTGTTTTGTAAAAGCCATGTTCATAGCACTAGCATTAGGACTTTTAGCAAGCTTTTCTAGGAACTTAATAACCTCAGAGATATTGCAACCATCAAGATCAAAATCAACTTTATCATCTAAAGTAGTAGAACTATTACTAGCCTCAACACTAGTGGTGGTGATAGTAGAAACACTAATGTTTCTAGCAATTTCATCTTCTCTTTCCCACATAGCATGTAATTCAGCTAATAGTCGAACATTTTCATCAATTCTTACATGTATAGCATTAGTAGATGCAAAGGGATTCTCATTAGTTTCAGGTTTAGCAGCCATTTTATTCAAAGTAGATTGAGCTTCAGCCAAAGATGCTATATTTCTTTCAGCATTAGAGATTTTTTCCTCAATAGTTTTATTGAAAGCAGTTTGTTTACTAATAAACTCTTTAAGCATAACTTCAAGTTCAGAGGGAGCACTCTTATTATTGTCGTAAGAATTTCCATAAGCATTACCATTGTTGGGAGGATATGGCTTATAATTGTTGTTACCAAAGTTGTTCCTATAAGCATTATTACCATAAGCATTGTTGCCAAAATTGTTATTTCTTATCAAGTTCCCGTCAACTTTCTCTTCTTGAGCAACCAAAGAGGCTAAAGGAACATTATTTGGATCAATATGGGCTTTCCCATTAACAAGCATAGACATAATAATATCAATCTTATCACTCAAGGAGGAGGTTTCCTCAACAGAATTTACCTTCTTACCTTGTGGAGCTCTCTCAGTATACCATTCAGAATAATTAACCATCATATTGTCCAGAAGTTTTGTTGCAGCACCCAAAGTGATGGTCATAAATGTACCTCCAGCAGCTGAATCATATATGTTCCTTGAAGAATAGTTCAATCCTGCATAAAAAGTTTGGATGATCATCCAAGAAGTCAGTCCATGAGTGGGACAATTCTTTACCAAAGATTTCATTCTTTCCCAAGCTTGAGCAACATGCTCATTATCAAGTTCTTCAAACTTAATTATTTCACTTCTCATGGATATAATCTTAGCAGGAGGATAGTATTTTCCAATAAAAGCATCTTTGCACTTGGTCCAAGAATCAATACTATTCCCAGTTAAGGAATTCAACCATTCTTTAGCTTTTCCTCTCAAAGAGAAAGGAAACAATTTCAGCTTAATAATATGACCATCTATATCCCTATGCTTTTGCATCTCACAAAGTTCAACAAAGTTATTTAGATGGGAAGCAGCATCTTCATTACCAATACCAGAAAATTGTTCTCTCATAACAAGATTGAGCAAAGCAGGTTGTATGTCAAAGAAAGTATTTTCAGCCACAGGTGGAGCAATGGGTTGTACTCATAAAATCATTGTTGTTGGTGCTAGTGAAGTCACACAACTTAGTGTTTTCAAGAGTAGTCATTTTTTTGGGTTTTCAAATAAGAAAGCAAACTTGCAAAACTAATTTTTTTGTGTTTTTGAAGGACAAAACAAGCAAATAAAGCAAAAAGAACTAAGCAAAACAAAAACAACAAAGTGAAGAGATTGGTTATGAGGGACTCCCCTTGTGAAGATGTCCTTGACTCCCCGACAACGGCGCCAGAAAATATCTTGATGCGCTCGACTTTCGACGTAGAGCTCGTTGGGAACCCCAAGAGGAAGGTCTGATGAGCACAGCAGTAAGTTTTCCCTCAGTTATGAAACCAAGGTTTAATCGAACCAGTAGGAGCAAGGAAACACCCCAAAGATATTACCAGCTGAGGTTTGGAAGGGCGCACTACCGGTGCTAGTAGCAACGTGGAGACCTGCACAACACAACCACAGAACTTTGTCCCCAACTTACGATGAGGTTGTCAATCTCACCGTGTTTTGCGGAAAACAAAGGATTAAACGTATCGAATGGAAAGAAGTAAAAGTTTGCAGAAAGTAAACACAAAGAAGTAAAAGATTGTAGATTGTATGTAAAGAAAAAGGACCGGAATCCATAGTTCACTAGAGGTGGCTCTCCTTAGATAGATAACATGTTGGGTGAACAAATTACAGCGGGGCAATTGACAAACACCGAGAAAGCAATACATGCATATACTAATCATCTTGACTCCTCTGAGACTTGATTGGGCATTACAACATAATACATAGACTGCCATCCAACTGCATCTATGACTAATAATCCACCTTCAGGTTATCATCCGAACCCCCTCCAGTATTAAGTTGCAAGCAACAAATTATTGCTTTTCGAACTGCGTGTAAAGTAAACAATACGATTGTTCTATGAACAAAGGATTGTTGTTTTCTCCCTAGTAGCAACACCACATCGAGTACCTTAGAGATTTCTGTCACTTCCCTAGATTACCAGAGGCATGAACCCACTATCGAGCATAAATACTAACTCTTGGAGTTGCTAGCATCTACTTGGCCAAGATAGCTACTAACAACGGAAAGCATGCAAGATCTCAAATAACAAAGACATGATAGAATCAATAATCAATCTGAAATAGCATCTCAATATCCATCGGATCCCCGCAAACACAACATGTATGAATTACAAATAGATGATCTTGATCATGAACAGAGCTCACAAGATCTAAACATGAAATCACAAAGGAGGAGAACCAGCCATCTAGCTACTACATGGATCCGTAGTCTAAGGATGAACTACTCACGCTTCACACCGGAGGCTTGCATGGTGATGAAGAAGGCCTCCAGGGTGAATTCCCCTCTCCGGCAGGGTGCCGGGAAGAGCTTCAGATCCCTCCCGATCTAGGGATGGAGATGACGGCGGCTACAAACTCTTTCGTGGATTTTTGATCGGGTACTTAGGGTTTTCGTCCCGAGCGTAATATATAGGCGGAAGGAGAGGCCGAGGGGGTGCCGGGAGCGGCCACACCACCCCTGGCGCAGGCCAGGCCTGGCTGCACGGCCAGGTGGTGTGGGGGCTCCCTGGCCCTTCTCCGTCTCGTATTCTGGCACTTGATCACTTCCGGAAAAATAGGCACTTTGGCTTTTGTCCCGTCCAATTCCGAGAATATTCATTTTCTGACTTTCTTGGAACCAAAAACAGCAGAAAACAGGCAGCTGGCACTGTGGCTCTGGTTAATAGGTTAGTCCAATAAATCATATGAAAATTACTCCAAAGTTGGAACAAAACACAAGAAAGTGGATAAGACCAAGCATGGAACATCAAAAATTATAGATACATTTGCAATGTATCAGTCGCTGCCACCAAGCTACCAAGCACAAGTCAGGACTTGCATAATGAGGGGCGACACGAAAATGGAGTTCCACCAGTTCATGACACATCTCAGGAATGTGTTGGTTGAACCAGATGTCGCTCAGGTCGTCATCGACAAAGGTATATATTTGATATACAGTTTTATAAATGTTATAATCTTGCAAACACATTGCAGTGTTAAGTATATCTGATACTTGTTCTGTTTTGGTGAAAACAGGTCCTTCTGCATTAGAGGTGATTGCTTGAGAGGAGGTGACATTGCGTGTTGATGGCGAGCATAATGATGATGGCCGACGACACACTCCCTCGACATTTATCATTTAGTTTAATTTTTAGGATGATTAATGTAATCGAGAGATTTGAACTTCTTTAGTGTGTCTCACACTTCGTGAGACGATTATTCATATGAGTTTGTAACAAACAGTTGTTCTGCTTTTATGAATAATTTCTATTCGTGTTCATATCTTGTTTGATTATGTGTGAATTATCCTTATTGTTTGAAACTAATTGATAATGCATGAACATTTGTAAAACATTAAAATGCCTTGTTTAAAATACCCAACTTAATGATATATTCATTAATGAATGAAACCATTGTTTGAATTCAAAGTTATGTGATAATATGTGAAAGTCATTTTATTTCTTTTCACATATGAATCATGCCTAAGTTTGGCAATATTACTTGAACACCGTGTATTACTTGAACACAAAGAGTTTAAAGAATTGTTAAAAGTAAATACATATTCGATGTATTGTGTTTAACAAAAATGGTAATTATCATTAAATCATTGTTTAAATGTGTAAATAAGTTTACCAAGGGAAACATGAATATGAAACTATTTGATTTGTTCAAAGTGTTTCATCAACAAAGGGTATAAATATAAAAGAGAATCCAGTTACTATGATTTGATCAATAGTAATGAAATTCAACTTTATAAGAATGGGATAAAAGAAAATTGTGGAATGCAAAGCGTTTTGAAACGTCAAAATACAAAGCATCACAATGTGATATTAGATATCAAAAGGGGTTGAATAGAAGGCACCAAATAAATCGTTGTAGTGTGGATGTAGAGACCATTAGTTAGAAATAGTTAGCACTCAATTAGAATTGGTAAACCATTTGAATTCGTGAAACTTTTGGGGTTATTCGATATAACCAAAACAATAGCGAAAAAAACCTTGTAGTGTATTCATTGGAAACTTTGAATACAAAACCCACAGCTCAAACCAAAAGGAAAGCAAGATTTGTATTGATTGGATTTTGGTGCTTTCTTGAGAAACTCACTTCTAGTGATGTTTCTCAATTATGGAGAAAATGGAAATTAGTGTAAAACACGATGAGGATTCAAAACCCTGCATTAGAGTGTTGAGAAGTGCAACTGAAAGCATTCCTGAATGATTCTCTTCACAGAAGGAAAGAATCAATGATTTTTGATCACTGTGTTTCCTCCACTATTGTTTTTTACTACATGAAGTAGGATTCAAAATGTAAATCCATATCTTGTATGGAGACATTTGTGAGTCATTTGTCATGATTCTTGAAATATGACATACCTATGAACTTCAAAGGAAATAATGGTAAACTAAATTATGAGAAATCCTAGAAGTAAAATTCCCTTGAGATGAGAAAGCAATTCATTGCTGAATATCACAAGTAAAAGGGGCTACTGAATTTTCCCAAATGATTGCAAAACCATAGTGGAAAAAGGGGGTGAATGACAAAAGCATAATTTGTCATGTATTGGATAAATTCAAATGAATTTGATTCATGTGTGCTAAATGTCTAGTGGATTTAAAACTAGTAAATTACTAGTATGTCATAGTGAATCTCCAAGTTTGGTATTTGATCAAAGAATTTTGAAGTTGTTCAAAATAGTGGGAGGATATGCAATTTGCATCAAATGGAGTGGGAGCTATGAAAGTCTTCCTGAAACAATATGTGATTGACATATTTTAAGTGGGAGCAAAATGAGTCTCAAACTCAAATATGTAGGAACATATTCTGAGTGGGAGCTTATAGGAGTAATTCTTAAATAAGTTAAGGATGAAAGTGCATATACTTATAAATAATGATTTATAAGATGTAGAAGTTGACAATAGGTGTATTATGATATTATGTAGTATTCCTTACGGGATTCTAGGTTTTCAGAATAGAAGTTAATTAAGGAACTGGTCCTTAATGACTCAAATTAGGAATAGTATTAAGTTTAACATCAATGGTTGAAAGAAAGAAAAAAGGATGATCGGCATCCACTATGTTAAGACATAGGTTCTGTCTTAGTAAACCATGATGATAACTTAGCATAATATGTGATCCAAATGAGGAACGTTTAAAAGTGATCAAGGTTGAATCATGGAATGTTGAGCTAAGTCTTGTCCACATTGACTAGTAGAGAGCTGTAGACATGTTTTCCAAATCCAAAAAGGATGAGATATCTTAAAGCATAAAGAGTTATGTTATAAGGGAATATGTTGGAAACTCCTTTAGATACCAATTAAAAGTCAAGTAGGAAGCGAGGTGAACAAAACAACGAAAGTTACACAGAATGCACTAGTGTTTCGATGAATACATTTATAATAATAGATAAGGGTACCATCTAAAGTGTTGTATAATGTTATGGCGGGGCTAGTTCGCTTTTAACACAGAATGATGTGTCCCAGGGCACAGTGCCCATGAGAAAGCCCTCGAGGTTGATCTAACGTCACTGTAGGCTCCTGGAATCAGGCCTCGTTCTGCTGCCATAGCAATGATGCATACACACAGATGCTATCATGTGATGATAAAATTTATTGTTTTTATGCGCGGAACCCCTACATGAAGATGGCCTTCATATTGGAGACCCCACTAACTTGACTAGAAGAGAAGTTGTGGACAGTCAACTAAATGCAACAGCTTTTCACATGATTCAGCTCGGAGTGGGTCCCAGGGACATGCCACATATTGAGCACTTTAACACTGCCAAAGAAGCTTGGGATGCTCTCACTGACCTGTTCATCGGAAATGAAAGCATGAGAAGAAATAGGTATGATGCTCTTAGCAATGAATTCGAAGGATTTTACATGTTGGATGGTGAGGACCATGAAGACATGTATAGAAGGCTCAAGAGCATTGCAACAACATTTAGAAAGCATGGAGCCACTCACATTGATGATGCTTGGATCAAACAGAAATATGTGAGTGCCCTCATGCCATTTGAGCCAACGGACTTGAAGAGTTTGTAAGCTAGACACAACTACCACCAAATGACTTCCAATGAAGTCATGCAAGAAATGGCGACCTTCAAGGTAGCAGCTAAGAACTCCGAAGATGCTCGTGCTCGAGCAATTGGGATGCAAAAGGGAGTTAATTTTGCTCTAAAGGCCAATGTTGTTGAACAAGATGAGGATGATAGAGGGTACGATGTAGTCTCCATGGGCTGTCCCGAGGAGGTCAAGTGTGCTCATGGTGAGTACATGGCCTTCTACGCAAGAAACTTTTGGAAGGACCTAGCTAAGGCCAAATCTGAACTTGAGCACAAGAATGGGTCAAGCGGGCGAAAGGAGAATGACCCAAAACTGAGAACTTGCTACAATTGTGGAGATCGGGTGCAAAGTAGAGAAGACAATGGAGGCAGGATCATCCTCAAAGAAAAGTCTAAGGCACCTCGAAAGAAACCATTTATCAAGAAAAATGTCCCTTACAAGAAGCAACCTAAGATTGTCTTGGTGGCACAAGAGGAATATTCTTCTGCAAGTGAAGATGAAGAGGATGAAGATAGCTCTCAGGAGGTGGCTGCTACAGCCACCACATCGAGCCCCACATCTCTCTTCGACTCTCCAAACGAAATAATCATCAACAACAACTTCATTTGCCTTATGGCAAGAGGGTCCGAGGTATCATCTTCCATTCCCTCATTTCCTAAGACTACTATGATTGTTGATATGGATGACCATACAAGTCTTAGGATAAAATAAAGGTTATTGCTTTGGAATTTTTTTACTAACTTGCAAGGTGAGAACAAACTTCATTTTGATTCTCTTATGAGTCAACTTGCTCACTCTGAAGAACTCCCTGAAGAGAAAGGGAGAATTGAAAGATAAGATGCTTTAGAGATATCCTCTTTGAAGAACGCTCTAGAGGAAGAAGAGGAAACTCGAGTCTCTTTATAGGAGATACTTGAGTCAATTGAAGAGTCCCATGAAGAAGTTGTTGCCCAGCTCATAAAGGAACATGACAATACTCTTGCTAAGGTAAAGAAACTAAAGAAAGAGAAGATTGAATTTGGGCTGCTCATGCTAGACTCTTAGAGAAGTTAGAGAAACTTGGTATTGCCTACAAGGCATTGCAGAGTGATCTCTCTACTCTAAATGAGTCTCGTGATCAGCTCCAAACTCAATTGGACAAGTATGATATGCCTAGCACCTCCACATCATCGTGTGGACATGAAGATATTATTAAATAAAGTGCAAGATTGAAAGAAGAACTTGTAAATGGGTCTCAACCTAAAGGTAAAGAAGTCCTAGATGAGATTCTTAGCAAGAAAAGGACAAACAATGGAAAAGAAGATCTTGGTTATGTTCCCAAGACAAAGAACAAGAAGAATAATACGAAGAAGAGCAAAACTACTCAAACAGAGACAAGCACCACAACTAATGACAAGACTAACTATGTTGGTTTTACAGGGGCTAATAATCTGAATTATGAATTATTTTGTGATTATTATGGTGGTGTTTATGCTAGATATGTTGGTCCATTTGATATTTACATTTCTTGGTCTAGTTGGGTTCCCAAGACCCTTGTCACTAACATGAGAGGACCCATTGAAAAATGGGTACCTAAAACCAAGAAGTAACTTTCTTGTAGGGCTATGCTTCTGGTGGGTCCAAATGGGTGCTCGATAGCGGATGCACTAGTTATATGACCAGAATCAAGGAGCGCATCTCGGAGATGCGGCCAAATCATGATCACATAACCATCTCCTATGGTTACAAGTCAAAATCTGAGGTATTGGGTCTTGGCAAAGTTGTGGTTGCTCACGATATCTCTCTCGTGGACGTCATGCTTGTTGATACCCTCGGTTACAATTTACTTTATGTTCGTGCCCTTGGTAAGATTGGCTTCGCTGTTTTTATTGATGGTGATTTGGTGGTACTCTTGTGGAGCAAGTCTCTAAAGGTCACTTTCGTTGGATATGTCAAAAATGACCTGTATGTGGTGGACTTTTCGGGGAAACCACTACAGGCCCGATGTGTCTTTTCGGAAAGGCCGACACGAGATGGCTATGGCATCGCCGACTAGCCCACGTCAATATGCGAACTTTGCAAAGTCTTCACAAGGGTGGCTACATTATTGGACTAAAAGAAAATGTTTCCTTTGCCAAATATCATGTTTGCAGGGCTTGTGTTGAAGGGAAAATGCATGACTCTCCTCATCGATGGAAGACTATTATTTCATCAAAGCGGATTTTGGAGCTCCTTCATGTGGACCTCTTTGGTCCTCCATCTCATGCAAGCCTCGGTGGGAAGAAATATTGCCTCGTAATTGTTGATGATTATTCAACATATACATGGGTCTATTTCTTCAAGTTGAAGAGCGAGACTCAACAAACAGGCATCGATTTTGCCAATGAGGTTCAACGTCAACACAATCTCCCTATTTTGGCAATTAGAAGCGATAACGGCTCCGAGTTCAAGAACTACACTCTGAATGAATTCCTAAGTGAAGAGGGGATAAGACACTAATATTCTGCTGCATACACCCCTCAACAAAATGGTATAGCCAAGAGGAAGAACCGGACCTTAATTGATATGGCAAGATCTATGTTGGCTGAATTCAAGTCACCATATAACTTCTGGGTTGAAGCAATTTCTACCGCATGCCACTCATCCAACCGGCTCTACCTCCGCAAAATCTTGGACAATACACCTTATGAAATACTTACCGGTAACAAGCCAAACATCTCCTACTTCCGGGTATTAGGTTGTAAGTGTTTCTTTCTTATCAAAGGAGTCCGTCTATCTAAATTCGAGTCTAAGGCTTTAGAAGGTATTTTTGTGTGTTATGATGCCGAATCCCACACTTATAGAGTCTACAATAAGCTCTCTGGAACTGTTGTAGAATCTTGCAGTGTGGTGTTCGAGGAAAATGATGGCTCCCGTGCGGGGCAAGTTAATGTTTGTGATGCAGATGTTGAAATACCCCAAGATGCCATAAGAAGAATGGGCATGGAATTTTTCCGCCCCATTGAGGAACCCCTTGTGGCGGATCGGGAAGGACAATGCTCTACTCAAGTAGAGCCCTCATCGACACAAGCTCAACGTGCTCCAACTGTTGGAGAAACCTCTACACCAACACCTCAAACTGCTGAAGATCATCCATCAAGTGCTCCAGAATGCTCCAGGCCGGATTATCCGGTGGACACCGGATTATCCGGCCAACCTACCTCGACTGGCAGAACTGAAAACATTGACGAAGAAACTGCTGCAACTCCCAGGCCGGATTTTCTAGCTGACCCCAGACTATCCGGCCCCTAGTTCGGGCCAGAAACCTACAAGATAGTGGTGATGGACCAAGTTCTCTCAGGCCGGATTATCCGGACACTCCCTCAGCCGGATTATCTGGCCCTAAAACTTCTGAATAGCAGCAGCCTCCTGTTATGGCTGCTGATCATCATCAAGGGCAAGATCCATCATCTCCAATTCCTGTTGATCAAGCTGGAGATCAAGGCCAAGCTAGTAATTCCAACGAAGACTCAAATGATGAAATTCCTCCAAGAAACAACGAGTTGATTGAACTTCGTCACAAAGCTCATGCAGATAGGAATCTTGAATTAAGGGGTCACACTCTTAACAAAGTTTTAGGTGATCTCAGACGAAGGGTGTCCATAAGAAGGGAGCTAGCAAGCTTTGGTGAGCACCAAGCTCACATATCCATGGTGGAATCCAAGAAAGTGTTTAAATCCCTTGAAGATCCAGACTGGGTTGCTGGTATGCCTGAAGAGTTAAATAACTTTAAGCGCAACAAGGTCTGGAAATTAGTAGAGAATCCCAAGGATTGCCGCAATGTTATCGACACAAAGTGGATTTTTAAGAATGAGCAAGATGAGAATGGCATTGTTGTAAGGAACAAGGCAAGACTCGTGGCACAAGGATATTCCCAAGTTGAAGGCATCGACTTCAGCGAGACTTATGCTCTAGTGGGTCGTCTTGAGTCCATCTGTATCCTTCTTGCTTATGCTACTCATAATAATTTTAAATTACAACAAATGGACGTTAAGAGTGCTTTTCTTAATGGTCCTCTACATGAGTTGGTATATGTAAAGAAACCCCCGGGATTTGAGGATCCTAACTT
This sequence comes from Avena eriantha, assembly GCA_910589775.1. Taxonomy (NCBI): domain Eukaryota; kingdom Viridiplantae; phylum Streptophyta; class Magnoliopsida; order Poales; family Poaceae; genus Avena; species Avena eriantha. The sequence continues at coordinate 307,385,199 of OU342740.1, read as the reverse complement.
TCTGAACCATTTCTACAAACTTGATAAGGCACTCTATGGCCTTAAACAAGCTCCACGTGCGTGGTATGAGCACCTTAAAGAGCTTTTGCTAGACAATGGCTTCGAAGTTGGGCAAATCGATCCCACTCTTTTTACTAAGAAGGTTAAGGGAGAGCTCTTCGTATGCCAACTATATGTAGACGACACCATCTTTGGGTCTACTAATAAATCTTTTAATGATGAATTTTCAAAGCTTATGACTGATAGGTTTGAGATTTCTATGATGGGGGAATTACGGTTCTTTCTTGGATTTGAGATCAAACAACTTAGAGAAGGAACCTTCATAAATCAAGGAAAATACATCCAAGACATGCTCAAGATATTCAAGATGACGGATCTTAATGGCGTCGCCACACCGATGCAAACTAAATGTCACCTTGAACTCAATCCCCACGGTAAAGATGTTGACCAAAAGGTATACCGATCCTTGATCGGCTCTCTTCTTTACCTCTATGCATCTAGACCTGATATTGTGTTGAGTGTAGGTGTATGTGCAAGCTATCAAGCAGCTCCTAAAGAAATCCACTTAGTGGTGGTCAAGATAATCTTCTGGTATTTGGTTCATTCCCATAATTTTGGTCTATGGTATCCCAAGGGCTCCAATTTCTCTCTATGTGGCTATACTGATTCAGATTGGGCTGGTGATAAGGATGATAGGAAATCAACTTCTGGAACTTGTCCATTCTTGGGAAGATCCTTGGTTTGTTGGTCTTCTAAAAAGCAGAATTGTATATCTCTCTCCACCGCCGAGGCTGAATATGTGGTCGCTGCTCGTGCATGTACTCAATTATTATGGATGAGGCAAACTCTAAAGGAATACGGTGTCAATTGTGACAAAGTGTCTCTTTTATGTGATAATGAAAGTGCACTCAAAATTGCGTATAATCTGGTGCAGCACACAAGGACAAAGCATATTGAGATTCGGAATCATTTTATTCGGAACCATGTAGCTCAAGGTGATATTGATCTATCTTTTGTGAGCACAAAGAATCAACTTGCTGATATTTTCACGGAGCCACTTGATGAAGCAAGGTTTTGTTACTTGAGGAATGAGCTAAATATCATTGATTCAAGGAGCTTGTCTTGATTACCCATGCACTCACTCTTATATCTCCTCCGTATTTGGTCTAGGTGTGGGCATGGATATAGGGGGAGTGTGGTCCTAATTAATTGGGCTAACCCTCCCCCCATAATGCCGAAAGAAAGTAAAATCATTTCTTTTAATATCATTTTTTGATATGTGAGCTTTTTGATGAGTATTGGTCATGAACCCAAGATATATCTTCGAGGTGTCATACCATGGACTTCAACAAGGTGGCCTCGGCCACCGCCCTCTTCCGTGAGAAGAGTTGGTTCTATGTGGATATTTTTGGTTGTTATTGCTCATCTCTTGTTATTATGGAAATCACACTCAATTTTGGCTTTTAGTTGATTTGATTCTTGCAATCTTGAGTGCGTAGTACCATCTCAGTTTGGTTGTCTAATACCAAGCCTCTATATATGCCTAAGCCATCTCTTCTAGCACACAAGTTCATTGTTCATCTTGTGGGGGTTTTGTTTGGGGATGCGCGTGCCTAAATCTGTGTGTAACAGAAATTCGGAAATTAGGCCGAATAATCCGGCTCAAGTCATGGCCGGATAATCTGGCCCTGGTGGGTTTTGTCTTATAAGGGCTGGGCGTCGAGAGGAAGGGCTCAAACAGAGTAGTTCTTCTCTCCCGACCCCTCTCTCTCCCAAGCCGTCGCCCGCTACCCCAACCCTCCTCGGAGCCCTTCTGGCCACCGGTTTCTTTAGGCCTCCCTTGGATCTTCTTCCCCACGCCTCCGGGTACCTTCTCCTCCGCCTTCTTCCTTCAATAAGTGACGGTAACTCCCTCTCTCCCATCTTTTGTGTTGATGTGTAACTTGTTCGTGGAACATGGACTAGGAGTTTCCTTGTGGTTGTTTTTTCTCGTAGAAATCGTAGTCTAGCAATTCCTATGCCTGATCTATTTTGTTGCACTCAATCTATGCAGGATCTGAAAATTTTGCCAGGGCCGCATTATCCGTCCTAGCCAGGCCAGATTATCTAGCCTGACAGATTCATCTTTGCTTCAGCTTTTTGTATATTTTTGCACGATGTATGTGTGGGCTGTGGATTGTTTGTCTACTATTTCTACTTTCTCTCCGGGACGTGTGTGTGTGCTTATCCCCATGCTATCCATCTTATTCGTTTCACAGGTGGTTCCAGTGCTCCCAAAACCTACAAGCCCTGTCCCTGTAGCCTCTACTTCCGGGACGACGGTGAAGGTGGTCTTGTGGACGAGGTTGAACTGAGGAGGAACAAAGAGGCTGACCGTATGGCTGAACAGGCAAAGAGGGACAAGAGCAGGAAGGGTGTGTCCATGAAAAAGGGAAAGGCACCAAATATCAACTATAGGAAAATGGATGCTCTCACTTACTCCTCTATTTGCCATCGTGATCTGTTTGCAGAATCTGAGCAAGATACTGAGTTTGGTGACTCCCGCGTTTGGTGTGCTGACCAATAGTCTATTTATGAATATATCTATGATTTGCTGAAGATTCACCCTATGCATCCTATGATCATTGCTGAGGCTATGGAGAAGCCTCAACTTGCTGATGCCATGGAGGTGACTGAGCGAATGGGGCTGATACGTCCATTTTGCATCACTATTTTCTATTATAATTTACTGTTATTCAATGATATATTTCATATTAAGAGATGATAGTTATGTTATTTCATCTATTTCTGCATTATTGATGACTTTTGGAGGATGAACCACCGGAATCAGGATCCTGATGGAAAAAGCACTGTCCAGATGCAATATTTGCGAAGATCAGAAAATCCCAGAAATTATATGGAAAATCCTATTTTTCCAAAAGATGAAGAATGCTAGAAGGGGAGGTGGAGATGGGCCATAAGGGGCCCACACAACCCCTGGCACGGGCACCCCTGGGCCACACCACCAGGTGGTGTGGCCACCCTGGCCCACCTTTGGCATCGCCCTTCCGTGTATATATTCCCCTCGGAAACCTAAAGTTCGGGGAGCGACCACAGAATGATTCTGCCGCATCTATGGGGCGGAAACTATAGAGAGACAAAGAGCTCTCCGGTAGGAAAAAATCTGTGGGGGAAATTCCTTCCTGGAGAGGGGAGATCATTGCCATAAACACCTTCATCAAGCAAGACTTCATCGGGATCATCATCATCATCTCCACCAGCACCATCACCACCACTCTGTACCACTGATACGTTGCTAACGTATCTATAATTTTTGATGTTGCATGCTTGGTTTATATCTACTTTCTTATGTTTTGTCCACACTTTGGAGTATTTTTATACACTTTCTTGGGCTAACCCATTAACAAGATGCCATAGTGCCAGCTGCCTGCTTTTTGCTGTTTTTGGTTCCAGGAAAGTTAGAAAATGAATATTCTCGGAATTGGACGGGACAAAAGCCAAACTCAATATTTCACCGAGGGGAACACGAAGCCAGAAGACGAGACGGAGAGGGGCCAAAGACCGGCCACACAACCTGGCCACGCAGCCAGGCCTAGCCCGTGCTAGGGGGTGGTGAGGCCGCCGAGGGCACCCCCTTGGCCTTTTCCTGCGCCTATATATTGCCTCCGATACAGAAACCCTAAGTACCCGATCAAAATTCCACGAAAGAGTCTGTTGCCGCTGTCATCTCCATCCCTAGATTGGGAGGGATCTGAAGCTCTTCCCGGCACCCTGCCAGAGGGGAGAATTCACCCTGGAGGCCTTCTTCATCACCATGCAAGCCTCCGGTGTGATGCGTGAGTAGTTCATCCTTGGACTATGGGTCCATGTAGTAGCTAGATGGTTGGTTCTTCTCCTTTGTGCTATCATGTTTAGATCTTGTGAGCTCCGTTCATGATCAACATCATCTATTTGTAATCATACTTGTTGTGTTTACAGGGATCCGATGGATATTGAGATGCTATTTCAGATTGATTATTGATTCTATCATGTCTTTGTTATTTGTGATCTTGCATGCTCTCCATTGTTAGTAAATATCTTGGCCGAGTAGATGCTAGCAACTCCAAGAGGGAGTATTTATGATTGATAGTGGGTTCATGCCTGTAGTAATCCTGGAAAGTGATAGAAATCTCTAAGGTACTAGATGTGCTATTGCTAATAGGGAGAAAACAACAATCCCCTGTTCATAGAACAATCGTATTGTTTACTTTACATGCAATGCTTAATGCAATTATCTGTTACTTGCAACTTAATACTGGAGGGGGTTCGGATGATAACCTGAAGGTGGATTATTAGTCATAGATGTAGTTGGATTACGGTCTATGTATAATGTTGTAATGCCCAATCAAATCTCATAGGAGTCAAGATGATTAGTATATGCATATATGCTTTCTTGATGTTTGTCAATTGCCCCGCTGTAATTTGTTCACCCAACATGTCATCTATCTTAAGGAGAATCACCACTAGTCATCTATCTTTTACCATCAATCTAGAACTGTTTACTGTTTTCCATTTACTTTCTGCAAGCTATTACTATCTTCCACACAATATGTTTAATCCTTTGTTATCAGCAAAACTGGTGAGATTTACAACCTCACTGTAAGTTGGGGGCAAAGTTCTGTGGTTGTGTTGTGCAGGATACCAAGTTGGAAATACCACCTTGGAGGTGTTTCCTTGCTCCTACTAGTTCGATAACCTTGGTTTCATAACTGAGGGGAAACTTGCTGGTGTGCTCATCATACCTTTCTCTTGGGGTTCCCTGACGATCTCGATATATTTTGGGCCATCAAGCTATTTTCTGGCACCATTGCCGGGGAGTCAAGGACATCTTCACAAGGGGAGTCCTTCATAACCAATCTCTTTACTTTGTTATTTTTGTTTTGATTAGTTTATTTTCTACTTTGTTTGCTTGTTTCTTTATCAAAAACACAAAAAAATTAAGTCTTTCTATAGTTGTTACCTCTTTCTTAGCTCACCATGTTGATCCCTAAGTTCACCCTGAAAGACCTTTCAATACGTAGTGGCTCTATAATTGGAAAATATAATATTGAAGAATTCTTTAATCATGTTAGTAAGCATGAGGATATTGAGGATAGATCCCTTGTAGAACTTGCTCCAAACTATGTAATTACTGCAGCTTCTTTAGTTCACATGTTGGAAGCTAGGTTTGTTAACCTTAACCCCTTAATGCAAGTAATGTTTCTTAAACTTAAAGAAATTGAGGACCCTGAAAAGAGGGATTTCATTCTGGAAACTTTGCTTAAAGAATTCTATGATTTTGCTAAGGAAGCTAGAAAAGTCTTTGAATGTTTTAATATGCTAGGCTCATGTGTAGATGTTATTGGTACACGAGAAAATATGGACAAAACCGAACCTAATGGGGAGGAAATTAAGATACCAATACCTTTTAAACTTGTAGCAATACATGAAGCCATAGAAAAGAATCTTGATTGGATTGTTCCTGAAAACCCGTTTGATGAAAATAGTGAACCCAAGAGCATTGAGAGAGGATCCTCTAGAAATTATTTGGATTAGATACCTTGCCTTGTTGAAGATATTCCTGGTATCAATCTTAATGCTTCTTCATTTGAGAACACTTGATTCCTTTCTTGCTTCTTATACCTAACTTAAAGGCGTTAAAGAAAAGTACTTATTGGGAGATAACCCAAAAGTTTTAGATGAGACTTGGAAGTTATTACCTCTGTAATAACCACTCCTTATCCTTTTTATTTGCTTTTTGTGCCAAGAGTAACCTCTAATGAGAGAGAATTAATGCTTGGGAAAGTTGCTGTCCCGAAACAGATTTTTGTCCTTCGCTGTAAAAGTTCGTGTAAAATCTCTGTATGTCGGTTTGAGCTGTGTTATTTTTTGCTTCTGCCCTAGGTTATTATATAACTTTCGTTAGTTTAACACGTTTCGATTTGAGCAATGGAAGGTCTTCGAAAAAATTGGTTTTTACCTGCTGGTCTGTTTTGGTAGATTTCTGCCATTATTTGCATTTGCTTCTTGTTGATGCCTTTTTGGGTTCCTTTTGGGGAATTGAGATTTTTGAGGGAAGTGCTACAGTAGCTTGTGTTTTAATGGAAGTTTTATTGGTGTTGGAACTGAACCCAAAGACTTATTATCTTGAGTACACTAATGTTGCTAATAAAGATTGTGTGAAGTTTTGTATGAAGGAAACAATTCAGGTTTATGGAAAGAATGATGTAATGGGATGAAGAATGGACTAAAGCTCAAGCTTGGGAATGCCACCCGTGTCACCCCAAGAAATATCCAAGAAGTACAAGTGTCAAAGCTTGGGGATGCCCAAGGCATCCCCTTCTTCATCAATAAAAATCTCAGGTTTCTTCCAAACACTTCATTTTTATTGTTTCATGCACAATTGTGTTGTTCTTGGAGCGTCTTCGTTTTTGTTTTTGGTTTTCTTTTGCTTGGTTTGCTTGAATAAATTGGTTGGACCCCCTCATTCATACATTAGTTTTCAAATAAGTTTGGTTTGGATTGGAAAAGAGTAGGAAAGTTCATGCCTAAGTGGTAAAAGGAGCTTGTTTTTGACTGTGGCCTATGCTTTGTCATGTCATGTTTGATATTGTTATGGCTTTATGCTTAGTGATTTTTTCTGTAGCATTACATGATATAAACAATTTAGATTGCTTAATGTTCCTTGAAAGAATCATGTGTTGTTTTAGCATATTAAAGCATAGTAATGTGGTATTCTCCTTTGATGCTTTATTTGGGTTGACTTGGCGCATGCTCACACCATGTTATGACTATCCCAAGTAACCATAGGCTCTATGATCCTTTAGTTTTCGACTTATAATATCACTTTATGCTTTAATTCATGATGTTTTGTCGCTTTGCATGATTATGTCTATTATTGCTCTCTTAGTTGGTCACTCCCAGTCTTTTGCTAGCCTCCATAACCACGCATGAGTTCCACTCATGGATCCAGCTCCAAATAAAAGCAAGTTATTCCAAAGAGTCCACCATACCTACCTATTATCATTTGCTATTCCAAGTATATTTATGTTTTTATCTACCTTTCGAATTAAACTTGTTATGTGAAAACTAGTGATTAAAGCTCTCACGAACTTGATGGCACACTTTACTTTTCTTGCACTCAATAAACTTGAACCATTCTATCCATCTTTGTTGCATATATGCTTGCGCTTTATAAGTTTAAGTTAGCAGAACCATGTATCATGGGAAACGCTTTCAACATTTCACTTATTATTCCGTTGATATCATGATTCTATTGCTTATGGATCCCGTCGGTGTGAAATAAAAGTGGAACTTGTAAGATCATGGAGCTTGTATGTGTGTTAGAGAAACGCCTGGGCCGCTAGCCAAGCCATGCCTATTCATGGTGGAAACTTGCAGCATAACCATAATGAGCATTCTATGAAGCATTCTCAATAAAAACCTATGCAAATAGAAAATAAAAAGATCGCTGAGATGCTCATTGTCTGTTGCCTTCTCATTTTGATATGGGATAGCTCCTGTGGCATGGGGCAAGGGGGTACCCCGTTGGCGGTTCTCTATGATACATATGTACTTACAATGATAAGAGCTTACTTGTGACGGAAGTTGACTAGCATGAGTTTCGGTACTCATAAGCAAGGGGCATGAGATTTCAACTTATAACTTATCAAGCATATCCTCTTAGTTGTGTCACTTTAACCTTTATCACTTAAAGATGCTTATGATAGGGGCAATGAGAGCTGAAAGCTAATAAGTACCATAATTTTTGGAAGCTCTTTATAAGACTTGAATCCCTTCTTCCTTCTATGAAGGCCTTTCTTTTACTTTTATGTTGAGTCTCCATCTTCTATCTTTATGCACCTATTAAGAGAGCATTGCGGCCATTTTTAGTTTAATGTGCATTGTCCCAAGACTTGTTGATTGATGCATAACTTTGATATTGCTTGTTCTTAAACTATTTGTATCTAGTCACCCTTATGAACTTTGAAGGTGTCCCATGCATTTATGTTTTACTACATTATGAGGGACAAGCTGAATACCATTCTCATTATGCTTTCTTTATGTAAAACAAACAAACGTCTTTCAAAGAATTGTTATTCATGAATCTTTTGTTTGTGCCTTTTCATGTTACAACATAGTTGCTATGTCTTATTGTTAGAACTATATCTTTCATGCTATGTTGAAGTACTATGATCCCAGCTATCAATGTTTTTACAAATACTTTGTTCAAGTTTGTGATGGTGCATGTCACCTCAAAAATTATTCTTTCTTTTTATCACTTACCTACTCGAGGACAAGCAGGAGTTAAGCTTGGGGATGTTGATACGTTGCTAACATATCTGTAATTTTGGATGTTCCATGCTTGGTTTATATCTACTTTCTTATGTTTTGTCCATACTTTGGAATATTTTTATACACTTTCTTGGACTAACCTATTAACAAGATGCCACAGTGCCTGTTTTCTGCTGTTTTTGGTTCTAGGAAAGTTAGAAAATGAATATTCTCGGAATTGGACGGGACAAAAGCCAAACTCAATATTTCACCGAGGGGGACACTGAGCCAAAAGACGAGACGGAGAGGGGCCAGAGGCCGGCCACACCACCTGGCCATGCAGCCAGGCCTGACCCGTGCCAGGGGGTGGTGAGGCCGCCTAGGGCACCCCCTCGGCCTTTTCTTTCGCCTATATATTGCCTCCGGTACAGAAACCCTCAGTACCCGATCAAAATTCCAAGAAAGAGTCTGTAGCCGCCGTCATCTCCATCCCTAGATCGGGAGGGATCTGAAGGTCTTCCCGGCACCCTGCTGGAGGGGAGAATTCACCCTGGAGTCCTTCTTCATCACCATGCAAGCCTCCGGTGTGATGCGTGAGTAGTTCATCCTTGGACTACGGGTCCATGTTTTAGCTAGATGGTTGGTCCTTCTCCTTTGTGCTATCATCTTTAGATCTTGTGAGCTCCATTCATGATCAAGATCATCTATTTGTAATCATACATGTTGTGTTTGCGGGGATCCGATGGATATTGAGATGCAATTTCAGATTCATTATTGATTCTATCATGTCTTTGTTATTTGTGATCTTTCATGCTCTCCATTGTTAGTAGATATCTTGGCCGAGTAGATAATAGTAACTCCAAGAGGGAGTATTTATGCTCGATAGTGGGTTCATGGCTCTAGTAATCTGGGGAAGTGACAGAAATCTCTAAGGTACTAGATGTGTTGTTGCTACTAGGGAGAAAACAACAATCCTTTGTTCATAGAACAATCGTATTGTTTACTTTACACACAATGCTTAATGCAATTATCTGTTGCTTGCAACTTAATACTGGAGGGGGTTCGGATGATAACCTGAAGGTGGATTATTAGTCATAGATGTAGTTGGATTACGGTCTATGTATAATGTTGTAATGCCCAATCAAATCTCATAGGAGTGAAGATTATTAGTATATGCATGTATGCTTTCTTGATGTTTGTCAACTGCCCGCTGTAATTTGTTCATCCAACATGTCATCTATCTTAAGGAGAATCACCTACGGATTTTAAACCTACGGATTTGTTCACCCAACATGTCATCTATCTTAAGGAGAATCACCTACTGCCCCGCTGTAATTTGTTAACCCAACTCTCATCCAAACTTCAAACCTACGGATTTTAAATAACTAGGATCTAGAACCCGGTGAAGACAATGATAACAAGATGAAGACAAGCAACTACCAGCAAACACAAGGAGAATACAATATCGCTCTACCAGCGGAATCCCCATAATTAGAAGACATCCAGTGTTGCACTACCAAGAAGCGTCCAAGATACGACGAAGGCTTCATCTGCAAGATAGTGACTCCGACTCGAAGAAAGGCGATATCTAGGGTCGATAGTCCTAAGAATAGGATTCCCCTACCTCGCGAGTAGTTAACTCCTTGGTCCCTAACGTTGACCGTGTTTGATTGCCTAAGTGCATCCTGTGTTGCTTGATGTGCGTTGTTTGCCGAGGACATTGCGATTCCCTCGCTCTGTTCTGCTTGTTTGTATGTTATGGACTGCTTTGACCTCCCTAAAAATGAGACCCAGACTAAACTCGAGAGTATATGAGAGGAAAAGCATCGCACGAACCAGGAGTTCGACATCGTCAAGTCAGAATCAACTCGAAGATTTCACCTTAGCAGGATGGCATACCTCGTCAAACTCACCTCGTGAGACTCGTCAATAGCACCACACTCCCTTGTTCATCAGTCTACTACAGCAAGAATCCCGTCGAAGCCGGATGTCGACCACCGAAGGATCCTCAATATCCACAGGAAACCACCCCTGAAGTCAGATGTTTAGGAAGAGTGAAGACAACGAGTCCACTCCAACATCGTGCAAAAGAAACACTAATAAGTCAAGTGAAGACAGTTTCCCCAAAGTTGGATGCCTCTACTCTTACTGAAGAGCTAACAAAAAGTCTTGTTAAACGCTAACCCTCCTAGAGCTAACTCTAGAAGGCTTCGTTGGGGAACCACCCCCCACCAAGGTTTGTGAGAATAGGGTGTCACTCGAAGAATCCAATCAAGACCCAGAAAGAAGACAACTTTCCGCTAATCGCCAGGCGGCACTCCCAGACAGAAGATTCGGACAACTCCTAAAGCAACTGAGTGAAGCTCCCAGGGTGGAAAGACTGCGTCTTCCCACTCAATCTTCAGAAGACTATCTACCCGAGGATACTTCAGAGAGACTGCCAGATTGGACACCTTCTCACCAAACAACAACCCATGAGACGTCATAAGCAAAACTAACTGAAGATCCTACGACTTCAAGAAGGAAGGACTGCGTTAACTTCGAGTCACCCTAGTTTAGCCTTAAGGGGGAAAGACTGCGTATTTCCCACAAAATAGAATAACCCTCTGTCAGGAGCAACCTCAGGAGTCCCGACCCTAAAATCATTGAATATGATACGCTACGACCCTAAGGAAGAGCTGTGAGTCCTTAGACAGAGGTACTCCCAGCTGTAGATTCTATCCACCGACGAGTACTCTGTGAAGTTCAACATCGAGATAGTCTACCCAGTCCAAGCCCTTGAGATATAGAGTGCGGAAGGAAAAGAAGGTCATCCCTCGCAATCAGGACTAGACTATGCTCCACTCTTCGTGCATCCCAGAGGACTGAAGCTCAACTCCATCAATGTAGTAACCACTTTCAAAGACGGAGTCCGTAAGATAGGATGCGTAAGACACCTGGTATCAACTCAACTCAAAATCCCCTAACCCTACTCTCCTGAATCTCGGGATGAGATTCTTTTAAGGGGGAAAGGTCTGTAACATCCCAATTTCAACAACCCTGATTAGTTGTCCAGAATGCAAAAATCTGGGGGAACAAAAACTTTTTCTTGTTAAGTGTTGCAGTGTTTGCTTTTTGATTGTTTGTGCTCGTGCTTCTGATTGTACAGCTTATGATATACTCCTTACCTCAACATCAGTTGTCAAAAAGCTATTGAACAAAACTATCCTGGCTCAATTTACATATTCTCAAATGTTCTAGCATTTCAAAACCTGAGCCAAGATGCTTATGTAACCAAAAATATTTTAGTAGCTTCTATTGACAAAACTATGGAGAGATATATAATATAATCTCCTTATGTTTTATAGACAGAACCTTCAACTACTCTTACCTCTAGGATATCCAAAAACCTTTTAGTAAGCTTTTGAATTCTACTCTTGGTAGAGATAGCAAGGACTCTCATCCTGTTCAAAATCCAACCTCTTCAAAATGCATCAACCTTACCTCAAGCTAGGCTTGATGGTAACCCTAGTAGTAGTTGATTTGTTTGCAAGATGAGTTGTCTTGATCTGCTATTTAAAATCCAACCTCTTCAAAATGCATCAACCTTATCTACATGCCTACTTTGACAGAAGCTCACACCATCATCCAACCTTGTATGGACCAAATCTTTGCATGGTTGTGTTCTAATCATATAGGTCTACCAACATCTACTTCACTTGTTCCAAGTGGATCTTTGTGCTTCTTAAACCAACATGGTTTATAAGGCATCATGACTCATCTGGTATGGTAGCCTTATTTTCAACAAAGTTTGCCATCACTTCCAGACCACCTCAAATGTAACCAATCCAAAATCCCTATGTCTTGATCATCTATAGGACTTGGTATAACTATCCATCTATCCCTTGATTCAAGGTGAGCTCTGAGCTCCAAGATCCAACAAGGTTTTGGTGGTATAAAAATAACATCACCCTAGATCCACAACCCCTTGTTTTCCATCCAATCATCTACCTTGATCATCAAGATTTATCAATAATTCTCCATAATTATTATGGACCAAAACTATTTAATTCCTTTAATAGGCAAAACCTCCAAAGCCTCCTCCATAAAGGAAAGTCTAGTTTTTGCCAAACAACTTCTCTAAGTTAGGTCACTTTTGATGCCCACCTATCCTACCCTATTCTCCAACTCCAAAAGTAAATATTTTTGAAGAGCTTTATTATTTATTTTTGCCCTTTTTCTTAAATGGCAGAAATGGAATAATAATTATTTTAAATGCCTTTAAGCCTCAATAAATCTTGGGAAAATTCCCCTAAGTGTGGATTCATATTTAGAATCATCTCACATCAAAAACCAATCATGTCCATTGTGAAAATACCAAATAAGCTTCTAGAAACCATTTATGCACTTTTCGAATAAATGATTTTAAGAGGACAAAAACTCATTTCAAAAATCCCAAATAATTCCTGGAGGTGTATCTTGACCTCATCTACCCACCATTACCATTTCCCCATATTGTCCAATGCAAGTTTTTAGACTTTCTTCATAGCCATCTATTTGATCAAAATTGCCAAGAAGACAAATCCTCAAATCAAAAACCCACCAAACCTATACCATTTGGTCAAACAAACTTGCAGAGCACACCTCTTCACCCTCTGGTCGAAATGCACTATAGCTTGTGGCATCCCCTGCCCTAGGTCCCTTGGATGAAGAGAGAAGGAACCCTTTTTCTTTAAATCTTGCATTTAAAGCAGCAACAAGGTCCACCACCCCCTCCCTATCTCCCTTCCCGACTCTGAGACCCACCACACTCCCTCCACCACCCTTGTTGCCCTATCACTGTCCACCCCCCCTCGTTGCTCCCCATGGACACATTCCACCATGAGCCCTCCCTCTATTGGTTATAAGGCAACAAACCAGCACAGCGCTCCCTCTCTGCTTCATTTTCCCCCATAAACTCCCACTCACCTCCCCCAACGCATCTCTCCTCCTCCTCTGCTCAGTCTTGCCCGAGAAAGAGAGAGGGAAAGCTCTTGGCCTCTTACAAGAACTCGAGCAAGGTTCTCTCCCCTCTGCCCTTCTCTCTCTGCATGTTACCGTAATGTGACTCCCTCCTCCTCCTCTATCTAATCCTATTTTTATTTGGCCCAGGACCACCTTTACTGGCCTCACCGGCAAGCTCCGACGAAGCTCCCTTCGGTTGTCGTTGCGGGAGCAGGACCCCGTCCCCAACAGGGACCGTGCCGCCCATCCACGAGCTTTATGTCTTATTCTGCATCGTCCCATGACCTCCCTATCGACATGCAGGCTTCTCCGGCGTTACCCCGGTGAGCTCCCGAACGCTCTCCGTAGGCGCGCACACGCAAGCAAGAACCAGGCGTCGAACCCTTCCTTCCCGCCCATTCCCGGAGTCGTCGAGGAGGACCATGTTTCCCTACACCCTCGCTGACCCCTCCTCGTGCCTCTGGTAAGCTCCCCGAGCCCCGCCGGCATGCCCCTAGGGTTTCCTCCCTATCCCACCCTCGGTAGGACGATGACGACCCTATGGCCGTCGATGCTGGGCTAATCCAACGGACCATGACGCCAGATACCCCCTTCGGAGCCCTAGTTTCCCATCTTTTGGAATTAGTCTCATGTCAAGTGGAGCCTTATTTTTACTGCAGTGAAAATAACAAAAACATCACAGTTATGACTTTAGAAAATTCCCTAGGCCCTATTTTAACTTGCTTTGAACTGATTCTAATTCCTAGGAAATTGGTACATCAGGACATGCCAAAACCCAGGAGCTCACCATTTATTGGGCTTCTAATGAATTTTATTGAATTAAACATTTCTGTCCCTAGTGTTTTCACTAGATAAATCACTACAGTAGCTTTGCAACTCCAAAAAGAGTGATTCCAGTTGATACTGGGAGGTATTTGCAATACCTATCCACTGCCCTTTACCTCATATCAAAATACTCTGTATATTAAATCTGGTGAAAAAGACAAGTTGTCTACAGAACTGCCTTTGGGAATTTCTTGAGGGCATCCCGGTAAATATTATGGCATGATTCCAACACTCAGTGAACAAGTACATCAATCCCTACCTAACCATCCAAGGAGATAATTTTTGGAGCTCTAGAATTTCTCTGGTGAATTATTTCCTAAGATTAGAGTCTTATTCACTATAAAAATCACTATAAATCTTTGGTAATTGATAAAATAGTGAAACCACTTTTGCTGGTTTCATTTTATCAATACCTATCTATTGGTATCATGTTTTCACAATGGTATCTTATAGAATAATTCTTTGGTCCAAAACCGTTTCATCCCTAGCTTCTAGACTTTGAAACCCATAAGGCTTCCTTCAACTGTTCCAAGACATGCTCCCAATCCTTCTAATCCATTTTCTTAACACCACTACTGATTTGTAAACTTGTATTGTCATTTGATTGCTGTATGTATTGATGTTTGTATGCCTTGTTTTGATTGTGCTCTTGCTTGCTTGCTTGTATACTCGGTGACGGCGATAGTTGCACTTGCTTTGACGCCGAGAAGAAGAGATCTTGTTATTATTGGTATTGGTATTCTTGGTTATCTAAAGAAGAAGTCTAGGGACATATTGCCATATTGCTGATCATCAGGCAAGCCACCTTCTTGCTCATAAGCCTTGTCCTACTGTTTTACTTATGCATGTTTTATCTTCTGTGTATTTAAAACGGCATTGTTTTACTATATGTTGATGTATATATGGTAGTGGTTCGGCTCCTCCAAACCATTACTCAATGGTACTACTAAGTACAACCCTCTCGATGACACCTACTTGTCCCTAGTATGGTAGATGGTGTAACACACCATACCCCTTTGGAGACTCCGTTTTAGCCGAAGCAAAGCTATAGGATGGGAAGACCCCGAAAAAGTTTTACCAAATGTTTTATGATAAAACCTTGGTGAGGTGGGACCTCCCAAGAGTTGTTGAGAAAGAGAAAAGGTTTTGTTTTACAAAATGCTAGAGGAAAACCGAAGGAAAAAGGTTTACAAAAACACACCCGGTTCTTTGCAGTTTTGCTAGAACAACTTAACCCGTGCAACCACATTACTCTGGAATGGGACATGGCTGGATTTGATGTTTGTCTATTATGGTATAAGCTGCCTCGCAACTACTACAGGGGATGAAACTCCCTGGATGGTGGGACTTCTCTGGAAAAACGGTCCATGTGGGACATCGACCGGGAGAAGGAACGAAGGGTCTGTGAACCTCCACGCGTTACTATGAGCCCCTCATTGAAATCACACACTCGATAAGTGGAAAAAGCGCTCCGGTTGGTCCTCGGTACCCGACGTCCCGGTTTTGAGGGGAATAAAACTCATAGGGTAGGCACTTATATGGGAGTGGGCATCCGGAGAATCTTGATCGGTTACTCGACCCACGATCGGTGAAGATCAGGGTAGTGTACCCGGATGGTGTGGGTAAAGTGTGCAACCTCTGCAGAGTGTAAATCTATTCGAATAGCCCTGTCTGCAGTCTTGGAAGGTTGGGAAGGTTCCTGTAGAGCGGTGCTGGTTTTGTTTTCAAAAAGGATTTCGGAAAAGAAATGGCTTTGGAAATGTTTTGACCATGGGATGGTCGGAAAGGATACATGTTCTGACCATGGGATGGTCGGAAAGGAATGAAAGGAGTTTGGGTCATGGGATGACCGGAAGGAGGACCAAATGGGTGACCCAGTCCAAGTGTTTACAAAACTTTTAAAAAGGTTTCCAAAATGTTTACAAAGGTTTTCAACAAGGATATGTAGATGCTATATCTACAAGAGAAACTATTTGAGAAAAGAACCCCTCTTGAAGCCCTCCTACTACCACAACCATAATGCATATCCTCTTGTTATTATTGTTATCTTAAGGTGGTTTGCGAGTCATTCAAAGTACTCACTGGCATTGTCCCTGGCTATTAACTTGGTCAGATATCAAGAAGAAGATGATGTTGGTGACTATGAGAGCTAGGACGTTCTCCCAGTCAGTTGCTTGTAGGGTAAGGCATGGATCGGGCTCTACGCTTGATGAAGTTCCGCGGATGATTATTGATGTAGCATTAACGGCATTTATGTAAGTCTTGTAATTCAGTATTTCTCGAATGTTGTAATGATACTTGTCGGTTATGTTCCACGGCTCACAGATCGTGGGAACATGGTGTATGCATAGCAAGGATTTCTCGGATGATTAATCCGGGGGCCCCACATAAACAATTATACTAGGACTAGAAACCCTAGTTCTAGTAGGACTCAAACTTAAACACTTTCCTTAATCTAGTTCTTTTAGGACTCTAGTTGGACTACGTAACCGAACCCAACGAGGTTAACACCATCATTCACCTCCTTAATCTGGTTGCTTTGCTTCCACCTCTTGTACTCTGACTTTCTTCCTCATCTCGATGAACTTTCGTTTTCCGAGGGATTTGGTAAGAATGTCGGCAAGCTGGTCGTTGGTGTTCATGTGTTGAAGTTCGGTCATCCCCTCCTCAATGCCCTCCCGGATGTAGCGAAAACGGGTGTCTATGTGCTTGCTCCTTTTATGAAGAACTGGGTTTTTGCACAATGAGATTGCAGCTTGGTTGTCGATCTTTAGTGACACCTTCTGCACCTCCTTCTTTGCAAGATTAGCTAGGAGCCTTCTCAGCCACATACCTTGACAAGCCGCCATGCTCGTTGCAATGTACTCTGCCTCACATGAAGACAGTGCCACCACCTTCTGTTTTTGAGAATTCCAGCTGATAGGATTCTGACCTAGGTAGAGTACCATGCCCGATGTGCTCTTCTGATCATCAACATCGCCTACCATGACTGAAAGAACATTTCATGATATCTAGTGTTTTGTGTGTTATATAAAAATACCATGGAGTACCTCATGTGTGTTAAGTGTTGCAGGTAAAAAAACATGATGTTGGGGGGCGGACAATCCGCCCCCACCAAGGGCCGGATAATACGGCATGTCCCTCTTGGTCAGAATTGGTCGCGTGTGAGATTCTATCTGGGGGAGGATTTTCCCCCGAACAATCCGTGGCTGGGGTGAATTTCCCCCAGCCGGATAATCCGGCCTTCTCTTGGGCCGGATATTCCGCCCCCAGGAGAAGTTGCTAAGGG
Organism: Avena eriantha; assembly: GCA_910589775.1. Lineage (NCBI taxonomy): Eukaryota > Viridiplantae > Streptophyta > Magnoliopsida > Poales > Poaceae > Avena > Avena eriantha. The sequence goes on along the minus strand of OU342740.1, from coordinate 307,367,810 downwards.
AGGATCGGTGCGACCTTTTGTCTGTTGGCAGATTATCCCCCGGATAATCCGTGGCTGGGGGCGGAGTTTTCCCCGGCCGTATAATCCGGCCTTTCTCTTTGGCCGGATAATCCGCCCCCTAGGAGAAGCTGCCAAGGGTGGCTCGGCGCGACCTTCTGTCCGGGAGCAGTTTTTCCCACGGATAATCCGAGTCTGGGCAGAGTTTTCCCCAGGACGGATAATTCGGCCCTCACTTAGGTCGGATAATCTGGCCCCAGACTACTCCAACGACTCTGGACAAGGGGTATAAAATCCCCAATCACCCCTCCTGTCAGATCTCTTGATTCATTCAAAAAAGTTCTGATCAGTTGCAAAAGGTCTCATTCAAAATCTCCCACTTCAACCACCCAAAGGATTCGATCTTTGGGGGAATGGAAGGAGGAGACTTCACTCGTCGACATCATGAATCAAGCGCTTCACCTCCACTCCATTCACTTGGAGATCTCTCGATCAAGTATTTTTGTTAATATCTAGATCTAATGTTTCAATATTGATAACATTTGTTCTTGTAGCAGCTTGTTATCATTATGGGAGCCTCCAATTCGGTTGTGGAGTTGTGTCTTGCTAGTTGTGTAAAGGCATTGGTTCCTGCATCGAAGGGTTCCAACAGTGGAAAGGTGGATCAAACCTTTGGTGGCAAGATCCATCGGAGAACAGGGTGACGCCTATTGTGGCGTGGTGGTCTTAGTACCGTCCACCCCTCCAACGCAGATGTACTTCCCTTAACAAGGAAGGAACTATGGTAATACAAATCATGTGTCTCCACGTGCTCCACTATGGTTTTGTCGTTCCTCACTCTTACCCGCCTTTACTTGCTAGTAGTTAGGTTTGCATATAGGGAAATTCTACGTAGTTGCATATCTAGATAATTTACCTTTTGTGTCAAGCCTAAATTTGAAAAAAGTATTAAAATTTGAAGTAGCACCTATTCACCCCCATCTAGGTGCCCATATGATCCATTTCAATTGGTATTAGAGCCTTGGCTCTTTATTCAGGCTTAACCGCCTAAGAGAAGTATGGATACTAAGGAAAATGGGAGTGAGGGTGTGGACAAGGTCACAATGAATGACCTCAAGATGTTAGAAACAACCTTGTTGAAATCCTTTGAGACCAAAATGGAAGAGATGCAGCAAATGATTGCTCTCACCTCATCTACAAGCCCACCTCCATGTTCCTTTGAGGCCACCACTCCTCTAAGGATAAGGCTCATGCCGACTCTAAGGAAGATGAGGTGGTGGGTGAGAAAAATAATGGCTCCGCTTCCAAGAAGGGAAGTGCTAAGGAGGATAATAGTGAGGTCTCTCACTTATATTCTCCCTACCCACCTATCCCTCATCCTCATATAAACAATAGGGGTGATCCACCCAAGATTACTACATCTTCATTTAATCAATGGCAATTCTTAATGAAATCTCATGTGTGTAGTTCGTTGATTGAGCTTTGGAGGATCATTGAAGTGTTGGAAATATGCCCTAGAGACAAATAGTAGTAAGGACTATTATCATATTTCGTATAGTTTATATTTAAGTTTTATATCAAGCTATAACTGTATTGAGTGGAAATATCAATACACGTGTGATATACAAACAACCAGGGTTCCCAGTGAAACTCTAGTCACTGGTTCATTGGTCAACGGATGATCATGTTTCCTGATCATGTGGCATTTATGCCAGTCTGAAATGAGGTCATCTCATTCAAAGAATGAGATGATAAACCAATACCCAACCTAAACATCGTGACCCGATCATGTCACGAAGTTCAAGTTACGATGATTAGAACTGGATCCTCGTAGACTATTCCTTAGACCGTGAGGCTATATCAATCACTGTCTCCCGAGAGTGCTTAGATATCATCAAACGCCATCTGGTAAAACAGTGGTTATAAAGGTGTGTTCAGGTATTCGGAGGAAACCATAGAGGCAATATATGTAAAGCGCGGGATTTTTCGGGCACTAAAGAGATTGAACACGACATGGTGATGTCATTGATCAGATCTCGGGCAATGCAAGTATCGAGTGACAAAGGGAATAAGACACGACTGTCCCGGTTCAAACGACGAAAGATCTTCGTGGAACGCACATGGGTCATATGGCCATCTAGGTCCCTCTGTAGATCAGTGGTGCCGGAGTGTCCCGACCATGTCTGGAGTGTTCCCGAACCATGGGGTATCACGCTTAAGGGCTTGATGATGCTTAGAGAGTGTTTATAGGATCAGTGGATTCACCGAAGAAAAGAAGGGTGAAAACCGGAAGGGTTTCGATAAGTTCGGAGGTTGTCCGGAGTGGAGGTGGAAGGTGTTCCATGGCCACGGAGATTAAATGATATGTGAATGAATGTTAAATATTGATTTAATCATTTATTCATAATTATTTAATAAAGATATAATCAATTAAAGGTCAAAAAGGCTTAATGGGCCAATTCCGGAGGGAGAGGGCCCATTAGGGGAAAGGAGAGAGGGAGAGGGGCCAAGGGGGAGGCCGGCTGGGCCTAGCCCCCCCCCCCCTGCGCGGGGCCCACTAGGTGGCCAGCGGCCACCTCCTCCCCCTCCTCTCCTTTAGTCCCACCCTGGGACTTTGAGGGAGGTAGTACCTCCCCTCCCCCTATATATAGTGGGGTATTTGGCCTAGAATAACACACCAATAATCAATAAAGGTCTCCCCACTTTTGGGAGGACCTCCAATTGATATTTTATCTCTCCCCTCTCTCTCTTGTGACCGTGGTCCCAAGTCTGGACTGCGCGAGCGAGAGACATCTTCACCACGGAGCGCCATCGCGCTGCGAGATTCGGATCCAGGAGCTCTACTTCCGCAACTGCTGCTGGATCGGGGAAGCGGGAGTCATCATCAGGCACCGGAGGTGTGTAACTCCCCGTGAGGTGTCGCACTTGAGGCACTCAAGTCGTTGGAGCCAGAAGGAGCGCAAGGACTTCATCACGACCTTGAGGTCGGCTTCGGCTCGTCTACATCAACCACGCTCTCCTGAGCGTTGACAACGCTTTTCGGTCTTTAAGGGTAAGTTCTCAAAAAGCCCCTCCCGTTACTGTATTACTAATAGATAGGTCCTAGAAGCTTCAGGGGTTCAGGGGCGTAGAATAAAATTTATTGTTTTTATGCGCGGAACCCCTACATGAAGATGGCCTTCATATTGGAGACCCACTAACTTGACTAGAAGAGAAGTTGTGGACAGTCAACTAAATGCAACAGCTTTTCACATGATTCAGCTCGGAGTGGGTCCCAGGGACATGCCACATATTGAGCACTTTAACACTGCCAAAGAAGCTTGGGATGCTCTCACTGACCTGTTCATCGGAAATGAAAGCATGAGAAGAAATAGGTATGATGCTCTTAGCAATGAATTCGAAGGATTTTACATGTTGGATGGTGAGGACCATGAAGACATGTATAGAAGGCTCAAGAGCATTGCAACAACATTTAGAAAGCATGGAGCCACTCACATTGATGATGCTTGGATCAAACAGAAATATGTGAGTGCCCTCATGCCATTTGAGCCAACGGACTTGAAGAGTTTGTAAGGTAGACACAACTACCACCAAATGACTTCCAATGAAGTCATGCAAGAAATGGCGACCTTCAAGGTAGCAGCTAAGAACTCCGAAGATGCTCGTGCTCGAGCAATTGGGATGCAAAAGGGAGTTAATTTTGCTCTAAAGGCCAATGTTGTTGAACAAGATGAGGATGATAGAGGGTACGATGTAGTCTCCATGGGCTGTCCCGAGGAGGTCAAGTGTGCTCATGGTGAGTACATGGCCTTCTACGCAAGAAACTTTTGGAAGGACCCAGCTAAGGCCAAATCTGAACTTGAGCACAAGAATGGGTCAAGTGGGCGAAAGGAGAATGACCCAAAACTGAGAACTTGCTACAATTGTGGAGATCGGGTGCAAAGTAGAGAAGACAATGGAGGAAGGCTCATCCTCAAAGAAAAGTCTAAGGCACCTCGAAAGAAACCATTTATCAAGAAAAATGTCCCTTACAAGAAGCAACCTAAGATTGTCTTGGTGGCACAAGAGGAATATTCTTCTGCAAGTGAAGATGAAGAGGATGAAGATAGCTCTCAGGAGGTGGCTGCTATAGCCATCACATCGAGCCCCACATCTCTCTTCGACTATCCAAATGAAATATTCATCAACAACAATGTCACTTGCCTTATGGCAAGAGGGTCCGAGGTATCATCTTCCATTCCCTCATTTCCTAAGACTACTATGAATGTTGATATGGATGACCATACAAGTCTTAGGATAAAAGAAGAGGTTATTGCTTTGGAATTTTTTTTACTAACTTGTAAGGTGAGCACAAACTTCATTTTGATGCTCTTATGAGTCAACTTGCTTACTCTGAAGAACTCCCCAAAGAGAAAGGGAGAATTGAAAGATAAGATGCTTTAGAGATATCCTCTTTGAAGAACGCTCTAGAGGAAGAAGAGGAAACTCGAGTCTCTTTATAGGAGATACTTGAGTCAATTGAAGAGTCCCATGAAGAAGTTGTTGCCGAGCTCATAAAGGAACATGACAATGCTCTTGCTAAGGTAAAGAAACTAAAGAAAGAGAAGATTGAATTTGGGCTGCTCATGCTAGACTCTTAGAGAAGTTAGAGAAACTTGGTATTGCCTACAAGGCATTGCAGAGTGATCTCTCTACTCTAAATGAGTCTCGTGATCAGCTCCAAACTCAATTGGACAAGTATGATATGCCTAGCACCTCCACATCATCGTGTGGACATGAAGATATTATTAAATAAAGTGCAAGATTGAAAGAAGAACTTGTAAATGGGTCTCAACCTAAAGGTAAAGAAGTCCTAGATGAGATTCTTAGCAAGAAAAGGACAAACAATGGAAAAGAAGATCTTGGTTATGTTCCCAAGACAAAGAACAAGAAGAATAATACGAAGAAGAGCAAAACTACTCAAACAGAGACAAGCACCACAACTAATGACAAGACTAACTATGTTGGTTTTACAGGGGCTAATAATCCGAATTATGAATTATTTTGTGATTATTATGGTGGTGTCTATGCTAGATATGTTGGTCCATTTGATATTTACATTTCTTGGTCTATTTGGGTTCCAAAGGCCCTTGTCACTAACATGAGAGGACCCATTGAAAAATGGGTACCTAAAACCAAGAAGTAACTTTCTTGTAGGGCTATGCTTCTGGTGGGTCCAAATGGGTGCTCGATAGCGGATGCACTAGTTATATGACCGGAAGCAAGGAGCGCATCTCGGAGATGCGGCCAAATCATGATCACATAACCATCTCCTATGGTGACAAGTCAAAATCTGAGGTATTGGGTCTTGGCAAAGTTGTGGTTGCTCACGATATCTCTCTCGTGGACGTCATGCTTGTTGATACCCTCGGTTACAATTTACTTTATGTTCGTGCCCTTGGTAAGATTGGCTTCGCTGTTTTTATTGATGGTGATTTGGTGGTACTCTTGTGGAGCAAGTCTCTAAAGGTCACTTTCGTTGGATATGTCGAAAATGACCTGTATGTGGTGGACTTTTCGGGGAAACCACTACAGGCCCGATGTGTCTTTTCGGAAAGGCCGACACGAGATGGCTATGGCATCGCCGACTAGCCCACGTCAATATGCGAACTTTGCAAAGTCTTCACAAGGGTGGCTACATTATTGGACTAAAAGAAAATGTTTCCTTTGCCAAATATCATGTTTGCAGGGCTTGTGTTGAAGGGAAAATGCATGACTCTCCTCATCGATGGAAGACTATTATTTCATCAAAGCGGATTTTGGAGCTCCTTCATGTGGACCTCTTTGGTCCTCCATCTCATGCAAGCCTCGGTGGGAAGAAATATTGCCTCGTAATTGTTGATGATTATTCAACATATACATGGGTCTATTTCTTCAAGTTGAAGAGCGAGACTCAACAAACAGGCATCGATTTTGCCAATGAGGTTCAACGTCAACACAATGTCCCTATTTTGGCAATTAGAAGCGATAACGGCTCCGAGTTCAAGAACTACACTCTGAATGAATTCCTAAGTGAAGAGGGGATAAGACACTAATATTCTGCTGCATACACCCCTCAACAAAATGGTATAGCCAAGAGGAAGAACCGGACCTTAATTGATATGGCAAGATCTATGTTGGCTGAATTCAAGTCACCATATAACTTCTGGGTTGAAGCAATTTCTACCGCATGCCACTCATCCAACCGGCTCTACCTCCGCAAAATCTTGGACAATACACCTTATGAAATACTTACCGGTAACAAGCCAAACATCTCCTACTTCCGGGTATTAGGTTGTAAGTGTTTCTTTCTTATCAAAGGAGTCCGTCTATCTAAATTCGAGTCTAAGGCTTTAAAAGGTATTTTTGTGTGTTATGGTGCCGAATCCCACACTTATAGAGTCTACAATAAGCTCTCCGGAACTGTTGTAGAATCTTGCAGTGTGGTGTTCGAGGAAAACGATGGCTCCCGTGCAGGGCAAGTTAATGTTTGTGATGCAGATGTTGAAATACCCCAAGATGCCATAAGAAGAATGGGCATGGGATTTTTCCGCCCCATTGAGGAACCCCTTGTGGCGGATCGGGAAGGACAATGCTCTACTCAAGTAGAGCCCTCATCGACACAAGCTCAACGTGCTCCAACTGTTGGAGAAACCTCTACACCAACACCTCAAACTGCTGAAGATCATCCATCAAGTGCTCCAGAATGCTCCAGGCCAGATTATCCTTGATCGGCTCTCTTATTTACCTCTATGCATCTAGACCTGATATTGTGTTGAGTGTAGGTGTATGTGCAAGCTATCAAGCAGCTCCTAAAGAAATCCACTTAGTGGTGGTCAAGATAATCTTCTGGTATTTGGTTCATTCCCATAATTTTGGTCTATGGTATCCCAAGGGCTCCAATTTCTCTCTATGTGGCTATACTGATTCAGATTGGGCTGGTGATAAGGATGATAGGAAATCAACTTCTGGAACTTGTCCATTCTTGGGAAGATCCTTGGTTTGTTGGTCTTCTAAAAAGCAGAATTGTATATCTCTCTCCACCGCCGAGGCTGAATATGTGGTCGCTGCTCGTGCATGTACTCAATTATTATGGATGAGGCAAACTCTGAAGGAATACGGTGTCAATTGTGACAAAGTGCCTCTTTTATGTGATAATGAAAGTGCACTCAAAATTGCGTACAATCCGGTGCAGCAGACAAGGACAAAGCATATTGAGATTCGGAATCATTTTATTCAGGACCATGTAGCTCAAGGTGATATTGATCTATCTTTTGTGAGGACGAAGAATCAACTTGCTGATATTTTCACGGAGCCACTTGATGAAGCAAGGTTTTGTTACTTGAGGAATGAGCTAAATATCGTTGATTCAAGGAGCTTGTCTTGATTACCCATGCACTCACTCTTATATCTCCTCCGTATTTGGTCTAGGTGTGGGCATGGATATAGGGGGAGTGTGGTCCTAGTTAATTGGGCTAACCCTCCCCCCATAATGCCGAAAGAAAGTAAAATCATTTCTTTTAATATCATTTTTTGATATGTGAGCTTTTTGATGAGTATTGGTCATGAATCCAAGATATATCTTCGAGGTATCATACCATGGACTTCAACAAGGTGGCCTCGGCCACTGCCCTCTTCCGTGAGAAGAGTTGGTTCTATGTGGATCTTTTTGGTTGTTATTGCTCATCTCTTGTTATTATGGAAATCACACTCAATTTTGGCTTTTAGTTGATTTGATTCTTGCAATCTTGAGTGCGTAGTACCATCTCAGTTTGGTTGTCTAATACCAAGACTCTATATATCCCTAAGCCATCTCTTCTAGCACACAAGTTCATTGTTCATCTTGTGGGGGTTCTGTTTGGGGATGTGCGGGCCTAAATCTGTGTGTAACAGAAATTCAGAAATTAGGCCGAATAATCCGGCTCAAGTCGTGGCCGGATAATCTGGCCCTGGTGGGTATTGTCTTATAAGGGCTGGGCGTCAAGAGGAAGGGCTCACACAGAGTAGTTCTTCTCTCCCGACCCCTCTCTCACCCAAGCCACCGCTCGCTACCCCAACCCTCCTCGGAGCACTTCCAGCCACCGGATTCTTTAGGCCTCCCTCGGATCTTCTTCCCCACGCCTCCGGGTACCTTCTCCTCCGCCTTCTTCCTTCAATGAGTGAGGGTAACTCCCTCTCTCCCATCTTTTGTGTTGATGTGTTACTTGTTGGTGGAACATGGACTAGGAGTTTCCTTGTGGTTGTTTTTTCTCGTAGAAATCGTAGTCTAGCAATTCCTATGCCTGATCTATTTTGTTGCACTCAATCTATGCAGGATCTGAAAATTTTGCCAGGGCCGCATTATCCGTCCTGGCTAGGCCGGATTATCTAGCCTGACAGATTCATCTTTGCTTCAGCTTTCTGTAGATTTTTGCACGATGTATGTGTGGGCTGTGGATTGTTTGTCTACTATTTCTACTTTCTCTCCGGGACTTGTGTGTGTGCTTATCCCCATGCTATCCATCTTATTCGTTTCACAGGTGGTTCCAGTGCTCCCAAAACCTACAAGCGCCGTCCCCGTGGCCTCTACTTCCGGGACGACGGTGAAGGTGGTCTTGTGGACGAGGTTGAACTGAGGAGGAACAAAGAGGCTGACCGTATGGCTGAACAGGCAAAGAGGGACAAGAGCAGGAAGGGTGTGTCCAAGAAAAAGAGAAAGGCACCAAATATCAACTATAGGAAAATGGATGCTCTCACTTACTCCTCTATTTGCCATCGTGATCTGTTTGTAGAATCTGAGCAAAATACTAAGTTTGGTGACTCCCGCGTTTGGTGTGCTGACCAATAGTCTATTTATGAAGATATCTATGCTTTGCTGAAGATTCGCCCTATGCATCCTATGATCATTGCTGAGGCTATGGAGAAGCCTCAACTTGCTGATGCCATGGAGGTGACTGAGCGAATGGGGCTGATACGTCCATTTTGCATCACTATTTCCTATCATAATTAACTGTTATTCAATGATATATTTCATATTAAGAGATGATAGTTATGTTATTTCATCTATTTTTACATTATTGATGACTTTTGGAGGATGAACCACCGGAGTCAGGATCCTGATGGAAAAAGCACTGTCTAGATGCAATATTTGCGAAGATCAGAAAATCCCAGAAAATATATGGAAAATCCTATTTTTCCAAAAGATGAAGAATGCCAGATGGGAAGGTGGAGATGGGCCATAGGGGGCCCACACCACCCCTGGCGCGGGCACCCCTAGGCCACACCACCAGGTGGTGTGGCCACCCTGGCCCACCTTTGGCATCGCCCTTCCGTGTATATATTCCCCTCGGAAACCTAAAGTTCGGGGAGCGACCACAGAAAGATTCTGCCGCATCTACGGGGCAGAAACTATAGAGAGACAAAGAGCTCTCCGGTAGGCAAAAATCTGCGGGGGAAATTCCTTCCCGGAGAGGGGAGATCATCGCCATCAACACCTTCATCAAGCTAGACTTCATCGGGATCATCATCATCATAGTAATCTCCACCATCATCTCCACCAGCACCATCACCACCACTCTGTACCACTAATACGTTGCTAACGTATCTATAATTTTTGATGTTGCATGCTTGGTTTATATCTACTTTCTTATGTTTCGTCCACACATTGGAGTATTTTTATACACTTTCTTGGGCTAACCCATTAACAAGATGCCATAGTGCCAGCTGCCTGCTTTTTGCTGTTTTTGGTTCTAGGAAAGTTAGAAAATGAATATTCTCGGAATTGGACAGGACAAAAGCCAAACTCAATATTTCACCGAGGGGGCACGAAGCCAGAAGACGAGACGGAGAGGGGCCAAAGACCGGCCACACAACCTAGCCACGCGGCCAGGCCTGGCCCGTGCCAGGGGGTGGTGAGGCCACTGAGGGCACCCCCTTGGCCTTTTCTTTCGCCTATATATTTCCTCCGATACAGAAACCCTAAGTACCCGATCAAAATTCCATGAAAGATTCTGTTGCCGCCGTCATCTCCATACCTAGATCGGGAGGGATCTGAAGCTCTTCCCGGCACCCTGCCGGAGGGGAGAATTCACCCTGGAGGCCTTCTTCATCACCATGCAAGCCTGCGGTGTGATGCGTGAGTAGTTCATCCTTGGATTATGGGTCCATGTAGTAGCTAGATGGTTGGTTCTTCTCCTTTGTGCTATCATGTTTAGATCTTGTGAGCTCCGTTCATGATCAACATCATCTATTTGTAATCATACTTGTTGTGTTTGCAGGGATTCGATGGATATTGAGATGTTATTTCAGATTGATTATTGATTCTATCATGTCTTTGTTATTTGTGATCTTGCATGCTCTCCATTGTTAGTAGATATCTTGGCCGAGTAGATGCTAGCAACTCCAAGAGGGAGTATTTATGCTTGATAGTGGGTTCATGCCTCTAGTAATCCGGGGAAGTGATAGAAATCTCTAAGGTACTAGATGTGATGTTGCTAATAGGGAGAAAACAACAATCCTTTGTTCATAGAACAATCGTATTGTTTACTTTACACGCAATGCTTAATGCAATTATCTGTTACTTGCAACTTAATACTGGTGGGGGTTCGCATGATAACCTGAAGGTGGATTATTAGTCATAGATGTAGTTGGATTACGGTCTATGTATAATGTTGTAATGCCCAATCAAATATCATAGGAGTCAAGATGATTAGTATATGCATGTATGCTTTCTCGATGTTTGTCAATTGCCCCGTTGTAATTTGTTCACCCAACATGTCATCTATCTTAAGGGGAATCACCACTAGTCATCTATCTTTTACCATCAATCTACAACTGTTTTCCATTTACTTTCTGCAAGCTATTACTATCTTCCACACAATATGTTTAATCCTTTGTCTTCAGCAAAACTGGTGAGATTGACAACCTCACTGTAAGTTGGGGGCAAAGTTCTGTGGTTGTGTTGTGCAGGATTCCAAGTTGGAAATACCACCTTGGAGGTGTTTCCTTGCTCCTACTGGTTCGATAACCTTGGTTTCATAACTGAGGGAAAACTTGCTAGTGTGCTCATCATACCTTTCTCTTGGGGTTCCCTGACGATCTCGATATATTTTGGGCCATCAAGCTACTTCTTGGCGCCGTTGCCGGGGAGTCAAGGACATCTTCACAAGGGGAGTCCTTCATATCCAATCTCTTTACTTTGTTATTTTTGTTTTGATTAGTTTATTTTCTACTTTGTTTGCTTGTTTCTTTATCAAAAACACACAAAAATAAGTCTTTCTATAGTTGTTACCTCTTTCTTAGCTCACCATGTTGATCCCTAAGTTCACCCTGAAAGACCTTTCAATAGGTAGTGGTTCTATAATTGGAAAATAGAATATTGAAGAATTCTTTAATCATGTTAGTAAGCATGAGGATATTGAGGATAGATCCCTTGTAGAACTTGCTCCAAACTATGTAATTACTGCAGCTTCTTTAGTTCACATGTTGGAGGCTAGGTTTGTTAACCTTAACCCCTTAATGCAAGTAATGTTTCTTAAACTTAAAGAAATTGGGGACCCTGAAAAGAGGGATTTCATTCTGGAAACTTTGCTTAAAGAATTCTATGATTTTGCTAAGGAAGCTAGAAAAGTCTTTGAACGTTTTAATATGCTAGGCTCATGTGTAGATGTTATTGGTACACGAGAAAATATGGACAAAACCGAACCTAATGGGGAGGAAATTAAGATACCAATACCTTTTAAACTTGTAGCAATACATGAAGCCATAGAAAAGAATCTTGATTGGATTGTTCCTGAAAACCCGTTTGATGAAAATACTGAACCCAAGAGCATTGAGAGAGGATCCTCTAGAACTTATTTGGATGAGATACCTTGCCTTGTTGAAGATATTCCTGGTATCAATCTTAATGCTTCTTCATTTGAGAACACTTGATTCCTTTCTTGCTTCTTATGCCTAACTTAAAGGCGTTAAAGAAAAGTACTTATTAGGAGATAACCCATAAGTTTTAGATGAGACTCGGAAGTTATTACCTCTGTAATAACCACTCCTTATCTTTTTTTTTTGCTTTTTGTGCCAAGAGTAACCTCTAATGAGAGAGAAGTAATGCTTGGGAAAGTTGCTGTCCCGAAACAGATTTTTGTCCTTCGCTGTAAAAATTCGTGTAAAATACCTGTATGTCGGTTTGAGCTGTGATATTTTGTGCTTCTTCCCCAGGTTGTTATATAACTTTCGTTAGTTCAACATGTTTCGATTTGAGCAACGGAAGGTCTTTGAAAAAATTGGTTTTTACCTGCTGGTCTGTTTTGGCAGATTTCTGCCATTATTTGCATTTGCTTCTTATTGATGCCTTTTTGGGTTCCTTTTGGGGAATTGAGCTTTTTGAGGGAAGTGCTACAGTAGCTTGTGTTTTAATGGAAGTTTTATTGGTGTTGAAAGTGAACCCAAAGACTTATTATCTTGAGTACACTAATGTTGCTAATAAAGATTGTGTGAAGTTTTGTATGAAGGAAAAACTTCAGCTTTATGGAAAGAATGATGTAATGGGATGAAGAATGGACTAAAGCTCAAGCTTGGGGATGCCACCCGTGTCACCCCAAGAAATATCCAAGAAGTACAAGCGTCAAAGCTTGGGGATGCCCAAGGCAGCCCCTTCTTCATCAATAAAAATCTCAGGTTTCTTCCAAACACTTCATTTTTATTGTTTCATGCACAGTTGTGTTGTTCTTGGATCATCTTCGTTTTTGTTTTTGGTTTTAGTTTGCTTGGTTTACTTAGTTTGCTTGAATAAATTGGTTGGACCCCCTCATTCATACATTAGTTTTCAAATAAGTTTGGTTTGGATTGGAAAAGAGTAGGAAAGTTCATGCCTAAGTGGTAAAAGGAGCTTGTTTTTGACTGTGGCCTATGCTTTGTCATGTCATGTTTGATATTGTTATGGCTTTATGCTTAGTGATTTTTGCTGTAGCATGACATGTTATAAACAATTGAGATTGCTTAATGTGCCTTGAAAGAATCATGTGTTGTTTTAGCATATTAAAGCATAGTATTGTGGTATTCTCCTTTGATGCTTTATTTGGGTTGACTTGGCGCATGCTCACACCATGTTATGACTATCCCAAGTCACCATAGCCTCTATGATCCTTTAGTTTTCGACTTGTAATATCACTTTATGCTTTAATTAATGATGTTTTGTCGCTTTGCATGATTATGGCCATTATTGCTCTCTTAGTTGGTCACTCCCAGTCTTTTGCTAGCCTCCATAACCAAGTATGAGGTCCACTCATGGATCCAGCTCCAAATAAAACCAAGTTATTCCAAAGAGTCCACCATACCTACCTATTATCATTTGCCATTCCAAGTATATTCATGTTTTTATCTACCTTCCGAATTAAACTAGTTATGTGAAAACTAGTGATTAAAGCTCTCACGAACTTGATGGCACACTTTACTTTTCTCGCACTTAATAAACTTGAACCATTGTGTCCATCTTTGTTGCGTATATGCTTGCGCTTTATAAGTTTAAGTTAGCAAAACCATGTATCATGGGGAACGCTTTCAACATTTCACTTATTATTCCGTTGATATCATGATTCTATTGCTTATGGATCCCGTCGGTGTGAAATAAAAGTGGAACTTGTAAGATCATGGATCTTGTATGTGTGTTAGAGAAACGCCTGGGCCGCTAGCCTAAGCCATGCCTAATCATGGTGGAAACTTGCAGCATAACCATAATGAGCATTCTATGAAGCATTCTCAATAAAAACCTATGCAAATAGCAAATAAAAAGATCACTGAGATGCTCATTGTCTGTTGCCTTCTCATTTTGATATGGGATAGCTCTTGTGTCATGGGGCAAGGGGTACCCTGTTGGCGGTTCTCTATGATACATATGTACTTACAATGACAAGAGCTTACTTGTGACAGAAGTTGACTAGCATGAGGTTCGGTACTCGTAAGCAAGGGGCATGAGATTTCAACTTTTAACTTGTCAAGCATATCCTCTTAGTTGTGTCACTTTAACCTTTATCACATAAAGATGCTTATGATAGGGGCAATGAGAGCTGAAAGCTAATAGGTACCATAATTTTTGGAAGCTCTTTATAAGACTTGAATCCCTTCTTCCTTCTATGAAGGCCTTTCTTTTACTTTTATGTTGAGTCTCCATCTTCTATCTTTATGCACCTATTAAGAGAGCATTGCGGCCATTTTTAGTTTAATGTGAATTGTCCCAAGACTTGTTGATTGATGCATAACTTTGATATTGCTTGTTCCTAAACTATTTGTATCTAGTTACCCTTATGAACTTTGAAGGTGTCCCATGCATTTATGTTTTGCTACACTATGAGGGACAAGCTGAATACCATTCTCATTATGCTTTCTTTATGTAAAACAAACAAACGTCTTTCAAAGAATTGTTATTCATGAATCTTTTGTTTGTGCCTTTTCATGTTACAACATAGTTGCTATGTCTTATTGTTAGAACTATATCTTTCATGCTATGTTGAAGTACTATGATCCCAGCTATCAATGTTTTACAAATACTTTGTTCAAGTTTGTGATGGTGCATGTCACCTCAAAAATTATTCTTTCTTTTTTATCACTTACCTACTCGAGGACGAGTAGGAGTTAAGCTTGGGGATGTTGATACGTTGCTAACATATCTATAATTTTGGATGTTCCATGCTTGGTTTATATCTACTTTCTTATGTTTTGTCCATACTTTGGAATATTTTTATACACTTTCTTGGACTAACCTATTAACAAGATGCCATAGTGCCAGCTGCCTGTTTTCTGCTGTTTTTGGTTCCAGTAAAGTTAGAAAATGAATATTCTCGGAATTGGACGGGACAAAAGCCAAACTCAATATTTCACCGAGGGGGACACTGAGCCAGAAGACGAGACGGAGAGGGGCCAGAGGCCGGCCACACCACCTGGCCATGCGGCCAGGCCTGGCCCGTGCTAGGGGGTGGTGAGGCCGCCTAGGGCACCCCCTCGGCCTTTTCTTTCGCCTATATATTGCCTCCGATACAGAAACCCTCAGTACCCGATCAAAATTCCACGAAAGAGTCTGTAGCCGTCGTCATCTCCATCCCTAGATCGGGAGGGATCTGAAGGTCTTCCCGGCACCCTGCTGGAGGGGAGAATTCACCCTGGAGTCCTTCTTCATCACCATGCAAGCCTCCGGTGTGATGCGTGAGTAGTTCATCCTTGGACTACGGGTCCATGTAGTAGCTAGATGGTTGGTTCTTCTCCTTTGTGCTATCATGTTTAGATCTTGTGAGCTCCATTCATGATCAAGATCATCTATTTGTAATCATACATGTTGTGTTTGCCGGGATCCGATGGATATTGAGATGCTATTTCAGATTGATTATTGAGTCTATCATGTCTTTGTTATTTGTGATCTTTCATGCTCTCCATTGTTAGTAGATATCTTGGCCGAGTAGATAATAGTAACTCCAAGGGGGAGTATTTATGCTCGATAGTGGGTTCATGGCTCTAGTAATCTGGGGAAGTGACAGAAATCTCTATGGTACTAGATGTGTTGTTGCTACTAGGGAGAAAACAGCGATCCTTTGTTCATAGAACAATCGTATTGTTTACTTGACACACAATGCTTAATGCAATTATCTGTTGCTTGCAAATTAATACTGGAGGGGGTTCGGATGATAACCTGAAGGTGGATTATTAGTCATAGATGTAGTTGGATTACGGTCTATGTATAATGTTGTAATGCCCAATCAAATCTCATAGGAGTGAAGATTATTAGTATATGCATGTATGCTTTCTTGATGTTTGTCAACTGCCCCGCTGTAATTTGTTCACCCAACATGTCATCTATCTTAAGTAGAATCACCACTAGTGAACTATGGTCCCCGGTCCTTTCTTTTACCATCAATCTACAATTGTTTACTATTTTCCATTACTTCTTTCTTATCTCTCACACATAAATCCTAGCTATAGCGTGCACGATCGAGCCTCCTGCCTCCTCCCACCACTGGAGGAGTCGCCCTATCACCCCCGCTGCCGGTGAACCTCCCCAACCCCTCCCCCTCCCTTCCCCTCCCCTCCCCTTCTCTTCCCCTGATCCCGACCTCCACCAGGAGCGTCGCCCCATCCCCATGGAGTAAGCGGGATGAGGAGGAGCACCAGGAGCAACTAGGAGGAGGAGCGCCACCCCTCCTCGTCGAGCACTAAGGAAAGGGTGGGAGAAAGATACTCTATATCACGTGTGCATGCAATAATAGCCATGCATGAAATATGGCTAGATTAGATATATAGAGAGAGGTAGGTTCTTTTCATTTGAATTTTGTTTTGGTTAGATTTGAATTACCCAAAATATTTAAAGAAGCCTCTCAAAGATAAGAACTCAAGTAGAACTCAAAAAAGACGAAGGATGACAAGTGGATGAACATGAAGAATTGTGAGAAGTTGGTTTAGCTTGATTGCATTCAAATCAAGAAAAACCCACACACCAAGGAATTCCAAAGGAGGGATGTGATGGTTTGCTTGCATGGGCCATGCATGGATATCAAATGCCTCATTTATACTTGTGAAAACCACCATAATGCATGTGGCCCGACAAGAAAAGTTGACACTACAAGAAAAGTTTCCTTCCGTAACGACTTGGCCCGACAATCATCATAGAGGCGCGTCTTCAGCGACGAAATTATCTGCTTAGCCGTGGCTGATGGAAATCTTTTTTTCTGGTTTCGCGGCCCTCTACTACGACGGATCCGCTAAAAACGTGGAGGAAGCTCGGCAGCTCATGGCAGAGGCAAGATTTCTGTTTCCTCGTGCGATGTTGACTCGCCGAAGTCTTTTGAGGCGTGTGGGTCCCGGATGTCAGTATTTCTAGCGGACCATACTTTTCGGTAGCGCCTCCCTGATTTGAACTCGTTAATGTTGCTTGAGTCATCTGCCGTGTAGTCAGGCTGCTAGGTCGCACATGTCAGCCTCTCATTAGAAGAATCATATGTATGATGGAATTTTTTTCCTTCGCTCGCGCTACCCTTTTCTGAAGTTGATAGTGTTACTTGATGCATCTACCATTTAATCAGGCTACTGGGACCCACATGTCATTCTCCCATTAGAAGAAACGTGTGTATGATGGAATTTTTTCCTTCGCTCGTGCAACGTACCCTGTTCCTAAGTTTATAGCGCCGCTCGATGCATCTAGCGTTTAACCAACCTCATGGGCCTCACATGTCATCCACTCATTAGAATAAACATGTGTATGATGGATTTTTTTCCCTCGGTCACGCCTTCATGTTCCGAACTTGATAGCATTGCGCGCCGCTTCAGCCATTTATACAGACTGGTGAGCCCGCCATGTCAGCCTCCTCTGTGCCGGAAACGTGCGCATGCTAGACTTTTTTTCTCTTGTGCCTCCCTGTTTGGAACTTGACAACGTTGCTTGATACATCACCTGTACAATGTCTCCCTACTAGGTCCATATGTCAGCCGCCTATGTAGAGGAAATGTGTGTATGTTGGACAATTTTTTGGTCGCGTCCGCCGGTTTGACCTTGGTAACATTGTTTGATGCGGCAGGCGTGTATGGTCTTGCTACTGTGACCCACATGTCAGCCTCTCTAGACAAGAAACATGTCGATCTTGGTATTCCTTTTTTTGGTCATGACTGTTGTACAAGTACTTTTTAAATGTGCTCGTTAAACTTGATCTCTTGTATGCTAAGGTTAATGGGCACTAGCTACAGGCAGGTGGGTCGGTCATGTCAGCCTCTCAGTACAAATATATTGCTACAGATAAACTGCATGCCTTCCCACTACACAAGAAAATTGTTATGCTTTTATAAAACGTAAAAAATGTATACTAACATCGTATATAACTTATTTATTTTTCTTCTTAAAAAATTGCTTGTCCATCTGCTATGCATGATTGCTAGCAGCTCAACTGAAAAATGTTAAGTATAAATAATGTAGTAGGTAGTACTTAAAAACATGGATAAGCGGAGTTTTTTTAGAGGTGGGTGGACAGTTCCCAAAAAGGCCGAATTGAAGAAAAATGGGCCAAGCAGGGATTGATGGGCTATTTTTCATGGGCTCTCGCCCAACTAACTGGGCTATTTGCGCGGCCGAATGACCCAAAACATGGCCGAGTTAGAAGGTCTTGGGCTATAATGAGGCCGGATGGGCTAATTTCTTGGGCTCGGTAGTAAAAATCCCAAGGTACGTGCTAGGGCTCGGCCGAATTCGAAACAAAGATGTCAACAAGGAAAAAAAGGTATAAAATTTGAGCGCCTATATCCCAGGTGCCTAAGAACTTGTTATGTTAAGGCACTGACGTCACCCTACTAATTTTGCTAATTCTCAGTTGTAACCTAGTAGTTGCAACTCATTAAATTCCCAGTTATAAGATAGTTGCAATAAACGTGTAACCCACACATTGCACGAATCGCAAGGTAAATCCAATGGCAAGAGATGGGACTCTTGAAAACCGGCAAATCTGATAAAATATTCATAGATATTTCTATGAAAATTGTGGAGAAACACCCCGTGCTTGCCAAAACTTTCCACCGAGACCCCAAACTTTCCTAAGCCTGCCCTCAATTGAGCAACCAGCCCTTGTCTCTTCAAATTTTGCGCCGTTCTTATGGGAGATGCACCGGATTAGAACCAGGCCGCAAACTTCTCCACGCCTTTAAAAAACTTCTCGATGCCCTTCTATCAATAGTGCCGGCCTACCACCATTGGTCGCGCCATTCTTCACGAGACGCACCGGTCGGCGGTCAGCTAGGCGATCCCCATGCTTTGCCTGCTAGATTCAGGCAATGGACATTCTTCTTGGCTTTGGTTTTATCTCCACCTCTCCTAGAAATAGTTAAAGCTTGTGACCATCTAGATTTACAAGGTGCTTCCATATTTGGGTAGGTACGTTCTTTAGGTAAATCTGTAGTAAAGCTCTGGACAAAAGAGTTCGAAAACATCTTAAAAAGGACTTGGCAGAGATCCTCTGCAAGCTTTTGACATGATATATTCCCATCCTTCTTTGATACGATGGAGCATTTGGTTGTTGATGTACCTGACGAGGAAGTACTTAGAGGTACAGTACAGTATAGATGGATGTACCCTATAGAATGTCGATTTCACATTGCCAAGGGGTGGGAAGATATATGTAGGTAGTTTGATAAGTGAGTGTTATGCAAAGATATCTTCACATATAAGACTGTAGAAAAGTTAGATATATTCAGATGTTTGACTTGGCTATGTTTTGTTGGTTCTTCGCAAAATAAAAGGACCAGCAAATTTCATTTCACCAATAAAAATACCGGATGGACTAAGATCTAAGGATCATGTAAGATGCTCAAATTACACTATGAATAATCTATAAATTGTCTAGATGGGGTAACCTCTTGTCTATTTTTTAACACTAGATTTCAGAGCTTGAATTTCTGGCCCTTATCTATGGTCCTGATAGGAGTATAACAACAACTTCAGCTTGCATTTCCAATGGTGTTTACCATAGCACTGATGTACCTTCTGTGGAGACTGACACAACTGGAGGTTGTCCTAATGAACCTGCATTGGATTGCATTTAGATTTGAAATCCTACACTTGACATTGTCGTCCCAAGGAAAAGACGGTTGTGGATCTGGTAATAACGCCTTTTATAGAACAAGATGCTGGAGGTGATGATTTCCTATGGCAATCCCTACCATTCTATGACTTGTACGAGTAGTTATCGTAATATAATTGAATTGCATGTCCCTCTCTATCAATGAAAATGGCATATCTTTTGCCTTGTTTCAAAAATAAATAAATATTTGCATGTCTCCTTGTGTTAGTCGATGCAGAGAAGATATTGTTTTCTGTAGAAGTCATGTGAACAAATATGTTTGTATGTAGAGACATAGATGTGGATTGGGTGAAAAAATCAGCATAAAATTGCTAGATTAGTAACATAAGCATAATGGCATCACAAGAAACGGAACAACACCATCTTTTCACCGTTCTTGTGAAAAGGAGATGAGCCAGGAACCACGCCTGCAAGTGGAAGAGGCCAATTCTCGTGCATCTCATCTAGCATTGGTTTATCATCGATAATACTTAAGCATCCGAATATTATGATTACATACTAGGAGTAGTTCCAGTTCCACACTATAGTTCAACAGGCAAAAGTGTAAGAAATGCGTAAGGTAGCTCCATAATACAGTTTCAAAAGAAAAGCATAAATATCATAAGAAAGAAAGCTCTGCATCATAGTTCACCACCTTCAGGTGCAACAGTCTCTATAGATTGTAAACCCAAATCACCACCTCCTTCAGGTGGCACGATAATTTTGGGAGCAAGATCAATAGCACCAATAGCAGCGCCAACACCGGTAGCATGAGTCTCCATAATAGGTGAACTATCGAGCACCACAGTGTCCTCTAAAGGCTCTTCACTACCAGCTCTAGCCGCACAAGTCTCTGTGGATGGTAGAACCAATCCACAACCTCCATCATCTAGCACGATGATGGAAAGTGCAGGCTCATCAGTACCAGGTGCAGCTGCAACTACATCAGTCTCCACAAAAGGTAAATAAGGTGTCGTCTTAGGTGTAGCAATCTGACATCCATGTTCTACTCCGTCATTAGGTAAACAAGGTGGAGTCTTCTTCAACTTTGTACTTCTGCGGTTATAAGATAAACAGAGATTACAACAAAAGCATCTACGTGGGACGACAAGAACATACGTCATTTTATTGATTTACCTTGTCATCTAGGATAGCAGAAGGCACAAGATTGGAACCTATTTCATCGAGAATCCTCTTTTTCACTCCTTTCCTTATCTCCTTCTGCAGCAAGTTGTAATATTGATTACATGATGTTGATTCTCAAATATATGCAAATGTTCAAAAGTTTGCGATGTCTAACTACCAACTTCAAATGGATCCCCACTATTCTTAGTTATGGGATCTAGCCCAGAAAACAAGATTCTATGCAATCCTAGTCTACAAAAAAAGGATGCATACCCGAGATAAGAACTACTCTACACATGACAATGTTACGCAATCGACAATAAAAATTTAACCGCATCATCAACTCTATAATGTAAGTTCGGAGTAAATCTTGAGACACTCGTTTCACATAATCTAAAACATCTTATATTATGAAACGGAGGGAATAGGTACGAGTGTTCTAGTATTTCAAAAACTGCCATTGCTGCCGCAGGATAGAGATGATGGATGCTCCACTGCCCTACAAAAGGTTCCCACACTGATCTCACCTCCACCTATAGAGGACGGAGACGAGGATCTGGTTAGCAACAATATGGAGTGAGAGGCCAGGGGTGGTAGTGGATGGGAAGAAGGGACTGAGTAAAAGAGGTTGCGTGTACGCGGGAGGAGGCTGTTGAGGGAGTTAAATCCATCTTGTCTCGGAAGGAACGTGCTGCCACGTGCACCAGCGTGTGCAAAACTTCCTCCCTCTCTCTTCTACGGCAGCTACAAACAGTAGTACTCTAGCTAGCTTCATCGAATTCTCTGGTACTCCTACTAGTAGACCTTTACTACCACTACTAGGTAGACAAGCAATACTTGTTCAAAAGAAGAAAAAACTAGACTAGCACACCATCGTACAGTATTGCCTTGTCAAATTACTAGCCATATCATGATGAGCAACATGTTTTTACTGGTAAACCTGAAAACATCGTGTTCCTTGCATCGCATGTAGTTTCCGAGCGAAGTACTTACCAACACCTACAACTTAGGCTTACCGGAGCCAAACTGCAGTGAAAAAGAAACAAAACTACAGACCTGCAAGGAGTAATACTAATAGTACTACTATTATACAAAATTCTGGAAGTAATTATGTATGGAATAGTAGTAGTAGAGTACAACTGTACTCCTAATAAGGTTCTTTTACAAGCTTGGTGAAATATACATACTTGAGAAACTACCAAGTGTACAAAAGGTTTTTGGTCATACGGAGTATTTTACAAGCCGGACCGGGTGCGAAACTAAATGTTGAGTACTCGTACATCAGCTAAAAACCAGCCAAAAGAAAGAGTTCAATAGAAGGCCGAGACCAGAGGAGGTATCCTTGAATAGGCTCGTTCCACTCTAAGGCGTTTGAGAAGCTTGGGATGAACCAAAATGGAGTCTCCGACCATATCCAGCGAGTGTTGGTGTGGAAACCAACAGTTGCGTCACCATTCAGACTGAAGCGGCAAATTTCAGGACGCGGCCTGTACTCGAAACCAATTTCTTGGTGTGATGTGTAAACATAGTTCCTGCTCGTCAGATGTCCTAGCGGATCATTTGCGTCGCCTACTGCAATTTTAATCGGATAGTTCAAGCCAAGGAAAAGAGAATATGATCCAAGGTCAGTAACCCTTTTCCATTGGTTAGCTGTAGTTAACTCACTTGTGTCCATCGAGAACACCATGCACTCAAACCCAGAAGGATAGGTGCGAACGGTGCGACCAGAGTGAACAACACTAGTATCATCAGCAATTGCATTACCCGAGACACCATATGTATAGACCAGAAGAAGCCTTGAAACACCGGCAGATTGTAACATCCCAGCATTAGAGCTTAGAAATAAGCTGAGATGAGGTGTGTGCATTGCATTCATGCATAGAAAATCTGGATAATTTTCGCGCTTTTAAATAAAAACTTGTCAAAGTGATTGAAGCTTCTCTTAACTTGGTGGAACTGAAGTAGAGCATCAAGTTGATTGCGATAAGTTTCAATATGACCTTTGTTAAAACCTTATATTTGGGTAATCTAATTGATCTATGGGTAGATAAAATATAACCAAGCTAAACCCACAAAACTTTTATAAAGGATCTTATAGAGATCATATCTGGGTATTCATTATATCAACTCTTGAATACTCAATCAAGTATATAACTCCAAGTAAAGAAGCCCCATAAGTAAACCTTGAGACACTTGCTTGTCATAATTATTCCTACCATGAGCATCATGGTAGTCCTTAAACATTAAATGTTATCACTAATAGAGTAGAAAAGGAAGTCAAGCCAAGACCATTCATCACATGTCCTTGTTGTAATTTTAACAGATGACATTCCTATTTAACCAAGTCCTAGTGTCATTGATCATCAATATTGAGTGATCAATTCCTGGCCTAGAACTTATCAACCCTTAGCTTTGACCTATTATATTGACCTTCCAAAGACCTTGTAACACCCCAAAAATATTAAGCAAGATTATCAAGTTCTAAACACCCAAGTTTAGGGTTAACAAAAACTTTTATTATTGAATTGAATATGAGTGTTTGTGCGATTTGCATTAGTGTATGAATGATTCCAATTTCCATGATTGATTGCTACAAATGATAAGAATTGGTTTAAAGATGAATACTACATCATCTAGACCAATTACAAACAAATTCAAAAGAAAAGAAAATCAAATAAGAATCATATGATCAATTGGTCATTTTGACCAAAATTAACCACTAGGCCACTTTGAGTGTTCCTAGTCAAAGATTTCCAATACAAACATTTCCAATTCTTTTCACCCCTTGCTAGACCAAGTAAAAGTGAATCCAAGCCCACTTTACAAACTCACAGAAACTATTTTCAAATCTATTTAAAGGACAATTCAAAATTGAATCAAGTGTATGTACTAAGATCACAATTTTGCAATAACCACTCAAATCAATTCACCTTGGCAAAACCAAGCAACCAGAGACTACCAAGCATAAGATCAGAACACTCACCAAAATTTGGCCAAAAATTCAAATCTTGTGTTCATGCGGCCATTTGGTCGAACACATTATAGACAGAAAAAACTAATGCCTAACTTCCACTATTTGGAGCAGTGATCACTCAACCAAATTGTCCCCTCTTCAATACCCTGTCTCCCCCAGTGTCTAACAATGCACTGGACAACCTCCCCCCTTTGCCGTTGCGCCAGTGCAGCGCCACCCAAAGCCGCCGTGTCGGCCGACCATGGACAGACCGCCACAGCCAACGCCGCCCTCTCCCACGACGACTAGGAGATAGGCGACCATCCACCGCCACTATCTGTCCAACCCTCAATCCCAAGCAAGCCGTTGAGCACCAGAGAACCGCCGCGCCCATTCTCTCTGTGCCGTGCTGAGAGCGCGCCCGAGTGCCGCAGCCGACCAGCGCGCACACGCCGCGCCTCGCACCCTCCGCGCGTGCACACACTCGCCATGATCCTAGCTACTCCCTAGACATGCTTGTTCGCCGCCGCGCGACCTGTAGCCCCTGTACGCCATCTCAAACACCACCGCTCCTGCGCAGAACACCGATCCCGCTCGACAATTCTCGACCGCCCCGTGTAGCGCCATTAAGCCTGTGACGACCGCCAGGAAGCACCACGTCGCCTCCTACCCTCAGCCACGCCGCTAGCCCCCTGTATCGATGTCACCAATGAGCCCGAGCCCATGCCGCATTGTCCCTTCGCCGGTGTATAAATAGAGGCCTCCCCAGCCTCAATTCACCACACCATCTCACTCCCCACTCCTCACAAAACCTCCCACACCCTTCCCTGGAGCAAGGAGAGCACCAGCCCGCCGGAATTTTGCCGGAGTCCGCCACTTCAGAGGAAGAAGGGAGTTGTCGATTGGAGGCACTCCAGGAGTTGCCACGAGCACCATTCGAACCGCCGTCGTCGACAACGTCGTTCGCGCCCATCGCCAACCCTAGCTGGAGCCCTGGTGAGCCCCCATGTACCGCCATCGTCACTGTTAGGTTTTAGTCTCACCGGAGCTGTTCGCCGGAGACGACGAACCACAGCCGTAGATCTTAGTCTAATCGCACGGCCTAGATTGAAACATACCGTTTCGGCTTAGATTAGCCACTGACTAGTGGGACCCCCCTGTCAGCAGCCTGCTGCACCCGCGCAGTGCAGTTGGGCCGGCCCGTTTACTTTCCCGCGCAGGCCTGGCAATTCAAATAGGATTTTTCTAATTTAGCTAAAACTGGTTTATGTTAGTAGATTAAAAAATCAATTCAAAGAGATTCACTAAACCAAATTGCATGATTCCAATTCTGTTAGAAAGGTATTCAAATTATCTATCCATTCCCGTTGGTTTCAACCCATTTGAAATTATATATCACCTATAGTAAAAATAACAAGACAGAGACTTTTCCAACTTCAAATATTTTTCAAAAATCAACCATAAATGCTTTTGAGTTGATTCCAACTCTCAAAAATCACATTTGACAAGATCTATCTGAATATGTAAAAATATTAACGTTTACATTTAGTGTTCTTGGACTAGTACTAAAAGAATGCTATATAGGCATTTCTAATCACTTTCATGGTATTAAATAATAATTTTAAACTTTGTAAAATAGGAACAACACTTTAAATCACATTCCCAAGTATTAGAATATTTGGTGATGACATGTGTCAGTATGATCCCATATTTTAATTGGAGAATATTAAATCTTAAGTATTTTCAATGAGTAGAAATTACTTTTCTAAAATAAAATTAATAAGACTAAGTCTTTATTTCATGTGATGATTGTGATGATGCTAGATCATCTAGTGTGAACCTTAGTGTGCTAAGAAGTAGTTAAGTATTGTTTGATGATTGTGTACCTCGTATTCATTTATAGACGCTAGTACCGACCCGGGATACGAGGAGGAGGAGTACGAAGAAGAAGAAGAAGAAGAAGAAGAAGAAGAAAACTTCAACCACTTCACTACTCAAGGAAAGCCTAGCACTTCAAGTAAACCGAGCAAGCTAACACTTGCAAGTTTCATAACAATGCAAGCTAGAATTTTGCAATATAACCTATGGAAGATGCATTATGCATGCTTGGTTATACAACTTTGATCATACATATCCCAAGTTTTACCTACAAGTTTTATTCTTTTACTCTTACCAAAGTTCTTTACCTTTAACTAGTGGTTTATCAGTATTGGACAAATAGGATAGATACCATAAAGAGTATAAAACTAGGCCTAACTAGTTATACTTAGATGTCATCAAAAGGCATAACACTAGACTTGGATAAGTACACTAGATTAGCACCCCTTGTTAGTGAATACCCTCAATTTTAGTGGCGGGTGCTAAGCACAAAAGTTGAACACTTTAGATGGGAATACTTGGTGAAAATGATTATGAAAACCTTGGAATGATGGTTCATTCTATTGAAATGTTTTGACATGTGTTATGAACAAAAAATGATTTGATAATGAAAATGTTGAGGCATGAGCCTTGGCCCTTTATAAAAACTGATGGTTGGGTTCGGATGCGATACCATTCCAATTTTACCGCACAACCACAACACCTGAATTGGGTAGGGCTTAACTGGAAGTTTATATGCCTTAGTATGGGTTCCCGCATGGAAAGAGGTTGAGTTGCGGCTACCTCGTGTGAATGTCCACCTATGTAGTGCCCAGGATGGCAGATGGCCATGGCTGGGAGGCCAAGCTCAAAGGGGAGGTGCCTATACTAGAGTGTGTAATTGAACGGTTATGATTGATTATCCGCATACTAAGTATGATGATTCAGGGTTATCCCTGACAGATGTATTGAATTTTGTGGGGAAAGTGTACCACCTCTGCAGAGTGTCAAACTATTCGAATGGCTGCATCCGTGATCATGGACAGTTGGAGTGGCCATACTGTTCCATTGTCAGATGTTTTCAAAAATGACTTGTGAATTGAACTATGGCCTTGACTTGACCACAACAGGATTGTGGACATGAAAACTAGTTTCCCACTTAAGTGATGTACAACATTAAATTAGTTTCTTTAGTTGTAAACTCAGTATGAGATAAACCTGGCTTTTTGCAAATAAACCTAGAGCTTAAGATTCCTACTAGAACTACCTTACTTGTTAGTGATAGTTTGTGAGTACTTAAAGAGTACTCATGGCTTTGTCCCTGGCTATTCCCCTGACCAGACTATGAGGAGGACTACCAGGAAGATGGATAGCAGGAGGTTTACGACAACTAGGATCATCTCCCATCGTCAGCATTGCCTGTGACCTTTAGGACGGAGCCCCTACTACGTTTACTTTCCGCTACTTTGATTGTATTAAGACTGGATCATGAGATCCATTATTTGTAAGACCTTTATTATGGTTTATAATGCATGATGTACTGTGGTACCAATTTTGTTATGTCTCGCAAAAATGGTAATCCTGGGATTGTGATGTATGGCATAACAGGCATCTAGGATTAAAAATCCGGGTGTTGACAAGTTGGTATCAGAGCCATCCTGACCATAGGGGACCCTAGTTAGAATGGACGTCTGAACAGAAACTTAGTTTCAAAAATAAAAGAACTGGGTATTTATGAAAACCTATTCCCACTCTTATCCTTGAGATTCTTTCAAAAAAAAATCATGTTCCTCAAAAATTCTTTCAACCCTACATAAAAATTTGCCACACTTGATCACCTCACTAACTTGCTCACCCTAAATGTAGATAGATGGAGGTCCAGTATTGCAAGCTCTACTAGCTGGGCAACAAAGGCCACTTGATCTTTGATGTCTACGCACATCTATTCTTGTAGACAGTTGTTGGGCCTCCAAGTGCAAGGGTTTGTAGAACAGCAGCAAGTTTCCCTTAAGTGGATCACCCGAGGTTTATCGAACTCAGGGAGGAAGTGGTCAAAGGTATCCCCTCTCAAGCAACCCTGCAATCAAGATACAAGAAGTCTCTTGTGTCCCCAACACACCCAATACACTTGTCCGGTGTATAGGTGCAATAGTTCGGCGAAGAGATAGTGAAATACAAGTGGTATGGATAATTATAAGTGGTAACGGTCATATAAAATAACTTGATGGCATGGAAGAGACTAAAGGCAAACTGAATTAAAGATGGAAGCAAGCAAACATGTAACAGATCTAATTGCAAACGGTGTTTCAATGTTTAGAAACAAGTCCTAGGGATCATACTTTCACTAGTGAACACTCTCATATAAATATATTATATTCATGATACTACTCTGAACTACTCTCCGGTTGGACACTCTAATCCATGGTAGGGCTATAACAGCACACCTCAAAGTAAGCCTTTCCCATTTAGAAAACCCCACACTGTCACCTTGAGCACTAGATGGTTCCAACAAACACCACAATTTCATAAAGACATCCAACTCCAAATATAACTCATAACAAGTATTTGTAATCTCTAGCCTAAGTGCCACCATGGTGTGCACGCTGTCACTTTCACACACATGGGGAGAGCAGAGATCTATTAAAGCACTTGAGTAGCAAGGTAGATCTAATTGATTACAAAGCTCATGATCTCAATAAGATCATGCATAGATAGAGAGAGATGAACACATAGCTACCGGTAGAACCCTTAGCCTCGAGAGAGAACTACTCCCTCCTCATGATGGGAATTAGCAACGGTGATGGAGATGGTGGTGGAGATTGATGGAGATGGCTCCGGGGGCACTTCTCCGTCCCGACAAGGTGCCGGAACAGAGACTTTCTGTCCCCTGAATCTCCCCTTCGGTGGCGGCGGCACTACGGAACTTTTCGTGGCTGGAGGCTTGACGATCTAGGGGTTTCGCATCAGGAGCAATATATAGGCGAAAGGGCAAGGTCGGTGGAGGCCGGAGGGGCCCACACCACCTGGTGGCCCGGCCAAGGGGGACCCGTGCCACCCGATGGTGTGGCTGGCCCCTGGCCCCTCTCCGTCTCGTCTTCTGGCTTCGTGTTCCCCCTGGTGAAATATTGACTTTGGCTTTTGTGCCGTCCAATTCCGAGAACATTCATTTTCTGACTTTCCTGGAACCAAAAACAGCAGAAAACAGGCAACTGGCACTGTGGCATCAGGTTAGTCCAAGAAATCATATGAAAAGTACTCCAAAGTGTGGACAAAACACAGGAAAGTAGATAAAACCAAGCATGGAACATCAAAATTATAGATACATTTGCAATGTATCAACATCCCCAAGCTTAACCCATGCTCGTCCTCGAGTAGGTAAGTGATAAAAAGAAAGAATAATTTTTGAGGTGACATGCACCATCATAAACTTGATCAAAGTATTTGTAAAATATTCAAAGCTGGGATCATAGTACTTCAATCATAACATGAAAGACAAAGTTCTAGCAATAAGACAAAGAAACTATGATGCAACATGAAAAGGCACAAACAAAAGATTCATGAATAACAATGCTTTGCAAGACGTTTGTTTGTTTCACATAAAGAAAACATAGCATAATAGTATTCAGCTTGTCCCTCATAGAGTAGCAAACATAAATGCATAGGACACCTTCAATGTTCATAAGCGTGACTAGATACAAATAGTTTAAAACAAGCAATATCAAGTTATGCATCAATCAACTAGTCTTGGGACAATGCACATAGAACTACGAATGGCCACTATGCTCTCAAAGTAGGTGCATAAAGGTAGAAGGTGGAGACTCAATATAATGGTGGAAGAAAGGCCTTCATAAAAGGAAGTAGGGATTCAAGTCTCATAAAGAGCTCCCAAAAATTATGGTACATATAGCTTTTAGCTCTCATTTCCCCTATCATAAGCATCTTGAAGGTGATTAAGGTTAAAGTGACACAACTAAGAGGATATGATTGACAAGTTATAAACCGAAATCTCATGCCCCTTACTTACGAAGACCGATCCTCATGCTACTCAACTTTAGTCACAAGTAAGCTCTTGTCATTGTAAGTACATATGTATCATAAAGAACCGCCAACGGGGTACCCCTTACACATGATACAGGAGCTATCCCATAATCAAAATGACAAGGCAAGCAAACAATGAGCATCTCAGTGATCTTTTTATTTGCCATTTGCATAGGTTTTTATTGAGGATGCTTCATAGAGTACTCATTATGGTGATGCTGCAAATTTCCACCATGATTAGGCATGGCTTAGGCTAGCAACCTAGGCGTTTCTCTAACACACATACAAACTCCATGATCTTACAAGTTCCACTTTTATTTCACATCGCCGGGATCCGTAAGCAAAAGAACATGATATCAACGGGGTACAAAGTACAAGTGCAATGTTGAAAGCGTTCCCCATTATACATGGTTCTGCTAATTTCAACTTATAAAGCGCAAGCATATACGCAACAAAGAAGGACCCAATGGTTCAAGTTTATTAGATGCAAAAAAAGTAAAGTGTGCCATCAAGTTCATGGGAGCTTTAATCACTAGTTTTCTCATAACAAGTTTAATTTGGAAGGCAAACAAAAGCATGAATATAATTTTAATAGCATAAGCTAGTAGGTAGGTATGGTGGACTCTTTGGAATAACTTGGTTTAGGGAGTTGGATGCATGAGTGGAACTCATACTTGGTTGTGGAGGCTAGCAAAAGACTGGGAGCGACAAACTAAGAGAGCAATAATGGCCATAATCATGCAGAGCGACAAAACATCATTGATCAAAGCATAAAGTGATACTACAAGTTGAAAACTAAAGGATCATAAAGTCTTATGGTTACTTGGGATAGTCATAACATGGTGTGAGCATGCGCCAAGTCAACCCAAATAAAGCATCAAAGGAGAATACCACAATACTATGCTTTAATATGCTAAAACAACGCATGATTCATCCAAGGCACACTAAGCAATCTAAATTGTTTATAACAAGTCATGCTACAGCAAATAATGCTAAGCATAAAGCCAAAACAATATCAAGAATGGCATGACAAAGCATAGGCCACAGTCAAAAACAAGCTCACTTTAACACTTAAGCATGAACTTTCCTACTCTTTTCCAAACCAAACCAAACTATTCGAAAACCAATGTATGAAAGAGGTGGTCCAACCAATTTTATTCAGCAAACAAAGAAAAAAAAACCAAAACGAAAACAAAAAAGAAGACGCTCCAAGAACAACACAACTGTGCATGAAACAATAAAAATGAAGTGTTTGGAAGGAACCTGGGATTTTTATTGATGAAGAGGGAGATGCCTTGGGCATCCCCAAGCTTTGACGCTTTACTTCTTGGATATTTTGTGGCGTGACACGCGTGGAATCCCCAAGATTGAGCTTTAGTCCATCCTTCATCTCATTACTCATTCCTTCCATACACCTGAAATTTTTCCATCATACAAAACTTCACACAATCTTTATTAGCAACATTAGTGCACTCAAGATAAAAGGTCTGAAGGTTCAGTTCTAATACCAAATAAACTTCCATTAGAACACTAGCTACTGTATCACTTCCTTCAAAAAGCTAAATTCTCCAAAATAACTCAAAAAGGAACCAACAAGAAGCAAATGCAGAAAATGGCAGAAATCTGTCAAAACAGACCAGTAGGTAAATACAAATTTTTTCGAAGACCTTCTGTTGCTCCAATAAAAAAGTGTTGAACTAACGTAAGTTAGATAACAACTTGGGTCAGAAGCACAAAAATTCACGCATCAAAAGGACATTCATATATTTTACACGAATTTTTACGGTGAAGCACAGAAATCTGTTTCGGGACAGCAACTTTCCCAATCATTACTTCTCTCTCATTAGAGGTTACTCTTGGCACAAAAAGAAAATAAAAAGGATAAGGAGCGGTTATTACTCAAGTAATAACTTCCAAGACTCATCTAAAACTTTTGGGTTATCTCCCAATAAGTACTTTCTCTTTAACGCCTTTAAGTTAGGCATGATAGTTTGAGAAGATGCTCACATAAGAAATATAAATTGAAATAAGAGAGAGAATCAAGAAGCAAATTCAAAGCATATTTAAGTCTAACCCAGTTCCTATGCATAGGAATCTTGTAAAGAAATAAGTCATGAAAGCACAAAACAACAAGCATAGTAAAGCAAAACAAGTGCAACTTCAAGACTTTCAACATAAAGAGGGGAAACTTAATATTGTTGAGATACATAAAACCATGTTTCCCTCGCTCATAATAACTTTCAGTACCATCATGAATAAAATTATCAATATAAGTTATCACATAAAACATTCTTATCATGAGCCACATGCATATAATAATTAATACTCCCCCTATAAGAATAGTCATTCTTATTAATCGTAGTGGGAGCAAATTCAACAAAATAGCTATCATTATTATTCTCATCACCATAATCATCAAATATAGAAGGCATATTGTAATCATTAATTTTCTCCTCAATAGTAGGTGGACTGAAAATATCATATCCATCATTGTAATCATCATATATTGGAGGTTTTGTATCATCGTAAGCAATAGAGTAGCTATCTTCCAAAGCTGGGGAACTAAAAAGATCATTTTCATAAAAACTAGTTTCCCCAAGCTTAGAGTTTTCCATAGCATTAGCAATAATGGTGTCCAAAGAATTCATACTAACAACATTGCTATTAGCATGCAAATAAAGTTCCATAGGTTTTTTAATTTTCTCTTCAAACACTTCATGTCCTAACTCAAGATAAATACTAGAAAGATCTCTAATTTTGTTGTTGTTTTCCATTAAGCCTAACTAGTGAAAACAACAAACAAAAAGACAAAATTGCAGAATCTAAAGGAAATAACTTCGAGCACTCACACCGGAGGATGTGAGTACCTTTTACCTTACCTCCCCGGCAACGGCGCTAGAAAATAGGCGTTTTCCATGGGAGGTTCTTCTTCTTTAATCCTCCGGTGTGAATACCTTTTACCTTACCTCCCCGGCAACGGTGCCAGAAAATAGCTTGATGTCTATGCACTTCTATTCTTTTAGAAACTTGGCGGGCCTCCAAGTGCAGAGGTTTGTAAAACAGCAGCAAGTTTCCCTTAAGTGGATCACCCAAGGTTTATCGAACTCAGGGAGGAAGTGGTCAAAGGTATCCCCTCTCAAGCAATCCTGCAATCAAGATACAAGAAGTCTCTTGTGTCCCCAACACAACCAATACACTTGTCAGGTGTATAGGTGCACTAGTTCAGCGAAGAGATAGTGAAATACAAGTGGTATGGATAATTATAACTGGTAACGGTGATAGAAAATAACTTGATGGCGTGGAAGAGACTAAAGGCAAACTGAAATAAAGATGGAAGCATGAAAACATGTAACCGATCTAATTGCAAACGGAGTTTCAATGTTTAGAAACAAGGCCTAGGGATCATACTTTCACTAGTGAACACTCTCATATAAATATATTATCTTCATTATACTACTCTGAACTACTCTCCGGTTGGACACTCTAATCCATGGTAGGGCTATAACAGCACACCTCAAGTAAGCCTTTCCCATCTAGGTGAAAGGGAAAGGTCGGTGGAGGCCAGAGGGGCCCACACCACCTAGTGGCGCGGCCAAGGGGGACCCGTGCCACCCGATGGTGTGGCTGGCCCCTGGCCCCTCTCTGTCTCGTCTTCTGGCTCCGTGTTCCCCCTGGTGAAATATTGACTTTGGCTTTTGTCCCGTCCAATTCCGAGAATATTCATTTTCTGACTTTCCTGGAACCAAAAACAGCAGAAAACAGGCAACTGGCACTGTGGCATCAGGTTAGTCCAAGAAATCATATGAAAAGTACTCCAAAGTGTGGCACAAACATAATAAAGTAGATAAAACCAAGCATGGAACATCAAAAATTATAGATACATTTGCAATGTATTAATCTTTGAGAGGGATCTAGATGCACTGTCAGAGTATCTGGAGCGCCCACACCCGGAGTTCTTCGGGGCACAACTCAACGATCACGTAGGAGGAGATCTACAATGGCGGATAGTTCCAGATCTCAGAGGCAAGATGGATGTAACAACCTCGGACCCTACGCTCTAAGTTCAAGCCTGGATGAACCAAAAGTGGATAAGGGATTTTAAAGCGGGGGCCCAGGGCCACCCACGTGTAGGCCCGTCAACCTTCCTAAACACTTCCAAGAACATCGGGACAAGAGCGAGCGGCGTAGGCGACAGGCGAAGAGATCAAATACATACACAAGTGAGTATGTATGCAAGCTACCTTACAACAGTTCTCAGAGCCATACCATCTAAAAGAATAAGAAATATTGCAACGCCATATGGCAAGATCCAAATCTCCTAGACAGAGATAATAGTTTAGGATAGCTCCTCATACATCAATCAACAGAGTATCAAGCGGAAGCGGGAAACAAGATCCGAGTACGGATAAGAAGCAAATCGGCATAAGATGCCACATAAATAAGCACATCCCGCCCACAGATCTCATGGATCCCCATCCCCGGAATCTCTACACCGAGTGATCATTGCCAACATCATCTGTTTCCTCCACCCAGTATCCATCTTGCGAATACACATGTTCATCTGAATCAAACAATTTATCGTGTGAGACCCTAGGAGTAGTCAGCAAGTCTTTATGCCTCTAAAGGGGACATATACCTGGGGTGACGCAATTGCAGCAAAAGATAATAACTAACAAGTCTATAGATACTCGCTAACCATCCGCCTAACCAATGATAGACGGATGTCCGTTAATTAGAAACAATAGTTATAACAGTATAAAGTAACAGATCCATCCTCCCTCTCGCTTACCAACGAGTAGGCGGACGAACAACCCATCCGTTGGCAGTTTTATTAACCATTCCATGAGTATTGCACTACTTACTAGTTAGATATTTAGTCAAATTAAACATGGTATTTTAGTTATGCTTGTCTATGATCGAGAAACTATGCTCAAAGTCGTCCATAACCGCGGACACGGATTTTAGAAAGATTTACCCTGCAGGGGTGCACGGAGCTCATCCTCGCGTTCCCAAGTGGCTTCATCAACGGAATGGTGCGACCACTGCACCTTGTAGAACTTGATAGACTTGTTGCGAGTCTTTCTTTCTGCCACTTCTAGGATTTTTGTGGGGTGTTCTTGATAAGACAGCTCTTCTTGGAGATTGATGAGCTCATGGTCCACAGTCCTGCCAGGATCCTTGAAGCACTTCTTGAGTTGAGAGATATGGAAAACATCATGAACCTTGAGTTTTTCAGGGAGTTCAAGAGCATAAGCGACTTCTCCTCTTCTTCCACGAACTTTGAAAGGACTGATGTATCTAGGAGCCAGCTTCTCTTTGATACCAAACCGGTGTGTGCCTCTCATGGGAGTGACACGAAGGTAAACGAGATCACCAGGGACATACTCCATGTCCGTGTGCTTTCTGTCATAGTTGCTCTTCTGGCAACTTTGAGAAACCTTCAGGTTCTCAAGAATGATAAGAACCTTCACTTCTGCTTGAGTGACAATGTCGGGGCCAAAGAATTTTCTTCCACCTGCCCCTGACCAACCAATCGGAGTTCGGCATTTGCGACCATAGAGGACCTCAAAGGGTGCCATCTGGAGACTCTTCTGATAGCTATTGTTGTAAGAGAATTCAGCATAAGGAAGGCATTCTTCCCACTTCATGCCGAAAGAGATAACGCAAGCACGGAGCATATCTTCCAGAATCTGATTGATCCATTCAACTAGCCCTTGTGACTGAGAGTGGTAAGCTGTGCTGAAGTTCAACTTCGTTCCCAAGACTTGTTGGAAACTCTCCCAGTACTTGGAGGTAAAGATACTCCCACAGTCTGAGCTAATTACGAGAGGAACCCCATACAAAGAGACAATTTTGTTGATATAGAGCTCGGCCAGCTGACTACCAGAAATTGTTTCCTTGACTGGAAAGAAGTGAGCCACTTTTGAAATCCTGTCGATGACAACAAAGATTGCATTGTTGCCTTTCTGCGACCTTGGAAACACAGTTATGAAGTCCATCTCTACTTTCTCCCATTTCCATTCCGGAGGCTTCAATGGCTGTAGAAGACCGGAAGGTTTCTGATGGATAGCTTTTACTCTGCGGCAGACATCACACTCCGAGACATACTTGGCACAATATCCTTTCAATCCAGGACATCAATATTGTGTTTTCAGGTCCATGTACATCTTAGTGTTGCCAGGGTGGATAGAAAGAACAGAATCATGAGCTTCTTTAAGAACTTGCTCTCTCAAACTCGGATACTTCAGAACAAACATCCGGTGCTTAAAGAATAGAGTGCCTTGATCGTCAAGGTGGAAATGTTCATACTTCGGAAGCTGAATCTTGGAGATGATGTTTTTAGTGTATGGATCACCACGTTGAATGGAGCGAACTTTTTCTTCGAAGAGAGGGGTAGCTATCAAGTTATGAAGATATCCCTGAGGTACAAGCTCCAGGTTGAGTTGACGGAATTCCTCGCACAAGAGAGGTTGTTGTTCTTCCACCATGAGGTTGTTCACATATGCCTTACGACCGAGGGCATCGGCCATCACATTTGCTTTGCCCGGAGTGTAGTTGATCGAAAGATCAAAGTCGTTGATGGTTTCAATCCATCTCCTTTGGCGAAGGTTGAGGTCCAGCTGAGTGAAGATATACTTCAGGATTTTGTGGTCAGAAAAGATCTCACAATGGTTTCCAACCAAGTAGTGCCTCCATACTTTTAGAGCTAAGACAACCACTGCAAGTTCAAGATCATGTGTTTGATAGTTGAGCTCGTGAGTTTTCAACTGTCGGGAAGCATAAGCAACGACTTGCTTTTCTAGCATGAGGACCGCACCCAATTCTTGAAATGAGGCGTCACAAAAGATCTAGAAAGGCTTTGATGTATCTGGAGGAATCAATACTGGTGTGGAAGTGAGCTTCTCTTTGAGTGTCTCAAAGCTAGCTTGACATGTAGGAGACCAAAGTTATTTCTTGCCTTTCTTGAGGAGATCGGTAAGAGGCTTCGCAATCTTCGATAAGTTCTGAACGAAGCGACGGCAATAACCAGCCAAACCAAGGAAACTCCGGACTTCTTTGACATTTTTGGGTGGAAGCCACTCAACAATTGTCCGAACAATTTCTAGGTTGACAGCAATGCCCTTAGCAGAGATGACGTGACCAAGATAGGTGACTTCGGGAAGCCAAAATTCACACTTGGAGAACTTTGCATACAGGCGGTTCTCACGAAGCTTGTTTAGGACACACCGAAGGTGTTCTTCATGTTCTTCCTTTGACTTAGAATAGACTAGAATATCATCCAGATAGACCATGATGAACTTATCAAGATACTCCATGAAAACCGGGTTCATAAGTCTCGAGAAGGTGGCAGGTGCGTTGGTGAGACCGCAGGACATGACCGTGTACTCGTACATGCCATAGCATGTGGTGAAAGCTGTTTTGGGAATATCTTCCTTAAGAATCTTGATTTGATGATATCCACTTCTCAAGTCAAGCTTAGAGAATACCACAACTCCAGCTAGCTGATCGAAGAGATCATTAATCCGCGGAAGGGGATATTTATACTTGATGGTTTTAGCATTGCGAGCCCGATAGTCAACACAAAGTCTATCAGTCCGGTCTCGCTTCTTCACAAAGATTGTTGGGCTGCCCCAAGAGGAAGTGCTATGCTGAATCAAACCCAACTTCTCTTGTTCATCAAGCTGACGTTTGAGTTCAGCCAACTCAGCAGGACCCATTTTATAACGCCGCTTGCAGATAGGAGCGGTACCCGGTTCAAGCTCAATCACAAACTCGACCTCTCGGTCAGGAGGCATACCTAGTAACTCTTCGGGAAAAACATCTAGGAACTCATGGACCACCGGAACATTTTGCAAGGCTTCCATAACATCAATGTCTTGGACACCCAAAGAGTAGAGCTGAATAGAAGGAGTTTGCTTTGGAGAATAGACTATGTGGCCTTCAGGAATTTTCAGAGAAACCGAGCGTTCAGCACAATCAATCACAGCTGCATTTGCTGTTATCCAATCCGTGCCCAAGATAACATCAATGTCAGAATTCCCCAGAATGATTAAGGAAGCCGGGAACAAAGAGACACCAATCTCAATTTGATTGCCATGGCTGATATGAGAAGCCCTCATGTTTGATCCAGGAGATTGTACCACGAGAGGATGCAATAGAGGACCCATAGCCAGATCATGCTCATATGCAAACTTGTGAGAAACAAAAGAATGCGATGCACCAGAATCAAACAAAACTCGTGCAGGAACTGAGTTAACGGGAAGCGTACCCATCACAACTCCAGGTGCATGCTCCGCTTGAACAATGTTGACATAGTTGGCACGAGCAACAGTGGACCCGGGCTTGGTGTTGATGTTGAGAGCCCGTGGTGCAGGTGTGCGAGCTGCAGTTGTCGAAGTAGGTCTTGCAGGTGGAGGAGGAAGAGCTTTGTTGTTCATAGGACAATTCCATTGCTGATGCCCAATGTTCCCGCGAGTGTAGCAAGCACCAAACGGACGCGAAGCAGAGTAGCCAGGGTCTCCACTAGGTGCTCTAGGGTAGTTGTGGTCGTAGCCCCTAGGAGCAGCGTTGAAGGAGTTTGGTGGCCTTGCCACGTAGCTTGGAGGTCTTGGTGGAGACGGGAGCGGCGGTGGGGTATTAGGAACCCACACGCGGTTCTTAGAAGGAGCTGTCATAGCTGAAGAGCTTGCTGCATCACGACTGTGTTTCTTGGACTCGTCGAACACTTGCCTACTGGCTTCTTCCTGTAGAGCTGTATGTTGGAATTCCAGAAAAGACCCCGGCCTTGCATGAGTGATTGCATATTTGATAGATGCATTGAGCCCTTGCCTGGACCTCTTTTGTTTCTTCTTGTCATCAAATATCTCATCACCACCATACCGAGAAAGATTCATGAAGTTTCTGATATAGGTGTCGACATTGTCATTGCCCTGCTTGAGGTTGAGAAACACCTCCTTCATTCTCTCCATGACAATTTCTGATAGGTATTGCTCTTTGAAAGCACCACCGAACTGCTCCCAAGTAGGCTGAAAACCAGAGTGGTTTGCCTTCAGGTAATTCTCCCACCATAGTGATGCATCTCCTTTCAGAAGGTGAGTGGCGCACTTTACCCAATCTTGCTCAGGAACATCAGCAGTTATCAGCAACCTTGACATCTCACGAAGCCAATCATCGGCATCCAGTGGTTGATCAGACACCTCAAAGTGGCGCGGGTTAAACTTAATAAAGTCCTTGATGTCTCCTCACTTGGGAGGTGGAGGTAGCGGGGCAAACTCATTCCTCCTGACACTTTCTTAAAAGCGTTGCTGGTTCTGTTGCATTGTGCCCAAGGCATTAGCAATACTTGCCAACGCAGCCCCTAGTTCAGGTGGTATGTCATCCTCAGTGCGGCATGGTGGTGCCATCCTGTGATTGATATAAAACTCAAGTCAGTACCATAATGGAGAATAATAATAATCCAAAATAGTACCAAAATGGAATTAACCAAGATTAAAGGATACAAATTACTAAGATGATATTAAAATATCAACAAAGTTCAAAGCACCTAGAAGATAGTAAGCATATCGCACACGACTGAACAAGGAGTGTGGTACACAAAGCTATCAAAGAAAAAAATCCGCAAATTTCGGCATTAAAATACCACTATATGCGCAAAACTACTTAACGAAATCAAGATTAGCACTCTACCAATTCAATATACAAGAGCGAATGATAAAAGTAGTGGTATGGTCGCGACTCCATCCCGCACTCAAAGCATTACTCCGCACATGAATAAGTAAAACACATATCCCGACTCTCTTCCTTCTTAAGATGAACCTAAAGAATAGCAACTACGGAAAACAAACACCCCTAACAAGATAGTGTCGGATAACAAAGAGTAAGACATATCACGTCGGTTTAGAAAAGCCTATCAGTATGGAATGTACCAATAGTTGATAACCAAAAGGCAGATAGCGACAACAAGTTGGATGCAACAGATAGACAAAGAATTACCCACACACACCAAAATACTCTCGAGTTTTTTTTCCCTAGTATACATAGCTACCAAAATATTTGCTAGACTGCCAATGACCATTTTGGCTGAGACCCTGAAGGGCGGAATGGCTCTGATACCAATTGTAACAACCTCGGACCCTACGCTCTAAGTTCAAGCCTGATGAACCAAAAGTGGATAAGGGATTTTACAGCGGGGGCCCAGGGCCACCCACGTGTAGGCCCGTTGACCGCCCTAACCACTTCCAAGAACATCGGGACAAGAGCGAGCGGCGTAGGTGACAAGCGAAGAGATCAAATACATACACAAGTGAGTATGTATGCAAGCTACCTTACAACAGTTCTCAGAGCCATACCATCTAAAAGAATTAGAAATATTACAACGCCATACGGCAAGATCCAAATATCCTAGATAGAGATAATAGTTTAGGATAGCTCCTCATACATCAATCAACAGAGTATCAAGCGGAAGCGGGAAACAAGATCCGAGTACGGATAAGAAGCTAATAGGCATAAGATGCCACATAAATAAGCACATCCCACCCACAGATCTCACGGATCCCCATCCCCGGAATCTCTACACCGAGTGATCGCTACCAACATCATCAGTTTCCTCCACACAGTATCCATCTTGCGAATACACCTGTTCATCTGAATCAAACAATTTATCGTGTGAGACCCTAGGGGTACTCAGCAAGTCTTTATGCCTCTAAAGGGGACATATACCTGGGGTGACACAATTGCAACAAAAGATAATAACTAACAAGTCTATAGATACTCGCTAACCATCGGCCTAACCAATGATAGATGGATGTCCGTTAATTAGAAACAACAGTTATAACAGTATAAAGTAACAGATCCATCCTCCCTCTTGCTTACCAACGAGTAGGCGGACAAACAACCCATCTGTTGGCAGTTTTATTAACCATTCCATGAGTATTGCACTACTTACTAGTCAGATATTTAGTCAAATTAAACATGGTCTTTTAGTTATGCTTGTCTATGATCGAGAAACTGTGCTCCAAGTTGTCCATAACCGCGGACACGGCTTTCAGAAAGATTTACCCTGCAGGGGTGCACAAATAGCAACACACACACAATCAACCTCGGAAAAACCAAATCAAAACCCAAGGAGGCTTTCACGACAAAGCAATCACAGGATTCATAAAATATTTCAGGGGGCCACCCCACTAAGCTACCCGCGACGAAGTTGGCCGGCTTCGAGACAGACCCAGGGTTTGTGTGGATGGCGGTGAACGACTGGGAACCCGAAAGTGTGACTGGGCTTGTCGATACAGCGAAAACGTGTCACGATCCAAAACAGTACAGGTGCTCCACGCACAATCGTAAATAAAACAGTAAAGCATGGCATAGGTACAGGATAGTAATAAAGCCCCAAACTAGTTTGTGGCCCCAAGAAATAAAGTGTGAATCAATCTCAGGCAAAAGGGGATCCATAGAGTCTCCCGTATGTCGATAGTGCGAATAGTCAAGGAATAGGAATCAAGCACTCGGGGTCCTACGGGACACAAGTGAAGCGTTTGGAAGGAACCTGGGATTTTTATTGATGAAGAGGGGGATGCCTTGGGCATCCCCAAGCTTTGACGCTTGTACTTCTTCGATATTTCTTGGGGTGACACGCGTGGCATCCCCAAGCTTGAGCTTTAGTCCATCCTTCATCTCATTACTCATTCCTTCCATACACCTGGAATTTTTCCTTCATACAAAACTTCACACAATCTTTATTAGCAACATTAGTGCACTCAAGATAAAAGGTCTTAAGGTTCAGTTATAATACCAAATAAACGTCCATTAGAACACTAGCTACTGTATCACTTCCTTCAAAAAGCTAAATTCTCCAAAATAACTCAAAAAGGAACCAACAAGAAGCAAATGCAGAAAATAGCAGAAATCTGTCAAAACAGACCAGCAGGTAAATACAAATTTTTTCGAAGACCTTCTGTTGCTCCAATAAAAAAGTGTTGAACTAACGTAAGTTAGATAACAACTTGGGTCAGAAGCACAAAAATTCACGCATCAAAAGGACATTCATATATTTTACACGAATTTTTACGGTGAAGCACAGAAATCTGTTTCGGGACAGCAACTTTCCCAATCATTACTTCTCTCTCATTAGAGGTTACTCTTGGCACAAAAAGCAAATAAAAAGGATAAGGAGCGGTTATTACTCAAGTAATAACTTCCAAGACTCATCTAAAACTTTTGGGTTATCTCCCAATAAGTACTTTCTCTTTAACGCCTTTAAGTTAGGCATGATAGTTTGAGAAGATGCTCACATAAGAAATATAAATTAAAGTAAGAGAGAGCATCAAGAAGAAAATTCAAAGCATATTTAAATCTAACCCACTTCCTATGCATAGGAATCTTGTAAAGAAATAAGTCATGAAGCACAAAGCAACAAGCATAGTAAAGCAAAACAAGTGCAACTTCAAGACATTCAACATAAAGAGGGGAAACTTAATATTGTTGAGATACATAAAACCATGTTTCCCTCTCTCATAATAACTTTCAGTAGCATC
This sequence comes from Avena eriantha, assembly GCA_910589775.1. Lineage (NCBI taxonomy): Eukaryota > Viridiplantae > Streptophyta > Magnoliopsida > Poales > Poaceae > Avena > Avena eriantha. Next base: position 307,325,733 of record OU342740.1, on the reverse strand, counting down.
ATGAATAAAATTAGCAATATAACTATCACATAAAACATTCTTATCATGAGCCACATGCATATAATAATTAATACTCCCCCTATAAGCATAGTCATTCTTATTAATCGTAGTGGGAGCAAATTCAGCAAAATAGCTATCATTATTATTCTCATCACCATAATCATCAAATATCGGAGGCATATTGTAATCATTAAATTTCTCCTCAATAGTAGGTGGACTGAAAATATCATATCCATCATTGTAATCATCATATATTGGAGGTTTTGTATCATCGTAAGCAATAGAATAGCTATCTTCCAAAGCTGGCGAACTAAAAAGATCATTTTCATAAAAACTAGTTTCCCCAAGCTTAGAGTTTTCCATAGCATTAGCAGTAATGGTGTCCGAAGAATTCATACTAACAATATTGCTATTAGCATGCAAATAAAGTTCCATAGGTTTTTTAATTTTCTCTTCAAACACTTCATGTCCTAACTCAAGATAAATACTAGAAAGATCTCTAATTTTGTTGTTGTTTTCCATTAAGCCTAACTAGTGAAAACAAGAAACAAAAAGACAAAATTGTAGAATCTAAAGGAAATAACTTCGAGCACTCACACCGGAGGATGTGAGTACCTTTTCCTTACCTCCCCGGCAACGGCGCCAGAAAATAGGCGTTTTCCATGGGAGGTTCTTCTTCTTTAATCCTCCGGTGTGAATACCTTTTACCTTACCTCCCCGGCAACGGTACCAGAAAATAGCTTGATGTCTACGCACTTCTATTCTTGTAGAAAGTTGTTGGGCCTCCAAGTGCAAAGTTTTGTAGAACAACAGCAAGTTTCCCTTAAGTGGATCACCCAAGGTTTATCGAACTCAGGGAGGAAGTGGTCAAAGGCATCCCCTCTCAAGCAATCCTGCAATCAAGATACAAGAAGTCTCTTGTGTCCCCAACACACCCAATACACTTGTCAGGTGTATAGGTGCACTAGTTTGGCGAAGAGATAGTGAAATACAAGTGGTATGGATAATTATAAGTGGTAACCGTGATAGAAAATAACTTGATGGCGTGGAAGAGACTAAAGGCAAACTGAATTAAAGATGGAAGAAAGAAAACATGTAACCGATCTAATTGCAAACGGTGTTTCAATGTTTAGAAACAAGGCCTAGGGATCATACTTTCACTAGTGAACACTCTCATATAAATATATTATCTTCATGATACTACTCTGAACTACTCTCCGGTTGGACAGTCTAATCCATGGTAGGGCTATAACAGCACACCTCAAAGTAAGCCTTTCCCATCTAGAAAACCCCACACTATCACCTTGAGCACTAGATGGTTCCAACAAACACCACAATTTCATAAAGACATCCAACTCCAAATATAACTCATAACAAGTATTTGTAATCTCTAGCCTAAGTGCCACCATGGTGTGCACGCTGTCACTTTCACACACATGGGGAGAGTAGAGATCTATTAAAGCACTTGAGTAGCAAGGTAGATCTAATTGATTACAAAGCTCATGATCTCAATAAGATCATGCATGGAGAGAGAGATGAACACATAGCTACCGGTAGAACCCTTAGCCTCGAGAGAGAACTACTCCCTCCTCATGATGGGAATTAGCAACGGTGATGGAGATGGTGGTGGAGATTGATGGAGATGGCTCTAGGGCCACTTCCCCATCCCGGCAGGGTGCCGGAACATAGACTTTCTGTCCCCCGAATCTCCCCCTCGGTGGCGGCGGCACTGCGGAACTTTTCGTGGCGATCTAGGGTTTTCGCATCGGGAGGAATATATAGGTGAAAGGGCAAGGACGGTGGAGGCCGTAGGGGCCCACACCACCTAGTGGCGCGGCCAAGGGGGACCCGTGCCACCCGATGGTGTGGCTGGCCCCTGGCCCCTCTCTATCTTGTCTTCTGGCTCCGTGTTCCCCCGGTAAAATATTGACTTTGGCTTTTGTCCCGTCCAATTCCGAGAATATTCATTTTCTGACTTTCCTTGAACCAAAAACAGCAGAAAACAGGCAACTGGCACTGTGGCATCTTGTTAATAGGTTAGTCCAATAAATCATATGAAAAGTACTCCAAAGTGTGGACAAAACACAAGAAAGTAGATAAAACCAAGCATGGAACATCAAAAATTATAGATACATTTGCAATGTATTAATCTTTGAGGGGGATCTAGATGCACTGTCAGAGTATCTGGAGCACCCGCACCCGGAGTTCTTCGGGGCACAACTCAACTATCACATAGGAGGAGATCTACAATGGCTGATAGTTGCAGATCTCAGAGGCAAGATGGATGTAACAACCTCGGACCCTACGCTCTAAGTTCAAGCCTGGATGAACCAAAAGTGGATAAGGGATTTTACAGCGGGGGCCCAGGGCCACCCACGTGTAGGCCCGTCGACGACCCTAACCACTTCCAAGAACATCAGGACAAGAGCAAGCGGCATAGGCGACAGGCGAAGAGATCAAATACATACACAAGTGAGTATCTATGCAAGCTACCTTACAGCAGTTCTCAGAGCCATACCATCTAAAAGAATTAGAAATATTGCAACGCCATACGACAAGATCCAAATATCCTAGAGAGAGATAATAGATTAGGATAGCTCCTCATACATCAATCAACAGAGTATCAAGCGGAAGCGGGAAACAAGATCCGAGTACGGATAAGAAGCAAATCGGCATAAGATGCCACATAAATAAGCACATCCCGCCCACAGATCTCACGGATCCCCATCCCCGGAATCTCTACACCGAATGATCATTGCCAACATCATATGTTTCCTCCACCCAGTATCCATCTTGCGAATACACATGTTCATCTGAATCAAACAATTTATCATGTGAGACCCTAGGGGTACTCAACAAGTCTTTATGCCTCTAAAGGGGACATATACCTGGGGTGACGCAATTGCAGCAAAAGATAATAACTAACAAGTCTATAGATACTCGCTAACCATCCGCCTAACCAATGATAGACGGATGTCCGTTAATTAGAAACAATAGTTATAACAGTATAAAGTAACAGATCCATCCTCCCTCTCGCTTACCAACGAGTAGGCGGACGAACAACCCATCCGTTGGCAGTTTTATTAACCATTCCATGAGTATTGCACTACTTACTAGTCAGATATTTAGTCAAATTAAACATGGTATTTTAGTTATGCTTGTCTATGATCGAGAAACTATGCTCAAAGTCGTCCATAACCGCGGACACGGCTTTTAGAAAGATTTACCCTGCAGGGGTGCACGGAGCTCATCCTCGTGTTCCCAAGTGGCTTCTTCAATGGAATGGTGCGACCACTGCACCTTGTAGAACTTGATAGACTTGTTGCGAGTCTTTCTTTCTGCCACTTCTAGGATTTTTGTGGGGTGTTCTTGATAAGACAGATCTTCTTGGAGATTGATGAGCTCATGGTCCACAGTCCTGCCGGGATCCTTGAAGCACTTCTTGAGTTGAGAGATATGGAAAACATCATGAACCTTGAGTTTTTCAGGGAGTTCAAGAGCATAAGCGACTTCTCCTCTTCTTCCACGAACTTTGAAAGGACCGATGTATCTAGGAGCCAGCTTCCCTTTGATACCAAACCGGTGTGTGCCTCTCATAGGAGTGACACGAAGGTAAACGAGATCACCAGGGACATACTCCATGTCCGTGTGCTTTCTGCCATAGTTGCTCTTCTGGCAACTTTGAGAAACCTTCAGGTTCTCAAGAATGATAAGAACCTTCTCTTCTGCTTGAGTGACAATGTCGGTGCCAAAGAATTTTCTTTCACCTGCCCCTGACCAACCAATCGGAGTTCGGCATTTGCGACCATAGAGGACCTCAAAGGGTGCCATCTGGAGACTCTTCTGATAGCTATTGTTGCAAGAGAATTCAGCATAAGGAAGGCATTCTTCCCACTTCATGCCGAAAGAGATGACACAAGCACGGAGCATAACTTCTAGAATCTGATTGATCCATTCAACTAGCCCTTGTGACTGAGGGTGGTAAGCTGTGCTGAAGTTCAACTTCATTCCCAAGACTTGTTGGAAACTCTCCCAGTACTTGGAGGTAAAGATACTCCCACGGTCTAGGCTAATTACGAGAGGAACCCCATCTAAAGAGACAATTTTGTTGATATAGAGCTCGGCCAGCTGACTACCAGAAATTGTTTCCTTGATTGGAAAGAAGTGAGCCACTTTTGAAATCCTGTCGATGACAACAAAGATTGCATTGTTGCCTTTCTGCGACCTTGGAAACCCAGTTATGAAGTCCATCTCTACTTTCTCCCATTTCCATTCCGGAGGCTTCAATGGCTGTAGAAGACCGGAAGGTTTCTGATGGACAGCTTTTACTCTGCGGCAGACATCACACTCCGAGACATACTTGGCACAATATCCTTTCAATCCAGGCCACCAATATTGTGTTTTTAGGTCCATGTACATCTTAGTGTTGCCAGCGTGGATAGAAAGATTAGAATCATGAGCTTCTTTAAGAACTTGCTCTCTCAAACCCGGATACTTCGGAACAAACATCCGGTGCTTAAAGAATAGAGTGCCTTGATCGTCAAGGTGGAAAGGTTCATACTTCGGAAGCTGAATCTTGGAGATGATGTGTTTAGTGTACGGATCACCACGTTGAATGGAGTGAACTTTTTCTTCCAAGAGAGGGGTAGCTATCAAGTTATGAAGATATCCCTGAGATACAAGCTCCAGGTTGAGTTGACGGAATTCCTCGCACAAGAGAGGTTGTTGTTCTTCCACCATGAGGTTGTTCACATATGCCTTACGACTGAGGGCATCGGCCATCACATTTGCTTTGCCCGGACTGTAGTTGATCGAAAGATCAAAGTCGTTGATGGTTTCAATCCATCTCCTTTGGCGAAGGTTGAGGTCCGGCTGAGTGAAGATATACTTCAGGCTTTTGTGGTCAGAAAAGATCTCACAATGGTTTCCAAGAAAGTAGTGCCTCCATACTTTTAGAGCTAAGACAACCGCTGCAAGTTCAAGATCATGTGTTGGATAGTTGAGCTCGTGAGTTTTCAACTGTCGGGAAGCATAAGCAACGACTTGCTTTTCTAGCATGAGGACCGCACCAAATTCTTGAAATGAGGCGTCACAAAAGATCTGGAAAGGCTTTGATGTATCTGGAGGAATCAATACTGGTGTGAAAGTGAGCTTATCTTTGAGTGTCTCAAAGCTAGCTTGACATGCAGGAGACCAAAGTTATTTCTTGCCTTTCTTGAGGAGATCGGTAAGAGGCTTCGCAATCTTCGAGAAGTTCTGAACGAAGCGACGGCAATAACTAGCCAAACCAAGGAAACTCCGGACTTCTTTGATATTTTTGGGTGGAAGCCACTCAACAATTGTCCGAACAATTTCTGGGTTGATAGCAATGCCCTTAGCAGAGATGACGTGACCAAGATAGGTGACTTCGGGAAGGCAAAATTCACACTTCGAGAACTTTGCATACAGGCGGTTCTCACGAAGCTTGTTTAGGACACACCGAAGGTGTTCTTCATGTTCTTCCTTTGACTTAGAATAGACTAGAATGTCATCCAGATAGACCATGATGAACTTATCAAGATACTCCATGAAAACCGAGTTCATAAGTCTCGAGAAGGTGGCATGTGCATTGGTGAGACCACAGGACATGACCGTGTACTCGTACATGCCGTAGCGTGTGGTGAAAGCTGTTTTGGGAGTATCTTCCTTGCGAATCTTGATTTGATGATATCCACTTCTTAAGTCAAGCTTAGAGAATACCACAGCTCCAGCTAGCTGATCGAAGAGATCATTAATCCTCGGAAGGGGATATTTATTCTTGATGGTTTTAGCATTGAGAGCCCGATAGTCAACACAAAGTCTATCAGTCCGGTCTCGCTTCTTCACAAAGATTGTTGGGCTGCCCCAATAGGAAGTGCTATGCTGAATGAAACCCAACTTCTCTTGTTCATCAATCTGATGTTTGAGTTCAGCCAACTCAGCAGGACCCATTTTATAACGCCGCTTGGAGATAGGAGCGGTACCCGGTTCAAGCTCAATCACAAACTCGACCTCTCGGTCAGAAGGCATACCTAGTAACTCTTCGGGAAAAACATCTGGGAAGTCACGGGCCACCGGAACATTTTGCAAGGCTTCCATAACATCAATGTCTTGGACACCCAAAGAGTAGAGCTGAATAGAAGGAGTTTGCTTTGGAGAATAGACTATGTGGCCTTCAGGAATTTTCAGAGAAACCGAGCGTTCAGCACAATCAATCACAGCTGCATTTGCTGTTAACCAATCCATGCCCAAGATAACATCAATGTCAGAATTGCCCAGAATGATTAAGGAAGCCGGGAACAAAGAGACACCAATCTCAATTTGATTGCCATGGCTGATATGAGAAGCCCTCATGTTTGATCCAGGAGATTGTACCACGAGAGGATGCAATAGAGGACCCATAGCCAGATCATGCTCATATGCAAACTTGTGAGAAACAAAAGAATGCGATGCACCAGAATCAAACAAAACTCGTGCAGGAACTGAGTTAACGGGAAGCGTACCCATCACAACTCCAGGTGCATGCTCCGCTTGAACAATGTTGACATAGTTGGCACGAGCAACAGTGGACCCGGGCTTGGTGTTGATGTTGAGAGCCCGTGGTGCAGGTGTGCGAGCTGCAGTTGTCGAAGTAGGTCTTGCAGGTGGAGGAGGAAGAGCTTTGTTGTTCATAGGACAATTCCATTGCTGATGCCCAATGTTCCCGCGAGTGTAGCAAGCACCAAACGGACGCGAAGCAGAGTAGCCAGGGACTCCACTAGGTGCTCTAGGGTAGTTGTGGTCGTAGCCCCTAGGAGCAGCGTTGAAGGAGTTTGGTGGCCTTGCCACGTAGCTTGGAGGTCTTGGTGGAGACGGGAGCGGCGGTGGGGTATTAGGAACCCACACGCGGTTCTTAGAAGGAGCTGTCATAGCTGAAGAGCTTGCTGCATCACGACTGTGTTTCTTGGACTCGTCGAACACTTGCCTACTGGCTTCTTCCTGTAGAGCTGTATGTTGGAGTTCCAGAAAAGACCCCGGCCTTGCATGAGTGATTGCATATTTGATAGATGCATTGAGCCCTTGCCTGGACCTCTTTTGTTTCTTCTTGTCATCAAATATCTCATCACCACCATACCGAGAAAGATTCATGAAGTTTCTGATATAGGTGTCGACATTGTCATTGCCCTGCTTGAGGTTGAGAAACACCTCCTTCATTCTCTCCATGACAATTTCTGATAGGTATTGCTCTTTGAAAGCACCACCGAACTGCTCCCAAGTAGGCTGAAAACCAGAGTGGTTTGCCTTCAGGTAATTCTCCCACCATAGTGATGCATCTCCTTTCAGAAGGTGAGTGGCGCACTTTACCCAATCTTTCTCAGGAACATCAGCAGTTATCAGCAACCTTGACATCTCACGAAGCCAATCATCGGCATCCAGTGGTTGATCAGACACCTCAAAGTGGCGCGGGTTAAACTTAATAAAGTCCTTGATGTCTCCTCACTTGGGAGGTGGAGGTAGCGGGGCAAACTCATTCCTCCTGACACTTTCTTAAAAGCGTTGCTGGTTCTGTTGCATTGTGCCCAAGGCATTAGCAATACTTGCCAACGCAGCCCCTAGTTCAGGTGGTATGTCATCCTCAGTGCGGCATGGTGGTGCCATCCTGTGATTGATATAAAACTCAAGTCAGTACCATAATGGAGAATAATAATAATCCAAAATAGTACCAAAATGGAATTAACCAAGATTAAAGGATACAAATTACTAAGATGATATTAAAATATCAACAAAGTTCAAAGCACCTAGAAGATAGTAAGCATATCGCACACGACTGAACAAGGAGTGTGGTACACAAAGCTATCAAAGAAAAAAATCCGCAAATTTCGGCATTAAAATACCACTATATGCGCAAAACCACTTAACGAAATCAAGATTAGAACTCTACCAATTCAATATACAAGAGCGAATGATAAAAGTAGTGGTATGGTCGCGACTCCATCCTGCACTCAAAGCATTACTCCGCACATGAATAAGTAAAACACATATCCCGACTCTCTTCCTTCTTAAGATGAACCTAAAGATTAGCAACTACGGAAAACAAACACCCCTAACAAGATAGTGTCGGATAACAAAGAGTAAGACAGATCACGTCGGTTTAGAAAAGCCTATCAGTATGGAATGTACCAATAGTTGATAACCAAAAGGCAGATAGCGACAACAAGTTGGATGCAACAGATAGACAAAGAATTACCCACACACACCAAAATACTCTCGAGTTTTTTTCCCTAGTATACATAGCTACCAAAATATTTGCTAGATTGACAATGACCATTTTGGCTGAGACCCTGAAGGGCGGAATGGCTCTGATACCAATTGTAACAACCTCGGACCCTACGCTCTAAGTTCAAGCCTGATGAACCAAAAGTGGATAAGGGATTTTACAGCGGGGGCCCAGGGCCACCCACGTGTAGGCCCGTCGACCGCCCTAACCACTTCCAAGAACATCGGGACAAGAGCGAGCGGCGTAGGTGACAAGCGAAGAGATCAAATACATACACAAGTGAGTATGTATGCAAGCTACCTTACAACAGTTCTCAGAGCCATACCATCTAAAAGAATTAGAAATATTACAATGCCATACGACAAGATCCAAATATCCTAGATAGAGATAATAGTTTAGGATAGCTCCTCATACATCAATCAACAGAGTATCAAGCGGAAGCGGGAAACAAGATCCGAGTACGGATAAGAAGCAAATCGGCATAAGATGCCACATAAATAAGCACATCCCACCCACAGATCTCACGGATCCCCATCCCCGAAATCTCTACACCGAGTGATCGCTACCAACATCATCTGTTTCCTCCACACAGTATCCATCTTGCGAGTACACCTGTCCATCTGAATCAAACAATTTATCGTGTGAGACCCTAGGGGTACTCAGCAAGTCTTTATGCCTCTAAAGGGGACATATACCTGGGGTGACACAATTGCAACAAAAGATAATAACTAAAAAGTCTATAGATACTCGCTAACCATCGGCCTAACCAATGATAGACGGATGTCCGTTAATTAGAAACAACAGTTATAACAGTATAGAGTAACAGATCCATCCTCCCTCTCGCTTACCAACAAGTAGGCGGACGAACAACCCATCTGTTGGCAGTTTTATTAACCATTCCATGAGTATTGCACTACTTACTAGTCAGATATTTAGTCAAATTAAACATGGTCTTTTAGTTATGCTTGTCTATGATCGAGAAACTGTGCTCCAAGTTGTCCATAACCGCGGACACGGCTTTCAGAAAGATTTACCCTGCAGGGGTGCACAAATAGCAACACACACACAATCAACCTCGGAAAAACCAAATCAAAATACAAGGAGGCTTTCACGACAAAGCAATCACAGGATTCATAAAATATTTCTAGGGGCCACCCCACTAAGCTACCCGCGATGAAGTTGGCCGGCTCCGAGACAGACCCAGGGTTTGTGTGGACGGCGGTAAACGACTGGGAACCCAAAAGTGTGACTGGGCTTGTCGATACAGCGAAAACGTGTCACGATCCAAAACAGTACATGTGCTCCACGCACAATCGTAAATAAAACAGTAAAGCATGGCATAGGTACAGGATAGTATTAAAGCCCCAAACTAGTTTGTCGCCCCAAGAAATAAAGTGCGAATCAAGCTCAGGCATAAGGGGATCCATAGAGTCTCCCATATGTGGATAGTGCGAATAGTGAAGGAACAGGAATCAAGCACTCGGGGTCCTACGGGACACAAGTGAGCATGAAAAACCAAATAACAGATATTGCCCACCGGTTCCTCTTTCATTAGTTATCCCATTACTACTCAGGTTAAGTTGTTTAGGTACCTCGTTAACCTACAGACGCTCACAAACCCTACACATACAATTCTATGACTCGCATGGCTCAAGCAACTCCTGTAGAAATGGCTCATAGGATGGAGGAACAAGCTTCGGTGGGGTTTAAAAGTAAGGGCTATGCAATACTTGGGATTCAGTTTAATGCAATCACGACTCAATGATGCAAGGATAATATAGAGACAATAGGTACTATATGTATGCAAGCATGTGGTAGTACTCCTGGGATTCCTGATAATTCCCCTGCTCGGCGTCTATTCGAAAAGAATCAAACAAACAAGGGCCAATATAAATAAAGTGCGCAAGCATATGAATAAAATGCGATAAGCAACCAAGCATTCCATGATGAATGATGCACAATTTACATGGCATAGCATAGCATGGCATGGGTGAGGTGTGGGGTACAAGGATAAAGCATTTTATTAGGTTTTTAGTCATGTTTTGCTCCCATAAACATTGCTGTATAATTAATATTTACATGATGCATGCTTCAATTCATGTCATAGAATGCATGAACAGAACGGGCTCGTCGCGCTGATTGATTTAGACATATTATTTGTCAAATTTGGAATTACAGAATTAAAGTTATTAATTTATTAAGATAAAGGCATTTATTGCAAATTTAATCATCTCGAAAATTTAAATTAGTCAAACATTATTTTGGATGGCATATTTGAAATCCTCATATTTTTCTGATTCAAAAACATATATTATTTGCATAATTTGGATTTATCAATAAAAAGTTATTAATTTCTGGATTTAAAAACACTTAAACAATTTCTAGAAAAGATTTTTATTAACAGGAAAAAGAACACAGACTTTTTACACCCAGCTGGATCTAGCCTGAGCAATTGCCCAGCGGGCCCGACGCTGAGCTGGCGACACGACCCACTACAGAGTTTTCTCACCGCGGCTGAGCTGAGCCACAGAGGCTGACTGGTGGACCAGGCGCTCAAGCGGGCCCACAAGCCAGCGGGTGAGAGGGCAGGCGCCATGCGGCATAGCCAGGGACTGCGGGTTGAGTCTACAAAACATACGGTGCCAAGATGCCCAAGCGGATGACAGGTGGGCCTGGCTGGACCGCGGGTTAAGCAAACCAAAAAGCCGGGGGGGTAAACATGAAAAGGACCGTGCTACTGTTTTTCTTCCTGTAACTGATGGATCTGTCACTCGCGGAACACGGGGCGCGGCGCGGATCGAACCCACGACGCAGCACGGGCGCAGACGGCGGCTACCACTGCGGTGGGCTGAGGTTGATGCTGGGGAACGGCTACGCGGCCAGAAGTGCATACACCGGGGGGGAACGGCGGAGAAACACCAGCGAACATCGGTGCACCAAGAGCATTCGATGGAAGGACCGGCGCTACCAGGAAGAGACAGCAATGAGGGGTTTTCTGGGAGAATCAGCGGCTCACCGTTGGTGTGCTGGCGGCGTTGGATCGGGTCGGGGCGTAGGCAGATGATGACGACGCTGGCGCACGGCGGGCCTAGGGTTTTGTCGGCATCGGTAGGGTGCAGCGGGTCCAGGCCTTCTACTCCTCGACTCTTGGTACATGGGCGGTGCTGGGACTCGACTGGTTTTTCCTCAATGCCCAACTCCTCGCCTCCTTCTCTCCAGCCCTGGGGAACCGAAGGTGGCCGAGCTTCCTGCGGGTAACGGTGGACAGCAGCGGGGGATGGGGAGCTCGGAGGTGGAGAGGGCTGAGCCCTGGGGAGATCTAGAGGGTGCAGCCAGGCAGGGGAGGGAGTAGATAAGGACAGAGGGGAGGTAGGGCACATGGGTAGCCGGTTGCAAAAAGGGCGTATACCCCTTTTCTCCTCCTCCCACGTGATCGTCATGGGCTCAGGAGGCCTAGGGGGTGCGGCGGCTGGGGCCAGACTGTCACACGGCGTAGGTGGGGCTCGAGGCTTCTTGGACAGCAAGGATCGAGAGGAAAAGGTGAGGGGGAGGGGTGGTTCGGTCAGGCTAGATCGGCAAGGTGGCTCGGCATGCATGGTTGGGTCGAGCCAAGGTGGCAAGGGGAGGGAAAACATGGACCAGGTGGGTGGTGGCGGTTTAGGGTAGAAAGGAAGGTTAGGGTAAGCTTAGCCAAGGTTAGGAGGAAAGGAGGGGTTAGGGCTAGGGCCAAGTAGAGCATGCTCCACAAGGTCACATGCATGGGGGTGTTGAGGGTGCTGGAAAGAGAGATTAGGGGTGTTGGATGAAAGGGAGGATTTTAGGGTAGATGCTTCATTGATAAAAGCACAGCTTGCAAGAGAGTTCAAGAAAAACTACACCTTCACAAATTCAAATAGAAGAAAAATAAACAAATGGAAAGGAGGTGTTGCATGGGCCATGCAAAGCAAGGAAATGCCACAATTACCAGATGTGAGAACAACTAGATAGCATATGGGCATTTATTCTCACATGCTTAAAAATATGGGATTAGGGCCAAACCAAAAGGAATAGAGTGGGTGTTCCATGTGGAGTAGATGGAATATGCTCACATTTGAATATAAATTGGACATGCTAGTGTGAGTGTCCCACTAGATGCATAACTAGCCTCAATATATTCCAACATGAGCATATATTCAAAAACAAACCATATGGAAGCTTGATAAGGCATTCTACTCACATAGCATGCAAAGGTGGCCATGTGGCTCTCCATATATCAATATTGTGAAAACAACATGATGCATATATGGGAGCATGTGGAAGTAGAAGTGGATCCATCTTAAATATATGTGAGCTAGACAAGAGCCAAAAGAAGTGCAAAAGCCCACATATAGTTTGGATGGTGGAATTATGGGGTGGTGACAAAGAAAGGTGGTGGAGTTAACAGAGAGATGCCCCCAACTCAACTTGGGCATGAGCAATTCATCAAGAAGCAAATACATTTTATTAAGAACCAAATACAATTGATAAATGCATATGAGAGAAAAACCAAATGAAAAGGGTTTTATATGATGCTCAAATGCAATGTGGCATGATGACATGAGCATGATATAATTATGATGCAACAATTATATGTAGGAATGTAGCATATTATTATTAGACCATGTAGCATTACAGATGTTAGACAGATGGGATGATACAATGGAACACCCACTTCTGAGAAGATCCAATTCACCTTGCGGGAGAACAACTGGCTAGATGGATTAGCTAGGGCTATGCATGAAGCTCTCGCCCGTCTGTGTGGACAAAACATAAACCAGATCCAGGGAACTCGCTTTGCTCACTATGCAAGGCGTGATTCTATGGGAATGCCCTTGGAGATGCCAGGACACCCAGAGCTGAAGCACTAGGTAGACAATCTTAACTTGTTGTTGTATGATAGGCAGAAGGAGGTGGACAACGCTCGTGCCTATGCCAACCACAACCAGGCCATTGTAGTCAAGAAAGACCAAACTCTCGCCATTCTCGCCAAGGAGCGCCAATCACTTCGTCGTCAACGTGACAAGAAGGATCGCACCAACGATCGTCTTAATAAGAAGGTGGCCACCCTCGAGAAGACCATCCGTGAATAGGAAATCTAGCTTGAAGCGAAGGAGGAAGAAGGTGAAGAAATCTAGGGAGATCTCTACTCTTACCTCAGCGATGATAACGACTACTTGGAGGATGATGCCATGGAATTCTACACTGATGATGATTCCACCTTCATTGATGATGATTAGATGCACTTGAGCACTACCGTACGAATGAGTTGTATCTGGTCCCACTATATCGTAGTTTCACAGAATGGTTCTTAAAACCATTTGTTTCCTTGTTGTGGTGTGTGTTTGTATTGTGTGCTTTGAATGAACGAATGAGAGGAAGTTGTTAGTTTGCAAAAACCCGAGTCAAACTCAAAGTTTAAAGTTTATGAAACAAAACCATGAACCTTAGAAATTTCCTTCTGATCTCATTATCTATCTCAATCTTTAGATGACTCGTGGAAACCCTAGAGGAAGCAGTTCATCTCAGGACACAATGTTGTGGATTCTGCAAATGCTAGTTTCTGACTGTGAAGCGAGTAGAGCCGAACGTCGAGCCAACTTAGCCACTCTTCAACAGATAGCCGAGATGGCCCACAATAATCAAGGCCATGGAAACCAAGATCATCATGGATCCAAGCTCAAGAACTTTCAGAATACCAACCCACCTATATTTAGTAAGTCTGAGGATCCCTTAGATGCTGATGACTGGATGCAAACCATGGAGAAGAACTTGGAGGTCACAGGAGTTGAAGCCAATGAGAAAGTGTTGGAAATATGCCCTAGAGACAAATAGTAGTAAGGACTATTATCATATTTCATATAGTTTATGAATAAGTTTTATATCATGCTATAACTGTATTGAGTGGAAACATCAATACACGTGTGATATACAAACAACTAGGGGTTCCCAGTGAAACTCTAGTCACTGGTTCATTGGTCAACAGATGATCATGTTTCCTGATCATGTGGCATTTATGCCAGTTGGAAATGAGGTTATCTCATTCAGAGAATGAGATGATGAACCAATACCCAACCTAAACATCGTGACCCGATCATGTCACGAAGTTCAAGTTACGATGATTAGAAATGGATCCTCGTAGACTATTCCTTAGACCGTGAGGCTATATCAATCACTGTCTCCCGAGAGTGCTTAGATAGCATCAAATGCCATCTGGTAAAACGGTGGTTATAAAGGCGTGTTCAGGTATTCGGAGGAAACCGTAGAGGCAATATATGTCAAGAGCAGGATTTGTCTGTCCATGTGACGGGAAGATACTCAAGGGCCCACTCGGAGAAGTTATATCTAATAGTTGCGCAGCGTGTGATTAGATCACGGGGATATCACTTGTCGGGACGAGTTAAGTAGCATTGTTCAGTAACGAGATTGAACCTGACATGGTGATGTCATTGATCAGATCTCGGGCAATGCAAGTATCGAATGACAAAGGGAATAAGACACGACTGTCCCGGTTCAAATGAGGAAAGATCTTCGTGGAACGCACAGGAGTCACATGGCCATCTAGGTCCCTCTGTCGATCATTGGTGCAGGAGTGTCCCGACCATGTCTGCAGTGTTCCCGAACCGTAGGGTATCACGCTTAAGGCCTTGATGATGCTTAGAGAGTGTTTATGGGATTGGTAGAATCGCCGAAGAAGAGAAAGGAGAAAACTGAAAGGGTTTCGGTAAATCTGGAGGATGTCCGGAGTGGAGGTGGAAGGTGTTCCATGGCCAGGGACTTTAGATAATATATGAATGAATGTTAAATATTTATTTAATCATTTATTCATAATTATTTAATAAAGAGAAAATTCAATTAAGGTCAAAGGCTTAATGGGCCAATTCCCGGAGGGGAGAGGGCCCATTAGGGGAAAGAAGAGAGGGAGAAGGGGCAATGTGGAGGCCGGCTGGGCCTAGCCCCCCCGCGTGGGGCTCACTAGGAGGCCGGCGGCCACCTCGTCCCCCCTCCTCTCCTTTAGTCCCACCCCGAGACTTGAGGGGAGGTAGTACCTCCCCTCCCCCTATATAAAGTGGGGTATTTGGCCTAGAAAATACACCCAATAATCAATAAAAGGTCTCCCCACTTTAGGGAGGACCTCTAATTGATATTTTCTCTCTCCCCCTCTCTCTCGTGACCGTGGTCCCAAGTCTGGACTGCGAGCGAGAGACATCTTCACCATGGAGCGCCGTCGCGTTGCGGGATTCGGATCCGGGAGCTCTACTTCCGCAACTGCTGCTGGATCGGGGAAGCGGGAGTCATCGTCAGGCACTAGACGTGTGTAACTCCCACGAGGTGTCACACTTGAGGCACTCAAGTCGTCGGAGCCATAAGGAGTGCAAGGACTTCATCATGACCTTGAGGTCGGCTTCGGCTCGTCTACATCAACCATGCTCTCTAGAGCATTGACAACGCTTTTCGGTCTTTGAGGGTAAGTTCGCGAAAAGCCCCTCCCGTTGCTGTATTACTAATAGATAGGTCCTGGCAGCTTCAGGGGTTCAGGGGCGTAGACTAAAATGTATTGTTTTTATGCGTTGAACCCCTACAGAAAGTATTGTTTGCCACCCATTAACTTGCAGGAGATGCAAGAGCCTTGTGGAATAGCACTCGTACCATGAACGAAGGGCAAATGATGACTTGGGAAGCATTCAAGATCAAGTTAAGCCGGACCCATGTGCCCCAAGATTTGGTCAATAGGATGAGGGATGAGTTCAGGGAACTGAAGCAAGGAAGGATGATGGTAGTTGAATACCGTGACAAATTTCTGTCCCTAGCTCGATATGCCCCTGATGAGATTAACATCAAAGCAAAGAAGAAGGAAAGGTTCCTGAATGGATTACATGATGAGATGTAGATTGTGTTAGTAAACATCCGTTTTGCGGATCTAGAAGAACTTGTGGACTCTGCCATTCAGATGGAAGGGAAGATAAACCAAGCCAATGACAATCGCAAGCATAGGATGATGCACCAGCATGGATCCCACCATACCCAAAAATACCGCCCCAACCCGTCTGCAGGATATGCCCCACGAAACAATAGACTTCCTATGTCCCGTCCAAACTATCCCAATCGTAGCGGAGAAAGCTTGAAGTCTGGAGGAAACCACAACAACAACCCCGGCAACTCCAATAACTTCAATCGTGCAGCACCCAAGTCCAACAACAACAACAGCCACAACCACAATAATGCCCCAAGGACTGGAAGCAATGCTATGCCTATCGCAGGAAAAGACAAGTCCCAGATTACTTGCTTTGAATGCGGAGTCAACGGTCACTACTCCAACGAGTGCCCCAAGAAGCTTGCACTAGCCACCAATGTGAATGCACCCTCTCAGCACCAACGCCGTGTTCATCCTGGAAGGAGATTTTCCCCAGGGAACTCACTCAACCACAATGGTCGTCTGTTCCACATGAATGCTAAAGAAGCTCAGGAAGCGCTAGATGTCGTGCTAGGTATGTTTTCTGTTAACTCAGTACTTGCAAGAGTGTTGTTTGATTCTGGAGCATCGCACTCGTTTGTTATAGAAGAATTTGCATGCACTAGTAAGATTCAACCAACAAAATTGAAGCATGTTATGATAGTTCAAATACCTCGGTCAACCACCAAAGCTAGAAAAATTTGCAAGGCTGTACCTATCAGAATCCATGGCATAGATTTTTATGCTAATCTAATAGTACTTGGAACCAAAGGTTTGGAAGTAGTACTAGGAATGGATTGGATGTTGAAATATAAAGGATTAATCCACTGTGCCAAGAAAGCCATAACCATGACCAGTAGCACTGGAGTATCAGTAGAACATATATCTGAGACGTTGCCCCGTCTATTCAAATGCAACAAGAGTCTAGCCCAACCAACCCTAGACCAAGTCAGAGTAGTGTGTGAATACCTCGACGTGTTCCCAGATGAATTACCTGGTATGCCCCCAGATTAGGATATCGAGTTCATCATTGAACTAGTTCCTGGAACTGGACCCATAGCTCAGAGACCTTATAGTATGAACCCATCTAAATTAGTGGAGCTGAAGAAACAACTTGATGCTATGCTGGAGAAAGGGCTGATTCAACCAAGTGCATCGCTATGGAGATCGCCAGTTTTGTTTGTGGATAAGAAAGATGGAGGTAACCGTTTGTGCATGGATTACCGAAGCTGAATGACGTCACCATCAAGAACAAGTACCCACTACCGAAGATAGAAGATCGGTTTGACCAGTTGACCGGTGCCAGAGTGTTTTCTAAGATTGATCTTAGAACTGGTTATCATCAACTCAAGATTCATGCAACGGATATCCCAAAGACCGCCTTTACCACCATATATGGATTGTATGAGTACACTGTCATGTCTTTTGGATTAACCAATGCCCCCGCTTATTTCATGAATCTCATGAATAAGATTTTTATGAACTTCCTAGATAAGTTTGTCGTTGTTTTTATCAATGATATTCTGATCTATTCCAAGTCAGAAGAAGACCATGAGCTACACCTGAGAACCATCCTTGAAATCCTTAGAGAACATTAGTTGTATGCCAAGTTCAGCAAATGTGAGTTCTGGTTAAAGGAAGTAGGATTCCTTGGACATATTGTGTCGGCAGGAGGAGTCGCTGTCGATCCCGTCAAGATCAAAGATGTTGAAGAATGGAAAGCCCTAACCACTCAAACCCAAGTCGATGCATTTCTCAGATTAGCGGGATACTACCGCAAGTACATTGAAGGATTTTCGAGCATCGCAAGACCGATGACCCAATTGTTGAAGAAAGATAAGAAGTTTCAATGGATGGACAAATGTGAAGCAAGTTTTCAAGAGCTCAAGAAGAGATTGATTTCAGCCCCAATCTTGATTATGCTGGATATCAAGAAGCCTTTTGATGTGTATTGTGACGCATCCAAGATTGGTCTCGGATGTGTGTTGATGCAAGAAGGCAAGGTTATAGCATATATGTCCCAAGAACTGAAGCAACATGAGAAAAACTACCCCACCCATGACCTTGAACTAGCAGTCGTAGTTTTAGCCTTGAAGACCTGGCGTCATTACCTTATGGGTAACCGCTGTGAGATTTATTCGGATCACAAGAGTCTGAAGTATATTTTCACCTAGAAGGAGCTGAATATGAGGTAAAGGAGATGGATAGGGTTAATCAAGGATTATGACCTTGACATTCACTATCACCCCGGCAAAGCCAATGTGGTAGCGGATGCTCTTAGCAGATTGCCGTGTAGATTAAACAACATGATTAAAGAAGACCAGCCAAGTTTGCATGAGGAGTTGGAGCAGTTTAGAACGGAGGTAGTTAGCAAAGGATTTTTAGCTAGTATTGAACTTCAACCCACTTTGATCAGTCAGATCAAGTAGGCGCAGAACGGAAATGCAAGTATCGACGGAATCAAGCATCGTATCGGTACAGGTAGGGTACCCGGATTCACCGAAGATGAAGAAGGAGTTTCGTGGTACAAAGGACGTATCTGTGTGCCAGCAAATTCCGACCTGAAACAAGTTATCATGCAGGAAGCTCGTGATACTCTTTATTCTATCCATCCCGGAGGAATGAAGACGTATCCGGATCTGAAGGAGCAATTTTGGTGGAACTATATGAAAAGAGAAATTGGAAGCTACATCGCCAAGTGTGATAGCTGTCAGAGAGTCAAAGCAGAACATCAGAGACCCATAGGACTTTTGCAACCATTGCAGATTCCGGAATGGAAATGGGATTCTATCAGAATGGATTTCATCACCGGTTTGCCTACATCTATTAGGGGAAATGATTCTATTTGGGTCATAGTTGATAGACTATCCAAGGTAGCCCATTTTATACCTGTCAAGACCACCTACCAGAGTTCGAAGCTAGCAGATTTGTACATTCCTAGAATCATCAGTTTGCATGGAACCCCTAAGACCATAGTGTCGGATAGAGGAAGCCAGTTTACCTCAAGATTTTGGCAGAAAGTCCAAGAAGGATTAGGAACCAAGCTGAACTTCAGCACAGCTTATCATCCGCAAACCGTTGGACAAACTAAAAGACTCAACCAAATCTTAGAAGACATGTTGAGAACTTATATGCTAGAATATGGATCAAAATTTGAAGATTGTCTACCTTTCGTAGAATTCTCATACAACAACAGTTATCAAGCTAGTTTGCAAATGGCCCCCTTTGAATTTCTGCATGGAAGGAAGTGTCGTTCCCCCTTGAATTGGTCGCTAGTAGGAGAGAGTCAGATTTTCGGACCCGACATCCTACGAGAAGCTGAAGAGAAAGTTCACAAAGTCTGTGAGCACCTCAAGACCGCTCAATCCATACAGAAGATTTATGCTGACAAGAGACGTCGAGACCTGACCTTCAATGTTGGAGATTTTGTGTATCTCAAAGTATCACCCTTGAAAGGAATGCAACGTTTTCAACTGAAACAGAAGTTAGCCCAGATGTGTTGGACCCTTCAAGATTTTGAATCTCCAAGGAGAATTATCATATCAACTAGAACTTTCGGAGGAGATGTCATCCATACATGATGTGTTCCATATCTCGTTACTTCGCAAATGCCTAGAAGTTCCGGAGAAGACCAAAGTATTCAAGAACATCGATCACTGAGCCATAGCTACCAACAAGGATTTAACCTATCGTGAAGTACCCATTCATATTTTGGAAGAAGCCTTTAGAACCACCAGGACCCGGAGTATCAAGTTTCTCAAGATCCAGTGGAGCGACCATACTGAAGAAGAAGCTACTTGGGAGCGACAAGATTACATTAGGACTGAGTTTCCCAATCTCTTTAGCTCCTAGTTTTTCTTAAATCTCGGGACGAGATTTTGTTTAAGGAGGGAAGGTTTGTAACACCCCAAAAATATTAATCAAAATTATCAAGTTCTAATTAGCCAAGTTTAGGGTTAACAAAAACTTTTATTATTAAATTGAATATGAGTGTTTGTGTGATTTTCCTTAGTGTATGAATGATTGCAATTGCCATGTTTGATTGCTACAAATGATAACAATTGGTTTAAAGATGAATACTACATCATCTTGGCCAATTACAAACAAATTCAAAAGAAAATAAAATCAAATAAGGATCATATGATCAAATGGTCATTTTGACCAAAATTAACCACTAGGCCACTTTGAGTGTTCCTAGTCAAAGATTTTCCAATAGTAACATTTCCAATTCTTTTCACCCCTTGCTAGACCAAGTAAAAGTGAATCCAAGCCCACTTTACAAACTCACAGAAACTATTTTCAAATCTGTTTAAAGGACAATTCAAAATTGAATCAAGTGTATGTACTAAGATCACCATTTTGCAAAAACCACTCAAATCAATTCACCTTGGCAAACCCAAGCAACAAGAGACTACCAAGCATAAGATCAAAACACTCACCAAAATTTGGCCAAAAATTCAAATCTTGTGTTCATGCAGCCATTTGGTCGAACACATTGCAGACACAGAAAACTAATTCCTAACTTCCACTGTTTGGAGTAGTGATCACTCAAGCAAATTATCCCCTCTTCACTCCCATGTCTCCCCTAGTGTCTAACAATGCACTAGACAGCCTCCCCCCTTTGCCGTTGCACCAGTGTAGCACCGCCTGAAGCCGTCGCGCCGGCCGACCATGGACAGACCGCCACAGCCAACGCTGCCCTCTCCCACGATGAACAGGAGACAGGCGACCGTCCCTCGCCACTCTCTGTCCAACCCTTGACCGCAGGCAAGTCATGGACCACCAGAGAATCGTCGTGCCAATTCTCTCTGCACCGTGCCGAGAGCGCGCCAGAGCACCACAGCGTACCAGCACGCACATGCGGCGCCTCACCCTCTCTGCGCGTGCACAAACTCGCCATGACCCTAGCTAGTCCCCAGGCATGCCCATTCGCCGCCGCGCGACCTGTAGCCCCTGTACGGCGTCTCTAACACCGCCGCTCCGCGCAGAACACCGCCCGCGCTCGACCATTCTTGACCGCCCCGTGTCGCACCATTAAGCCTGTGACGACTGCCAGGAAGCACAACGTCGCCCCTACCCTTAGCCACGCCTCTAGCCCCATGTATCACCATCACCGACGAGCCCGAGCCCATGCCGCAATGTCCCTTCGCAGGTGTATAAATAGAAGCCTCCCTAGCCTCAATTCACCACACTATCTCACTCCCCACTCCTCATAAAACCTCCAACACCCTTCCCCGGAGCAAGGCGAGCACTAGCCCATCAGAATTTAGCTGGAGTCCGCCGCTGTAGAGGAAGAAGGGAGCCGTCAATTGGAGCCACCCTAGGATATGCCATGACCACCATTCGAACCACCGCCGTCGACAACATCATCCGCCCCCATCTTGGACCCTACCTGGAGCCTTGGTGAGCCCCCACGTACCCCCACCATTGCCTTTTAGGTTTCAGTCTCGCCGGAGCTGTTCGCCGGAGACGATGAACCACAGCCATAGATCTTAGTCTAATCGCACGGCCTATATTGAAACATACTGTTTTGGGTTAGATGAGGCACTGACTAGTGGGACCCCCCTGTTAGCAGCCTGTTGCGCCCACGCAGTGCAGTTGGGCTGGCCCGTTTACTTTCCCGCGCAGGCCTAGCAATTCAAATTGGATTTTTCTAATTTAGTTAAAACTGGTTTCTGTCAGTAGATTCAGAATCAATTCAAAGAGATTCACTGAACCAAATTGCATGATTCTAATTTTGTTAGAAAGGTATCCAAATTATCTATCCAAGCCCGTTGGTTTCAAACCATTTGAAATTATAGGTCACCTATAGTAAAAATAACAAGAGAGAGACTTTTCCAACTTCAAACATTTTTCAAAAATCAACCATAAATGCTTTTGAGTATATTCCAACTCTCAAAAATCACATTTGAAGAGATCTATCTGAATATGTAAAAATATTTAGTTTTACATGCAGTGATCTTGGACTAGGACTAAAAGAATGCTATATAGGCATTTCTAGTCACTTTAATGGTATTAAATAATAATTTTAAACTTTTTAAAATAGGACCAACACTTTAAATCACATTCCCAAGTATTAGAATATTTGGTGATGACATGTGTCAACATGATCCCATATTTTAATTGGAGAATATTAAATCTTAAGTATTTTCAATGAGTATAAATTACTTTTCTAAAATAAAATAAATAAGACTAAGTCTTTATTTCATGTGATGATTGTGATGATGCTAGGTCATCTAGTGTGAACCTTAGTGTGCTAAATAGAAGTAGTTAAGTATTGTTTGGTGATTGTATACCTCATATTCATTTATAGACGCTAGTACTGACCCAGGATACGAGGAGGAGGAGTACTACGAAGAAGAAGAAGAAGAAGAAGAAGAAAACTTCAACCACTGCACTACTCAAGGCAAGCCTAGCACTTCAAGTAAACTGAGCAAGCTAACACTTGCAAGTTTCATAACTATGCAGGCTAACACTTGCAAGCTATAATTGTGCAAGATAACCTATGCAAAATGCATTATATGCATGGTTGGTTATACAACTTTGATCATACCTATCCCAAGTTTTACCTACAAGTTTTATTCTTTTACTCTTACCAAAGTTCTTTACCTTTAACTAGTGGTTTATGAGTATTGGACAAATAGGATAGATACCATAAAGAGTATAAAACTAGGCCTAACTAGTTATACTTAGATTTCATCAAAAGGCATAACACTAGAGTTGGATAATTACACCTGATTAACACCCCTCATTAGTGAATACCCTCAATTTTAGTGGCTAGTGCTAAGCATAAAAGTTGAACACTTTAGATGGGAATACTTGGTGAAAATGATTATGAAAACCTTGGAATGATGGTTCATTCTATTGAAATGTTTTGACATGTGTTATGAACACAAAATGATTTGATGATGAAAGTGTTGAGGCATGAGCCTTGGCCCTTTATAAAAACTGATGGTTGGGTTCAGATGCGATACCATTCCAATTTTACCGTACAACCACAATACCTAAATTGGGTAGGGCTTAACTAGAAGTTTATATGCATTAGTATGGTTTCCCTCGCGGAAAGAGGTTGAGCTGAGGCTACCTCATGTGAATGTTCACCTATGCAGTGCCCAGGATGGCAGATGGCCATGGCTGGGCGGCTAAGCTCATAGGGGAGGTGCCTATACTAGAGTGCTTAATTGAAAGGTTATGATTGATTATCCGCATACTAACTATGATGATTTAGGGTTATCCCTAATGGATGTATCGAATTTTGTGGTGAAAGTGTACCACCGCTACAGAGTGTTAAACTATTCGAATAGCCGCGTCCGTGGTCATGGACTGTTGGAGTGGCCATACTGTTTTGTTGTCAGATGTTTTCAAAAATGACTTGTGAATTGAACTATGACCTTGACTTGACCACAACAGGATTGTGGACATGAAAACTAGTTTCCCACTTAAGTGATGTAGAACATTAAATTAGTTTCCTTTACTTCTAAACTCAGTATGAGATAAACCTGGATTTTTGCAAATAAACCTAGAGCTTAAGATTCCTACTAGAACTACCTTACTTGTTAGTGATAGTTTGCGAGTAGTTAAAGAGTAGTCATGGCTTTGTCCCTGGCTATTCCCGTGGCCAGACTATGAGGAGGACTACCAGGAAGATGGACAGCAGTAGGTCTACGACAACTAGGATCATCTCCCATCGTCAGCATTACTTGTGACCCTAAAGATGGAGCCCCTACTACGTTTACTTTCCGCTGCTTTGATTGTATTAAGACTGGATCATGAGATCCTTTATTTGTAAGACCTTTATTATGGTTTGTAATGGATGATGTACTATGGTACCAATTCTGTTATATCTCGCAAAAATGGTAATCCTGGGATTGTGATGTATGGTATAACAGGCATCTGGGATTAAAAATCTGGGTGTTGACATACCTAAAGTAAATTAATAAGGAGAAGGAACGAGATATGGTAGAGTGTGCCATCATCAATGGAATGATATCCTTAGTGGGATCAAACCATATGATGTTGGAGGAGATAGCTCACTCATGAGTAAATTAGAAGAAGCACCTAAGCCCAAGAGTTAAGCTAGTGATCATGAAGCTATGAGAAAGCTAGTAGTATTAGAGTATCCAATGATAATCCTGTTAAGCCAAGTAGATATATATAT
The DNA here is from genome assembly GCA_910589775.1 of Avena eriantha. Lineage (NCBI taxonomy): Eukaryota > Viridiplantae > Streptophyta > Magnoliopsida > Poales > Poaceae > Avena > Avena eriantha. The sequence goes on along the minus strand of OU342740.1, from coordinate 307,301,331 downwards.
CAAGTAAGCTTCCTTAACAAGATAAATCCTATAGAGAGACTAGTATAAGCCTACTACTTAGTTGAATATAGATCTTGATCAGACAATTAGAAGCCTAAGCTTTGTTTGATCAAAGGATGGTGGTCATTATTCTCAAGTCATTTGAGAATAGATGACCAGCTAATAAAGAAGAGTTGTGAGTATACCAAATTAGGCAAAACCCTAGTAAATTAAATCATCTAGCTTGATCATGAGAAGTCAAGCTAGAGTATGATTAAGTATATAACATGAGTATATGGAGTAGTTGGAAGCATAGTAGTTTAACCAAGCTAATACAAGAACAAACTTGTATTATGGGAGTAGTGCCATGCCCATCCCAGAGGATTGTGATCACATGTGATGTAGAGAGAACTGTAATCTTGCAAGCCTTGGAAGTAGTTGCAAGATTGATTTAGAGGAGTTAATGGATGGAGTTAGAAGTAGCTACATTGATGGATTCATTAGAGGTAGTTAAGAAATGGAAGTTTCATACTAGAGTAATAATAGAGAATGATTATTACTGAAATGGCATGACCATGTCATCATATGATGATGGATATGGTGGAGTCAGATGATTGACTTATTACGGAATATGAGATCTTTGTGAATAAGTTAAGACAGATATATAGAGCATATTTAGGAAAGGAATTATTTATTTAAGATAAGCTTAGTGAGGTATTAAGGTAGGAGTCTTGAGAAACCCTTAACCAACAGTATATCAAGCCATGACAAAAACCTTGTCTACCTCTTTGTTCAAAACCCTAGAATCAAATTGATTGTGGAATCATTTCCTATTTTTAGGCAGCCAAAGAATAGTATCTCTTACTCAAATGATGGTTCTAAGAGATAATTAGATTACCAGTTGAGAGAGAGGGTATTGACAAGAGCCTTCCGCATTTTTGCTCTCTTAGATCTAATAGAAACCTTGTGGGCAGCTGCAGGAATTCACCTCAGAAGCTTTGATGTAGCCCATCTGGCCCATGCGCAGCCCGCTACCAGCCCGTACCCCTTCGCAGTTTCTTTTCCTTTATTCCTCCTCTCGCTAGAAGGACAGCGCCGGGCAAGCAGCTCGCTGGCGCTTTTTCTCGCTGTTTTCCATCACCAGGATCCTCGCCTGCACTGAGATGAACACTACCGATCTTGTCTTTACCTATAAGTAGCCATGCGCCACTGCATGACCTCGTCGTGCCCCATTTCTCTTCTTCCTCTTCTTCCTATAGGGGATGCCAAAACCCTAGCCACAACTCGTCGTCGTTTCAGCCGTTTCTGACCGCCCCTCACCTCAAGCGCCGGCATGTACTCCTTCGCCTAGGACCAAGCGCGCAAACTGGCATGTCATGAATCGAGCAGAATCGAGCTCTGTATCCTGCTGGCCGCCGCAGTCGATGATGTCGATTGGCCGTTCCCTAACCATCTCCAGTCTCCCTGACCTCTGCATTGTACTCATGGTGCGCTCCTGAGCCTCTTGGTACTTCACTTTTCTTCGATTGCTTCCTGGAATCGTCTGCCGACGTGCATCAGTCACCACCGCCGCTAGCCACCGTCGTGCACCAAACTCCGGTGACCAAAACCCGGCCGCGTGACCACCACTCAACTCGCCCTCATGCCCTCTTTCCCACTAGCCTCATCCCCAGCCCGCACGCGCTGTGAATCAATGGATTTGGTATCAACTGGGAGCTTCACCCCATTGCTGACATCATCGCTGTGTAATGCCCACGTCACCCATACCTAGTCAGCTAGGTTGACCCGGTCAGTGCCTCGGTGGCATCAGATGTGGTCCTGACCCCACTGGTCAGTGACCCTAGCTAGGTTTGGTCCAAGTGTAAAAAGGATTTTCTGTTTAGTAATTAGATAAAACAATATAAGTTTAAATATAAATAAATTTTAGGAATTTAAGAAAATGATTAAGTTTTAGAAATTGAATATCTTTTGTATTATAACATATAAAAATATATATTACATATCAAAATGTTCAGAAAAATAAACTCTATAATATAAACCTATTATCATACTTTATTTTCCAACTTAAATAAAATAATAATTATTATTAGCAAATATCCCATTAAGGATAAATATTAAATAAATATATCCTATTATTTAAAATTCATAAAAATAAGAATAATATATCAAAAAAATTAGAAAAACAAAATATACATTTATAAACTTATTTTGTACATTTTTTGTCACTTAACTAAATATTATTATTTATGAAGTATTTATAAAGTGATAAAAATTATATTTTACTATGTAAAAATCACAAAAATATATATAATATACCAAAATGATCACAAAAATAAAATATATACTTTAAAAATATCATATTTCATAATTGAAGTAAAATAAAAGGAAAGGCCTAATAAATCTTATTTAAATCCTTTTCTTTTATTTTAACCCATTAAAAATATATAAATCTTTACTATTGCCTTTATCATTATTTAATTAAAGTATAAAGTATAAGAACAAGCTGAAATAATGTTTATATGAAACCCAATATGGTTCCAACCATTTTAAAGTGTAGTTCCTAAAGTTGTCATCCAAAGTAATCATATTTTTTTCTAACAAGATTTCATCAAGTATAAAATCATTAAAAATAGTGTATGGTTTGTTAGGAGGATTTTTTTTATTTATAAAATCATCCAGGTAATATTTATCCAGTTATTAAACCAATCTGGGAATTCACTGAAAAATCTAAAGTAATGCTTTGTCCCATGTTTATAAAATATAATTATTACTTCTAAAATAGGTAAGTGATTATATTCACTTATAGTATTAAGAAAACAATACTCCAACAAGGACGATAATACCCTTATTTCACCTTTATGACGCATTACGAAATAAAACAACATATAATGTCATCTTGTATTCAATACATATAAGTATCCATTACAAGTGTTGTGACTATTCAAATCTATTAATGCTTTCCTTTTTAGTAACTATAATTAGAAAGGAACCCTAAGAGTGTTAACGTCAAGTTTAAATACTTTTCTTTAGTTAAGTAAGTTTTTCTTCAAAAGTTATTCTTTCAAGAAACATTAAAGGTAATCTTTAAGCATTTTTATAAAGGCTCTAATTGATTAATAATCTTGCTTAAGAAATCTTTTAGATAACATGTCCCATTTGAGTGATTTAGTATTACATGCTACTTGTTATATTTACATATTGTTTCACACACTCTCACAAGCCTTAACAAGAAGTACAAGTGTGAAGCTGGTATAAAAGTGGAACACATTCTAAAGATATCACCACAAGCTTTCAAATCCTAGATCAGATGCGACTATTCCGGGGATTCGCGTTTATCAAATTGCATTACATTACTTATGCATCGTTGCGTCTTGCTTCTTTAAAAATTAGTCCTTATCGGACAAATGATGCTGCTTATAGAATTTAGATCTTCTATTGTCTTGAAGACCATGATTGCATAATCTTGCAATCAGAAAAGGCAAGTTCACACTTGCTCATGTCCTTTGTTTATTTTATATCAAATGCTTATAACTCAAATATTGTCATCACATGCATTTCAAAAGGGTCCAAAAACACTATTTTCATAGTAATATGACTATGGATTATTTACGAAATGGTAATAATCTACTGATACAGTTCCAGTGGTAAAGGAACATAATATCTAGGACTTAACAACCATTGTTGCCAGTGATTCTAGCACCGTATATTACGTGTTAACCATGAGATCTGGAATGGGACGGAGAAGCAGCTGGATCTTCTTCCTTCCGCATGGACGGATGACCTTATCGTGAAGCTGCAGATTTCTCGTGGAGAATCTAGAGAATCCAGCACATTGGTGGGACACCTTAGTGCCCCGTGATCTAGGTGTCTAGATTATCTGTGCATATCTGTCTTGGTGGGGGTTCACGATAGCTGATGGTGGCTGCGAAGCAGAGCTTCTTACAGAGTCTTCCAGAGGCTACCCGGACTTTACTCGTGGTAAAGCTCTTGGGGGATCGTGTCTTCATGCAGGGTCGTGGAGAAGGGCAGTAATTGGCTTGGATCATCTACTGTGCCTCACAGCAAGGAATTGTGGATGGGAATAAGTTGCCCGATTGTGCAACAAGGATTTGGTCTCTCATGGGTAAAGTAACGCACCTCTGTAGAGTGTAAGAACTGTGAAATGTTACTCCCTATTTCGGGAAGGAGCTACGAACGTGGCAGGAAAGGAACCCCACAAAGGTTTTGGTCAACCTGTGAAGGCTGACAGACATAGTTTTCAGAATAAAATCAACCTTTGAAGAAATGTTTACAAAAAACTGCATTGCCTACGACCTTTGGTCTGTGGTGTAGAGATAGTGGATCATACACTCCTTTTTAGTGAACTTGCTAAGTACGCTCATACTCAACCGTACCTTCTTAACCCTTGCTATGTTCTAAGCCATGGAAGACGATGTCAACATCAATTTCTGCTCAAGAAACCATCATCGGTAGCTCAAGATCTTCAATAAAGTAAACAAAGTCAACATATACATCAGCTAAAGTGAAGACAAAGTCTCTAATTAGATAGGATCACTAGTGCACACCCCCCTCTAACACCGGTTTGGAGGGTCCTCTAACAGCGGTTGTAGAACCGTTGTTGAGGGTTCGGTGTTAGAGGGGCCCCCCTTTAACACCGGTTCTTATACGAACCGGTGTTAAAGGGTGGCGCACGTGGGGCTGCCGCAGGGCTCAGGCCCCCCCCCCCCCTTTAACACCGGTTCGTAACACGAACCGGTGTTAAAGGTTCTGTGCTGCTGCAGGAAAAAGAGATAAATCTCTGCCGCGGCAGAGTTCTGCCACGGCAGGAAAACGGCCTAAATCTCTGCCGCGGCAGAGTTCTGCCCCTGCCCCGTTCTGGGCGTATTTCTGTGGCGCGGCGGGGGCGGGGAGGGGGAATCGATCGGGAGTGGTATACACATACATCATCATCGGTACATACGAGTACATGAATAATTAAGCAACTATTATTATACACAACATCGTCATTGTGTGGTATTCTCCGTAAACGTTGAAGCGTCAAGTACAAGACAAACACGTTCAAGTATATATACAACGTTCATTTTGGTGGATATCTAAAGAGTTCTCCGCCAGGCGTGACGACCTCATCAAGTATGAACCCCGCCAATTCCTCTTGAATGGCTCGTATGCGGTCAAATGGTAGGAGTTGGTCCCGCATCCGTTCGATCTGAATATATATGAAGAATGGGGTCAATATATATAAGAATAAAACTCAACACAATTGATGGTAATAAAATAATGTTGTGTACTTTGTTTACTTACTGTAAGTTGTTCTAGTGCGGCTTGGCCCGTCGCACATATCGTGTTGCGAATGAACTCGCAAACATAGTACCCACATAAGTTATTGCCGTGTCCCTGATGCGCGCACTTTACGAGAATAGAGAGTTCAATCAAAATAATAATCAATAAAGCATGATATAATGGAATTGGAAGCAGAATCAAAGAGATACGCAGACCTAGCTAGCTAGTATTACTTACATTTTGGTCTACAAATTTTAGTTCTTCTGACCATTCACCCACGGCCCTGCCCGTGAACCTTTTCCAAACCCGGTCCGGCAAATAAAATGGATAAAGGAGTAATTAATTACTTGTTGTCACGAAAGTTGCCGATCTAGTGCGATAATATGATTGAAATTACCTCTGGAGCATCTCTCTAAAGTCTGCCCATAGCTCTTTTTCTTTTCGTAACGAGTCCATGACAAGGACTTTTCCTGAGTCAGGTTGAATGACTAGCAGAATAAAGTGGAACCTACGCACGCATAACTCATCATCAGTTACACTTAACATCGAGTAAGCCGAAATAGAATGTGTACAAGAGAGGGTAACAGTACTCACGAGAAGTTGTAAGGCAATAGTATTTCCCTTTTGGTTTGTTGTCTCAGTAAAGACCTTAGCAATAAATCTTCTGTTTGCCCGGGTTTGGTTCTTACCACTTCTTCATGAACTCTATTTGGGTCAATGAACCCAATGTCAAAAGGTCCTCCTTTCATGCATTCCATAACCTTTTTCCTGCATAATAGTATATACAAATATGGTGAGCATATATATATACATGCAATTAATGAAGTGAATGAGATGAGATAGAAAATATAGAAATAGTACTTACACACAATAAAGGCTGATGGCAGCTTTGTCGAGTTCCTTCTGATTGAATAGAAAATGCAAGCCTTGAATGTTGAAGTCGATCTCGTCGTCTCCGCACAAGAAAATCTCATCTCTTATATGCGCCGTGATCCATTCTTCCTTTCTCGTCTTGCAGAAATCAAGGTACCACTTGTGCAATCTTCGCATCTTTGTTGGTAGATTCTTGAGCTCCTCTTTCTTGACGAGATTCTTCCCATACTTTCATGGCTGTATGGGGTTGGCATCACATTTGGGCAAGTTGTCTCCCATGATGTTCAAGTATGCAATGTAAGTCATCCCCATCTCATTGGCCTTTCTTTGTAGCTCTGCCTCGTAATCATTTACGGGAGGAGCGTCCCGTGTGTCGAACACTTGGAGCGGGGCGCATGATTAGTTTTCCTGCTCTCCGAGCATGGGAACTGTTTTCTAGGGTGCCGCACGACTGCTACTTTCAGTCTTCCTACGGGGCCATGCATCCGCCTTCAAAATCTGGCGCTCGTAGTCCGGCACAAGTGGGGTTTCAGGTTTCAAAAGATTTTTGTAAAACTTCTCCACCACCGCCGGATCTATTTTCTCCTTTGGCTCGGCCCGTCTAGGTGCAAAGAATTTCTTGACCTCTTCTTCCGAGATCCTATTGGTCTCCTCGTCGGTGCGATTCCACGGTAAAACCGGCAATGGCTTGGCGGAAGGCTGCGGGACGTAGTTTTTTGAACTCTTTGGCGTACGGTTTCCTGCGGATTTCTTTGTGGCAGTGCTAGTGATGCTCTTCGGGGCAGTGCTCTTCCGCTTACGCTGAGGAGATGGCTGAAGCGCCGGAGATGGATGACGGGCAGGAGATGGCTGGCGCGCCGGAGATGGCTGGCGCGCCGGAGATGGCTGTCGCACAGGAGATGGCTGAAGTGCCGGAGATGGCTGCCGCGCAGGAGATGGCTGAAGCGGCTCAGACTGCTGACGCTGCGGAGACGGTGGGGGTGCCAGTGGCCTCCAATTTGGAAGCACGATGTGTTCCTTCTTCCAAAGAATGGTTGTTTTCACTGCAATTTTGAGTTGAGTTTCCCCTTCAACTGTAGCATGGTCAAGCTATGCTTCCTCATATTCCTTCACAACCTCATCCACCCCGACAATAGCATAGCCATCTGGAATCGGTCGGCAGTGGTAAGTTCCACCAGCTACAGGAGGTAAGGCATAGCCGACAGCCACCTTAATGGATAAGCCCATTAATCTCACATGCAGCTCAGCGTGCTCGCTCTCCGTGATCTCATCCACGGGGTATCGAGGACCCGCCATTTCAAGCTTGGGCTGCACGTTCTCCGTGGAAGCCACGCTGCTTTTCCGTGCAGAGTCTGGGCCGCCGGCAGATTCCAATGCAGGCTCTTCGTGCCGCTGAGATGGGCCGGTAGCTTGATGGCTCTGTTGTGCATTCACTTGCGCCTGCAGCGCCACAAGTGCATGTTCTATCTGTGTCATCCGCTCTGTACGCTCTTTTTCTTTTCTGCCGCGCCATCTGTAAGAGTCGCTCCACTCGGCAAACCCATCCTTCCACGTCATACCCCCTGTGCCTCGTGCATGTCCAGGGTGTTCTTTTTTACTGATGGCGCGTGTGAGCTGGTCATTCTCTCTGTCGGGATGGAAGGTCCTGGCGGCTGTTTCCTCGTATGTCGTGATGAGTTCAGTGACGGGTTTGGCAAGGAGGGTTGGGAAGATACACAATCCTGTTTCTGGGTCCAACCTTGCCCCGATTCCGTAGAACCAAGTCTTTGCACGTAGGTCCCACCCATGTGTCTGGGGTGTGATCCCTCTGTCGCGCAGGGCCTTCTCAGCTTCCTCCCACTTAGGCCTCTGAGATATGTAGCCACCTGACCCTGTCCTCTGGTGATATTCCTTCTTCTGGGCATTTAGCGTATTGGTTTCTGACCTCTTTGTAGCTATAGCACCTTGCTTGTATGCCACAAATTCGCGCCAGTGAGGTCTTATCTTCGCATAATATGCGTCTTCGAAATCTGGAGTCTCACGAGCTTTGACAAATTTGTTCAATTTTGTCTTCCAGTTGCGGAAAGCGTCAGCCATCTTCTTTAGAGTCCACTCTTTGACCTTTTCCTTTATAACCGGTTTGTTTTCATCCTCCTCTGGCGGAAGGGTGAAATTTACCAACAGCGAATTCCAAAGCGTTTCTTTGGATCTTTCATCGAAAAAGGTACCGTCGCCCTTCTTTGGCTTATTCCAATATTCAATTATGATTGGGATTTGGTCCCTAACAAGAACTCCAGCCTGACGTACAAATTTGTCTGCGGCCTTCTTGGGCTCCATCGGCCTGCCATCAACACGGACTGCTTCGATCGTGAACTTTGCACGATCTTTCAACCGATGCCTCGCGCCTCGCTTGCTCTTTTTCGTAGAAGAAGATGGTTGCTGGCTGGTCGATCCAGAGGGCTAAAAGAAGAAAGAAGCGTTAATTAATACATGTAGAAGAAGATTGTTGGTGGAAGTCAGCAGAGGCTTAATCAATGCATATACCTCGCCGGACTTTGTAATCACTAATTGCATTCACCGGAGTCTTCATCTTCTCCATGACTACTTGAGCTGTCATCATGTCCCTCCAAGTTCAGATATTGTGAGGTGTCCTCATCGATAATGTTCTCCATTATTTCTTCTTCTTCAAGGTTTCTACTAAGTGGATCCATAGTTTCTAAAACAATAATATTATCTAGAGTAAGAGAGTAAACATTCAAGTGGACTTGGATTCATACACAAATATACATATTATTCATACAAAATACACAAATAAATAAACAAATGAAATTAAAACCCTAAGGATGCTTGATCATTTTAAACGAGTTCCGAGGGGTCCAAACCCTAATTCGGAGAAATCCCGGATGCATATGAGAGGGGCTAGCTACAGTGGCTGACCGGAGGATGCTCCAGAAAGCGGCGGCTGGCGGCGCTGGAGAGCGACCTAGGGCGCGCGAGGTAGCGGGTTCGCCTCAGCGTGATGCGGCCTACCTAAAACGGGCGGCGCCACTACCTAGGGGTCACCGGAGCGACGTTAACGACGACGGCCAGCGGTGGTGCTTGCAGAGCAGCGAGGTGATGACCCTAAACTAATACTAACTATAAAATACACTAAATAACCCTAAACTAAATACACTAAACTACACTAAATAAATAACCCTAAACTAAATAACCCTAATCTAAATAAATAACCCTAAACTAATAACCCTAAACTAAATAAACCCTAAACTAATAACCCTAAACTAAATAAACCCTAAACTAATAACCCTAAACTAAATAAACCCTAAAATAATACTAACACTAAACTACTAATAATACACACTAAACTACACACTTATAAAATACTAATAACTAATTATATACATATATGCAACAATATATACAACATATATGCAACAATATATATATGCAATTACACACAAATGCAATTACACCCCCGGATCCGAGCGGCGGCGATGGGGGTGGCGGCCGACGCGGGCGCCCGCGGTGGCGGACGGTGCTGGCGCGGCGGGGGGCGTCGACTGCAACGGCGACGGCTAGCGCGCGGGGAGGGGGGGCGACGGCGCTCCCGCGGGATGGCGATGGCGAGGGCGGCGACGGCGAGGGCTAGACAGCGACGGCTGGACGGTGCCGGCTCTCCTCTGCTTTTCTCTGCGCGCGCTTTCGATCTGGCTGGGGGGAAGAAGGAAGGGGAAGGCGCGCGTTATAACCCCCCCCCCTTTAACACCGGTTCGTGGCTGGAACCGGTGTTAAAGGGGGGGGGGGAATTCGTTTCGCGCCCGCACCCCCCCCCCTTTAACACCGGTTCTAGCCACGAACCGGTGTTAAAGGAGGGGGTGTGCGCGCGCGAAACGAAATAAATGCGCCCCCCCTTTAACACCGGTTCGTGGCTGGAACTGGTGTTAAAGGGGGGGCATTTATTTCATGCATTAAAGGGGTGGGGGCTTTATAATTCAAAAAATAGGATATGAATTTAGAAAATTCATATCTTATTCATTTCAACTCAGAAAAATATGAATAATATATCATAATTTTCAGAAAAATAATATCTATCCATTCATGTAAAAACATTTTATATTTACTTTAGATGAAATTTTTCAAAATGATTAAAACACTTACATATAAATTTTGATTATTAAATTCAAACAAAAATAAATTGTCAAATCCTAAAACGTTGAACATAAGAAATATTAAGCATCTAAAAAGGAATCTAACCCTATTTTATTAGAGCAAATCATATTTTATTTTGTATTAAATTTTTTGAATTGATTGGATATTTAAATGCCGCATCTTTTGTATACACTTGAATCTGACAAAGCCTCGCTCAACTTGCATTGGATTTGAGGCGTATTAAATTCGCCATGTGTTCACTTATGCCGCATCTTCATGAGAAGTCTTTGCAGCCAGCCGCCAAAACTCGCCATGTGTTCACTTATAATCCATTCATCAGACTGCCCCGGGTGTTTGAGGCGTATTAAATTCTTGTGTTCATTGATATACGGGGCAACCAAGATAGATCTTTGTAAAACCGTGTAGTGTGCTTGATTGAGAGAATACCCGTCCCTACATATCATTGCTTTACATCCTAGGGTGCCTTTTCCACGCAGTCTCCCCTCATGTCGTGATTCTGGAACACCAATCGCCTTAAGGTCAGGAATAAAATCAACACAGAACTCAATGACCTCCTCTGTTACATAGCCCTTGGAGATGCTTCCTTCTGGCCTAGCACGGTTATGAACATATTTCTTTAAGACTCCCATGTACCTCTCAAAGGGGAACATATTGTGTAGAAATACAGGACCGAGAATGGCAATCTCTTCTACTAGGTGAACCAGGAGATGCGTCATAATATTGAAGAAGGATGGTGGGAACACCAACTCAAAGCTGAAAAGACATTGGGCCACATCTGTCTGTAACCCTGGTAGGCTTTCTGGATCGATTACCTTCTGAAGATATTGCATTGAGGAATGCACATAGCTTCACAATGGGTACTCGAACATTTTCAGGTAGAAGCCCCCTCAATGCAATCGGAAGAAATTGTGTCATAATCACGTGGCAGTCATGAGACTTCAGGTTTTGGAATTTTTTCTCTGCCATATTTATTATTCCCTTTATATTTGACGAGAAGCCAGACGGGACCTTGATACTGCTCAGGCATTCAAAAAAGATTTCCTTCTCTGCTTTGGTAAGAGCGTAGCTGGCAGGAGTTAAGTGGCATCGTTTACCCTTCTCGTTCTCAGGATGCATAGGCTCTTCAGGGTCTTTCAGACGTTGCTGGTCCTGCCGTGCTTCCGGTGTATCTTTTGTCTTCCCATACACTCCTAGGAAGCCTAGCAGGTTCACGCAAACATTCTTCGTCACGTGCATCACGTCGATTGAAGAGCGGACCTCTAAGACTTTCCAATAGGGTAGGTCCCAAAATATAGATTGCTTCTTCCACATGGGCGCGTGTCCGGCATCGTCATTCGGAACAATAGACTGCCAGGACGTTTTCCAAAGATTACTCTAGGTCCTTGACCATACCAAATACCTCCTCGCCGGTACAGAGGACAGGCTTCCTCCGGGGTTCTGCCAGACGTTTGAAATGCTTGCCTTTCTTTCTTACTGGATGCAGATTCGGAAGAAATCGACGATACCCTAGGTACACAACCTTCTTACATTTATCCAAATATACACTTTCAGTCTCATCTAAACAGTGTGTGCATGCATTGTATCCCTTTTTTGTCTGCCCTGAAATGTTACTAAGAGCAGGCCAATCATTGATGGTTACGAAAAGCAATGCTCGTAGGTCAAATGGCTCCCCTTTGTGCTCATCCCACATACGTACACCTGGTTTGGCCCACAGCTGTAAAAGTTCTTCAACTAATGGCCTTAGGTACACATCAATGTTGTTGCCGGGTTGCCTCGGGCCTTGGATGAGCACTGGCATCATAATGAACTTCCTCTTCATACACAACCAAGGAGGAAGGTTATAGATACATAGAGTCACAGGCCAGGTGATGTGAATGCAGCTCTGCTCACCAAAAGGATTCATGCCATCTGTACTTAGACCAAACCTTAAGTTCCTTGCGTCACGTGCGAAGTCCGGGTACTCTCGCTTGACTTTTCTCCACTGTGACCCATCAGCGGGGTGTCTCAACATCGCGTCTTTCTTACGGTCTTCCATGTGCCATCGCAACAACTTGGCATGCTCTTTATTTCTGAAGAGGCGTTTTAACCGTGGTATTATAGGAGCATACCACATAACCTTGGCAGGAACCTTCTTCCTAGGGGCCTCGCCCTCAACATCGCCAGGGTCGTCTCGTCTGATCTTATACCACAGTGCAGTGCATACCGGGCATGCATCCAAATTCTCGTACTTCTCACCATGGTAGAGGATGCAGTCATTAATGCAGGCATGTATCTTCTGCACGTCTAATCCTAGAGGGCAGACAACCTTCTTTGCTTGGTATGTACTGTCGGGCAACTCATTATTTCTTGGAAGAAGATTCTTCATTTTTACCAACAACTTTGAAAATGCGCTGTCAGTCACACCGTTCTCTGCCTTCCATTGCAGCAAATCCAGTGTGGTACCTAGCTTTTTGTGGTCATCTTCGCAAGTTGGGTACAACAATGTTTTGTGATCCTTTAACATCTGCTCCAGCTTCTCCTTCTCCTTTTCAGTTTCACATTCTTCCTTTGCATCAGTAATGGCCCGACCAAGATCGTCATCAGCGGGCCCATCTGCTGCCTCTTGATCTTCATTATCTACCCCCGTTGCAGTATCATCATATTCAGGATACATATTATGATAGTTGTCATCATCCTCTTCTTCTTTGTTGTCTTCCATCACAACCCCTTTTTCTCCGTGCTTGGTCCAATAATTATAGCTGGGCATGAAACCAGATCGAAGCAGGTGGGCGTGAATGGTTCTGGTATTTGAGTAGTCTTTCTTGTTCTGACAGTGAACACACGGACAGCACATAAAACCATTGTGACCACGGTTTGCATTAGCCACAACGATGAAATTTTGGAGGCCCGTAATGTACTCGGAAGTGCGGCGGTCACCGTACATCCATTGCCGGTTCATCTGCATTAATATATAGTATATATCAAAAAATAATAGGGAGATGACCATTTATATATATACTACATCAATGACACATGAAAGGATAGTTGCCGACCTCGACCGAGAAGGAAAGAGCAACGAGAAAACTTATTTTGAGCTCTTAGGCATTTCACCGAACACCTCTTGTGCATACGGAAAAAACACAAACTAGCACACTTCACACCCTCTTGCTAGGCTCCAAAATGAGATAGTGAAAAAATGGAAGAGTGGGGTGTGGGCTGCGGTGTCTTATATAGCCCCCCCCTTTAACACCGGTTCAAGCCACGAACCGGTGTTAAAGGGGGGGCTGCGCGGGCCACTCGTGCAGGGGCCTTTAACACCGATTCGTGCCACGAACCGGTGTTAAAGGGGGGCTCCTTTTTGCTGCACGGGCCACGCTGGTACAGGCCCCCCCTTTAACACCGGTTCGTAGAAGAACCGGTGTTAAAGCCCATTTCCAGGCTCAACCAAAGGCCTCGTTTCCACTAGTGGATTAGATACTATAGCCATAAATCTACTTCTATAGAGCAATGCAATAGCAGCATTTGCAAGTCAGGTTGTTTAGATGCTAGTCTTATTAGCCAGATAGTTCGGATTTATTATTTCTACTTCTTCTTTGTAAGAAGTTTCTTTCTCTCTCTTTAACCTAGAGTGTTCTATGGATCTTATGTAAAGAGTCGATTTGTAATCTATAGTCATGTCTTGGACCTGGTGTGTTTCTGTTGTACCACTCTGAGGGATGTAATACTAGTGAACGGTGTGTCATTGGTGTTATGTCAACGACTATAGTGTACTACATCATGCAGTGCTATGCTGGATCACCGCACCCAGCCATATACGTGGCTCCAGGATTTTTTCTAGGCTTGCTGCATCGCCAAAGGCAGAAACAGCTTGGTCGCGACCTGGTATCTCCCACTTATGCTGCGGAAGACGGCACGATCTTGTCTTAATGAACTTCCGTAGAATACCATCCACAACTAGTTTGATATGCAAAGCGCATTCATTCAGAATTTTGAAGGCACATATCGGAGGCCCTGTACGGTAGGAGACCTACAGCGTTGCACCCAGAAAGTCAGAGAAACTTGCCGAGATTATCTCGGACGATGGGTCGACACCAAAAACTCCTACGAAGGGGTAAATGATCAAAGTATGATTGAAGCTTTCATTGCAGGACTCCCAATTGGTTTACTAGGTCACCGCTTGAAGTGCAACAAGGTCATTGAGCCGGGAGAGATGATAGAAATGGCAAGAAAATATGCAGATGCCAATGACGATGCAGAAGGACTACTAAACGTCATGGCGGTACCATAGTCGGCAAAACAGCCGAAGCAACAAGCTTAGAAGCGCAAGAACACCTCAAAAGAAAAACCCAACGTGGAAACTACAGTTGTCACTGCTACTTTCGGGTCTAGAGGACGAGGAGGGCGCGGAGGCGGCCGCGGATGTGGTCGGGGGACATCAAGAGTCCTAGGTAGAGGAGACCAGCAACCTAGCAAAACCTACTCCTGGGCCGACATTACCAACAACCCATGTGTGCATCACTTAGATGCCAACGGGGGCTCGTCCCACACAAATGCTGAGTGTCGTGTCAATGACGACATCAAGAAAGACGATTCTGCTAGCTACAGGGCTAAGCGGAAGAAGGAAAAGAAGAATCCCAAAAAAGAAAAGGAGACCAAGGAAGATTTTGACTTGGAGGAAGCTGACCCTTCAAATCCCATGTCGGATGGAAAGAAGAACTTCCCAACGAAGAAGCACACTTATGTCACTTTCCTTGGGTCTCAACCAGCTAAGGTCAGAAGGCAGTTTTGCATGAGCTCAACGAAACTGTTCTGGCTATCCCTCAATTCTTGGACTGGTCGGAAGTGACAATCACCTTTGACCGTGTTGATCATCCGCCCAATTTGCACATGCGAGGAAAATACGCCTTAGTCATCAATCCCCTTATTGATGGCTATGGTTTCTCCAAGACTCTCATGGACGGCGGCAGCAGCATCAACATCCTCTACATCAAAACGCTACGTCGGATGAGGATCTCGGAAAATCAGCTAAACCACAGCTCTGTGATCTTAAACAAAGTTGTCCCAGGAAGACAATCAAATTCCCTGGGAGAGATCACTTTGGATGTTACTTTTGGAACTCCAAAGAATTACGGACGGAAGCACTTTCCTTTGAAGTGGTCCCGTTCAAGAGCGCATACCACACTATATTCGGGCGTCCGGCTTACTAGGCTTTCAAGGCTCGTCCGTGTTACATTTACAATATGATGAACATTCCAGGTCCGAAGGGCGTGATCTCCATCAGGGGAGACCCAAAGAAAGCACGATAATGCGAGGACGGAAATGCCGCCTTTGCTGAAGCCGTACTGCACCCCCAGGAGTACTAGGAGATCAAAAAGACCATCGACCCGTCCGAGATGCCTGTGACGAAGAAGGAGGTGACAAAGCCGACTCCGGAGTTCAAGGCATCAGAAGAGACGAACACGACGTTGTTCAAGGATGATGACCCCTCCAAGGTGACCCAGATAGGTGTAGGTTTAGATAGCGCATAGGAAAGAATGCTTGTCAAGTTCCTCCAAGCAAATCAAGAAATCTTTGCATGGTAGCCATCTAACATGACCGGAGTACCTAGGGAACTTGCCAAGCACTCTCTAAATGTACACCCAAACGCTAGACCCGTCAAACAGTCCTTACGATGTTTCGGCGATGAAAAGCGAAAAGCAATAGCTAAGGAATTAGCTCGACCCGAGTTAGCCGGATTCATAGAAGAGGTCATCCACACTGAATGGTCGGCCAATCCTATAATGGTCCCCAAAAAGGACACCACTGATTTAAGGATGTGTGTTGATTATACTACCTTGAACAAGGCTTGTCCCAAAGATCTGTTCGCTCTATGTAGAATTGATCAAGTTATTGATTATATGGCAGGCTCAGAACTCCTATTTATTCTCGACGCATATTCCGGTTATCATCAAATTCGGATGAAGGAATCAGTGTTGGGGATATACTTTCTGGGTATCCTCACAGTTCCTCACTGACCAGGATGGCCCCGGGTTAGAGCTTTGCTTCACGGGAGGCCCAGTCAGGGAGAGAAGACGGAGTCCAATCCGGCTACGGGAAGGCCCAGAAGACTTACCGACTTAGGCCTATAATGTTACTTGTAGTTCAAGATGTACTCTGTAACCAACTCTTAGTCGTAGCCGGATTAATCTCTCCTGTAAACCCTAGGCCGGATATCTATATAAGCCGTCCTAGGGAGAGCCTTTAGGGCACCCAATACTCTAGACCCTCAACTCACACAGGCGATACCCTTGTAACCCATATTCTGGCTCTGTCGTACTACTAGATTGCTAGTAGGAGTAGGATCCGTCCAAAACCGGCGGATTCGAACCTGGGTAAACTTGTGTGCTCACCGTCCCGAAATACCATACGTCTCACACCCCTCTCTTCCGCATGCCTCGAGGACCCCCTCATGGCGTACTTGTCCTCAATCCGACGATAGTTGGCGCCCACCGTGGGGCAAGTGAGCTTCGGATCTGCGTTCTGAGCAGAATCTGCAAGAATCGGAATCGGCGAGACCATCGCCGTCGGTCGCATCCTCTACGCCAGCGACGTCCCTCTCATCGTTCTCGACGAGACTTGGATTCCGTCTAGGGAGGCCGTGACTGCCTACACAATCATGTCTTTTGGCGACATCGATGTTTACATCGGTTTCGCTGAAACTGCCCAACCCACCCTAGCGGTGATGATAGAGGCAGAAGAATCTTCTGGGTCCCCTTTGTCCATGGAGGCGGCAGAGTTCCGGATCTCAAAAAACCCTAATCCCACCCAGCCCGCACCAGTTGCGGAGATAGTGGAGAAATCTGAGCTGGAAGAAGACCTCACAGTCCAAGTCGAATCTGGAGTGGATCTCCTTGTAGAAGCCGGATCCCAGATCGACCCACCCGTGGAAGTCGAAATCCAGGAAAGCGCAGATGCAAACCTCGAAACCATTAAAAGTTTCAATATGGCTGATCGCGAAAGCCGCAGGTACCTCAAGAAGCACGCATCACACTTTGTTGGATACGTGGGATCTGGATCCGGCTCTGCCGATGCTGGAGAAAACACCGACTCGGTGCTGGAGGCAATTGGAACAAACACCGACGTTCCCGCATCCTCAAATGAATCTATGACGTCAGCGGATTTCCAAAAGTTCTCCATGGAATATGAAGAGGAGTACAACTCCAAAGCTGCAGAGGAAGGAGAAGCCATGGATGAAGGATCCGGGGAACACTCCCCCAAAGCGCAGGATAACAAGGACATCAGAGATAACCCCGAAGTCCAGATGTCCGAAAGTACCGATCAGAGCTTGACTCCGAGAAACGGACCCAAAGCCGTCTTTGCTACCGGCGCTGCCAAGAAGGCAAAGAAGAAGAACAAGAAGAACAAGACCCTGGCAAAAGACCCTCTAATAGAGGAGGTGATTGCCGAGGAATACGAGGAAGACTCGGGTGGAGCACTTATCCCAGACGAGCCGAAAAAAGAAGCATCGGTGGATGGACACGTGATCACAGAAGGTGCACATAAAGTCATCGATGCCGCATTAACCACACCTATCCCTATACCTGCAGAACTTACTGCAGATGAGCTGGACGAAAGGGCGCAAGCCCTAGAAGCGCGTCATCAACAACTCCTCGATGAAGACAAAAACATCGAGGTGGAGAAGAAACGCATGTCAAACAAGGACTACATGTCTCGTTTACATCAGAAGACACGGAAGCGTCACACCAATGATGACCAATTCCCACGTGTCCGTGCCGTCCTTTTTGGAGATGAGATGGGGAAGCCACGGAAAGACAGCAACGGAGATTGGGTATACCCAACCCTAGTACAGAATACCGTGGCAGCCCGAGAAATTTTATCGGCTAATCCAGGACCAGAGGAGATCCGTTTGGGTATCAAGCTACTCAACAAGGGACTAGAGCAGCAAAAGGTCGCCCTGTCCAGAAGTCAAAAATGGGTCTCGGATTCTGACCAATGTCGCACAGATCCGGCATGGGCTGGCGTAAGATCCCATTACGTGCGGGCACAGTATCATCACCCCGAACACAGGGAGGACAATTATTCAAGAACCGGATCATCAGGACAGCATCGCAGAACTATGCATAATTGGAGCAATGTCGCTCCAGCCGCTGAGAAAGACACGATCGCTGCACTGAATCCGAGGAACCCTCCCCGACGAGAGTCCAACGATCGAAAGGGAGAAGATAAAGAGAAACGTCGGGAGGAGGATCGTCAGAGAATGCCACCTCCTAGACATGAGAGCCGTCCGGCTGAGCCTCACCATGGTGGGAACGACGGACGAAGGAATGACAGAAACCATGCTGGGACAAGCCGGCAGGGGGCTCGTCGTAGTCAAGAACCTCCCCGGAACCGGAATAATGACGCTCTGGACAGAGGTCGGCGATCAGCCGGAAACAATTCAGCTGCCCCACCCCCTCCACCGGGCAGTTATCACAACGGCCCCCAAGGAGGGCAAGGAGGACGACATGGCGGAGGAGGTGGTGGAAGAAGCCGAAGTGCGGCTCCAAAGCACCGTAGCCACAGCCGACATTCGGGACAATCTCTACCCCCGAACGACGCAAGGCACAGGATCAACTCCAATATAGAGGCGCATCGCTACAAAAACGATGATTTCTATATTGGGCCCGAAGTGTTTTGGACCACGCGTCAGAGCTACAAGATTCCCGGAAGGATTTGCTATCTCAAGGCACATCCAAGCCTACGACGGCATTGCTCGGCCAGATACCTGGCTACAGGATTTCTTCCAAGCTTGCTGCATCGCCAAAGGAGGAAACAGCCTGGTGGCAACCCGATATCTCCCACTTATGTTGCGGAAGACGGCACGATCATGGCTCAATGAACTTCTGGAGAACACCATCACAACTAGTATGACATGCAAAGTGCATTCTATTGGAATTTCGAAGGCACATATCGGAGGCCCTGTACGGTTGGAGACCTACAGCGTTGCACCCAGAAAGCCGGAGAAACTTGGCGGGATTACCTCGGACGATGGATCGACACCAAGAACTCCTGTGAAGGAGTAAACGATTAAACCGCGATTGAAGCTTTCATCGCAGGGCTCCCAATTGGTCTGCTACGACACCGCTTGAAGTGTGACAAGGTCACTGATCTGGGAGAGATGATAGAAACAGCGAGCAAGTATGCAGCTGCTGACGACAATGCAGAGGGATTACTCAACGTCCTAGATGTGCCTCAGTCGGCAAAACAACCAAAGCAACAAGCTTAGAAGCGCAAAAATACCTCGGAAGAAAAACCCAACGCGGAAACAGCAGTGGTTACTATTGTTTCCGTGTCTGGAGGACGAGGAGGACGTGGCGGAGGCCGCGGGCGTGGACGTAGGACATCAAGGGTCCAAGGTAGAGTAGAACAACAACCAGGCAAAACCTACACTTGGTCTGACATTGCCAATAACCCATGTGTGCATCACCTAGAAGACAATGGGGGCTCGTCCCACACCAACGCTGAATGTCGTTTTAATGACGACACCAAGAGAGATGATACCGCGGGCTACAAAGCTAAGCGGAAGAAGGGAAAGAAAAATCCCGAAAAAGACAAAGAGACCAAGGAAGATTCCGACATGGAGGAAGCTGATGCTTCAAATCCCAAGTCGAAAGGGAAGAAAACTTTTCCCACCAAGAAGGACACTTACGTCACCTTCCTCGGATCTCAACCAGCAAAGGTCAAGAAAGTAGTTCTCCACGAGCTCAATGCAACAGTTTTGGCTGTCCCTCAATATCTGGACTGGTCGGAAGTGGCAGTCACGTTTGACCGCGCTGATCATCCGCCTAAGCTACACAGGCGAAGAAAATACGCCTTAATCGTCAACCCACTTATTGACGGTTATGGTTTCTCCAAGACCCTCATGGACGGTGGTAGCACCATCAATATTCTCTATGTCGAAACCCTAGGCCGGATATCTATATAAGCCATCCATGAAGATGTACTCTGTAACCAACTCTTAGTCGTAGCCGGATTGATCTCTCCTGTAAACCCTAGGCCAGATATCTATATAAGCCATCCTAGGGAGATCCTTTAGGGCACCCAATACTTTAGACCCTCAACTCACACAGGCGATACCCTTCTAACCCATATTCCGGCTCTGCCATACTACTAGATTGCTAGTAGGAGTAGGATCCGTCCAAAACCGGCGGATTCAAACCTGGGTAAACTTATGTGCTCACCATCCCGGAATACCATACGTCTCACACCCCTCTCTTCCGCACACCTCGAGGACCCCTTCATGGTGTACTTGCCCTCAATCCGACGACAATCAGACAAAGTCAAAACTTCATTCATAACCCCCTTCAGAACCTTTTGTTTATTATGATGCACTTTGGGCTCAAGAACGCAGGATCTACGTACCAACGCACTATGATCAAATCGGACACAATGTACATGCATATGTGGAAGACATAGCGATGATGTCCAAAAAGAAGGAAACCTTAATTTCTGACTTGGAGGAAACATTCGCTAATCTACGAAAATACAACATAATGCTTAACCCGAAGATATGTTTCTTTGGAATACCAACTGGCAAATTGTTAGGTTTCATCGTGTCTCAAAGAGGCATAGAGGTGAACGGACACAAAATTAAGGCTATACTCAATATTTCTAGGCTGACTTGCCTGAAAGACGTTCAAAGACTAACGGGTTGCATTGATGCAGTCAGTCCGTTTGTAAGCCGGCTCGGCGAAAGAGCTACACCACTCTACAAGCTCCTGAAAAACACTAAAAAGTTTGTTTGGACTGACGAAGCTGAAGCTGCACTACAAGACCTGAAAGTAGTACTCTCATCTGCTCATATATTTGCAGCACAGGAACCTCGTGAACCAATGTTGCTCTATCTTGCTACGACAAATAGAGTCATCAGTGTCGTCATGGTGGTGGAGACTAGAGGAAAAACAGGAACACCTGGTGCAACATCTGACTTATTACCTCAGTGAAGTCCTAACTGAATCAAAGCTGCGGTATCTGCACTATCAAAAGCTAGCTTACGGTGTGTTCTTCGCATCCTGGAAGTTACGGCATTACTTTCAGGAACATCCAATTGCCGTGGTGAGCAGACCTCCCATGAGAGATATAATCAACAACAGCGATGCTACAGGACGTGTCGCAAAATGGGGCATAGAGCTTTCAGCTTTAAACCTCGAGTACAAAACTCGTATAGCAATCAAATCCCAAATCCTCGCTGACTTTGTCGCTGATTGGACAGAGACAATGAAGAATATGACCCTCCTAGAGTCAGAATACTGGACCTTGCATTTTGACGGGTCTAAGGCGCTCGGGGGCTGGCGTGTGCTCAAATCACCCCAAGGAGATAAACTTTTCTATGTGTTGCAAATCCACTTCACGGCAACAAACAACATTGCCGAATATGAAGCATCGTTGCATGGAATCCGGATTGCTAAGGATATTAGCATCTAAAAATTAATGTGTTATGGAGATTCGGATCTTGTTGCTCAACAAGTGTCAGATATATGTAATGCAAATAAACACATGGCAGCATATAGAGCTATCATGGATGAACTATCGAAATCATTCAGAGGGTTTGAGGTTCAACACATCCCTCGAATAGAAAATAAGGAAGCAGATGCATTACCTCGAATAGGCTCTGCACGGAAAAAGGTCCCGGATGGCGCTTTTCTAGAGCACCTCAAAGTTCCCTCTATGAAAGGAGTAGATGAGGAATATCCAACCAAATCTGACTCACCTTTAGTGGCAATTCTGGCTGTAATTCCCAGTCGGACTCAACCCTACCTTGATTTCTTGGTAGATGGAAAATTACCCGAAGACGAGGTTCTGAGCCGGCAGATCGTCCGACGAGCAAAAACCTATACAATAATAAATGGTGAGCTCTATAAGTGGAGTGTATCTGGGGTATTTCAACGTTGTGTATCTCCGGAAGAAGGAGTGGAAATCTTACGAGAAATCCACGAAGGTGAATGCGGCCATCATGCTGCAGCCAAATCTTTAGTGGCAAAAACTTTTAGACAAGGATTTTTCTGGCTTACAGCCAAGGCAGATGCCCAACGGCTGGTCAAGACGTGCAAAGGCTGCCAAAAGTGCGGCAAACAAGCTCATGTTCCGGTTATTAGCTGCGAACAATACCTATAACATGGACTTTTGCGGTCTGGGGGCTTGACATGGTAGGACCGTTTAAACGGGCTCCAAGTGGATTTACTCATCTCTTAGTGATGGTGGATAAATTCACAAAATGGATTGAGGCTAAACCTGTCACCAGTTGTGATGGAGCAACAGCCAGCAGATTTGTCGAGGATGTTATAATCCGATACGGTTATCCACATAGTATTATCACGGACAATGGGAGCAATTTTTCTATGGGAAAACTTGCTGAATTCTGTGATGAACAAAATATCCGGCTTGACATTGCATCAGTCACGCATCCACAAGCTAATGGACAAGTTTAAAGAGCAAATGGTTTGATCCTACAAGGCCTCAAACCAAGACTCGAAGCACCACTACGTCGTGCTATGGGGGATTGGGCAGAGGAATTACCTTCTGTGATATGGAGTTTGCGAACAACTCCGAACAGGTCAACCGTATACACACCTTTCTTATTGCTCTATGGTGCAGAGGCGGTTCTTCCTAGTGATTTGATTCATACTTCTCGCCGAGTTGTTGCGTATATTGAAGAGGGTGCGAAAATTTCTCGACAAAATGATCTTGATCTAATCGAAGAAATTCGCGTCATTGCTGAGATGAGATCAACAGCCTATCAGCAGAAGTTACGCAAGTATCATAGCCAGATAATCAGAAACCAGACTTTCAATAAGGGCGATTTGGTTCTCCGGCTTGTGCAGAAAAGAAAGCACAAACTTTCCCCAGTATAGGAAGGTCCCTTTTTAGTTAGTCGAGTGTTGCACAATGGTTCTTAATATCTAACTGATATGCGGCCAATCAAAGAAAGACCTGCTACTAAGAAAACAAAGAGAGCTGGAGGCAGTACAGACCCGGAGGAATTAGACAGACCGTGGAATATTGCTCAGCTACGTCCCTTTTATTCTTAAATTTTCTTTCTTTGTAATAATATATGTGTACATGTTCAATGACAAATAAAGTGTTGGTTGCCTCAAACTATTCTAAGAAGTTTTATATTGCCATCTTATTTCCGATTGATCATGTCACAGTCAAAAAACCCAGAATACTTGAAAGTACTTTATGCTCATGATTGTCCTGGTTAAAATTTCTGATACTAAAAAATGCTACCTTCGGGTATAAATCTAAATTTTATAGTTTATACTTTGGTTCTTTATCTAATTGCCGATTGCAGGAGTTTTCCGAGTAGTGAATTGTTGGTACTAGAAGCCGGCTTTGTTTCCGAGTTTAAACTTGTTTAGCAATTGAGCTTCGTTGCTCGGCAAAGTTTCTGTGTTGAAGGTTGGTTGGCTCACGAAAGGGATGAGGCGGAAAGCCAGATAAATGATAAGTATAAAAAAACATAAAGTGCTTATGTAAACATTCTAGGCACATCAAAATTAAACCAAAAGTGCTAAATACAAGTAGGAAATCTTAGCACTAGCAAAAGTATTACACTACTTATTTACAATCCGATTGTTTCAGAATAACACATTGTTTTTCTAGCACTTTATGATGCAGGAGAAGAGGTAGGAGCTGCCGGATCACTAGGGGCATCGCCTTCGCCTTGATATCTTTCCGAGACATTCAAATCTCGCCTTAAATGGTTTGCTCGTCGTTGGAGACTTTGGTTGTTTCTTCGGCAGGCGGAGGAGGCGTCTGCACACGAGTGAAGAAAGGAGTGTCATAGCTGGTCAGGTCAGCTACATGACATCCATATCCGGCACATGAGTCCATGATGGCCTTGATGTCTTGCTCCTATTCATCTTCATCCATAGTCAAATATCCTCTGGTTACTTGCCAGATTTCCATGCTTCCATGGTGGCTCATAACCATGGTGAGGGCGTTCTATGCTGCGACCCGCGCATAGGACATGTTCCAGTCCTGGATGAGATGGGGCATCTCCTTGGCCTTGTCCCGCACCTCAAATCCATACATTTTGTTCATGTCCGGGACTTTGAGTACTTCGCCAATATCCTCCAAAGATTGGCGGAAATCGTGAAGCAAGTCGCCGAACTATGTAAGATGGCTAGTGCGAGACTCGGTGGAGGAAGAATCCAGTAAGTTCAGAGCACCTGCGCATATAAAGCAAAGGTCAGAAAATATATCCGAACTCCTAGAGTCGGAAAAAAATAGAAAGTCAGAAAATACGAAACATACTGAAGATGACATCGTCAACTTTGGTCTTCTCCACCCTAAGGCTCTGGAGTTCAGCCCGGAGTGCCTTTGTGATGTCCTTTTCTCTGAATAATTCATCATTGATATCCGAGATTTTCTGATCCTGGGCCACGATCCTTCTATCGCGTTCTTCGGTGGCCATGGAGGAGGATTCGAGGACTTGTGCAATACTGCGCTCCTGATCTGCCTTAAGCTTATTCAGCTCTCGACGTTAGTCAGCGTTCTCCACCTCCAGGGTCTTAAGATTCTCGGCCTCGTCAATCATTCCACATGATTGTTTGACCAGTGTTGTAAGAAAAAGAACAACAGTTGAATAGGTAATTCGACTATGAAAGAAAAAATAGCAAGGTTAAGGACTGAAATGATTACCTTGAGCCTCATCCCTTGATACCTTTAATTGACCATTTTCAAGCCAGAGAGCTCTGATCTCTCTCCGCTTGTTACAAATATTTTTCAATAATTCCTGGTTATAAGCATTAACTTTCTGTAAGTCAGAATAATACCCAGAATTAGAAGTCTACTAAAGACTCGGGCTAATATTTTAACTAATATCAGCAAGAGGCTTGGGGGCTACACTAGTTCATTCTTTAGCATCCTATGAAAGCATAAATCCGAATTGTTTATCCAACTTCATACTTGGGGGCTAGAGGATATGATATGAAATAAAGTAAAAAAGGTGAGCTGGAAATCCGACTTACATGTTGTTCATGAGTAAGCTTGCTTAAGCTCATGTTCACCTCGGTGGTAACCTTCTTGGCGAGGGTCAGTGGGATTACTAGTGGTGGAGGAGCCACACCAGCTTTCAAACTCTCGTCGCAAAGATGGATTTGCTCAAGAAGTTCGGAGTACTTGACGTCCTCTTCTTCTTGTGCCTCTTCATGGGCGGTGATATTTCGGCTTGAAAGGCATTGCTGGGCCAGCCTTTGTATCTCTTCTGCAGTTTTTCGAGTAATGCCAAGATTGGCAATACCTGGATTGCTGAGAAGGTTATCGGCAAAAACTTCTACCGAGGGATCATTACCCTTTGAGGGTTCACCCTTATCAACTACCGAGTCACCCATGGTGACGTTGGTCTGCAAACCAAGGTTCGCTGGCTCAGAATGAAGAGCCGGATCTTCTGCGATAGATGGAGATGGAGTAATCTCCGGCATTGTAGAAGGCTGTGGGGCAGGACACGGAGGCGATGTGGCAAGAGAAGTCAAATTAAACTTTGACTAACGCAGGGGCTTCGACGAGCCTCCTTTCCCCTTGCCCTTGGTGAGCTTTTTAGCTCTGAGGAGGTAAATAGAACAAAGATCTTTACACTTCAGAAAGAATTGAGAAATAAAATACAGAGACCTTGTGAAGAAAGTTACCTCTTCACAACGAGCACTTCCTTTGTTCCAATGGAAACTATCGCAGCCTTACGCTTTCGGGCAAGGGTCTACGGCAATCGGACCAGTTCTCCATCATCATGAGAGATCTCAGGAGGATATCCCATAAGAGGAGCAAGCTCCAATTCAGGGAGGTCAGCAAGCTGAAAAGAAGAAATATCTTAGTATTGCAGAAAGAACTTACTGGTATAACAAGATCATCAGCCGTGTGCATGTCCAAGGACAGCTCCAGGATCTTCCTCTTGATCCGCTCCCTTATCAACCACTTGATTTGGGACTCATAGTCTCTTTCCGAGTAAGGGCGGGAGAAGATCTGGAGAGAGTCCATCTTGCTCTTGGTGATGGAGTGAATAAGCCAACCACCATGGTGTTGGAGAGGCTTAATCCGGCGCGCTAGCCAACAGTGGACCAAATCGGATCCTTGCAGACCCTTGTGCTTCATAGGATATTCGATCAGCCTCTTAGCAAGAAGTAGATCATTAGTGAGAGCCGGAGGATCTATGTCCTAGGATACTTGGGGCGTGGCGGTGCCATCAACGGAAACCGGCAAAGCAGATGCTTTGTCGGGAGCCGGTATGTCCTTGTGATAGAAGAACGTGGATGGCCATTGCTTCAACGACTCACTAGCTTTAATCCTAGGATAGACTCGCTCTCTCCTAACAGAAAATCTAAGAGTTCCGGTAATATAAGGATTGCCGGCGGTGATAGAATTTCTTCGGGTATGAAAGTAATACCGGAAGAGAATGAGATCGGCCTAATACCGAGATACCCCTCACACAAAGAGGCATAAGCGCTCATTTCTAAAATGGAGTTTGGGGGGAAATGGTGGAGTTGTACACCGTAGTGATCTATGTCCTTAGAGAAGAAGCCTGAGGGAGGAAAGCTCAAACCTCTGTCAAAGTGAGTGCCGAAGTGCACTCACTCGTCGGTGTTAGGGGTGGGGATGGTTTGTCCATGGCTTCTCCGCCAGTCGCCAGCACGGAGGAGACCTTCATTCTCGAAGACGCGGAGCTTGGCGTCATCAAGGACGCCCGTGATCCAGACCCCGTGGAAATTATCCTTCTTCATCGTAGGTGTTGTCGCCACTGTCGCCACCGTAGCAGAACATGAAGACTCAGCCATTTTAGGGCACCGGTGACCTAGGGTGGGCGGAGCTGTGGGATTTGAGGGAGGCAAAGGTGCTCTGTTTGCAGGAATCATTGAGAGGAAGGATAAGGGACTAGCGCTCATGAGGAAGAAGGAAGAAATCTCAACCCCTTATATCCTTCACTTGCGCCAAGATTCGTGCAAAGTAAACAGTAACTTTGCCACGCATCGTGGAAGGAGCTAGTTAACCCTCTCGGGATGATTACACCGCCTCGATCTCTGCGCACGCATTAAAACAACGCCTCGGTTCCGCGAAAGGCGGACCCACCAACGGTCGTGCTGACAGGAATGTCTGTCACTGACGTGACGTGACCTTGACTAATGTCAAGTTACATCATAGACCAAGTTCCGGCTTAGTTTGAACTTCAAGCTGGAAACCCAAATAACGTATTCATAGGTCCGAATCGTTTTGAGACCCGGATCCTATCCTTTTTTTTGAAATTTCAGAAACCCTTCAAGATTCTACAAGCCGAAGATGGATCAAGTTAGATGATGATGAAATCTGACTCTGGATCTTGGAGGCTTCCGGGGGCTGCTGTTGGCGATATACTTTCTGGGTATCATCATTCTACCTCATTGACCAGGGTGGCCTGCTTCGGGTTAGAGATTTTCTTCACGGGCGGCCCAGTCATGGAGAAGAGACGGAGTCCAGTCTGGCTACAGGAAGGCCCAGATGACTTACCAATATAGGCGTGTTATGTTACTTGTAGTCCAAGGTGTACTCTGTAACCGACTCTTAGTCGTAGCCAGACAGGTCTCTCCTGTAAACCCTAGGCCGGATATCTATATAAGTCGTCCTAGGGAAAGCCTTTAGGGCACCTCGGGATAGTCTACAATCTCAACTCGCACAGGTGAAACCCTTGTAACCCCTATTCTAGCTCTCCCATATTACTGGATTGCTAGCAGGAGTAGGATCCGTCCAAAGCCAGTGGATTCAAACCTAGGTAAACTTGTGTGCTCACCATCCCGAAACACCGTACGTCTCACACCTCTCTCTTCCGCACTGCTCGAGGACCCCCTCATGGCGTACTTGTCATCAATCCGACGATAGTTTAGGAAAAAACCACACATGCAATGACATCTAGTGGATCCATGTGGTTTAGGAAAAGAACACAGATGCAATGACTGTAGTTGATCCATGTGGTTTAGGAAAAGTACACACATGCAATGACTCTAGTGGATGCATGTGCTTTAGGAAAAGAACAGACATGCAATGACTATATTGGATCCATGTGGTTTAGGAAAAGAACACACATGCAATGACTCTAGTGGATCCATGTGGTTTAGGAAAAGAACACACATGCAATGACTCTAGTGGATCCATGTGGTTTAGGAAAAGAACACACATGCAATGACATCAGTGGATCCTTGTGGTTTAGGAAAATAACACACATGCAATGACTCTAGTGCATCCATGTGGTTTATGAAAAGAACACACATTCAATAACATCTAGTGGATCCATGTGGTTTATGAAAAGAACACACATGTAATGACTCTAGTGGATCCATGTGGTTTAGGAAAATAACACACCTGCAATGACATCTAGTGGATCCATGTGGGTGTGGAACAGAACAAACATGCAATGACATCAGTGAATCCATGTGGTTTCGAAAATAACACGCATGCAATGATCTAGTGGATCCATGTGGTTTAGGAAAATAACACACATGCAATGACTCTAGTGGATGCATGTGCTTTAGGAAAAGAACAGACATGCAATGACTCTAGTGGATCCTTGTGGTTTAGGAAAAGAACACACATGCAATGACTCTAGTGGATCCATGTGATTTAGGAAAAGAACACACATGCAATGAAATCAGTGGATCCATGTGGTTTAGGAAAGAACACACATGCAATGACTCTAGTGGATCCATGTGGTTTATGGAAAGAACACACATGCAATGACATCTAGAGGATCCATGTGGTTTTGGAAAAGAACACACATGCAATGACATCTAGTGGATCCATGTGGTTTAGGAAAAGAACACACATGCAATGTCTCTAGTGGATCCATGTGGTTTAGGAAAAGAACACACATGAAATGACTCTAGTGGATCCATGTGGTTTAGGAAAAGAACACACATTCAATAACTCCAAAAGCGTCATGGCGTCAATCCCCTCCAACATGCTCCACCTACAGGCTCGACCTCAAATCTCTGGAAGAAAGGATTGCGTCAACCCAAATCTCCCTTAGCATCACCCTGAGGGGGAAGACGATGCCTTCCCCATATTGTAGCATAGACTCCCACTTGATGGTAACCTTTTGAAACCTCGAACCTTCACTTATCAAAAGAAAAACAAGACCAACCTTCGTCACCCAGGTGGAGAATCCTATTCCAAGATTCAACACACATCCTCAAAGTTCCAAAAGCAGCACTCCCCAATACAAGAATTACCCTAAGGCAAGATAGCAGTATAAAACCCTATAGACTTCCCTAGCACTATCCTCTATAATCTTGGGACGAGATTATTATAAGGAAGGAAGGTCTGTAACAAAACATTTTTAATAACCCTGACTATGTGTCCAAATTGCAAAAATTAGGGGAAAGAAAAACTTTTATTGCTTAGTGAGGAAAGCATTGACTATTTGTTGTGCTTATGAGTATGTAGTAGTCGAACTATTTCTCTCCATCACTCTTAGTTGACAAAAGTTATTTAACAAAATATGTGTCTTTGCTTATCTTACATATTCTCAAATGTTCTGGTATTTCAAAATAAGAGCCAAGATGCTTTTGCAACTCAATGTTTTAATACCTTCTATTGACAAAAATTATGGAGATCTATATGATATAATATCCTTATGTTTTCAAGGAAGAACTTCCAAATGACCTTACCACTAGTCTTTCCAAAACCATGAAGGGTAACGGGTAGGCTACACTAGCGTAAAATCAAAAATTTCTACCGCGTCAACCAGGAATACTATTGTCATAGATCACGGGATTACCGCTAGACGCGCAGGTGCGGAACTCGATGAAGCACGTTGCGGCAGTGTAGATGTTCTACGTCTCCTCCTCGTCCTCGTCCCACGAGCAGCTCCCCTTTGCGCGGCTCGTCCAAGTGCTACAGATGCAGCACCTCCGAGGTATCCACCCGTCCGGAGTGGAAGTCGTCACACGCCAGACTGCTAGGTCTGCGCGTGCAACACAGGCGGAAGAGGAGTGGCGGCTGGGTGGAATGCTCTCACCTTTTCAGCTCGCCTCACTCCCTCTTATATAGGCATCCCTGGTGGGCTTCTACATTAGCAGCCCATTAGCAGCCTAAGCCTGGTCTAGTTCGGATCCAATCCTCATTAGGCTTCCAGCCCCTAAAGTGTGTGACCCTATAGGTTCATACACGTATAGACATGACGCGAGTACACTTACTCCGTCAATAGTTGGTAGCGGCCTCTAGCAAGACGTGCCAACTCCTAAACGCATATAAAGATCATTCGGACGAACCATCACAAGGTTGAGTACATGTCTTTCCCTTTGCCTCACGATATTTGGTCTAGCTCTAAGCTGACCTCTCTTTCTCGATACTGTGATTCAGAATCCCTTTACTAGGTTAACTCTTAACCATATGTAGCACGGCCATGCATTTCTGGATCCGATCACTCGAGGGGCCCAGAGATATCTCTCTCAAGTAGAGAGGGGCAAATCCCATCTTGATTGACCGATGCCTTGCAGCATGTATCAGGACAAACCCGAAAGCTACCTTTATAACTACCCAGTTACGGAGTAGTGTTTGATAGCCCCAAAGTAGGTCGATCCACATCTCAAGTACATGCGACAATCTCAGGTCTAAGGACAAAACGTACACGATGTGTAGAGAGAGCTGCAAGTATTATTGCTAGTCTCATGTTGGGTCAGTCCAACCCCATGTTCATAACATGTGTCCACATCATTGGTTTGACATCTCCATGTCAATGACTTGCGAAACATAGTCATTAACCAATCGATGTGCTAGTCTAATATTCACGTGTGTCCTCGCATGAACTCCGACTAGGGACAATTATTAGATAACCATACAAGTAAAGAGTTTCACAAACAATTCACATAATTGCCAATCAATACAAGTTGCCTGGTATATGGATATTCAAGGAACATTATAATAACTCATGGATACACATGAAATACAATCATCTCTATGATTGCCTCTAGGGCATATTTCCTTCAGTCTCCCACTTGCACTAGAGTCAATCTAGACAGTATCTAATACCTATTGCTCTTGTGTGCGCTTCATGCGCAGGCTGCGGGAGTGGCTTAGTCAAGGGATCAGCAACATTTGAGTCCGTATGTATTTTGCATAACATGACACTACCTTCATCAATGAACTCACGAATCAGATGGTAGCGCATGCGAATATGTTTGTTCTTCTGGTGCTGTCTAGGTTCTTTGGCTTGTGCAATAGCACCATTGTTGTCACAATAAACGTCCAAGGGATTGGACGAGCCCTGAACCACACCAAGAGCGATCAGGAAATTCCTAATCCAAACAGCTTCCTTTGCAGCCTCCGAGGCAGCAATATATTCAGCTTCTGTTGAAGAGGAGGCCACTGTATCTTGCTTGGAACTTTTCCAGCTCACAGCACCACCATTCATGACAAACACATAACCTGATTGCGATTTCGAGTCGTCTGAGTCATTAAGGTAACTCGCATCTGTGTAACCCTTTACACTGAGTTCAACCTCACCTCCATAAACTAGGAACATATCCTTAGTCCTTCTCAAGTACTTAAGGATATTCTTTACCGCTGTCCAGTGAATCTCACCTGGATCAGCCTGGTATCTGCTCGTAACACTTAGAGCATAGGAAACATCTGGGCGAGTACATGTCATTGCATACATGATGGATCCAATAGCCGAAGCATATGGAACCCTACTCATGCGTTCTCGCTCATCAGTGGTCGAAGGACACTGAGTCTTGCTGAGTTTAATGCCGTGAGACATGGGCAAGAACCCCTTCTTAGCCTCTTCCATGCTGAACCGTTTCAACACTTTGTCAATGTACGTACTCTGGCTTAATCCAATTAGCCTCCTTGATCTATCTCTATAGATCTTGATACCCAGAATATATGCCGCTTCTCCCAAGTCCTTCATAGAAAAACTATTTTTCAATGAGGTCTTAACAGACTCGAGCATAGGAATGTCATTTCCAATCAATAATATGTCATCCACATATAAGATTAGAAACACAAGTGATTTCCCATTTTCTTTCTTATACACACAAGGTTCTTGTTCGTTTTTGGTGAAGCCAAACTCCTTTACAACTTCATCAAATCGAATGTTCCAACTCCGAGATGCTTGCTTCAGCCCATAAATAGACTTTTGAAGTTTGCATACCTTTCCAGCATTGTTTGGATCGACAAAACCTTCGGGCTGCATCATATACACGTCCTCAGAAAGGATTCCATTTAAGAAAGCCGTCTTGACGTCCATCTGCCATATCTCATAATCGAAATGTGCAGCAATGGCTAGAATGATCCGTATAGATTTAAGCATCGCTACGGGCGAGAAAGTCTCGTCGTAGTCAACTCCTTGAACTTGTCGAAAACCTTTTGCAACAAGTCGAGCTTTATGGATGTGAACATTTCCATCCATATCAATCTTCTTCTTATAGATCCACTTGCACTCGATGGCTTTAAAACCATCAGGCAGGTCAACCAAGTTCCAAACTTGATTGTCTCCCATGGACTCTATCTCGGATCTCATGGCAATCAGCCATTTCTCAGAGTCTGGGTCCACCATCGCTTCTGCATAGGTCGCAGGCTCATCATTGTCTAACAATAATAACTCTCGCGCTTCGCGGAGCCTCGCCGACCTTCGTGGTTGTGGTGCTTCTATTGCCACGGGTTCCTCAACTTGTTCTGCTACAATAGCATCACTCGTAGAAGCATCCCCGACTGGCTCATCTTGAACTTCTTCAAGTCGCACCGACCTTCCACTCGTTCCCTTTGTGAGAAACTCTTTCTCTAGGAAAACACCGCTACGAGCGACAAACACTTTGCCCTCTTCTCGGTTGTAGAAGTAATACCCTAAGGTTTCCCTTGGGTATCCCACAAAAATGCACTTATCTGATTTGGGTGTTAGCTTGTCCGACTGAAGTCGCTTGACAAATGCATCACAACCCCAAATCTTTAGAAAAGACAAACTGGGATTCTTTCCAGTCCACATCTCATATGGTGTCTTAACTACGGATTTAGATGGTACCCTATTTAGTGTGAAAGCTGCTGTTTCTAGCGCGTAACCCCAAAATGATAATGGTAAATCCGACTGGCTCATCATCGATCGAACCATGTCCAACAAAGTTCAATTACGCCGTTCAGAGACCCCGTTTCTTTGAGGCGTTCCGGGCGGCGTGAGCTGTGGAAAAATTCCGCAACTCTTAAGATGATTGCTAAACTCGTGACTCAAATATTCACCTCCGCGATCAGATCGCAAGGCCTTTATTTTCTTGCCACGTTGATTCTCTACCTCATTTTGAAACTCTTTGAACTTTTCAAAAGTTTCAGACTTATGCTTCATCAAGTAGACATAGCCATATCTACTGAAATCATCAGTGAAAGTAATGAAGTAGTGATATCCTCCTCTGACTGTCGTGCTCATTGGTCCACATACATCAGTATGTATGAGTTCCAACAAGTCTGTCGCTCTCTCGGGAAACCCCGTAAAAGGCGTCTTGGTCATCTTTCCAAGTAAACAAGCTTGACATGTCTCGTATGATTCAAAATCAAACGAAGTTAGAAGACCATCACCATGGAGCTTCTTCATGCGCTTTTCACTTATATGCCCCAAACGACAATGCCATAGATAGGTAGGACTCAAATCATTTGGCCGAAGCCTTTTAGCACTAACATTGTAAACACATGCATTATCAAGATTTAAAATAAATAACCCATTCACAATGGGAGCATCAGCCACAAACATAGCATTCTTAGAGATTACACAACCATTGTTTGTACTCGCGAATGAATAACCATCCCTCATCAAACATGAAGGTGATAAAATGTTTCGACCCATACTAGGAATGTAATAACAATTATTCAACTCCATGATAAATCCTGACGGAAGGTGAAGTTGCATGACGCCGACGAACAATGCAGCAACCCTTGCTTTATTTCCGACGCGAAAATCCACTTCGCCTTTTTGCACTTCTCTAGTCCTTATTAGCCCCTGCATCGAATTGCAAATATGAGCAACCGATCCGGTATCAAATACCCAAGAGTTAACATAAGAATCTGCGAGAAAAATGTCCACAACATTTACAACAAGTGTACCTGAGTGGGAAGTACTCTTACTTCCACTTTTCTTCAAAGAAGCCTGGTACTTGCTGCAGTTTCTCTTCCAGTGGCCATATTCGTGACAAAAGAAACACTCAGTGTCTCCTGCAGGACCAGCCTTTTGCTTGGGTGCAGGGTTTGGCTTAGGGATCGTATCCTTAGCCTTGCCCTTCTTCTTCTGCCAAGAAGTGCCCTTTTTCTTGAAGCTAGGCTTGTTCTGCACAGCCATCACATGGCTATGCACTGCACACTTCTTAATGTCACATTCTGCTGTTTTCAGCATCCCACATAATTCATTAAGGCCCCTCTCCACCCCATGCATATGGTAGTTCGAAATGAAATGCCCATAGCTAGATGGAAGAGATGCCAAAATGAAGTCAGTGGCCAACTCTTGGCCTAATGGAAAACCAAGCTTTTCCAAAGTCTGACTGTAACCAACCATTTTGATCACATGGGGGCCTACAGCTGCTCCCTCTGCCAGCTTGCATTCCACAAAGGACTTAGCGACATTGTACCTCTCAGTCCTAGCCTGAGTCTGGAACATGTCCTTAAGCGCAACGATCATATCGTACGCTTCCTGATCCTCAAACTGTTTTTGAAGATCAGGTTCCATGCATGCAAGCATAAGACAACTGACCTCAAGAGATTCATCACATGCTTTCTTGTAGGCATTCTTAAGGGTAGCAGTTGCATTATCAGCAGGTTCATCCGGGATTGGGGTATCCAGAACAGTTTCCTTTTTCTCAGCCCTGAGAACAATTCTCAGGTTACGGACCCAGTCCGAATAGTTTGTTCCATTTAGTTTATCCTTTTCAAGAATCGAACGCAAAGCAAAAGGTGATGAATTGTTCGGTGCCATTGATCTACAACAAAAATATGCAAAATACTAAGCCATGTAACCATGAAAGAGTAAAACATATTAAACAATTTAATAGCATATACTCCCACTTAAATCAACATCCCTCTATTGATACTAAGTGATTCAAGATCCACAATTAACAAGTCGACTAGTGAGCTTTAGCATCACTGCTAGAAGACAAGGTAAATCGGTAAGCAACCTTTGCTAATCATATCACATATGACTCTTGTTGTTGGGTGACATCTCTATGTCAAACCTAGGCGCCCAACCTTTATGCCCCAAGGTCCTTAACTGTTAAGATGACCTTGTTAAGCTCACCAACCCTTATGCGTGTAGGTATCCGATACAAACCCATCCAGCCAAGGAAAACCGTGGCACCCTAATTTCATAGACCCACCAACGATTGTACAGGGCATAGGATGGTGCAAGGTTTGGTTGGGAGGGCATGGTTTAACTTAAACTTTGTGAGGGATCGTTCTACTTCTATCATCTAAGCATGCATAGTAGTAAAACGTATAAGAATAGCATTCACATAGATGTGATACAGTATGGCCCATTTTCTCATGGTGATCTCCATCGCCATAGAACCTGTCCACCATGATGATCTCCATCTTCATGCTCTATGCGAGCCATCCTCCAAGTGATGAGTTCTCCAAGAACTAATACAAGCTATTACTCCTAACATCTAGTAATCAAAATTACATGGTATTGGGATCATCACAAGTTGGCACGCAGGCCATTACAATAATTGACAACACATATGGCTCCAGCCGTGTTGCCCAACTCACGACACGCAGGTCATGAAAAAATACATACATGCATCACATACATTTTTGGGCCATACTGATCACATAAATCCTGCAAAAACAAGTTGTGCATAGAATCGCATTCTACCGGATCATGTGAAATCGTACCACCTATGAACCTTAACGAGATATAAAAAGGGGGCTACGACTAAGGGGGGTCTAGGGGGTCTCCCCCTGCGGGGTTCGAAGGGGCAGCGCCCCTCGCGGTACCAATTTACCATAAAACGACCATAGTTCCGATTTGACCAAACTCCTTTGATCACGGTACGTCGATTCAGATCTAATTCCCGATTCGATCAATCATATTGATCTTCGCGTGATTCAGAAGGATTTATGTGTCACTGTCTACCCCGATGGCGGAAACCGACCGGTAGGGGTAAGTCGTTCGACGACCTTAGAATCACGATCACGGAAATTAAGATCATAGATCAATCCAGAAACACCGCCATACAAACGATCATATCATTCATATCAATCTACATATCACCATATGCATACTTCCTGAACCTATGACTGAATAGCATCGGCTCTGATACCACTGAAGGGTAACGGGTAGGCTACACTAGCGTAAAATCAAAAATTTCTACCGCGTCAACCAGGAATACTATTGTCATAGATCACGGGATTACCGCTAGACGCGCAGGTGCGGAACTCGATGAAGCACGTTGCGGCAGTGTAGATGTTCTACGTCTCCTCCTCGTCCTCGTCCCACGAGCAGCTCCCCTTTGCGCGGCTCGTCCAAGTGCTACAGATGCAGCACCTCCGAGGTATCCACACGTCCGGAGTGGAAGTCGTCACACGCCAGACTGCTAGGTCTGCGCGTGCAACACAGGCGGAAGAGGAGTGGCGGCTGGGTGGAATGCTCTCACCTTTTCAGCTCGCCTCACTCCCTCTTATATAGGCATCCCTGGTGGGCTTCTACATTAGCAGCCCATTAGCAGCCTAAGCCTGGTCTAATTCGGATCCAATCCTCATTAGGCTTCCAGCCCCTAAAGTGTGTGACCCTATAGGTTCATACACGTATAGACATGACGCGAGTACACTTACTCCGTCAATAGTTGGTAGCGGCCTCTAGCAAGACGTGCCAACTCCTAAACGCATATAAAGATCATTCGGACGAACCATCACAAGGTTGAGTACATGTCTTTCCCTTTGCCTCACGATATTTGGTCTAGCTCTAAGCTGACCTCTCTTTCTCGATACTGTGATTCAGAATCCCTTTACTAGGTTAACTCTTAACCATATGTAGCACGGCCATGCATTTCTGGATCCGATCACTCGAGGGGCCCAGAGATATCTCTCTCAAGTAGAGAGGGGCAAATCCCATCTTGATTGACCGATGCCTTGCAGCATGTATCAGGACAAACCCGAAAGCTACCTTTATAACTACCCAGTTACGGAGTAGTGTTTGATAGCCCCAAAGTAGGTCGATCCACATCTCAAGTACATGCGACAATCTCAGGTCTAAGGACAAAACGTACACGATGTGTAGAGAGAGCTGCAAGTATTATTGCTAGTCTCATGTTGGGTCAGTCCAACCCCATGTTCATAACATGTGTCCACATCATTGGTTTGACATCTCCATGTCAATGACTTGCGAAACATAGTCATTAACCAATCGATGTGCTAGTCTAATATTCACGTGTGTCCTCGCATGAACTCCGACTAGGGACAATTATTAGATAACATACAAGTAAAGAGTTTCACAAACAATTCACATAATTGCCAATCAATACAAGTTGCCTGGTATATGGATATTCAAGGAACATTATAATAACTCATGGATACACATGAAATACAATCATCTCTATGATTGCCTCTAGGGCATATTTCCTTCAAACCATTTATCAAACTTTTTCTCCCACTCTTGGTAGAAGTACCAAGGGACTCTCACCTTCTTAAAAACTCAATCCCTTCAAAACACATCTCTCTACCTCAAGACAAACTTGATGGTGTTCATAGTAGTAGTTTTGAGATGTCTAATGAGATGATTTTCCTTGATCTACTTGATTAGATGAGTTTCCCTTATCTGATTGTTAAGATGATTTGCCTTGGTCTGCTGTTTGACTTGTTTGATTTGGAGTTATTGTGAGCTACCCTAGAAGATCACCCTATAGTTAAAACCCATAACTAACTCTTCACCCGCTCCATCTCAAGAGGATGGTTGTAAATCAACCCTTTCTCAAACTCCTCAGTTAGAAGGACCCTTAACCCATCCTCTACACTCTCTCATCTTAAACAACTCTGGTCAAGGAAGGTAAGGGTAAAAGCAACCCTATCATATCTCATCCTACTCTATGGAGGACCACAACCCCAGACTCTAGTAGGAAGGCTACCTTCCTCCCTTCCTCACCACACCTTTGTAAATCCTAAGTGAACCCCATTCCATCAAACTTCTTAGGCAAGGAGCCTACCTTATCCTATCCTTGTGATGCGCCTTACCACCAACACTTGATCTTGATCTAGGAACCCATTCACCTAGATTCCCAAGCTTGTCTTCAGAACTAGCCATCACTTTGATCACATGTTTTCTATATCATATTCCATCTTGGGTCACATTCTTTTCATAGTTCCCAAAGTAGTGGAGACATCCTCAAGCCATGGACCTCTTATACCTAACCTACTCTTCAACATCATCCACTTGATGATGAGTGTGGAACTTTCCATCCCACCAAAATCAGTACATCTTGTACCTTAGTCAAGAACCCTACAACAGTCAAAATTTGACTAAATATAAAATTGTTATCCAGATCCCATCTTTGAGACTTTTTCTATATTAACCCTTGTGCATTTTGTAACATCCCAAATTCAGCAACCCTAATTAATTGTTCTGAATGCAAAAATTTGGGAGAATAAAAACTTTTTCTTGTTTAATGCTGATGTGTTTGCTTGTTGTCTGACTATGCTTGGCCATCTAAATGTGTAGTAGATGAGATACTCCTTACCTCACCAATAGTTGACAAAGGCTATTTCTGAAAACTGTCTTGGCTTATTTTCCATATTCTCAAATGTTCTGGCATTTAAAAACATGATCCAAGATGCCTTCACAACACTAACTATTTTTGGTAGCTTCTATTGACCAAACTATGGAGAGCTACATAATATAATCTCCTTATGTTTCCACGATAGAACTTTCAACTACTCTTATCTCTAGGTTTTCCAAAACCTTTTATAAAGCTTTTGAATTCTACCATTAGCAAAATTACTAACATGGGCATACCTTACATGTACTCGAGTTTGGTATATGCGGTCTAGTTTGGAAGAAGCCCACGACATTACCAGGGCCCAATCAAAGATTCGGGTGACCTCAGGAGACTCTGACTGCTTGCGGCACACAGCAAGCTCAAGATAGAAAGTTCAAAGGGAAAACCCTAACTTTTAACCAACTCGACCTGCTATCTCGAGACCTAGCATATCTATATAAATTCTAGGAGGGGCGGTGAGGAGGACAATCGCAACCCTAGTTTCCACACTATCACTAGATTACATCTGTCTACCCCCTGTAACTTTCGACTCCCTCGATAATTCCAAGAGAAGACAAGCAGGAGTGGGATCCTCTAAGAGGCCTAAACCTGGGTAAGCCTTGTGTCCCTGTGTGCTTGTTTGCTAGCCGATTGATGCCTCAAGTGCTCCCCTCTTCTCCAAAACCAAAGTCCATAACAATGGGCATTGATGAGTTTAACTCTCGTCAATTGGCGCCGTCTGTGGGAACTAGGAGTGCTGATATCGTGGCTTCTTTGGCCCTGTCAACTGCGATCTACAACTCTGCAATAGCAGAGATTTTCCTCCTCTTTGGTGCCTTCGACTTCATCATGCACACGCCAGCCACTCGCCTGGATTTCGAGTCCGTGGGCGATGGGATCGGCCTGGAGATCGGAAGCTTATGCTTCCAAGTTGGTCAGTTGGGCACACTTCGCCTCCCTGATCAGCTGATGGTCCGTGCGATTGCTCCAACATCGTGGTTTCCACCGTCGATCGGCACCCTGAGCGAACTCAATGCCCCGACAACAGTCGGGAACACGGACAGCGACAACAGTCACGAATGTGATTTGGGTGATCTAGCCATAGAGGATGGAGCCTACGGCTCCGGATCTGAATGCTACGGAAGCAACAGCTTCCCCAATCACTACATGTGTGTCGTCGTCAACATAGGCGACAACGGCGGCAATCGCAACAACACTGCTACTGGTCCCTCCAACGGCGGTATCCCAGTCGCGAACGGTGGTCCCTCCAATAGAGCACCCACCAACAACGGGCCAGAGAATCACCCGACCCTTACTGCGAATGAGCACACCCAGGAGCGCGTGTTGATCATGCTCAACGATGCTGAGTAGGCTCGCTACCGAGAGGCCTTGCGGGGTAACCCCCTGCAACCAAACTCATCGCAAGACATGCTAATGGGTTATCACTGGCTACTCAATGAAGAATTCAAGCGCCAGCAGCAAGTAATCGCCCAGCTCGAGGCACACAGAAAGGCGGCAGATGAGTCGAGCCTTTGGCGAGCTCAACTCTCCTCCATGGGAGGATCCTCCTCCAAGGGCAACGTGCATATGACCGACAAGAGATGCTCTCGACTGGCTCACCTCACCGATAAGGAGAGAGAAGACGATGCGCGAGTCCTTGACTTCTCATCAATGACGGTGGACACACGAGGCAATATGCTCCCGAAGACGCTGCAAGCAGCGGTGACAACATCCACCATGTACCTCCTCAACAACCAGCCATCGGCTAGGGACCCGCGGGCTGCCATGCACCGATCTATGATCATGAGCATGGGGCTAGTCGAAGCTTCCTTCATCAAGGAGGCAACACCGGAGCCGAAGAAAAATAAAGCTCTGGCCAAACGCTACTCTTCACCCTCCTCCCGCGATGATAGCCACGACCTGTCACGACGACACTGCTCACGGCGGCACGACTACAACTACTATGCGTGTGATGACATCACGCTGCGCAAGGTCGACAAGATGCACGCGAGGCGTGCCCGTTCCAATGACTCGGAAGATGATGGGATAGAGCTCTACGGCGCCAGCTGCTTCAGCGGAGCCATTCGACAGAAGCGAATGCCAAAGGGGTTCAAACTCCCATCGGAGAACCTAAAATTCGACGGCCTGCAGGACCCGAAGATCTGGCTGGAGGATCACATCTCCTCCGTCAGGCGACACGGCGGAACCACGAGCACGGCAATGCAATGCCTCTAGCTACAGCTGCAAGGCGCCGCTCGTGCATGGCTTAACAACCTCCCACGCGGATCAATTCGCAGCTGGGAAGAGCTATTCTACAGCTTCGTACGAAATTTCAAGGGCACTTACAAAAGGCCTGCATCAATCGAAGAATTGAGAGGCTGCTACCAGAAGACTAGCGAGTCGCTGCGCTCATACATCCAGAGATGGTCCATC
Source organism: Avena eriantha (assembly GCA_910589775.1). Taxonomy (NCBI): domain Eukaryota; kingdom Viridiplantae; phylum Streptophyta; class Magnoliopsida; order Poales; family Poaceae; genus Avena; species Avena eriantha. Next base: position 307,259,920 of record OU342740.1, on the reverse strand, counting down.
ATCAAAAACTCTGCAGAAGACATCTCTGAGGACCGCGCAATCAATGTGTTCAATGGCGGCGTACGCCGCAGAGAGCTCAGGGAGGAGCTGGGCCGCTCGAAGCCCAAGACAATTGACCACCTGATGGAGATCGCGAACAGGTGGGCCGATGGGGAGGACTCGGTAAAAAACTATGTCCACTCCGATGATGACGACAACCTTGGCCGTAGACGTGATCGGCGAGGAAAACATTGAATGTGCAATTACGAGGACCACGAGGAGGTCAACATGGTCGCGTCTGGCTACGCCAACAAACACGACGACAAAAACAGCAACAGAAGATACCGTAGTGGTAGATACTGCGATAGCAGGAAAACCACGCAAGTGTGGCAACACCGCACTCGCGATGAGGCACCTGGAACATCTATCTAGGACAAACTGTCCGGACTATGCAATGTACACTTCTACATCGACAAGCACGACAGCAAGAAAAAGTCTAGCCACCATCTAAAGGACTTCCGCAAGTTCCTCAACCTCCATGATGGCCTGGCCCAAATGAATCGCAACGCGATAAACCAGGGCTATGGAGTTGCCCCGGACGCTGTGGCTCCTGGAGCACCTCCACCACCACCCGGAACACCACCACCTGCGGCTGCGCCAATCCAGAACCATGAAGGAGAGCCATACCCCCAACCGCTGGGGAACATGGGGATGATCCAAAAAGGATGCCCCTCAAATCGAGTGAAAAAATCAATCACTCGCCAAGTCAATCTGGCGGTGAATTCTCCGCCCTCCACCACTGAGTACCTCAGTGGAAGCAAGTCCTGCATCACCTTCGACAAGCGCGATCATCCGCGCCAAGTACCCCACCCTGGCCACTGTCCCCTGGTGCTCGAGGCACAGATCGAAGGCTTTGAGATGAGCTATGTCTTTATGGATGGCGGAAGCGGCATTAATCTCATGTTAGCAAGTACCTTACACGCAATGCGGATCCCTCTGACATGTTTGGAAGTTTCAGACACGACCTTCCATGGAATCGTCCCAGGGAAAGACGTATACCCCTGGGTAAGATCGGCCTCGACGTCATCTTCGGCACGCTGTTAAACTTTTGGCGAGAGCACATTGAATTCAAAGTCGTCGACTGGCCCTCGTAATACCACTACATCCTCAGATGTTTCGCGTTCGTGAGGTTCATGGAGGTGCCACACTACGCCTACTTGCAGATGAAGATGTTGGGCCCAAACGGCATTATCACAGTCAATGGAAGCTTTGAGAGGTCCGACAGCCGCGACAGGGAGTTCAACAGAATCTCCTAGTCTTTTGGCATGCAAGAGGAGCTGGCAAGATTGAAGGAGCCGACAAACAATAGTCTGCCACCACTGAGCAAGCCAAGCTCACCTGACCAATCCTTCGACATGTCGATCCACACCAAGGTGGTCCAGGTCCACCTAACAGACCCGACCAAGACGGCCCTCATTGCCAACAACTTAAGTTCCGCATAGGAACTCGCGCTCAACGAATTCCTCCGTGAGCGCTAGGAAATCTTCACCTGGTGTCCAGCGGACATGCCAGGAGTTCCCAGGGAATTCGCCAAGCACTCACTCAATGTAAATCTTGAAGCAAGGCCAGTCAAACAAACAATACAGCGACTGTCCGAACCAAGGGCAAAGGCGGTTGGTATGGAAGCCAACAGACTCCTCGATGCCAACTTCATACGCGAGATCAAGGAAAGCACCTGGGTAGCAAACCCTGTGCTCATTCTTAATAAAGACACGGATATCCTATGGATGTGCGTTGACTTCACCTCCTTTAACAAGTATTGCTCAAAGGACCACTTCCCATTTCTATGGATTGATCAGATAATCGACTCCACCACGGGATGCGAGCGCCTCTTCTTCCTCGATGCCTACTCAGGCTATCATCAGATTCGAATGAAGGAGGAGGACCAGGAGAAAACGGTGTTCATCACGCCCTTTGGTGTCTTCTGCTACACAACGATGCCCTTCGGGCTGAAAACACATGAGCCACCTACCAGTGGTGTATGCAGGCATGCCTCAAGAGCCAGCTTGCTCACAACATCCAAGTCTACGTCGACGACATCATCATCAAAACCAAGGAGGAAGCCTCGTTACTCGACAATCTCCGCGAGAACTTCGATAACCTCGATCGCTACCGGATCAAGATGAACCTGGACAAATGCACCTTCTGCGTACCATCTGGGCAATTAATTGCGTACCTCATCTCTGCGAGAGGGATCGAGGCCAACCCGAAGAATATGAAAGCCATACTAGCTATGGAGAAGCCAAAGAACGTAAAGGGAGTCTAGCAGCTGGCTGGGAAAATCGCGGCGCTCAGTCGATTCATCAGTCGAATGGGCGAAAAGGCACTGCCTCTCTACCAACTTCTATGCAAGGCTGACAAATTCGAGTGGACAAACGAGGCACAAGAAGCATTCGAAGACCTCAAGCGTCTACTGTCCACCTCGCCGGTGTTGGTACCACCTCACGGAAAGGAGCAGTTATTTCTATACATCACTGCCACCAACCAGGTGGTTAGCACTGTGCTCGTGGTGGAACGAGCCGAAGAAAATAAATTCCACGGGGTACAACACACAGTCTACTGCCTCAGCGAGGTGCTCACACCGAGAAACTAGCGGTATCCGCATTATCAGAAGCTGGCGTACGGCGTCTTCATGACAGCCAGGCGACTGCACCACTACTTCCAAGAGCATCCAATAATCATGGTGAATGTTGCCCCGTTATGGAACATACTCAATAACCCTGACACCACTAGACGAGTCGCACTCTAGGGAATCGAACTGTCTCCACGAGACATCATGTACGAGAAGCGAGACGCGATCAAGTTGCAAGTCCTACTGGACTTCCTCGTGCACTGGATGGGAAACCATCTTCCTAACAAGTCAGACATGTCCTATCTATGGACAATGCACTTTGATGGATCCAAGCGCAAGGAGGGAGCTAGCACAGGCGTCATCCTGACATCACCGCAAGGTGAAAAGATGAGATATGTTCTGCGAATGCAGTTCACCGCCTCCAATAATGAAGATGAATATGAAGCCTTACTCTACGGGATACGTATGGCAAAAGCCTGCGGTGCAAAGCGACTCATCATATACAGCGACTCCAAACTGGTGGTCAACCAAATAATGAACGAGTGTGATGCTCTGAGCGACAACATGATCGCCTACCACGACCTCTACGACACACTCGTGGGAGACTTTGACGGCTGTGAGCTGCGGCACATTGGCCGCGAGAGCAACGAGGAAGCAGACACACTCACCAACATTGGCTCCACTTGTGCCCCAGTGCCACCCGGAGTATTCTCAGAGCGCATCTACGAGCGCTCCATTAAGCCTAAGGCCTAGAGAATAAAACCAGCACGTCGAAGGACTCGGGGGCTATACCAACCAACAAGCCAATGGCACTCGACGACATGGAACCAGACACATGACTCGAAGGCCCCATGGAGGTCATGATGATCAAGCCATCCTAGACGCAACCATATATCACATACTTGCTCAGCAAAAGGTTGCCAGATGACCCGACTGACGCGCGTCATATAGCACGACAATCTAAGGCATTCACCCTTATCAATGGCGAATTGTACAAGCGCAGCATCACAGGAGTCCTTCAATGGTGTGTCTCCAATGGAGACGGAAGAGCCATCCTCCTCGACATACATGAGGGCACTTGTGGCCATCATGCTAGCAGTCGCGCCCTTGTCGCCAAAGCTCTGCGAGCTGGATTCTACTAGCTAATGGCAAGGCGTGATGCTAAGGACATTGTCCAGCGATGCAACGCCTACCAACGATTCACGGATAAACCGCATGCACCTGGCGCAGAACTCAGGCCAATACCTGTGGCTTGGCCCTTGGCGCAATGGGGACTCGACATGGTCGGAAAGCTCCAGAAATCTTCACGAGGAGGATACGTCTACCTCCTAGTCGCGGTCGATAAATTCACCAAGTGGATTGAGGCCATGCCAGTGACAAACAAATGAGGAGCCAGCGCTGTCAAATTCTTCGAGTCCATCGTCTTCCGCTTCGGGGTGCCACATAGCATCATCACGGACAAAGGGATGAACTTCACTTCCAATGAGTTCTAGGAGTTCTGCGAAAACCTGGAAATCAACATTAGCTATGCCTCGGTGGCACATCCCTAGACCAACGGTCAAGTCGAAAAGGCCAACGGCCTCATCTATGGTGGGATAACATTCAGCCGAGTTTTTGATAATATTCCATCTCTGTATGAATGCTCTTATTGACTCTCCAGATTTTTGTTTGCACGCTCGCAACTATTCCAAGGATGCTGGTCGCTTGAATGTGGAGTGAAAATGTCGGATGAACTTATCTTCCAAATCGTTCCAGCTACCAATTGAACCTTCGGGTAACTGTCTTAACCATGACCTTGCAGCACCGGTGAGGTGTAATTGTAGACTTTGCATCGCCGTAGTTGTGGATCCGCCCTGCAGTTTGACGGTGGCTAGATAATCTGCTAGCCAAGCTTCGGGTTCCTAGAGCCCATCGTATTTGTGTCGATCATGTGGCAGTTTAAAATCTTTCGGTACTGAGGCTTTTCGAATCCTATGCGTGAAACAACTAGCCCCACATAGTTCATGGTCGTCTTCATCATCTCCATCTTGATATCGTCGGGTGCAGTTTTCGTCTCTGGGTCCACTGCTCCTATGCTGGGTGTTGTCGTTCCTTGTGTTGCTTCATGGCTCGAATCCTGCGAGGTGTGCCTAGTGTGGTGATTGCGATCGCCAGGTGTTTCCTGCTTGTCGAGGACAGTTTTGATGGTGTGGGGTCCTTTGTGCGAGTCCTTGTTCTGCTTCCACAAGTGACGCTCCTACCATGCTGAGGTTCATCAGAGCGGAGCGGTGGAGGGCCGCGCGCTGATTGTCGGGTGCGGGTTGAGTGGTGATCAGGTATGTCTGCGCGGCCATAATGGCTGCCTGAGCTGTTTTTGCCTTGATGTTTCCTGCTTGATCGATCGACATGAATGACAGGTCGAGATCTCAGATGATTCCACCTATGTCTACTTTGGGGATATTCTGTAATCGAGATGTTGCTCTTCTTGGTGGTGTTGCTCCTGTCACACTCCTGGACCCTCGTGTAGAGCTTAGTTGGGCCCGTCATAAACTTGATTCGTCGGCTCTTTTCCTTTCATCGAGCTGTCTTTGCATCCAGAGTAGGTCTCTCTTCTTGTGGTGGAGAAAATATTGGTACGCCAGTAGGTCCTCATGTGAAGCATCTGCCATCATTGGGATTGCTCCCGAAATTGCCTCTCTTGCTTTTTTCCATGTTGACGCTGGTAGCTGAAGTCCTGGTCTCTCTTCTATGGCATGGTTCTCCGCCTCCTCCTCGAACTATGCCATATCTGTTGTTTCTCCTCCATTTCCATGTAATCCTCCGTTGTTGTGTTCTCCTTCATTGTCGTGGTTTCCTGCATGGTCATCTGATAAAATATCATCAGGGTTTATGATGGGATTACCATTTTCTTCGCGTGGCATTGAGGTACCTCCGTTGATCATGTACACTTGGTGGTGTGTTATATGTGGCCTGATGGTGTCACCTTTTGCTTTTGCGAGTGCGTTGGTAGTACTCCGAGATCGCAGTTCTGGATAAATTTTTGACATCCTTTCTTCAAAGTCGACGTTCTCACGGCTTCCTTCGGGTTCTGAGTGTGTTGGGTTTTCTCCGTGTGGTGAGATTGATTAGCCACCTTCTTCGCCTGCTTCGATCTGAGCTGCCATGTCCATGGAGGATCCAACGGGTAATGCTGGTATTGCTATAGGTGTGGTCTTTTGCACCGACAGTTCTGATGTGATCGGGGCCGAAGGGTGCGATTCTTGCGAATCATCTACTTGGAAGTGGATACTTCCGATGATTAGATCGGATCCGCCGTTGAAATCAGCGGGTACTACTACGAGGGTGGGTGGGTGTGGATCTGCTTTCGTCGAGTTGACGCTTGGTGGAGAGCGTTCCGACGAATCCATGTTTCTAGCATTCAAGTTTCCCACAGATGGCGCCAATTGACGACGGATAACCTCGGCAATGCCCATGGTGATGGACTTGGGGTTTCGTGGAAAAGAGAACGCTAGGGATTTCGTCGAATGTTAGGAAAACAATGAAGATAAAGACGCATGAATATTGGGGAAACACTCTATTACAAGTTGTCTACTAGATTTCGGTACCCTCGCTTGGGCTTCTCCCTGCCTATATATAATAAGCCAGGTCCCAAAGTTGTATGCGGATAGGTTTCATACACGCGTGATTACAATACCAACATAATGTCGGTTCATGGTTTCTTTCCTAATACAATAAGAAGTTTCTGTCGGTTGCTTCTTTGGGCTTGTATCTGGAATCTCTATGGGTCGTAGCCCTTTTACCAATGCAGGGTAGTGAATAGTGAGCATCCGAGTAATCATACGCATGTCACTAAGCAAGATTATAAAGCTAGATCTGATATCTAGCCACTAGGTTCTCATCCAAAACCATTAATCATATAAATTTAGCACTAATCCTTTCAAGAAGCTTCCAAGTTAATGAAGACCTATATCAAGCATGGATCTATTCTACTCAACCTACGCTTCAACATCCTCCACATGATGATTCTTTGGAACCTTGCATCATCTCAAAACCATCCTCTCTTACATTCTAGTCAAAAACCCTAAATCGGCCAAAAATCTGGAAAACTTTTATGAAAACACAATCTTTGAGTCTCCCTCATACTCAACCCTTGTGCATTTTTGGAAATGCACTTGAACCATATTGTATACCATCTTAAGGTCTACCAAGGACCACTCTGTCCTTTGGCTAGATCATTCTTTAAGCCACTTGTTCTTTATGGTTTTGCATGCAAGAAAATTACTTTCTCTGCAACCGTATCAACTAGACTACTTTGGTAGAACTCACATCTACATACTACCTTCCTTGGACCAACTCTTTGAATGAGTGTGCTCTACTCATAAAGGTCTATCCATTCCTATTTCACTTGTTTCAACTGGATCCTTGTGCTTCAAAAACCCACATGGTGTTGAAGGCTATTTGATAATATGTTTTGGCACCCTTATTTTATTCAATTTCTAGCATCAATCCTTGAAGAGCTCAATCATGGTCAAACCCAAACTGCTGTACCATGGTGACCTACATCGCTTGGTCTATCCATCCATATAACCCATGACCCAAGGGGAGCTATGAGCTCCAGTATCCAACAAGGTTAAGATGGTATGATGTTAACTTTGCCCAAGATCCTCTTATCCTTGTTTTCTACCAAAATCAAGTTGGATTCTCAAAACCCATGGTTTTAAATGATTGATACAGCTTGTGTACATCATCTAACTTGTATATAAAGATTTATCAAATATTATCCAGGATTATTATGGACCAAAACCTATTTAAGTTCTTTAATGGACAAAACCTCCAAAACTCCCTTTATAAAGGCAAGTTTGTTTAACTCCAAATCACACCTCCAAATTTAGGCTCATTTGAGGCCTATATATCATACCTTATCTTCCCACTTCAAAAATAAATATTTTGAAGAGTTTTATTATTTCTTTTGGGCCATTTTCTTAAATGGTAGAAATGGTATAATAATTGTTTTAAGTACTTTTCCTTCTCAATAAATCTTGGGAAAAATCCCCAAAGTGTGAATTCATATTTGGGACCATCTGAAACCAAAATCACACCTTGTCCAATTCAAAAATTTCAAATGAAATCAATAAAAGACATTCAGCACTTTTTGGAGAACTAATATAAAAGGGAGCTAAAATTATCAAATAAATCCTAAATAAATCTTGGAATGATATCTTGCCCATATCCATCTTCTATCACCATTTAGTTAACTTGGCAATATCAAATTTCAAAAGTTCCTTCATGATAACCAATATGGCCAGAAATTGAAATATTTCAAAACATGAGGTAAACCTCATCCAAACCTCTTTAAGCTTGGCAACTACTTCTCCCCCAGCACCAGGGAAGCCACTGGTCGCCTACCACTATAGCTCTTGTCCTGTAGCACATGGAAAGAAGGGAGAAGAGGACCCAAGCCATTATGGCCAAGATCATGCCCATTTCTTTTTATAAAGCAAGCAGCAGTAGTCACCCCTCCCTGTCCAATCAATGCTCGACTCAGAGCCCCACCACTCACCTCTCCACCGCCTTATGGACAATCCCCTGCCACCCCTTCTCCTCAAGCTCCCCATGGACATTGTTCAACATAGACCGATTCTCTCGGGTACTTAACCCCCAGACAACTCCAGCTACCCGTTCCTCGGTTAATTTTATTGCCCCACCTCCCTATGCTCCTCCCCCGCAACCCTATCACTCTCTTCCCCTCTACAGCTGAGGAGAGAAAGAACACTCCCAAAGGGCTGCTGGCTAACCCTCAAGGTAGCCTACGGTGCAGGCTGTCTCAGCCCTTCTCTTCCTAGATCTGAGCTTCCCGCCCCTTATCTACCCTCCTATGATTTTCTCTAGTTGTAGGAACCACAGAGCTGACGCCACCATGGATGGCCCGAGAGGAGCACCTCCGTTGAGACCTACGTTTTGGGACCCCAGCCGGCTCATCAAAATCCACCCCAGGGTCGTCTCCACCTTCCCAGTCCTACTCACAGTCGTGCCGCCTACATGCAGCCACCCGGCGGAGCTCCAGTTTACCACCCGAGCAAGGTCCACCAGCGGGGTCACGCAACATGCCCTCTCATAACCAAATCGGTTGTTTCCCCCCATCGCCATGATTATCGTCAATCGCCGCATCGCCTTGGCACCTCGACACTGCCTCCCCATAGCCTAGGTGAGCTTCTCCACCTACCCTCGTCACGCTTTAAGGTTTCTGCATGACGGATATATCCGGAGGAGGACGACAGCCCCTCGCCGTCGGTACCTCCTTTCACGAATGACATAGATGCCCCGATACACCTTCGTTCCCTTCACCCACTAACCTATGTGGCCCGCCTGGACGGGTTCGAAAATGCCTCCCACGCGAGACACTAACCGTATGGGCCGAATCTGCTCGTGCTGGCCTAGCTCTCCTCATATTCTGGGATGTTTCATGTTTTTTCTCTAAGCCATCCTTTTCTATTTCGTCAGATCTACAAAAATGCCCCTTGGTTTAAATACTAACTAAAATGGAAAATGATTGATATTGCCCAGCTCAAATTTGTGTCCTATTCTAAAGTATTTTCTTTAACATGCAAATCAATCCCCTTGCCAAAAACCATTTTATTATTTTTTAGATTAAAATCTACCACAAAGTGCCAATTTTAGTAAATAATTTCCTCAAATAGTTTGACCTCACCAAATAGAGTAAAACTAGTTTCTTCTGGTAGCCATTCCAGATGTCTGTCATGTCCCATTTGTCCCGTCCCAAGTGGAGATGTGATTTATGTTTGGCAAAAATAATAAAAACAATTCTTTTTAGTATTTAGAAATTTCCCTAGGAAAAACCATGATAGCTTTTACCCTAATTCCAACTCTCACTGATGAGGTATGTCAATACCTACCAAAACCTAGGATCTACTTATTTATTGAGCCTCTGTTGATTTATGGTGAATTAAATATCTCTGTCTAGGGTTATTTTAGTAGAAAAATCACTACAGGAGTTTTAAAACTCCAAAAATAGAAAATCCAAATTATACAGAAAGGTATTCCAAGTATGTACCATGTGATCTTGGATTCATATCAAAATATTATGTACTATAAATCAGGTAAAAAGATAAATTGCTTGTAGAACTAACTTTGGGAATTTCCTAAGGGCATTCTACTAATTATTGTGAGGTTAAACCAACTTTCATAAATCTCAAACTCCAATATACACAAAACCTCCTAAGGACAAATTTATTTAAGCTCCAGATCTTTTCTAGTGAATTATGCACCCAAACTAGGGTTTATTCCACTAGAAAATTCATAACTAAATAAAGAAATTTGATAAAATCATGATACCACTTTTGTTGGCCTTGTTATTTCAATACCTACCTGATGATATCATCTTTCACATTGATACCATAAATACCTAAGCCCTAGTTCAAAACCCCTCCTTTAGGTGGTTTGGGAAATTAATTAATAAAGGACGTTCCAAAGGTGCAATGGAAGTAATTCCAAATGATATGATCTCAACCTATAAAAACATACTGAAGATAGGGATGTGTGGTATGTTTATTGTTGTATTGTTTTGGTGCGTGTATTCCTTGTGATGATTGTGCCCTTGTTTGCGTGCATGTATGCTCCATGCCGACGATAGTTGCGATTATATCGAAGACCCGAAGAAGATGGTTACTATTATTATGGTTTTCTAAGACGAAGTCCAGGGACACATATTGCCATATTGCGGATAACAGGCAAGCCACCTTCTTGCTCATAAGCCTTGCCCTACTATTTTACTTATGCATGTTTTATCTATTGTTTATGAAACTGCATTGTTTTAATATATGATGAGTTATCTCTGGTAGTGGCTTGGCTCCTCCAAACTATTACACATTTGTACTACTAAGTACAACCCCCTTGATGACACCTACTTGTCCTTAGTCGGGTAGATGGTGTATTACACCATACCCCTTTCGAGACCCCGTTTTAGCCGAAGCGGAACTATAGGATGGGAAGACCCAGGATAAGTTTACAAAATGTTTTTTGATAAAACCTTGGTGAGGTTTGACCTACCAAGAGAAGTTTGAGAAATGAAAAAGGTTTTGTTTTACAAACTGCTGAAAGAAGGAGGATGAAAATGTTTACAAAAATGCACCTAGATCTTTGCAGCTTTGGCTATAACAACTTAACCCATGCAAGCACATTACTCCTATATGGGAAGGGGTTTGGCTCAAATTTTGTCCGCTCTGGTATGAGTTGCCTTGCAACTACTACAGGGGATGTCAATCCCTAGAGAATAGGTCTTCTCCTGCAAGGTTCCATGTGAAGCATCGATCCGGAGAAGAAACAAACGGTCTGTGGGTTGCCATGCGTTTACTATGAGCCTGTAATTGAAAGCTCACACTTTGTGTAGTGGAAAAGGTGCTCCGGTTGGTCCTCGGTACCCGACGTCCCGGTGTTGAAGGGAACGACTCATTGGGTAGGCGCTTATACCGGAGTGGGCATCCTGAAGGTCTTGACCGGTTACTCGACCCATGATATGTGTGAGATCAGGGCAGGGTACCTGGATGGTGTGGGAAAAGTGTACAACCTCTGCAGAGTGTAAATCTATTTGAATAGTCATGTCCACGGCTATGGACGGGTTGGACAAACCAATGTAGAGCGGTGTTGGTTTTGATTTCAAAAAGGATTTCAGGAAAGCAAAGGCTTTGGAAAGGTTTTGAGGAAGGAAAGGAGTTTGGTCATGGGATGACTAGAGGGAGGAACAAATGGGTGACCCAATCCTAGTGGTTTCCAAAGCTTTTCAAATGTTTTACAATAGTTTTCAACAAAGATATGTAGATGATATATCTACAAGAGAAATTATTTTAGAAAAGAACCTCTCCTAGATCCCTCCTACTACCACAACCATATTGCATATCCTATTGTTATTATTGCTCTCATAAGGTGGTTTGCGAGTACATTCAAAGTACTCACTATAATTTCCATGTCTATTAACTTGGTCAGATTCGAGAAGAAGGTGATGTTGATGATTATGCGAGCTAGGATGTTCTCCCAGTCAGCTGCCTATAGGTTAAGGCATAGCTCAGGCTCTACGCTTGATGATGTTCTGTTGATGTTGATGATGTATCCATAACAACAAATAAGGTATGGCATGTGTCCTCTTAAGTAATGGATGTTTACTTTGATACTTGTTGCTTATGTGCCACGACTAACTAATCATGGGATCGTGGAGTAGGCATAACAGGGATTCTTCGAGGATTAATCCGGGGGGCACACACATTTTTGGCAATGTACGTGAACCCTCTTATATACCATCATGAGTACTTACAAAATACCACTCTTGCCTTTTATTAAATCATCTTTGGACACACTTGTCCTTGTTGGGTTTGTAGGCAAGAAAATAACATATTTCTGCCAATCTTATCAACATGCCTACTTTGGCAGAAAGTCCCATCTCCATGCCCTACTCTTTTGACCAACTCTTGACATGGTTGTACTCTACTCAACCTTTTCTATCAACCCATACTTTACTTGTTTCAATTGAAGTCTTGTACTACTAGAAACCCTCATGGTTTTGGACGCAAGATCATAATATCTTTTGACACCCTTGTTTTCAACAAAGTTTGACATCTTTTATAGAAGCACCCACTCATGATCAATATCAAACTTGTGTGCCTTGGTAATCTACATCACCTGGTTTGTCCACCCATGTACCCCTTGATCCATTTGGAGCTTTGAGCCACCTACTACTTTTGACAAAGTAGGTATCATGGGTAAAAACACTAGATCCGTAAACTCACTCAAACTCCAAATTTCCCTATTTGAATTCTTTTCAACTCTAACCCGTGATCCTCACTAATCTCTCACTCACACTAGATCATGCTCAACCTCATCACTCCTCCGTCCACACCTAATCATGTGAGATTTTGAGATAATGTTTAACTAAAACACAAGCATCTATCCTTTTAGTTCTTAATTAAAATCCTCCAACCCCCACCAAAGGACATGAATAACCACCACAACAACTCTCTTGATCCTCTGGTCGAATTTCATTGTAGCATGATACCGTAGCACTATAGCACCCTTGTATCTAGTGCTTGGACATGATGAGATGACAATTAGTGCTTACATTTACCTATCTTTTCTTTAAAAGGGCACAACAACTGCAACACCCCTCCTCCCTCTCTCTGAAGGAAATATACCCCAGAGGCAATAATAAAGTGGTTATTATATTATTCCTTGTTTATGATAAATGTTAATCGGAAACGTTAATACATGTGTGTTTAATAAACAAATAAAATGTTCCTAGTAATGCCTCTCATTACACTAGCTTGTTGATTATTAACAGATGATCAAGGTTTCCTGATAATGAACATTGGATGTTGTTAATAACAAGGTCATGTCATTAGAGAATGATGTGATGAACATTCACCCCAATAAGTATAGCAATACGATCATGTTATCAAAATTTATATTGCCATATCAATCTCACTCGAAGTAACAGTAATTCTGAGACCATGATGATGTCACGTCAATCACTAACACTGGAAGAGTAATTTTATTCCATTAAATGCCACACCATAACAGGGTGATTATAAAGATGTTGTTGGGTAATTAGAAAGTGTTAGTTGAGGCTCATAGATCAAGATTGGAATTTGTCCATCTCGATGACGGAGAGATATACTTGCAAGCAAGTGATTTGATCACAAGGAATGTTATATTACGGAACGAGTAAAAGAGTACTTGTTGGTAACGAGATCGACTAGGTATGGATGATACTGAATGATTGGATCTTAGACAAGTAAAATATCGTGATACAAAAGGAATTAGTTCCTACGAGAAAGGTTCACACGATCACTAGTTCATCGTTGTGTAAGTGGGAGTCATTATGGATCTCCATATCCGTCTGATGATTATGGATCCTAGAGAATATTGATCATGTCCACTTAGTTCACGAACCATAGGGTGACACACTTAAGGCTTGTCAATGCATTTTGAGTGGATACGGAATGCAAGAGAAAATACTGGACAGCGCAGAAACTATTCTGATAAAACTGCCAGAATAGTTTCAGTGTGTCGAAATATTGCATGGGGATCAAATGTTAATGTCTTCATTAAATGAAGTACTCATTAAATGATGTGTTCATTAAATTTAGTAGCATTGAACCAAGTGAATTAAAGTGCTTTAATGGAAAGACCTTTGATTTCTTGAGTGAAAATTTAATGAGGGGTGAGTGGAGATGAGAGCATGTGAGTGGAGTGTCACCCCACAAAAATGGGGGAGAGGTGGGGGAATCACCATGGTCACCATGCCATGGCTCTTCGGGCTGCCCCCCTCACCTATAAAATGCCTCATCCTCCTCTCATCTCACTCATTCCATTCCCTCTCATATGCCCTTTGGTTGGCATCTTCTCCCCCCTTGCTAGTTGTTCCACTATTCGCGAGTGCAGTGCTTAGGAAAAGCCTACTCAAGACCCTCTCCATCATCACCACCACCATGTCGTATTGCTCCGGAGTTTCACTGCCGAACTGGAGCAAGGGACGGAGGTCGCCATCATGTTGGACGTGTGACCGATTATAGAAGTGCTACATGTTTGTGGTGTCGATCGTCTTCTAGACCATCGAGGATGAACGTGTACATTCTACATCAACCACGTTTGTTTGTAGGAACATTATCCCGCTTTTGGTACTCGAGGGTTAGTCCTTTTGAAACCGTTACAAGTATCACCTAGATTTGATCTTGGTAGTTGCAACCGTAGGATTTTTTTGTTTTCTATGCAACGGACCTATCACTCACTACTTGAACAGGACCCACTCACCACCCCCTCTGGCCAATGGGTACTACCCTAGCTCTCCGCCCTCTCCATTTATCTTTTCTTGGCCGAAATGCAAGAGGAGCAGAAATCTTGCAGCACCAGCCACCCCTCTTCCCCTGAGCTCACTCACGATCTCCCAACGTCCCTCCTTCCCAACCAGTGCGCCTGGCCTGCCAAGCAACCCCGTGGACCTTGTACACCATACACCACACCCCCTCGGGATAAGAGTCCACAACCTCTCCCAACCCTCTCCCACACTCTCATTTTCTCCCTTCCCATTCCACTTACCCCCCTCAAGGTCTAGAGCCCATCCCAAGCTCTGCCTCGCCCTCGAGAAGGAGAATCTCCACCTTCGGTCTTTGGCAACATCTCGACTGTGTGGTCTCCTCTCTGCTCCCCTTCCTCTGCATGTCACCTTGATAAGATCCCCTCCTCCTGTATCTAAGCCCCCACCCTCTTTTGCCTCAAGACAACTCTAGGATCCATCAACGTCGAGCTTCGACCGCACCCCTTGTATGTCGTCGTGAGAACTTCTTCCTATGTCGCACCTTGTTCTGCTCGCCGTCGTTGATGGCATCGCCTCCGCCCATCATCGAAGCCTCTCAATCCCTCTGGTGAGCTCTCCACTCCTCTTTGACCTGCCATAGGGTTTCAGCCACCGATTTTCAGTGGCAGGAGGACGAAGTCCGTGGACCGTCGATCTTAAATAGATCCGGCGACCCACGTCACTCGGTAGCCCATCACGTTGCTTCGTCATTGAACCACGGGCCTGCCTACGAATTTAAACATTGTGTCTTGCCGCGTGCGTCGCTGCCATGAGCTAGGCTGGCCTAAGGCTATGTCACGGGATTCCTTCAGATCCGGCCCGGCTAACCCTTGTTTCTTTCTTTTAATTTCCAGATCTGTTAAATGATTGTTTGGTTTAAATCCAAATGAAATTGGAAAATGCCTCTGAAGAACCAGATCTAAAATTCTGAGAGTGCATGGATGTTTTCTCAAACATGCAGCACCAATTTTGGGCCCAGATTTTATCTGGAGCTTTTATATTAATTTAATTAGTACAATGTATCCTTTTCACTAAAAAATTACTCCAAGGAGTTTGGTATTTTAAAATGGGATTAAACCACATTTTACTATAAGGTATTTGATATGCCTTGCATGTCAACCTAGTCTCACTCCAAAAGGCCCTATGGTTTTACTGTAGTAAAAAAACAAAAATAAACCTCAAATCTGTATTTCGGAATTTCACTAGGTCAAAATAAAAAGTATTTTGACCTAATTCAAACATGTAGTACACATGCACTACCAGGACTATCTAATCCTATGAGTTCAAGCTTTATTGAACATCTGGTGATTTTTAGTGATTTTAACTCTTCTGAATAGAGTTGTTCCACTAGATAAATCATTACAGGAGTTTTGTAACTCTAAAAATGATGAATCCACTTTCTATAGTAAAGGAATTTTAAGTGCTTACCCTTTGCTTTTTGCTCCATGCCATCTAGATCTGTAGAATAAATCAAGTGAAAAAAGAAAAAATTAGTACAGAACTAAATTTGGGATTTTCCCAAGGGCATTCTAGTAAATATTTTGAAGTGAAACCAACTCTCAGTGAACCCTTACTCAATGGCCTTCCTAACCCTCAAGGGAAATAATTTTTTGACCTCTCGATAATTTCTAGTGAGTTATTCACCAAAACTAGGGTTTATCCCACTAGAAAATTCATAACTAAATAAAGAAAGTTGATAAAATAATGAAACCATTTATGATGGCCTTGTTATTTCAATACCTAGGTGTTGATATCCTTTTTGCACACTAATATCACATGGAACCTAAACTCGGTATTAAACCCCTTTATTAAGTAGTATCTGGCAATTAAATCATAAAAAAGTCTCACAAATGCAACTAAAGTAATTCCAATTGCTTGGAACCCAATTTATAAAAACCTACTGAAGTGTATCGATGCTTTGATCTTTGTTTGCTGTATTCTACTAGTGCATGTTGCCTGGTGTTGATTGGGGTATTTTCTAGTTTGCATGTATGCTCGGTGACGACGATAGTTGTGAATGTTTTGATGTCGTGAAGAAGGAATCATCTTATTATTATTGGTTATCTAAGAATAAGTCCAAGGACATATTGTTGATCATAGGCAAGTCACCCTTCTTGAATTCCAATACTTGTCCTACTTAGTTTACTGTCGTGGTGGTGTCATGGCAGATGCCATGGATAGGTTAAAGGTGGGGACAAGATGCACTAGAGGAATCAAGGGAGGGATAGTGTGGTGATTCCACACGCAGATGTTTTGTATTCAGTTGGTTTCCAAGGTTTAAAAGTGCTCCTTGAGCTGTATTGGTGAGAGGAGGAAGAAGGAACTCTCTTACTCTCTCCACTAGCTAGCCCTCAGGAACATACTAGAGAATAACCAAGTAAAACTCAACACACTAGAGATCAACCAGCCCCTTCTACAGATGCCCTAGCCCTCCTTATATAGGGGTGGATAGGTCTCCAATCAGGGCATACGTGGAGGCAAATTCCTTCCCAAAATAGCAAACCGACCAGGTCACTTTTCCCTAGCGTAAGCCATGCAGAGGCTACGTGAGCCTCTGCGGCGCCAGCGTCATCCGACACAGGCAACGTCACCCTTGTCGGCCACGCATCAGTGGTCCTGGCCTCTGTTTGCTTCGCTCACGCTCTGCGTAAAGTGGTCACCTTTTGACCAGCGAGATACCTTCCTTCTCTTGCAAGCCTTATATCACCCGGATCATGCCTGCTTGATCCGGCCACACCGGTACCTGCATACAAGTTACATAAATCCTGTCGGCATACGACATAAGTCGGCCAGGACTCAGTTAGGCGGAAATCCTCCGGTCCAGGTTACTTCGTGATTCGGCCTGCCTTGAGGTGACTCGGCCAGCACTTGCTTTGACCTTGCCGTACCTCGGCTAACTCGGCCATTATATCCTAGCGTGACCCTACCCGGGGGTATCCCCCCAACATTAGTCCCTGAAGCTGGTGCGGTCTTAGCTACCTCAGCCGCTAAGGCCACAGCAGGTTCAATTTTACCGAGCCTTTTGCTCCCTTTTTCGAGTTACCTCTTATCCCGGATTTCATTGGCTATCTTTTCCCTTGGCACATTCCGAGTTCTCACTCGCTGGCTGGGTCACCCTTGAGTTATCTGGGTTATTCTTCCTTCTCTCGTACGCTTCCCCATGTGGAGGGTAATCATTACTTTGCCTCATTTTAAGGGCCTATGCCAGTTACTGCCGTAGTTAATGTCAGGTGTTACTGTTGCACACGTCACATCGTGTCTGTCTCCTCGTTAACTGTATCACCACGTCACGTTGTGGGATCCCCTGTGCCCTGTGGCCCTTCCTGTGGCTCGTTTCTGATTGGTTGATCCAGATTATACATGGCCACACCGTGTGGCCCTTCCGCACAGCACGATCCCACTACCCCTCTAGGGTGTGGTTAAATAGGGGAGGGGCGCGCCCCTTGGGTTTTTTCCCCATTCTCGCTCCTCTCTTCCTCTTCTTCTCCTTCTTCTTCCCAGCGACAATGCCGCCGCCATTGCACCTGCTTAGCTGCGCTGCCGCCGCCCCGTGCCTTTCTGCGCCAGCCTCACCGCCACTCCCGCGCATCTCCACCGCCACGGGTCTGCGCCAGTCCAGGCCACTGCCTCCCACCGCCGATAGGGGCAGTGAGGACATCGACCTAGAAATGACAGAGGAAGAACTCACCATTGCGGAACAGGAGATGGAGGAGGATGCGGAGAACGCCGAGCACGGTGCCTGGGCTGGGTCCTGGGTATGCCAGGACGACCTCGACTGGCTCTACCGCACGCGTCGTATCCCGGAGGGCATCATCGCCTGTCTCGTGGCCGAGGAACTCGCTCCCTCACCCAATCCGGGTGAGTTTGTAGTGTTCCTCTCCCACTTCCAGCGTGGGTTCGGCATCCCCGTCAGTGACTTCTTCCACGATTGGCTCAACACCTATGAGCTTCAACCGCATCACCTTCCGGTGAATGCCATCACTTCCCTTTCTGCCTTTGCTTCCACCATAGAGGGCTACGCCGGATTGTGGCCCACTAAGGAGCTCTGGATCCGGTTTTTCGTACTTTGCTGGAACATATTTCCGAATAGAGAGCTTGATCCGGAGGACAAACAACTCACGCAGTTTGGCGCTGCCTCTATTTCTCCTCGAAAACAGTCCGTCTTTCCCCGAGTCACGGGGCTTGATTCGTGCAAGGGCTGGGCCCGAACCTTCTTTTATGTCAGAAATGGCACGACTGAAGATCTGATCCGGCTGCGCCCCTACGCTCCGGGTCCTCCTAATCCGGGTCTGTGGGACCAGATCCCCAAGAAACCCACTGCCCTGGCGAACCAAGTCAACAAACGGTTCCAGGAGATGAAGGACCAGGGACTGCGCAACCAGGACGCGATGATCACATTCGTCCGCAACCGGATCTCCCCTCTCTAGAAACGCACTCACAAGCTTTGCCACATGAGTTGGCGCCTTGACCCCAACCGGACCTCCTCATTCGAGTTGAGTAATACCGAGATATTCCATCGGGTCAAGGCCCTCTTCACTACCAACAAAAACTTCTCCGCTGATTGGGAGTGGGGGATCGAGAACTTCTGCCAAGATAGGCTTCCTCCTACGGTAAATCTCATGCTCCAATCTTTTTCCGAGTTAAATCATATGTCGGAATTTGTTATATGTTTGATCCCTTCTCATTTTCTCTCTTAGACGTTTCTTCAGCAAACTCTTGAGGCAGGCACCGAGCCTTCTCTCAAGTGGGCCCTGGATCGACATGCCCCGGACGAGGAGGAGCCGGATAAAGAGATGTTTCTGCCGTTCCCCAATGCGACCAAGCGACACACCGGTAAATTCTCTTCCATTAGAGATTGGCCTGACGATGAAGATGATTCCGACGTTGAGGTGATGGAAGCATTTGACGTTTCCCCCTTTCTTACGCCTTTCCGGCATCAGCTAACCCCGGTGGGAAGATTCATGAAGATCCTCCTCTCGCCACGGGCGAACCTGTTCTGGTTGCGTCCAAGAAAAGGGGAGCTGCATCTGCTTCTTCTTCCGGACCTTCCAAACCAACGAAGAGACGAAAGAAGTCCGCAGACAAAGCTGCCACCAATCCTACGACCAAGGCCATAACCCGGAGAGCTCGCAAGCCCAAGGAGCCTTTGACCTCTGATGAGTAAGTCACTTCTTCCTTATCCAATTTTCTGCTTCGTGCCTTTCTTTTGTTGTAACTTATTGTTCGTCGTTTGATTCGGCAGGGCTGCGGTGGAGGTTCCTCAGAGTGGAGTCGACATCGCCTCGCCGCTCTGACATAGCCCTTCTCCTCCTCGTGGCGATGATTCATGCCCGTTGAGCCCCATTCGGGAGGGTTCAGCGGCTGCTCCGGGTTCTAGCCCACCTCGTCTAGAGGAGGGCAACCTCGGAACAGGGGGAAGTGGTTCTGCCGAGGCTGTGGTTGCTCCCACCTCCTCTTCGGCTCAGCCACAACCAGCCACCACCGAGGTTCCTTCAGCACCCCCGTCAAAACCAACCCCAGCGCCAGCACCAGCACCAACAGCACCAGCATAAGCATCAGCAACAGCACCAAGCCCTTCTGCCTCGTCCGAGTCTTCCAAGACTCGGCGAGAAGGCGCAACTAGCACCAAGGCTAGCACCAAGGTTGTGCCCAAGGCCATGCCTAAGGGTAAATCCATAGCCCCAACCTTAACTTCTCAGCAGCAGCCCAAGGGCAAGAAAGCTTCTAACGCCGCCAGGGCAGCAACTATCGAAGCTGGACAGCGCACGCTTGCGTCTATGCTTCCTCTTAAGACCCCTCCAAAGAAGGATACCTCTGCCGGGTCAGCTGATGTGCAACTTGCCTTACACACTAGCCCAGCTGTTGCACAAGTTGAGAGAAGGGAGGCCCACGCCAAGGGTTTAGTCGCGCCACATATGCTTAGCGGAGAACGCTATCCTCCGGCCTTGATCGAGTTTGTCAATAACTGGAACAAGGCGGAGTTCCTCCACAACGACGATCTCCCAGAGAAATTTGGGCCTGCCGAATTTGCCGCGCAGATGAACACAGCCACTAAGGCTATAAACCTTGTAGGTCGGATCATGGAGGTACGCTACTTCATCTTTTCTTTAACATGTACTAGTGCTTAGTTATATAACCATTAGTCCTCGAGCCTCCGAGGGAGTAACTTATTACTCGGCCGGATGCTCCTTAGAGAATTAGTGTCACCTAGAGCCGGGTTAAGTTCCACTTGGCCCGGATCTTGTACACTTCGAATATGCACACACCTAGAGCTGGGTTAAGCTCCACTTGGCCCAGATCTTGTACACTTCGGATATGCACACACCTAGAGCCGGGTTAAGTTCCACTTGGCCCGGATTTTGTACACTTCGAATATGCACACACCTAGAGCTGGGTTAAGTTCCACTTGGCCCGAATTTTGTACACTTCGAATATGCATACACTTAGAGTCGGGTTAAGTTCCACTTGGCCCGGATTTCGTACACTTCGAATATGCACATGACTAAGCTATCCTTTTGTACTCTTTTCAGGTGACTACCAATCGCCGGAGCGCTGAGTTTCAGCGTCTCTTGGACACACATAAGTCGCTGCGCGCGAAACATTCTACACTTCTCGCTGAGTTCGAGAAAAGGGGTAAGTTTTCTCCATAGCTCTTTTTTTATCTTTCTTTGTTTTTCCTGCCCAACTAATCTGTTATTCGGATTGGGCAGCTGGAGTGGAGGCCAAAAACATCCTTATGAGGAAAAATCTAGACCAAATAAAGGGTAAGTAATTTTTGCTTAATCTTCCTATGCGCTCTATCTCCTTTTCTTCTTGGCTCGGCAAATATTCATACCTTGGCTTTGGCGGGTCAACAAACTATTTCAGCATCTCTTGAAGATAGTGTGCCCGTGCCTGATATGATGCTGCATTTTCTCGAACAAGCAGGGCAGCACCAGGCCGAACTCAATAAGAAGGATGATGAGCTCGCCCTCCTCTGGACCAAGGATGAAGAAATTGCCAAGCTTAAGGCAGACATGAAAAAACTCAAGGTGCTCCACAAATCCGAACTTGATAAAGCTGGCCAAGATTTTACTGAAGAGCGAGAACGTCTCAACCTCCAAATTGCCACGGATCAAGAACTGCTGAAAGAGGCCAACACTAAGCTTGAGTCAGCGAATGCTGAACTTGCACAACTCCGGAAGAGGCGTGACAACTACACCAAGGAGCCGACCCGGATCCATAGCCATATTTCTCGTAAGTTATTTTCCTTTGGCTGGCATGAATCTCTCCGGGTCAACCTCCCTCACCTGTTTCACTTGTCTTGTTTTTAGACAAATTTCCAGAGGGTGATGCCATTGCCGCCACTACCGTTGCTAAGTTTCTCCAGAAGAGGGGTACCCCAACTAGCCCTGGCGCTGAAATTATTCCCTATGACATGGAGGACCTGCTGGTCAGCTTGTCTTCTCATGTCGAAATTGTGAAGAACTATGGTAAGGATATCCTTGATGTGGCAATCCGGATCTACAATGCATTTTGTCCTGATGAAGATACTCCGGAGGGGGCCACTGCTCTTATTGCCAAGTTAATGGAGTGAGAGACCTAGCTTGATCTCTGGAGAGAATCCGTCGGACGTGCCGGAGCTGAAACCGTCCTCCACTACGTGCTCACTTGGTACGAGAAAATAAATCTGAATCTTCTGGAGCGCATGCGCACTGGTTCAAGGTGGTCCAATGATCCGGAATGGATAGCTCGACGCAAGGCTTGCGCCCATAGCCTCATTCAGTATGCCCCCATCCATCAATGGAATGAGGGACCAAGCTTCCTTGGCGCCGCTAACGACGAAAATGCCAAAGATGATTCGGGTGAGGAGGATGAGGACGGAGCCTCGGACGTCGAAGAAGGTGAAGATGATGCTGAAGCCGAGGCCGGAGCTGCACCTGCTGGCGCCGAGTTACCCTCCCCTGCTGCTCCTTGATTAAAAACACTTTAAAGTTTATAAGATCCCCGGTATGCCGGGTGCAAATGTATTTAGCACACTAAACATATTTTGCTACTAAGTTGTTTGTGCCGGATTAACTTGGGCGTAGTCCCCGAGTTTCATTTTCTTGTTCCTCCAATTTCTTGGCTCGGCTCGTGTCTACCTTGGTTCGGTTTTATGACTTACGAGTCCGAGTTTCAAAAATTGACTTAACAATACTTGGAAACTTTAGGATTAGCTCAAAACAATTTAGCATAGTAAACATAGAGTAGGTATAAGGTTAGTCCGAATAACAAATGTTGACTCGATTAAGTTCTTTTCCTTAGTCGTTTTTCGTGTGCTACGCAATTCCAAACTTGTTCTCTTGATTGCCATGAAGCCAAATCTTGTTGGACAGCAGCAAGTCGAAGAGTTGAGTTTTTGGTGCTCACACACTACTAATCTGGCTTAGGTAGAAACAACTTACGCCAGCCGACACATAAATAACAAATACAGAAAACAATAAATATCACTAAGGCAGTCCCCGAGTTACTGCTCGAGGTGCCAAAATTTCATTGATAAACTCATTGCCAGCATACATACCGACATATGAGAGATTCGGATACACACACTTCTTTGCTAAGTGTAGAACGGACGAAGTAGAGCTACATTCCATGGACGCTTAGATTCCTCGCCAGACCTGTCTGCCTTGTTTTCTCCTATGGTTTTGCATCGATGAGATAATATGAGTCATTGTGTAATGCTTTGCTCACAATGAATGGACCTTCCCATGGGGGGATAGCTTATGCATGCCAGCAGTACGTTGTACCAATCGGAGTACCAGATCACCTTCCCGGAAGACTCGGGGGTTTACTTTCTGGCTATGATAGCATCGGAGATTTTGCTGATATATGGCGGATCTGGACAATGCCAATTCTCTCGCTTCTTCCAGCAGATCAACATCATTTTGCTGGGCTTCTCGCACTGCGGCTTCTGTGTATTGGGTGACCCTAGGCGAATCATGCTCTATGTCGGCTGGTAATACAGCTTCTGCCCCATATACCAGAAAGAATGGCGTATAGCCTGTCGATCGATTCGGAGTTGTTCTTAAACTCCACAGCACCGCTGGTAGTTCTTCTATCCAGCACCCCGCTGATCTTTGCAGCGGCTGAATGAGCCGGGGTTTTATCCCGGATAATAATAATCCGTTGGATCTCTCCACTTGTCCGTTCAATGCGGGGTGGGCTACCGAGGTAACGTCCAGCCGGATCTTCTTATCTCGGCAGAACCGCGCAAATGCTCCTTCAGCAAAATTTGTGCCATTATCTGTTATGATACTGTGAGGATAGCCGTATCTCAAGATTATATCTTTGAGGAATGTCACGGCCGTAGCACCATCACATTTTCTTATTGGCTTCACTTCAATACACTTGGTAAACTTGTCAACCATGACTAAGATATGGGTCATGTTCCCTCTTGCCGATTTAAACAGACCAACCATATCCAAACACCATACAGCAAATGGCCAGGTAATTGGTATAGTCTTAAGCTCCAACATTGGCATATGTGTCTTGGTTGCATACCTCTGACAGCCATTGCATTTTCTTACTAGATCTTCTGCTTGTTCCAAGGCACTTGGCCAGTAGAACCCATGCCGGAAAGCTTTTTCCACCAACGCTCTGGATGAGGCACGATGCCCACATTCCCCTTGATGTATATCCCGGAGGATGTCAAGCCTTCTTCCGGGTCGACACATCGTTGGATGACGTTTGTGACACTTCTCTTGTATAATTCGGCATTGATGATTGTGTACGCCTTTGCGTGCCTCTAAATTTGCCTCGAAAGCACCTCTTCACTGGGCAAAGTTCCATCCCTCAGGAATTGAAATATGGGCAGCGCCCAAGCTAGTATAGCTCGCACTGGAAACACATCCTCATATGCTTCCATTTGCTCCACCGGCATAACCTCGGCCGGATCGCGTTGCGCAGTCCCCAGGTTCTGCGAAGCAGTCCCCGGGTTTCCTGAACCACTTCCCACGTCAATGTCCATGCGTACAGCTCCGGACTCCGGATCTGTCGGGTTGTAGATTGAGTCAGTTTCAGGGGACGGCTTGATAGATGGTTTTCTGAGGTGTTCTAGTGCTACACCTGGTGGAATTGCTTGTCGGGTTGATCCGAGCTTCGACAATACGTCGGCAACCTCATTTTCCACCCGGGTTACATGGTGAAACTCGCATCCCTCAAAGTACCTAGATATCTGTTGCACATG
Source organism: Avena eriantha (assembly GCA_910589775.1). Taxonomy (NCBI): domain Eukaryota; kingdom Viridiplantae; phylum Streptophyta; class Magnoliopsida; order Poales; family Poaceae; genus Avena; species Avena eriantha. The sequence continues at coordinate 307,235,263 of OU342740.1, read as the reverse complement.
GAATCTGTACAATGCCATGTTTGGATCAAGAGCATCCCATTGCCCCGAGACTTGCTGAACTACCAAATCCGAGTCGCCAAAGCATTGGATCCGACGTATTCCAATTTCCTTTGCCACTTTGAGCCCATGCACAAGTGCTTCATATTCGGCGACATTGTTTGACGCTGCGAAATGGATCTGCAACACATACTTCAGCTGGTCGTTCTTTGGCGAGGTAAGTACAACTCTGGCGCCTAACCCGGTTTTTGTTTTTGATACATCAAAGTGCATTCTCCAATAGTTCGGATCTGGTAGTGGCGGTTCTTATTGCATCTCGTCCCAATCCACGAAAAAGTCAGCCATAGCCTGAGACTTGATCGCATCTCTCCTGTCATATTGCGGAGCATAAGGGGCTAGCTCAATTGCCCATTTCGCAACTCGGACGCTTGCATCTTTGTTACTCATTATCTCAGATATGGAGGCTTCACATATCAATTTGATTGGGTGTTCTTCGAAGTAGTGTTTTAGCTTCTTTGCCGACATGTACACACCATATGCCATTTTCTGATAGTGAGGATAGTTTTGCTTTGATGCGGATAATACCTCGCTCAGGTAATAAACTGGCCTTTGCACCAACTTACCCTCCTCATCACGCTCTACCACTACCACTGCACTTACAACTCGATTGGTTGCGGCAATATAGAGCAACATTGGCTCTTTCGATAGTGGAGAGGCTAACACTGGTGCAGTGGCTAACATCTTATTTAATTGGATAAAGGCTTCGTTGGCCTACGGCGTCCATACGAACTTGTTCGTTTTTTTCATTAGTTGATAGAGAGGCAATGCCTTTTCTCCCATCCGACATACAAACCGACTTAAAGATGCCAGGCAACCAGTGAACTTCAGGACATCGTTAAGACACTTCGGCAGCTCCATTCACTCTATGGCTCAGATTTTAGTTGGGTTAACTTTGATACTTCGGCTGGATACAAGAAATCCAAGTAATTTTCCGGCCGGGACACCGAAGGTACAGTTTTCTAGGTTAAGCTTCATCCGGAATCTTCTTAGGTTCGCGAACGTTTGCCTGATATCATCAAAGAGCGTTTTGCTTTCCTTGGTTTTTATAACCACATCAACCACATATACCTACACATTCTGACCAATTTGGTCGTGCAAACATTTTTGCATACATCCTTGGTACGTTGCCCCTGCATTACGTAAACCAAAAGGCATGGTGCGATAGCAATAAGCCCCATACGGGGTAATAAACGCAGTATTTATTTGATCATTCGGATTCAGAGGTATCTAGTGGAAACCAGAATATGCATCTACGAATGACAACAGTTCACACCCAGCGGTAGAATCTATGACTTGATCTATCCTTGGCAGTGGGAATGGATCTTTTGGGCATGCCTTATTCAGGTTCGTGTAATCGATGCACATACGGCAAACCACTGCCACATTCGGATCATCTTTCTTCTTTTCCACCAGCACCAGATTAGATAGCCAATCTGGATAAAGTACTTCCATGATAAACCCAGCTGCTAGGAGCCGAGCTATCTCATCTCCAATGACTTTTCTCCTATCTTCGGTGAACCGGCGGAGAGGTTGCTTCACCGGCCTTGCTCCGGGTCTCTCATTCAAAGAGTGCTCGGCCAACTCCCTCGGAACACCTTGCAGGTCATGTGTGGACCAAGCAAAAATATCCCGATTCTCACGAAGGAAATTGACGAGCTCGCATTCCTATTTGTCATTTAACCCGGCACCAATTGTTACGGTGCGCTCTAGGAACAGATCATCAACTGGCACTTTCTTTGTATCCTTTGTTGCTTGAAACGAGACACTTCCATGCGGGTTACTCAGCGCCGGCATATACTGCTGAGCGGATTGAGCCAATGCAGCCACCTCCTGGATCGTTCTCTTTTCCTGTGCGATCACGAGTGACTCGGCCAGGTTAGACCCGGCCGACACACACTCAATGGAACGTCAGAAATCTCCCGCTATAGTGATTACTCCATTTGGCCCGGGCAACTTCATCTTCAGGTGTAACTACCTCGGTGAATTACGCTCTTAGTTACATGCCTGGATGAACGAAAGTGGTTAAAATAGTACGGTGGGGCCCAGGGCCACTCACGGTAGACCTTTTGGCCGTCCTAACCACTTTCAGAACATCGAGACAAGAACGAGCGGCGTAATCGGCAGGCGAAGGGATCAACTACATACACAAATGAGTATGTATGCAAACCACATACAACAGTCCTCAGAGCCACTCCATCTAAAAGAAATAGAAATTATTGCAACGCCATACGGCAAGATTCAAATATCCTAGAAAGAGATAATATTTTAGGATAGCTCCTCAGACATCACACATCAAAGTACCAGGCGAAAGGGGAAAACAAAGTCCGAGTACGGATAAGAAGCAAATCGGCATAAGATGCCACATAAATAAACACATCCCGCCCACAGATCTCACGGATCCCCGTTCCCGGAATCTCTACACCGAATGATCGTTGCCAACATCATCTGTCTCCTCCACCCAGTATACATCTTGCGAATACACCGGTTTATCTGAATCAAACAATTTATCATGTGAGACCCTAGGGGTACTCAGCAAGTCTTTATGCCACTAAAGGGGACACAACCTGGGGTGACGCAATTGCAGCAAAAGATAATAGCTAACAAGTCTATAGATACTCGCTAACCATCCGCCAAACCAATGATAGACGGATGCCGTTAATTAACAAAAACAGTTATAACAGTATAATTAACAGATCCATCCTCCTCCTCGCTTACCAACGAGGAAGCGGACGAACAACCCCCATCATCCGTTGGCAGTTTTATTAATCATTCCATGAGTCTTGCACTACTTACTAGTCAAGTACTTAGTCAATTTGGAAGCGGTACTTTAGTTATTCTTGCCTATGATCGAGAAACTGTGCTCCAAGTCGTCCATAACCGCGGACACGGCTTTTAGAAAGATTTACCCTGCAGGGGTGCATGAATAGCAACACACACTCGATCAACCTCGGAAAAACCAACTCAAAACCCAACGAGGCATTCACGACAAAGCGATCACAGGATTTAGAAACATTTCAGGGGGCCACCCCATTAAGCTACCCGCAACGAAGTTGGCCGGCTCCGAGACGGACCCAAGGTTTGCGTCAATGGCTGTAAACGACCAGGAACCCCAAAATGTGACTGGGCTTGTCGATACCGCGAAAACACTCCGCATCCAAAACAGTACAGGTGCTCCACGCACAATCTTAAATAAAGCAGTAAAGCATGGCATAAGTACATGATAGTAACAAAGCCCCAAACTACTTTGTGGCCCCAAGAAATAAGAATGAATCAAGCTCTGGCTCATGGGGGGTCCATAAGGCCTCCCGGATGTGGATAGTGCGAATGGCCAAGGAACAGGAATCAAGTACTCGGGGTCCTACGGGACACAAGTGAGCATGAAGAACCAAATAGCAGATATTGCTCACCGGTGCCTCTTTCATTAGTTATCCCATTACTACTCAGGTTATGTTGTTTAGGTACCTCGTTATCCATCAGACACGCACATACCCTACACATGCTTTTCTACGACTCGCATGGCTCAAACAACTCCTGTAGTAATGGCTCATGGGATGGGGGAACAAGCTTCGGTGGGCTTTAAAAGTAAAGGCTATGCAGTACTTGGGATTCACTTTAATGCCATCGCGACTCAATGATGCAAGAATAAGATATAAGCAATAGGTACTCTATGTATGCAAGCATGTGGTAGTGCTTGCCTGGCAGCTCAGTTGAAGCGAGAGATGGATCTGGGTAATACTCCTGTGATTCCTGGTAATTCTCCTGCTGGGCGTCTATTCGAAGAAGAACCAAACAAACAAGGGCCAACATAAATAGAGTGCACAAGCATATGAATTAAAATGCGACAAGCAAACAAGCATGCCATGATGAATGATGCACAATTTACATGGCATTAAAGTAGCATGGCAAAGGTGAGGTGTGGTACAAGAATAAATCATTTTGTTAATTATTTAGTCAAATTTTATTGCTATAAACAGTTCAGATTTGTAATAATGACATGATGCTTTCTTCAAATCAGAACAAGGAATGCATAGATAGAACAGGCTCGTCGCGCTGATCGATTTAGACCTATTATTTGCCCAATTTGGAGTTATAGAATTAAAGTTATTAATTTATTAAGGAAAAGGGCATTTTATTGTAATTTTAATCATCTCGAAAATTTAAAGTGTTCAAACATTATTTGGAATGGCATATTTGAATTCCTCACATTTTTCTGATTCCAAAACATATATTATATGTAATATTTGGATTTGTAAACTAAAAGTTATTTGAAAACTGATTTGAATTTGAATTTAAATCAATTTTGAATTTGTTTTATTTAGTCAGCTAGACAGGAAAACTTTTGTTACTCAGATCGACCCAGCCTCAGTCACTGACAGGTGGGCCAGCGGCTGACTGGGCCACACAGTGCACAAGAAATGTTTTTATCACCGCAGCGCTACCTAGCCACTGAGGTTGACAGGTGGGGCCGGTGGCTACGGGCCCACGTGACAGTGGGTGATTCTGCCGTGGCTGACAGGAGGGGGTGTACCGGACTGCGGGTTAAGGTACGAATCTACGGGGTGCTCTTTGTAAAATTCCCACAGAGGTTGGCTGGTGGGCTCGACGGACCGCGGGTTGAGCGAGAATTAAAAGGGGGGTTTTCTGCAAAAAGGCGGCCACGGTACTGTTCTTCTGCTTTCTCTGAACCGCGGACAGGTCTGAGATCGACCGACGCGGGGCGCGGCGCGCGGGGTTCGAACTCGCATCGCGGGCGCACGTGCTGCGGGTGATAGCCAGTGCGGCTGCTTACGGGAGGATGACGGAGGAGCGGGCAGTGGCTAGATATGCCTCTGCGAGGCGCGGCGCGGCGCAGACGGCAGCGGCTACCGTGCACCGAAGGCGCTCGGCGAAAAGAACGGCGATGCTAGACGGCGACAGCGAGGCGAAGGTTGTCAGGGAGGGAGAGGGTCGTACCGCGGAGAGATCTGTGCGGTCGGATCGTGCAGGGGGGTGACGGAGGGGCGAGGACGCAGACGGCCGCCGCAGCTAGGGTTTGCGTCGGGCGGTGCTGGTACTGGCGGCTCTGGCGCTCCTCCTCCGTGTCGGCGTGTACAGGGGGGCAGTAGGGAGATCTCCTTGGTCTCCCAGACCACCTCCACGACGCTCACGCCGGCCGGAACGACGAGACGCAGGGGTAGACGACGGTGACTGGCGGCAAGACCTGGCGACGGTGAAGAGGAAGGGAAGGAGAGGCAGGGGCTCTGGGCGGATCTGGGCGAGCCAGGAGACGTGTGGGAGGAGGGCAACGCGAGAGGGAGAGAGGAGATGGCGTGTGGGCACGGTAGAGAGAAGGAGTGAAAGAAAGAGAGGTGAGATTAAGGGTTTTAGATTAGATCTAGGTTTAGATAGAATTAGAGGCTAAATAGGGCTAGGGTTTTAATTAGGTTTTTAGGTTTAAAAACTTGTTTAAAAGATCACCCAAGAGGAAACAAAATGAGTGCTTTGAAATAACATGAGATGAGGTGGAAGAGTAACCAAGAAAAAGAGAAAGAGAAGAAGTGTGGGGAGAAGCTCTCATTTGAATCATGCATGGAGATAATTTAAGAAAAGATGTTGATGAGAATAAGGGGAATGGTAGAGAGATGATGTAGAGGATCCCACGAAGAAGAACCACTAAAACAAAGGAAAGACAAAAGGGTTAAAGGTGATGATGGTTTTTGCATGGCCCATGCAAAAATAAATGCCATGATTTATTTGTGAAAACAATAATAATAATATGGCATTATTCTTATGCATTCCCAAGAAGTGGAACTAAAGGCCAAGCAAAAGAAAAATATAGAATTAGATCCATTCTATCTCCCATGAGCTAGCTTGAATACCATTAAAAAAATAGAAGCCCATGGTAAATGGAATGGTGGAATTATAAGGTGGTGGAAGGAAAGGGGATGGAGTTGAATAAAAGCTATGCCCCCAACTCAACTTGGGCATTTAAACAATATATCAATAACCAAATACAATATCAAGAGGCAAATACAATTAATAATGCATATGAGAGAAGAACCAAAAGAAAAGGGTTTTATATGATGCTCAAATGCAAGGTGGCATGATGATATGAACATGATATAATTATGATGCAACAATTGTATATAGGAAGTAGCCAATATCTTACTAGACCAAGTAGCATTACAATTGTTAGACAATTGGGATGCTACATCAGGTAACTGATGTGACAACTTGCCATGAATTTATTCAGGGCAGGTCTGCCGAGTACCACGTGATACGCACTTTCTAAATTCACAACCTCAAACTCCAAGTTCTCAGTTCGGCAGTTATCTCGTGTGCCGAATAACACATCAACCCGGACTTTGCCAATGGGTTCACAAGATATGCCTGGCACAATACCATGGAAAGTTGTTCTCGTGGCCTGGAGCATGTTCTCCGAGATACCCAACTTGCGCATTGTATCCACGTACATGATATTGATGTTGTTGCCATTGTCAATCAGCACCTTGGAGAATCTCACATTGATATTTGGCCCGATAAACATCGGGTCCAGCACTAACGCATACGAACCAGGGCTAGGCATAAGCTTGGGGTGATCCATGATGTTCTAGGTAATTTCCTGATCCGACCAAGGCATATACCTCGTCACTGCGGGCATTACCGCATTCACCTCCATATGTCGGCGCTGCAAACTCTTTCAATCTGTTTCCTCTGTAGTAAACACACAGTAACTCTGGTGATGCTCTCTGTACTCATTTATCCCCTCATTTCTGGGGTACCTTTGATCTCGCTGATGTTGGTTTTCTACCTGATGCACGGCATCTCTTCTTTCATGGTTTTCATACCTCGGCAGAGGGGGTGGCAACATTAACTGTTGTGTGTTCGCTCCGGAGAGCAATTGCTATCGAGGTAACTCCTGCCGAGGTTGATCATTCCGAGGTGCCTGAGCATTCCCCGAACCACCTTGTTCTATCTTCCTCATCCATTCACATTGCCGAGTCGTGTGACCCGCCGGGTTACTCGGATTTGGCGTATGAAATTTACACAGCTGATCCAACATCGCCTCATAGGTATACCTCGGACGGTCCTTCTTTTCTTGCCACTGTTTCTTCTGCTCTGGCGTCCAAGTTTTCTTGCCATCATTTCTTGGAGTCCATTGTTGCCCTCCAGTTTTCTAATGCTGATTACTCCCTGCACCGGGTTGATCTTGATTTACAGCTGCAACTTGTTGCGAACTGTAACTATAATCCGGCCTATCATCTCTTCTCTTACCCCGGTAGTCATTCCATCGAGATGATCCGGATCCATCTCGCTGGTAGTACTCCTCATTTGACTCGTTTGACACAAGCCTAGGCTGAGTCGGATCACCCAAGGCATACGAATCAGCGATCCGGATTGTCTCTGCTAGTGTAGTTGGCATATCCCTTTGCAGCCTTTGCCACAGCATGCTTGCATATCTGCACCCCTGTGCAAACCATGCTATGGCATGCGACTCAATCACGCCCTCACATGAATTTTGCACTGTGCACCACCGGGTTAAGAACTCCCGGTCTGTCTCATTCAGCCTCTGCTTGCACATTGCTAGGGTCTGTGGCCTATTCGGCCTCTGATACGTGCTCGAGAAGTTGCTGACAAACATTTCCTCAAAATCAATCCAACAGTTGATACTTCCAGGTGGTAAATTGTTTAGCCATACCCTCGTTGGCCCTTCCAGCATCTGAGGTACGTATCTCATAGCCCATCTCAAGTTGCCTGTAGCAATTTTCACCGCTGTTGCGTAGTTGATCAACCAATCCTCTGGCTTGGTGCTACCATCATATGTTTTTGTGCCCCTGGGTAACTGGAAGTTAGGCACCGGAGGCTCCTTCATGATCCGGGGCCCAAAACACGCAGGACCCGGAAGACCTTGACACTCAATTTGCTCCAACCTATAAAGCCGATCCAGTTTTAACCTGGCGTCATCAGGCATCAAGTTCCTGCTTCCCAACCTTGACACTATCACGTGATAGTCCGGCCTAGGGTATCATGCGTTCACCATTTCCGAATCACCATCATTGTATCTATCTTGCTCCTGTGGAGCTGCTCTCTGTTGCATACCTTGGCCGGCACTTCGCTCTTGCCATGGTATATTTCGTTGCTACGGTTGTCCTGCGCCCGCCGAGTTACGCTGTCCGGCATTGCTGTTCACAGCGTTTCCCTGACCGGCATTTCCTTGGTCGCGGTTACCTCGGCCAGCTTCACCACGGCTCACACTTCGTCGATCCTCATTTCTCTGCACTTCTTTTCCTTTCCCTGCCCTTGCCGGGTCATATAGGACTATCTGCTTGTTTCTCCTCGCCGAGGTTACCACCTCCTCTCTTCTTGGTCCTCCATGAGGCGACGATGCAGCTCCGGCAGATTTCTCCGGGTTACCTACCGCTGAGTGAACAACTTTGGAGGCCCCAGCTCTTCCCGGATTAGCCCTCAGTAACTCTTCATTTTGTCTGTTCGCGATCCGAACTAACTCATTGACCCTATCTTGCTGTCTTTGACTGGCTTCACCCGTCAAACCCTCTAACTGGGACGCAGCTGCATCTACTGCTATGAGGTTCTTTGCCAGGGTATTGTACTTCGTTAGCCCCACGGACAGACAGTTCTCTGATTCCTCAATCCTAGTATCACCCTCTTTGTTCATTTCACTAATGAGGTTTCTCCCCTTAACTTTTACAGTATCAACCTTATTTGCCTTTGCGTACTCACGCAGTGTCATGTTCAACGACTGCTGAGCCGCTGCTATCTTTTTCGCACCCTCTAGTATTTTCTGCTTAGTCTCCTCTAACTCGGCTTGTGCCTGAGCCGGATCTGCTACTGTTGCTATGTGGCTTGCCAAGCTATCTATTGCCTGCTGCAGCACATTCTCTGGCCTCTCTAGCGGAGGACCTCTACTTTTCCTTGGTGCCTTGGGTGTTACCTCCGGATCTGGTGTCAGATCCTTGCTCACGCCAGTGTCAGGTGCAATCATCATCACCTCAGCGCAGTCAGGGGAGCGAGCGATACGCGCCCCATGAACCACGCTAAGGGGTGGCTCGCGTCCCTCGACGACGTGCCACGGGTGAATGCATGACACATCGACGGCGACGTAGATCTTGTGCATGCCAAGCTTGACGAAGAGGCCGTTGCGCAGAAGAGGTCGCTTGCCGAAGCACCCAGCGTTATCGCTGACAAAGTCCAGTGCTCCCAAGCGCTGAACAAGCCCGGAGACAATGCGTTCGCCGGTGCCAATGAAGTTTCCCATCCGGATCTTCACTCCTTCTAGCGCCGCTAGCCCCATGGTGGGCGCCAACTATTGTGGTGGTGTCATGGCAGATGTCATGGATAGGCTAAAGGTGGGAACAAGATGCACTAGAGGAATCCAGGGAGGGATAGTGTGGTGATTCCACACACAGATGTTTTCTATTCAGTTGGTTTCCAAGGTTTACAAGTGCTCCTTGAGCTGTATTGGTGAGAGGAGGAAGAAGGAACTCTCTTACTATGTCCACTAGCTAGCCCTCAGAAACATACTAGAGAATAACCAAGTAAAACTCAACACACTAGAGATCAACCAGCCCCTTCAACAGATGCCCTAGCCCTCCTTATATAGGGGTGGCTAGGTCTCCAATCAGGGCATACGTGGAGGCATATTCCAGGGAATATGCCTCTTCCCGAAATAGCAAACCGACCAGGTCACTTTTCCCTAGCGTAAGCCATGTAGAGGCTACGTGAGCCTCTGTGGCGCCGGCGTTATCCGACACAGCCAACGTCACCATTGTCGGCCACGCCTCGGTGGTCCTGGCCTCTGTCCACTTCGCTCACGCTCTGCGTACAGTGGTCACCTTTTGACCAGCGAGATACCTTCCTTCTCTTGCTAGCCTGATATCACCCAGATCATGCCTGGTTAATCCGGCCACACCGGTACCTGCATACAAGTTACATAAATCCTGCCGGCATAAGACATAAGTCGGTCGGGACTCAGTTAGGCAGAAATCCTCCGGTCCGGGTTACTCCGTGATTCAGCCTGCCTTGAGGTGACTCGGTCAGCACTTGCTTTGACCTTGTCGTACCTCGGCTAACTCGGCCATTATACCACGGCGTGACCCTACCCGGGGGTATCCCCCCAACATTTACATACTTGTTTTGTACCTCATTTATAGAATTGCATGACTACTTGCATGTTTTTTTACTACTATTGCGCTAGTAACTTGGCCCCTCCAAGTTATGAATGAGTGTCTAGTAGGACACCTACCCTTTTTGTCACCTACTATCCTCCCTTATGTCGAGAGTGTGATGGTTAGCATCCTACCTCATTGAAAACCTCGGATTTTGAAACAAAACTATTTTGGGGATTACCCTGCAACCAAATGTTTGGAAATGCTTTGTAAAACCCTTCGGGAGGGCATTATTTCCAGGTGGATGTTTCAAAAGAATAAAAGGAGATGTTGAGAAGTAAGTATTAAGGAGTTGATGAAGAAAAGTGATGGTCTACGCATTTACGGGAACAACTTATCTATACAACCACATTACCCTAGGAGATGGGGCTTAACTCATAGTTTGTTCTCCTTAGCATCGGTATCCCATACTATATAACGAAGAAACTCCAGGAATACGGACATCCTTAAGGTAAAGGGCTATGGCCTAGGATGGTAATTCATCCTAATGACGCGATTCGGAAGCAACGATGGGTCTCCTGCGGACGGTGTGACTTAGGATTGAGAAGGAAGTGACTATTGTATATTGTTTAATAAACTCAGGGTTTGTGATATGGGCTTGTACAGGAGGAACATTATGGTGAAGAATGCCACATACTCGTTACCGGGGAGAGAAAACCCAGAGGAAAAGGTTCCATTGCTAGGGTCGACAAATGAAAAGTTAGCTTTAATTATCAGAACCAACGTGTACCATGTGTAATGGGTTGTGGTTGTATCCCGGTGGATGTATTGATTCTTGTGGTTAAAGTGCACAAACTCTGCAGAGTATAATCTATTCGAATAGTTGTGTCCACGGTTAAGGACGGTTGGAAAGGTGATTCCTAGGAGTACCCAAGTGATGTTGTTGAGAAAGAAAAAAGGATGTGGTCATTAGAGGATACGAGATTAAGGTTTTGTTTTAACCTTGGATGGTCTAAGATTTAAAAAAAAGGGTGATCCTCTAAAAATGATTTTTAAAAATATTTTTAACCAGGATATGGATAGGTCCAAATTTTAAAAATAAGGAGACATTTTTTGAAATATCTTTTTCATCAAAGATATAGAGATGTCATATCTACAAGAGAACTAGATTTTTTCAAAAATAACTGTAGCTAGAGCTATCTCGCCACAGCCTGTTGGAGATATGCCAAAGAGGCAATAATAAAATGGTTCTTATTATATCTTTGTGTTTATGATGAATGTTTACATCCCATGGTATAATTGTATTATTAGGAAACACTAATACTTGTGTGTTTTGTAAACATAAAAGAGTCCCTAGTAAGCCTCTTGTTAAGACTAGCTTGTTGATTAATAGATGATCATGGTTTCCTGATCATGGACATTGGATGTTATTAATAACAAGATCATATCATTAGGAGAATGATGTGATATACATACACCCATAGTAAGCATAGCATAAGATCAAGTCATTAAGTTTTTTTGCTACAAGCTTTCAAATGCATAGTAAGCTAATCCTTCGACCATGAGATCCTGTTAATCACCATCAGCGGATGAGTGCTTTGAGGATATCAAACACCACTTTGTAACTCGGTGGTCATAAAGGTGGAATTAGGTATTCTAAAAGTATGTCTTGAAGCGCACGGATCAAGACTAGGATTTATCCATCCATATGACGAATAGATATGCTCTAGGCCCTCTCGGTGGAATGTAATCCAACTAGCTTGCAAGCATGTGACTAGATCACAAGGGATGCCATATCATGGAACGAGTAAAGATTACTTATCGGTAACGAGGTAGAACTAGGTATGGAGATACCAATGATCGAACCTCAGATAAGTAGAGTATCACGTGACAAAGAGAACCGGTGTCATATGTAAATGGTTCTATCGATCATGAAGTCATCGTTGAATATGTGGAAGCCATTATGAATCTCCAGTTCCTGCTATTGGTTATTGATCGGGGAGATGTATCGATCATGTCTGCATAGTTCACGAATTGTAGGGTGACACACTTAAGGTTCGATGTATTTTAGGTAGATATGGAATATGAGTTGGAGACTGAATGTTGTTCGGAGTCTCGGATCAGATCCAGGACATCTCGAGGAGATCCTGAATGGTCCGAAGAATAAGATTCATATAATACAAGTCGTTTTCTGGGGTTTGGAAAAGTTCTGGAGTTTTGTTTAGAGATTCTAGAAGGTTTCAGAATGTTCTAGAAGGTTCTACAAAGAGACAAACATAAATCCCTAGATTATAGGGGATAACACTTGGGGGGAGGAAACCTTCCCCCCTCCCTTGTGCTCCAGTCCTAGGAGGTGGGCCAAGGGGTGGGAACCCTAGGCCGCACCCCCCTCTATATAAAGAGGGGTGGGGGCGCCTCCCCCTTGCCCCTCCACCCAAACCCTAGCCGCCACTCCCTCCTTCTTCCTCTTGCTGCGGCTTAGGCGAAGCCCTGCAGGAATTCTCCTCCACCACCACGCCGTCGTGCTGCTAGGATTCTGTGGAGATCTACTACGTCTGCTGCTCGCTGGAACAGGGAGAGAATCGTCTTCATCGACTCCATACATGTGACCGAGTGCGGAAGCGCTGCCAGAATGCAGCGCCAAAAGGATCGTCTACTCGATCTTGAGATCGGCAAGTGATCGTCTACATCAACCACGAGATCCGATCTCGAACAAGGCTTTGGATCTATAAGGGTTAGTATAGATCTATCTCATTGCACTTATCTCATAGATTAGATCTTGGTTTTCCATAGATTAGATCTTGGTTTTGTTCGTTCTTTCAGTAAAAAAAATCCATGCTACGAACCCTACAGTGGTATTAGAGTCGTGTCTATGCGTAGATCTGTTGCACGAGTAGAAAACAATGGTTTTGTGGGCGTTGATTCTTTTGTTGTCGTTGTCTTCACGTGTACTTTGCATCTTGCGGGATGGTGGGATGAAGCGACTCAGGCTAACCTTACATGTCATCGCACATGAGACTTGCTCCACTCTTGACGTGCAACTTGCATTGCACAAGTGGCTTTGCGGGTGTCTGTCTCTCCCGCCATAGTTAAGATTCAATTTACAATTAGCATCTGACAACACTTGTATCAGCATTGTGGTTCTTGTCCATAGGTAAGATCGGTTCTTATACGAAAGCCCAAGCCACATAAAACATGCAAAGAAAATTAGAGGCGTCTAACTTGTTTTTGCGGGGGCATGTGATGTGATATGGCCACGATGTGATTGTGAATATATTTAATGTATGCAATGATCCTTATTGTAATATGGCAACCGGCAGGAGCCTAATGGTTGTCTTTAATTTTTGTTAAGACATGTGTGTCTATTCATCATGTAACAGCTTTATTCCAAGTAGTTGTAATAGTTGTTGTTAAGTGATGGACAACCATGAAGCGGCGTCACTGACCTTGACGCCAAGCTGGTGATGATGGAGATCATGTCCGTGCTTTGGAAATGGAGATCAAAGGCACAAGAAGAAAGGCCATATCATGTCACATATTATGAATTGCATGTGATGTTAATCCTTTTTTTGCATCTTGTATTGCTTAGATCGCGACGCTAGCATTATAAGATGATCCCTCTCACTAAAATATCAAGTAATAAAGTGTTCGTCCTTAGTAGGCACCGTTTCTAAGACTCATCGTTTCGAAGCATCTCGTGATGATCGGGTATTATAGATTCTATGTGTGCATACAATGGGGGCAAGCTAGAATTGCACATGCAGATACTAAGGTTAATCTTGATGAGCCTAGCATGTACATGCATGGTCTCGGAACACGGAATATCGAAAGGTAAAGCATGAGTCATATGAATGATATGATGAACATGTTGATTGTTCGGCTTTGAAGCTACATCTTTTCTCGTGAAGATCGGACTTGGTGTAGTGGATTTGGTTCGTGTAATCACTAAGGCAATGTGAGGGATGTTGTTTTGAGTGGGAGTTCACCTAGTTAATTTAAGAAATAAATTTAACTCAATTGGCCATAAACTTAGTCTAAACTCTTTGCAAATATGTTGTAGATCATGGTGACCCCCTCCATCAACTTTAATGCATTCCTAGAGAAATAAAAGATGAAAAACAATGGCAACTTCATGGACTGGTTCCATAGGTGGAGGATTGTCCTTAGTGCTGGTCATTTGACCTATGTGCTCGATGCATCGCTAGGTTACCCACCTGCAGAGGATGCTTCCGATGATGTTTAGAATGTTTTCGTCACTCAGAAGAATCACTACTCCATACTTTAATGTGCCATCCTGTACAGTTTAGAATCGGAGTTTCGGAAGTGCTTTGAGCACCACGACCCCTTTAAGATTATCAATGAGCTCAAGCTGATTTTTTAGACTCATGTGGTCATGGAGAGCTATGAGGCCTCCGAGAAGTTATTTAACTATAAAATGGAAGAGGGCGGCTCCGTTAGCGAGCACATGCTCAAAATGCCTAGGCACGCGAACAGGCTCCAAGAATTGGGAATAACAATTACTAATGCGTTGGGAATTCATCGTGTCCTCCAATCACTACCACCTAGTTACAAGAACTTTATGATGAACTAAAATATGCATTGCATGAACAAGACGTTGCCTGAACTCTTCTCCATGTTGAAAACTGCTGATGTGGAGATTGATACAGATCACCAAGTGTTGATGGTCAATAAGACCACCAATTTCAAGAAACTAGGCAAGCCTAAGAACAAGGGCAACTTCAAGAAGGACGGCAAGAAAGCTGTCGCACCTACTAAGAAGCCCAAGGCTGGTCCTAAGCCTGATACTGAGTGCTTTTACTACAAGGGTGAAGGTCACTAGAAGCGCAACTACCCCAAGTACATGGCAGATCTGAAGAACGACAACATCAAGAAGAAAGGTATATTTGATATACATGTTATTGATGTGTATCTTACTAGTAATCATAGTAGTGCCTGGGTATTTGATACTAGTTTGGTTCCTCATATTTGTAACTCGAAACAGGAGCTACGGAATAAGCAAAGACTGGCGAGAGACGAGGTGATGATGCGCATTGGAAATGGCTCCAAGGTTAATGTGATCACCATCGGCACCCTCCCTCCTCATCTACCTTCGGGATTAGTTTTGAACTTGAATAATTGTTATTTGGTGCCTGCGTTAAGCATGAACATTATTTCTGGATCTTGTTTATTATGAGATGGTTACTCGTTTAAGTCTGAGAATAATGGTTGTTCGATTGATATGAGTAATACTTTTTATGGTAATGCACCTGAGATTAATGGTTTATTCTTATTGAATCTCGATAGTAGTGATACACATGTTCACAACATAGATTCTAATTGAATAAAAATGAATGATAATTCTACATACATGTGGCACTGTCATCTTGGTCACATTGGAGTGAAGCGCATGAAGAGACTCCATTCCGATGGACTTCTTGAATCACTTGATTTTGAATCACTTAAAAGATGTGAAGCATGTCTAATGGGAAAAATGACTAAGACTCCATTCTCTGGGATAATGGAGCAAGCTATGGACTTATTGGAAATAATACATACCGATGTGTGCGGCCCAATGAGTGTAGCATCGCGCGGTGGTTATCGTTGTGTTCTTACTTTCACGGATGACATGAGTAGATATGGGTATGTCTACTTTATGAAACATAAGTACGAAACTTTCAAGAAGTTTAAGGAATTTCAAAGTGAAGTAGAAAATCAGTGTAACAAGAAGATTAAGTTTCTACGTTCTCATCGGGGAGGTGAATATCTGAGTTACGAGTTTGGCATGCATTTAAAGAAATGCGGAATACTTTCGCAATTGACACCGTTGGGAACACCATAGCATAATGGTGTGTCCAAACATCATAATCAAACTCTCTTAGATATGGTTCGGTCTATGATGTCTCTTACAGATTTACCATTATCATTTTGGGGTTATGCATTAGAGACAGTCGCATTCACTTTAAATAGGGCGCCATCTAAATCCATTGAAACGACACCGTATGAATTGTGTTTTGGTAAGAAACCTAAGTTGTCATTCCTTAAAGTTTGGGGTTGTGAAGCGTATGTAAAGAAGTTACAACCTGATAAGCTTAAACCCAAAGCATAAAATGTGTCTTCATAGAATACCCTAAAGAAACAATTGGGTATACCTTCTATCATAGATCTGAAGGAAAAAAATTCGTTGCTAAGAAGGGATCCTTTCTTGAGAAGGAGTTTCTCTCGAAAGAAGTGACTGGAAGGAAAGTAGAACTTGACGAGGTTGTTGAACCTTCTCTCGGATTTGAGAGTGGCGTAGAACCAGAAGAAGTTTATGTGCCGCCTACACCAATAAGAGAGGAAACTAATGATGATGATCATGAAACTTCGAATGAAGTTGCTACTAAAGCTCGCAGGTTAATGAGGGTTCATGCCACTCCTAATCGGTATGACCCTGCATTGAATGTCATGTTGGTGGACAACATCAACGACCCTGCGACATATGAGGAAGCTATGATGAGCCCAGATTCCAACAAATGGCAATAAGCCATGAAATCTGAAATGGGATCCATGTACGAAAATCAAGTATGGACTTTGGTGGACTTACTGGATGGCCACAAGGCTCTCAAGGACAAATGGATCTTTAAAAGAAAAACAGATGATGATGGTAATATTACTATATATAAAGCTCGACTTGTCGCGAAAGGGTTTTGAAAAATTCAAGGAGTTGACTATGATGAGACTTTCTCACCAGTAATGAAGTTGAAGTCTGTGAGGATTTTGTTAGCAATCGTTGCATATTTCGATTATGAGATTTGGCAGATGGATGTCAAAACAGCGATCCTTAATGGTGACATTGAGGAAGAGTTATATATGGTACAACCCAAGGGTTTTATCGATCATAAAGATGCTGACAAGGTATGTAAGCTTCAGCGCTCCATTTACGGACTGAAGCGAGCATCCCGGAGTTGGAATCAATGTTTTGATAAGGTGATCAAAAACTTTGGATTTATACAAACTTATGGAGAAGCTTGTTTCTACAAGAAAGTGAGTGGGAGCTCTATAGCATTCCTAATACTATATGCGGATGACATATTGTTGATTAGGAATGATATAGAACTTCTTGAAAGTGTCGAAGCCTATTTGAATAATAGTTTTTCAATGAAGGATCTTGGCGAAGCAACATACATTTTAGGAATCAAGATTTGTACAGATAGATCAAGATACTTAATAGCGATTTCACAAAGTACATACCTAGACAAGGTTCTAAAGAAGTTTAGAATGGAAGAAAGCAAGAAAGGGTTCTTGCCCATGTTGCCAGGTAAGACCTTGAGTAAGACTCAAAGTTCAGCTATGGCAGAAGATAGAGAGAAGATGAGTAAAATCCCCTATGCCTCAGCCATAGGTTCTATCATGTATGCCATGTTGTGTACAAAACCGGATATAGCACATGTTGTTAGTTTGACTAGCATATATCAGAGTGATCCTGGAATGGAACACTGGACAGCGGTCAAAAATATCCTAAAGTACCGAAATAGGACTAAGGGTATGGTTCTTTCTTATGGAGGTGATGAACAGCTTGTTGTAAACAGTTACACCGATGCTAGTTGGAACACCGATCCGGATGACTCAAAGTCATAGTCTGGATACGTATTTATTTTGAATAGTGTTCCAGTGAGCTTGAGGAGTGCCAAGCAAAGCGTTGTGGCGAAATCTTCAACTGAATCGGAATACATAGCTACTTCTGAGGCTGCACAAGAAGCAATATGGATGAAGGAGTTCATTACTGATCTTGGTGTGGTTCCTAGTGCGTTGGACCTGATGGCCATCTATTGTGACAACACGGGTGCCAGAGCTAATGCATAGGAGCCAAGGTCACACAACAAGTTGAAGCAAATCAAGTTATGTTTCCATGTTATTTGCGAGTATGTCCAAGATGGCGACATAAAGATTTGCAAATTACACACTGATCTGAATGTGGAAGATCTGTTGACTAAACCTCTCCCTAGATCAAAACATGAACAACACCAGAATGCCATGGGTGTTAGGTACATTACTATGTAATCTTGATTATTGACTCTAGTGCAAGTGGGAGACTGTTGGATACATTGAAGGGTTTCGTAGCAGAAAACAAAAAAATTCTATCTACTCGAACACTAATACCAGGATCTATACTATGTAGACATAAGTAACAGAGAAGGAATACAGTATTCATACCTTTGCAGAGAGGGGCACGCCTTACGCAGGAAGGCGTATATTGATGAAGACGAGCAGCACCCCAAGTGTGGTGCCTCCGAAGTTGGTCACACGTCCGGTGTAGTGGACGTCAACCGGGCTCCAATCCAGCCAAGCAGCGGAAGAAATAGATGCCGGATCGCCAATCACACGACGGTAGTGTGAATATGGAGAACTCAACCACGAGGTCCTCCCCAATATTACGGGGAAGTCCTCAGTAGAAGAGAGAGAGAGAATGAGAGTAATGGGTGTAGTCCAAGGGGAAGGGGACCCCTTTATATAGTAGGAGGGGGGCGCACCACCCAGGGGCCAGGCGGTGTGGGACTAATGCCCACACCCGCCGGCCACCATGGGGCAGCCGCCGGCCCTAGGTGGGCCCCACTGGGGCGGCCCACCAGCCCTAGGCCGGCCGGCCCCCTCTCCCTAGGCACCTTGCCCACTTGGGCCTCCCCTCGGGTGAGACCCATTAGCAATATAGTGCCTTTTAAAATAAAATAAAATATATATTTAATATTAATTCTCCAATTAACATTCAAATATGCATATTATATTATTCCTTCATTCCGGAACATCTTCTGGACCCCTTCCGATCTCCATCGGATGTTACCGAAACTATTCCGGTTTCTCTCTCTCTCTCTCTATTTCTCATATGATACCTCATCTACCCTAAGCGTCCCCACCCTTAAGCGTGACATCCTTCAGTTTGGAAACACTCCGGACATGATAGAGATCACTCTCATATCAATGATCAACAGAGGGACCTGGATGGCCATGTGACCCCCATGTGTTTCACGAATACAATCGCTCGAATCGTGAGATAGTCGTTACCCATTCCCTTTGTCATACGATACCTAATTCATCCAAGACTTGATCTTCGGTATCTCTATACCTTAGTTCGATCTCGTTACCGATGAACTTGTTTTCTCGTTCTCATGTCGTTGCATTCCGTGACCTAGTCACATGCTTGCAAGCTTCATTAATACAACGTCACCGAGATGGCCACATGTATTTGTCCGTTACATGGACTAGACAAATCCTGGTCTTGATATGTACTCCTCTACGCATTCCTTCAGAAAACCTGAGTGGCACCTTTTTGATCACCCTGTTACGAGATGATTCTTGATAACCATCTAAGCTTCTTCCAGAATGGTGATTTGCATTACCTCACAGTCAAAGGATCAGGTTGCGAGGTTCTCTGTGTTTTATCATCAATGGTGAACTTTGTAACTAGATCTCATTACGATATAACGGTCGGATGTTTGTCTATCATGTTATTCAACTAATAACATGACCTCATTGTCAGTTGGCATAAATGCCCATGGTCTTGAAACATAGACCATCCTCATGACCAATGAACTAGTTCACTAGAGGTAACTAGAGACACGGTTTGTTTACATACCACACGTGTATTAACGTTTCGTATTAACACAGTTATAACACAGTATGAAACGTATTATGAACATACATGAGGTATATCAAATAATACACTTTATTATTTGCCTCTAGGGCATAACTCCTTCAATCTCCCACTTGCACTAGAGTATACAAAACTAGTTTACAATAGGCAGGAACCTAACACCAATGGAATCTCGGTGTTGTCCGTGCTTGTCATGTTGGAGAGCTTTAGTCAAAGAATCTGCTACATTCAGTTCCGTATCTACTTTGCAAATCTTGACTTCACCTTCGACAACTATCTGCCGGATGACGTGAAATCTAAGTTTGATGTGTTTGGCTGTGGAATGAGTTCTTGGTTCCCTTGCATTTGCAATAGCTCCCGTCTTATCACAATAGATTGTCACGGGGTCTTGTGCATTGGGAAAAACTCCTAGTTTGATGACGAAATTCCTTAGCCAAACAACTTCATTCGCTGCATCAGCTGCAACAATGTATTCAGACTCCATTGAAGATTGTGCCACCACCGGTTGCTTCTTGCTCTTCCAGCTTACCGCCCCACCATTCACCAAGAAAACAAATCCTGTTTGAGACTTCGAGTCATCATGATCTGAATTCCAGCTCGTATCTACGTAACCTATTACGTTTAGAGCTTCATCATTTCCTCCATAGATTAGGAACATATCCCTTGTTCTTCTCAGATACTTTAGGATATTTTTCACAGCTGTCCAGTGATCCGGTCCTAGATTACTCTGATATCGGCTCGTCAAACTAAGAGCCAATGCCACATCAGGTCGGGTACTAAGCATTGCATACATGATAGATCCTATTGCAGAAGCATAGGGGACGTCAAACATCTTTTCTCTATCATTGTCCGTTACAGGACAGTGAGTCACACTCAAGTTGCAATTCTTCATCATAGGTGTAAAACCCCTCTTGGTGTTTTCCATTTTGAACCTCTTCAAAATCTTATCTATGTAAGTACTCTGACTTAATGCTATTAGGTGCCTTGATCTATCTCTATAGATCTTGATTCCTAATATGTATGCAGCTTCACCTAGATCCTTCATGGAAAATTGGTTGCTCAAATACGCTTTCATGCTTTTCATAAGATCCACATCATTTCCCATGAGTAATATGTCATCCACATATACTACTAAGAAAACTACCGAGCTCCCACTCGCTTTCTTGTAAACACATAACTCTTGTTGATTTTGGACAAATCCAAAACTCTTGATCACTTGATCAAAACGTTGGTCCCAGCGCCGAGATGCTTGCTTCGACCCATAAATGGACCGTTGGAGCTTGCATACCTTTCCAGCATCCTTAGGATCAACAAAACCTTCCGGTTGCATCATATACAACTCTTCATCAATGTGACCATTGAGGAATGCGGTCTTGACATCCATCTGCCAAATTTCATAGTCGAAATGTGCAACAATTGCTATTAAAATCATGACAGCCTTAAGCATCACTACGGGAGAGTAAGTCTCGTCGTAGTCAACTCCTTGGATTTGTCGAAAACCCTTTGTGACAAGTCGAGCTTTGTGAATGGTTACATTACCATTCGCATTTGTCTTTTTCTTAAAGATCCATATATTTTCCACGGCCTTGCGATCTTCTGGAAGATCCACCAAGGTCCAAACTTGGTATTCATGCATGGATCCTATTTCGGATTTCATGGCTTCTAGCCATTTCTCGGAGTCAGCACTACCCATAGCGTCTTTGTAGTTTGCAGGTTCATCCTGATCATCTAATATGACAAACATTACAAGGCTACTGTACCAATCTGGAGTGGCACGAACCCTTGTAGACCTGCGAACCTCAGGAGTCTCGACGTCATTGTTTTGATCATCAATGGACTCTTCCTCCATGTTGGAGAGCGGTTTCGGAACAGCTTCCATTGCGCTACTCGGAATACGGAGAGAAGGATCAACAATTTCATCTAACTCAATTTTCCTTCCACTCACCCCTTTTGCAAGAAACTCTTTCTCGAGAAAGGTGCCGGTTTTTGCGACAAGTGTTTTGCCTTCGGCTTGATTGTAGAAGGTATACCCAATGGTTTCCCTTGGGTATCCTACAAAGATACATTTTTCCGATTTGGGTTCGAGTTTGTCAGGTTGTAGTTTCTTAACATACGCCTCACATCCCCAAACTTTCAGAAATGACAACAATGGCTTCTTGCCATGCCATATCTCATATGGGGTTGTCTCCACGGATTTGGATGGTGCTCGGTTCAAAATAAAAGCGGCGGTTTCTAATGCGTATCCCCAAAAAGACACAGACAAATCAGTTAAAGACATCATGGACCGTACGCTATCCAATAGGGTTCGGTTACGACGTTCCGACACACCATTACGCTGTGGTGTTCCGGCTGGCGTAAGCTGTGGGATGATCCCACAGTCCTTCAAGTGCATGTTAAACTCATAACTCAAATACTCGCCTCCCCGATCCGATCGAAGGTGCTTGATTTTCTTGTTAAGTTGATTCTCTACCTCTTTCTGAAATTCTTTGAACTTTTCAAAGGTTTCAGACTTGTGCTTCATCAAGTAGATATATCCATATCTGCTCAAGTCGTCAGTAAAGGTAACAAAGTAACGATAACCATGGCATGTTGAGACACTCATTGGTCCACATACATCTGTATGTATGATCCCAAGTAGGTCTACAGCTCTCTCCACTATGCCGGAGAATGGTGTCCTGGTCATCTTGCCCATGAGGCATGGCTTACATGTATCAAGGGATTCGAAATCCAATGATCCAAGAAGCCCTTCTGAATGAAGCTTCTTCATGCGCTTTATGCCAATATGACCAAGACGGCAATGCCATATGTACATGGAATTATCATTACTATGTTTACAACATTTAGCATCAACACTATGGATGTGTGTATCACAATCAAGATCAAGTAGGAATAAACCATCACATACAGGAGCCATGAACATAGAAAATATCATTCATATAAATTGAACAACCATTTGTTCCTGATTTAAACGAATAATGGTCTTGCAACAAGCAAGACCCACTCACAATATTCATACTCAGTGCGGGTACATAATAGCATTTATTCAAAACCAACAATAATCCTGACGGTAGACGGAGATGCAGGGTGCCAACGGCCATCACTTCGACTCTCGAACCATTGCCGACGCGCATCGTCACCTCGTCCTTCCTCAGGCGCATCCTACTCTACAGATTCTTCTGAGAGTTACAAATGTGAGCAACAGATCCGGTATCAAATACCCAGGTGTTACTCCTAGCGCTTGTAAGGAATACATCAATAACATGTATATCATATATACCTTTGTCCGGGATGGCTATCTTGCCAGCTCGCTTGTCTTCAAGGTATTTAGGGCAGTTGCGTTTCCAATGCACATCCCCTTTGCAGTAGTAGCACGAAGTGTCGGGCTTAGGGCCAGGCTTCGCAGTCTTTGGGTTGCTAGGAACAAACCTGCCATCCCTCTTAGACTTCTTACCCTTGCCTTTTCCCTTTTGCCCCGGTTTCTTAGAGTTGGTAGTCTTGTTGACCATCAACACCGTGTGCTCCTTCTTGATTTCAACCTCAGCAGTTTTGAGCATGGCGAACACCTCAGCAAGGGTCTTGGTCATCCCTTGCATGTTGTAGTTCATCACAAAACTCTTATAGCTAGGGGCAGCGAGTGCAGCACCCTATCTATGGCGAGCTCCTCTGAGATTTTGCAATCCAGGGCGTTTAGGCGCTTAACGTAGCCAGACATTTTGACCACGTGCTCACTAATACTACTGTGCTCTTCCATTTTAGAAGAGAAGAAGAGCTCAGAAGCATCATACCTCTCTGCACGAGCCTGTGGAGCAAAGACAACCTTGAGATCCTCAATGATCTCAAAAGCATTCATCTTCTCAAAACGCTTTTGAAGCTCCGGCTCCATGGCATAGAGCATTCCACTCTGGATGAGGGGGAAATCATCCGCCTTGGACTGCCAGACATTCTTTTTGTCCTCAGAGGCGGAATCTGCAGGCTTAGCCGGAAGCTCAGCCTCGATGACATAAGTCAGCTTGTAGGGGACTAGGAGGATCCTAAGATTGCGGAACCATGCGGTGAAGTTGGTTCCATCAGTTTTCAACTTGTCCTTCTCGAGGAAAGTGCTAAGGTTGAAGGTGGGTGGGCGAGACATCTACAAAGGAATTTGCAAAGTATTTAGACTATGTTCATAATAATGAGTTTGAATTTTAATAAAGGAACTCCCACTTAAACGAACATCCCTCTACTCGTTTAGTGATCACATGATCCCTATCCCCTGCACCTCCCCTGATCGTCACGGCCATTAGTGCAGTATCAAAGGTGGACATTCTCTAATGTCGATCACATCAACCATGTGATTCATGCTCGACCTTTCGGTCTCTTGTATTCCGAGGCCACGCTTCTCTAGCGTGTTAGGCTCGCTAGTCCTAACTCGTGTGTATTCGCAGTGCAACATGGCTTGCACCCACTGTATGCGAACGTAGATATGTCTGACCCCCGATCATCACGGCCGGCCTCATACCAAAAAACTTTCTTGGTGGTGCACACACAAGGGGAATACGATAACTGGAATACTATGAGGGATTATCTTATTATGCTACCGTAGTAAGTATACCAGCACAATAAGTAATACTTCTAAAGTAAAGTGCTATGACATGGTTATAGCTTTATGATCATCATCAATAGCTTCAATGAGAGTTTCACAAACTTGTCATTGCCATGTTATAATACTTGCCCCTATGCAATAACGAAGATAGACGCTTCTATATTAACTATTGCATGTTTTACGCGACTTTAGGGCTTTCGCAGTAGAACCCCTTCCCACCTACGAACGTCGAGCCACAACATGGATTCAATGATTGCCGTTCTTCTTCCCTTTTCAGGGCCCTCCAGTGTCAATGCCATATCAACTACTGTAGAGAGACAGACACCCCCCTAAGCCACTTTGATTTGTGGACCAGTCTCGTGAATCACCACGTGAGGTCGGTTGGGAGCCGCTTCATCAAACACTGTCGCGATATGAACAATAACACTAAAGAGGGTAGCAACTAGAGAATCAATGCCCACATATTGCTATGTGTTCTATCTGTACGACATGTCTACCCATAGACCCGCTCTGATACCATCGAAGGGTTCCGTAGTAGAAAATAAAAAAATTATATCTACTCGAACACTAATACCAGGATCTATACTATGTAGACATAAGTAACGGAGAAGGAATACAATATGCATACCTTTGCAGAGAGAGGCACGCCTTACGCAGGAAGGCGTATATTGATGAAGACGAGCAGCACCCCAAGTGTGGTGCCTCCGAAGTTCGTCACACGTCCGGTGTAGTGGACGTCAACCGGGCTCCGATCTAGCCGAATCGCCAATCACACGACGGTAGTGTGAAGATGGAGAACTCAACCACGAGGTCCTCCCCAATATTACGTAGAAGTCCTCAGTAGAAGAGAGAGAGAATGAGAGGAATGGGTGTAGTCCAAGGGGAAGGGGGTCCCTTTATATAGTAGGAGCGGGGACGCACCACCCATGGGCCAGGCGGTGTGGGACTAATGCCCACACCCGCCGTCCACCATGGGGTAGCCGCCGGCCCTAGGTGGGCCCCACTAGGGCGGCCCACCAGCCCTAGGCCGGCCGGCCCCCTCTCCCTAGGTGCCTTGCCCACTTGGGCCTTCCCTCGGGTGAGGCCCATTAGCAATATAGTGCCTTTTAAAACAAAATAAAATATATATTTAATATTAATTCTCCAATTAACATTCAAATATGCATATTATATTATTCCTTCATTCCAGAACATTTTCTGGACCCCTTCCGATCTCCATCGGATGTTACCGAAACTATTCCGGTTTCTCTCTCTCTCTATTTCTCATACGATACCTCATCTACCCTAAGCGTCCCTACCCTTAAGCGTGACATCCTTCGGTTCGGAAACACTCCGGACATGATAGAGATCACTCTCATATCAATGATCAACAGAGGGACTTGGATGTCCATGTGACCCCCGTGTGTTTCACGAATACAATCGCTCAAACCGTGAGATAGTCGTTCCCCATTCCCTTTGTCATACGATACCTAATTCATCCGAGACTTGATCTTTGATATCTCTATACCTTAGTTTGATCTTGTTACCGATGAACTTGTTTTCTCGTTCTCATGTCGTTGCATTCCGTGACCTAGTCACATGCTTGCAAGCTTCATTAATGCAACATCATCAAGATGGCCACATGTATCTGTCCGTTACATGGACTAGACAAATCCTGGTCTTGATATGTACTCCTCTACGCATTCCTTCAAAAAACCTGAGTGGCACCTTTTTGATCACCTTGTTACGAGATGATTCTTGATAACCATCTAAGCTTCTTCCAGAATGGTGATTTGCATTACCTCACAGTCAAAGGATCAGGTTGCGAGGTTCTCTGTGTTTTATCATCAATGGTGAACTTTGTAACTAGATCCAATTACGATATAACGGTCGGATGTTTGTCTATCATGTTATTCAACTAATAACATGACCTCATTGTCAGTTGGCATAAATGCCCATGGTCTTGAAACATATACCATCCTCATGACCAATGAACTAGTTCACTAGAGGTAACTAGAGACACGGTTTGTTTACATACCACACGTGTATTAACGTTTCGTATTAACACAGTTATAGCACAATATGAAACGTATTATGAACATACAGGAGGTATATCAAATAATACACTTTATTATTTGCCTCTAGGGCATAACTCCTTCATATATGCCCAAGAGGCAATAATAAAATGGTTATTATTATGTCTTTGTGTTTATGATGAATGTTTACATCCCATGCTATAATTGTATTATTATGAAACACTAATACTTGTGTGTTTTGTAAACATAAAAAAGTCCCTAGTAAGCCTCTTGTTAAGACTAGCTTGTTGATTAATAGATGATCATGGTTTCCTGATCATGGACATTGGATGTTATTAATAACAAGATCATATCATTAGGAGAATGATGTGATGGAAATATACCCATAGTAAGCATAGCACAAGATCAAGTCATTAAGTTCGTTTTGCTACAAGCTTTCATATGCATAGTAACCTAATCTTCGACCATGAGATCGTGTTAATCACCATCACCGGATGAGTGCTTTGATGACATCAAACGCCGCTTCGTAACTGGGTGATTATAAAGGTGGCATTAGGTATTCTAAAAGTATGTGTTGAAGCGCATGGATCAAGACTGGGATTTGTCCATCCATATGACGGATATATATGCTCTAGGCCCTCTCGGTGGAATGTCATCCAATTAGCTAGCAAGCATGAGACTAGGTCACAAGGGATGTCATATCACAGAATGAGTAAAGAGTACTTATCGGTAACAAGGTAGAACTAGGTATGGATATACCGATGATTGAACCTCGGATAAGTAGAGTATCGCATGACAAAGGGAATCGGTGTCATATGTAAATGGTTCTATCGATCACGAATCCATTGTGGATCTCCAGATCCCGCTATTGGTTATTGATCGGAGAGGTGTCTCGATCATGTCTGCATAGTTCACGAACCGTAGGGTGACACACTTAAGGTTCAATGTTGTTTAGGTAGATATGGAATATGAGTTGGAGACCGAATGTTGTTCGGAGTCTCGGACTGGATCCAGGACATCACGAGGAGATCCGGAATGGTCTAGAGAATAAGATTCATATAATACAAGTCGTTTTCTAGGGTTCGGAAAAGTTTCGGAGTTTTGTTTGGAGCTTCTAGAAGGTTTCGGAATGTTCTAGAAGGTTCTACAAAGAGATAAACATAAATCCCTAGATTATAGGGGATAAGACTTGTGAGGGAAGGAAACCTTCCCCTCTCCCTTGTGCGCCGGCCCTAGGAGGTGGGCCAAGGGGTGGGAACCCTAGGCAGCACCCCCTCTTTATAAAGAGGGGTGGGGGCGCCTCCCTCTTGCCCCTCCACCCAAACCCTAGCCGCCACTCCGTCCTCCTTCCTCATGCTGCAGCTTAGGCGAAGCCCTGCAGGAATTCTCCTCCACCACCACCACCACGTCATCGTGCTGCTAGGATTCCGTGGAGATCTACTACCTCCGATGCCCGCTGGAATGGGGAGAGGATCGTCTTCATCGACTCCGTATGTGTGACCGAGTGCGGAAGCGCTGCCGAAACACGCCGCCAGAAGGATTGTCTACTCGATCTTGAGATCGGCAAGTGATCATCTACATCAACCACGAGATCCAATCTCGAACAAGGCTTTGGATCTACAAGGGTTAGTACAGATCTATCTCGTTGCACTTATCTCATAGATTAGATCTTGGCTTTTTCATAAATTAGATCTTGGTTTCGTTCGTTCTTGCGGTAGAAATTTTTTGTTTTTCATGCTACGAACCATACACAAACTGCATTATCCAATTTACCTTGTCTTGGTGGTTTTGCGAGTACATTCAAATGTACTCACTGGCATTGTCCCTGGCTATTTACTTAGCCTGACTTTTAGAAGCAAGAAGATTGATGGATATGCTGACGTCTATGCGAGTTAGGCCATCTTCCCAGTCAGTTGCGTGTAGGGTTAAGGCGTGACTCGGGCTCTGTGATTGATAAAGTTCCACTGCTGATGATTGTATTGCCATAATGGCACCGGTGTAAGTCTTGTTTTCGTTACCCTTTTTGATGTCGCAATAATACTTGTCAGTTATGCTCACGGCTCACTAATCATAGGAATGTGAAATCTTTTATCTTAAATCTTAAATAAATAAATTTACTATTTAGAGGCACCATATAAGCATCCACGTTAATCCTAGAGGTTAGACTGTTATATCCATCCGATCAAGTAATAGTCCACCAGTATCCGTCGGATGGTGCGGGCTTCCCCTCTTCTATGTGACAACTCTCCACATCCGATCACTCCAAAAGAAAGAAAAAAAAGGAAAACTAGGGTGCGTTTGGTTCTTGAGCAACAGCCACCCTAGCCTTGCCCAGCGAAGCTTGCTGTTTGGTACGGATGATAAAAGTTTGCTTTTCGGGGCAATTTTTTAATTGCTGTCAAATGTCTGCCCCGGCCTGCTAGCCGAATTGGTTCGCCATCGACGGCAAAGCTAGTACACGCGGAGAAGAATTACTCAGTAACTAGCTGAATACACCTGCGATGCTACGGGATAAAGAATATTTAAAAATTAAAAAAATTATCCTGAAGTCAAAAAGTATATCACACGACATGTGGTCTCTACTCATAGATCGATAAAGACCAGTTCTCTCTCCAACCTCTTTCATTCTTAGCATTATTTTTATACTTTAGCATACCTATGAAGACAGTAAGGCAATCTTGTCACTTACCGATGCAAGCTAGCTGTTAAGAAGAGATGACAAGTTGAAATAATTGTAATCATCAAAAGAATTGTTTATGAATGTGCATTGATGTCGGTTTCTTTTTATAGGATATTTTTATGTCATGAAGAATTTCACTTCCGAATGGACGATAATATACACTCGTTTGAACAACTGAAGTGTGAATGTTGTTATTACAACTAAAACCGGCTATTCCTTTACATTTGTCAATATTTAGCATTTGTGTGTTTGTCTATTGATACAATTTCATATTTATCTGAACTTTTGTGCTAACAAACAACATAATCCATAGTACAATGCATCCAAATTAAACGATACACGGCTTGACATGAATCAGGTCGTCTTTAGAACAAGACCAATAAATTGGAAGATGAAAGTTACCTATTGAGTACATCATATTCATACCAAATCATATGCTACATCATCAGGATAATTTTCATACAAAATAGTTAGGCATGTTTCGGCAAAATTTTGAAAGTGGATATGAGTTCACATTTGAAAAACATTTACTTTTCATTTTTTAATTTTTTGGAAATTTCAAACAGATTAGGAGATATGAATTTAAAAGGGATACTTGAATTATTGAAAGAATTATATTTAGAAAAAGGAAAAGGATATACGGAAGTGGGCCACCCGCACGGGATTCGGCCGCAGCTTGGCTAGCTACTGCAAGCGGGCGACACGAGTATATGGGCTAGCCCAACTGGATCCGTTGGAGGAGGACGCCGGGATGAAGATTCATAAAAATGAGGAAAACATGTGTCCGGTTACTGAATCAAAACTGAAAATGACGAGGCAAAATAGCTTAGCTCGTCCGATTTTGACAGGAAGATTGCCAGCGATATGATCCTTAATTTTGCGATAGGTTTGGTGCACCGTAAAGCTGTAACAAATTAGAATATATCCATGCTAATGGTTGCGCCGGAGATCGACGCTCGAAGCTGGAATAAATTTCAGAACATAGCCGGAAACAGACTGTTTGCACGTACGTAGACTGATAGAGATAAAACCAAATTCGGCGGATGATTGCGAGAGCATCAAAGCTCGGATTCAGGTTCTGTTTGCTTCTATGTGTAGTGGAATACGCCGAGATGATCTTACAGTGAAGAACATCGCCGGAGATCGACTGGGGCAACCCGTAAACTGGCCGGGAACAGAGAAGAAAGGAAACACGGTTAACTGAATTTTGGGACAGATCGCAGCAGTGAAAACTGGTCGAGTTCGTCGGAAGATTTCCACCGCGTGGGCTCCGTTATGCGTCGCGTTTGTTGATATGGGAAGATGGTATATAAGCATGAGATCTATGGGAAGAAAAACGATGGCGGTCACCTGTTCTGGTCGCTATCACGACGGAAACAGAGGACGAAAATACTGTCAAAAGTAGTTGAAACTCAATTTCCGGATAGCAGAGCTACTGTGAGATTGTCGTGACTTGCAAGGATGATTCCGAAAGTACTGATACGATTTGAGCAAGATCAATCTCGTTGAAAATCTGGGAGACAGAAGAACAACATGGAATCAAATTTCTCGCCTGAGGTGGACGGTGGAGATGTCTGGAGCACCGGGAACAGAGGGCGCACACGCAGGACATAAACTGGCTGGTGATGTCTGTGGTGAAAGAAGACGGCGGATGCGCGTTGCTCGCGCGTTGAGAGACCACCAGTCCATCCTCCGCAAGTCCCTGTCGCCCTTCGCCGGCCGCCGGCGCTGGGAGCCTGAGAACGCGCTAGCTAGGGTTCGCCCAAGGCGGCGCGATTTGAAAAACGAGAGGGCTTCGTCGGCGGGGGCATCCACAGCGAGACCGAGCCGGAGCTCCACGAGCTGCCGGGGCATGGCCGGCGAGGTGCGGGGGCATGGGTTTCCGGCGGCATGGTGGCGTGGCTGTGCTGGCTTGGTAGAGAGGGGCGGGGAATCGAGAGTGGAGAAAAGGGGATTACTTGGCGGTGGCACGGCAATAAAATCTTTAAACTTTAAGGGGCAAAGTTGTCTAAAAATAATTCGGACGGAAATTCCAGGACAGACGAACCTACCTCATGCAATATTATAGTCTTTATTACTATTACTATTACTACTATTAAAAGACTTAGGCATTGATGGCCTGGTAAGTCAATTTTTATTTCTGATTATACCCCTTTACTCATAGGAGATATACATCTTTGCCAAGTGAATTTTTTATTTCTGATTATACACAACACGCGGAGGAAACAGAACATCCAGCGAGGAGGTGACAGGCTTGGCGGGTGTGCGACGGCGTCCAACGTGCCTGCCCGTGCGAGAGCGTGGACTCGACCCGATGGAGACGTCCCATGCTCATAGGGGCATGTGGCGGCGTCCAACGCGGTTGCACGTGCGAGAGCGCTCACTCGCAGCAGTGCTCGGCAGTGTGTGTGGCCGGGCAAAATCACAGATTTAACCTAACGATGAAAAGAAAACACAAAATAACCTATTTTTGGAAATATTTACAATCTAACCTATTTGCTTGGCGGCTTACCAGACGGCTCCATGGTCAGTAGGATGACGGCGTTTGAAACGGCGCCATGATGTCCACGACGCTCCAGTCAATGGCGCCATATATCCATCCAACGTGGCAGTCGTCGCAAGGCTCCGGCCCACCTCGGTTGGATGGCGCCATGGTAGGAGGCGCCATGCTATTAAGCATGGCTCCTTGGCCGGCGGCGCCATGCCCCTTTGCACTGGTACCATGCAACCATTCTCTCAAAAATTGCTAGAGGTTGCATTATGATCTAGAGATAGTAGTAGCGCTGAATTCTTTCTTGGTACCTCAGGTGACCCGATGGATGCCATTGTCGTGGTTGGGGAGGTTGTCCGTCGCGCAGGGCGCGGCCAGAGGGTTGGCATAGTGCGCACAAGACTGCGCACTCGAAGAAGCTCGGCAGAGCGGCATGCGCGCAGGAGCGCCTTATCAGCGCTGTGTTACGTGGCACCGGAGCTGCGCGTGCCGGGGGGCACAGCCGCGGCGGCAACGTAGAAAGGGGACGTGTTTGCCTTCGGGGTGGTGCTCCTGGAGGTGGTGATCGGGCAGCAGCCGACGGAGGGGAAGGAGGTCTCGAGCTAGAGGCGTGGTTGCGGGGTGCCTTCAAGGAGGAGCGGCCGCTGTCCGAGGTGGTCGATCCTATTCTGCTCGGCGAGGTGCACGCCAAGAAGCAGGTCCTCGCCGTCTTCCACGTCGTGCTCGGGTGCACCAAACTCGATCCGGAGCTACACCCACGCATGCGTGCCGTCGGCGTGAGACTCGACTGGATCAACTAATCCGGCAATTCATCATTCTCATCAACAGAGCAGCGATAGATCGATCTGTTGCTCCACTACCGCACCACAAAAGCCAGGAAACAGAAGTCATGACGCATCAATTCCATCATCGATCAGTAGCTCTTAAAATCGTTTTGCAGATTAGCAGTTGCCAATGTTAGATCAGAAATCTTGCGACCATCCAAGAATCGTTCACTGATGTGCACCGCCAGTAACAATAACTTCATTTGGAACTCATTTTCTTTTTTTTAGCTGCAACCTTTGCAGCCGTGTATGTTAACTGGTGATCTGGACAATTCTATCGGCCTTTTGCTAGAAGTCGGCGTACGTGCCTGCTCTGCCTGTCCTGCGTGCTTGTGCTTTGCAAAGCGCAAACTAGTCGAATTGAATTCCTGTCCGCAGCGGTGACCATAGCTAGCAAGTGCTGCTGGGCTGGCTGGCCTCGCCTCGATCTTGGCTCACATCGATCATCATAGCGCATGGCACAAAAAGGACAGTGCATGCAATGGTGATGTGGTATGCACGAGATGTGCAAGCTGCATGCTACCAGTACGCAAAGGGGCATGGCGCCGCTGGCCAAGGAGCCATGCTTAATAGCATGGCGCCTTCTACCATGGCGCCATCCAACTGAGGTGGGACCGAGCCTTGAGAAGACTGCCACGTCGGACAGATATATGGCGCCGTTGACTGGAGCGTCGTCGGCATCATGGCGCCGTTTCGGATGGCGTCGTCCTACTGATCATGGAGCCGTCTGGTAAGGCGCCAAGCAAATAGGTTAGATTGTAAAATCTTTCCGAAAGTAGGTTATTTTGTGTTTTCTTTCTGTCATTAGGTTAATTCTGTGATTTTTGCCTGTGTGGCCTCGCGCTGATGGCGATGTCCCGTGATCACAGAGTCAGGCGGCCAGGGGTGGTCAAACATGGACTTTTGGTGGCAAGAGCCCTCTCGCGCGGCCCCCTCCGATGGCTCGGGCGAGGTGCGAGAGATAGATAGGCAGCGACCCTCGACTTGGTGAGGGCGAGAGGCTGGCGTACCGGTGGGTCTCTGCGTAGAGAAGATTGGATGAGGTCACGCGGACGGATACCCCTGCTGGTGGTGATTTCGGGGAGGTCTCA
This sequence comes from Avena eriantha, assembly GCA_910589775.1. Taxonomy (NCBI): domain Eukaryota; kingdom Viridiplantae; phylum Streptophyta; class Magnoliopsida; order Poales; family Poaceae; genus Avena; species Avena eriantha. The sequence continues at coordinate 307,201,789 of OU342740.1, read as the reverse complement.
TGCACTCAGCAGCGAGGAAGAACAGATGGGTTTGCTGCTTTTATTTCGGCGTATACGAGATATAATGAGAGAGCATGAGAGAGGTTTAATTTGAGGTAGAATTAGTGTTGCTGAATATTACGTGGAGTACATATGAGGCTCCTATCCGAAGTTCAGTATATTCAGCTGAATTTTCGAACCACTTTCCCTCTGAATTTTATTACTGTTTGATGAACTATACTACCAACTGCTCGCTGAATTTTTACAGAGGAAGCTCCTTGCTGAGATTAGTTATTGTTGTTCTTCCTACACCCTGACAAGTAAGGTTTGATACAGCCAGCCCGGCCACTTGATTAGCACAGCCAAGTCGCTTGTACAGAGAAGAAAAAATGTTTATTTTAAAGACAAGGATTTCTTCGGCTGCCTGTTAAAAAGACAGAGATGTATAGATGTGAGCATTAAGACAGTGACCTGTTACATACATAAGTAGAGTTCTTGATTCTCATAGGAGTAGGTAATTGGGCTGGTGCATCGTCAGCAATGAGTACAACAATAAGAAATGAACAAAAATGGCTGTTGGGTACTAAAAATAATAACTAACATGTTCGTATAAGTGTTGAAAATAATATAATATATATTGTTGGATTCGATTGTTTTTGTTTATTTTTCTTGGATCTGAAAAAAATTGATTGGATTTTCCTCATTTCTATTAAACGGTGAAGCAATAGGTCTTCTAATGCATGGAAATATGATTCCTAATAAATTAAGAAGAACCTATAATTAGCTTTTCGGGGAATTTCCAAACGAAAAATTTCAACGAAATCTTTCAATTTCTCATTTTATTATGTTCCACTTTGTTGAATAGACAGTTTAACTGAGAATACCATAGCTATACTTAAGAGTAAAACACTCAGAATCACCATCTACTTTAGATATATCTTCTGAAACTTTTTTCAAATCCAAAAGCACAGTACCTTCCTACAAATTAGTGAATTAGGAGGGGGAGGGGGGTGAAGCGGGGTTTACATACAACCGGGGCAAAGTGGTTTATGGTTGAATCTCAGAGACATTCTTTATCATTTGGTAGATCCAAGTCCATGGCACAAAATGCTCCAAATATAAACTGCTATAATAATTAATGGCTAATATTTTGACCTGCCTTGGGTAGGAATAGAAACAACATGTGCATATGTGTTCTAGATGACGATTCGGGGTATCACTCCCTGATGTAAACAAAATAGAACTCTGCTCTCACAACAGAGAGGGTGACCGGAGTCCCTTGAGACACCACCCGTGGGTGCTAAGAGTGGGTGATCCTTGGTCATCAATCTTTTGCTCAAAGATAGGACGGATAGGAACCTAGACACGTCGATCATCGCATGAACATACTAGGGTTGATTCTATTCTGATTGGTCTTTTAGGTCGGACAAGTTTGTATGTTTCGGTGGGGTTTGTTAGGCGGATGCGCCGACTCACTTTTATTTTTCCAAAAATCGACACTGGTTTGGCTATATATTCTCCAACCCTAACCGAGTTATGTCAACACACACTCTGGTACCATATTGTGCGCAACATCTTCCAACTGAGTGTAATAATAGTTACGATCAACCTGTAGCAACGCACGGGCTTTGTGCTAGTATAGATAGATAGATAGATAGATAGATAGATAGATAGATAGATAGATAGATAACTGTTGGTACGTGCGTTAACTCCGCGATGCAACCAAACAAATATCCTTGCCTGCGTTGGCTCTAGCCCAAACGAGCTTGCTCATCTAGCCTAGCAAGGCTAATCTAGCAAAGGATCCAAACGGGGCCTTAAAATCCTTGGGTGATAATGATCTAAGAATCCGTTGCACTAATTTTGCCAACACATCCACTCGTGATATACTATATGATTTCTTTTCTAAACTAAAGTATCGCAGATGACATTGCCAAACACACTCATGTCAGGGGATCAAATATGTGAGTTCGTTTGAGCTGCGAATTCTATCAAAGTGTCTCAACTGCTTATGGTATCCCCTTGATTCCCTTGATTGTACTTGTGACTATTGCATCAGGTGAAAGGAGTTTCTCAAAATTGAAGCTACTAACGAATTATTTGAGGTAATGGTTTGGCCATGTGTTGCGTCAAGAAAAATATGCTGGATAGTAGTGATTTTGACACTGTCATTGATGACTTTGCGTCAAAGAATGCACGGAAATCAAGTTTCTCGTGAACATCGGAGGTTCGTTAGCATGCTATTCCTCTTTTTTGTGCATTATAGCTTCTATTTTTTTTGCAAAAGAGTATATATTAATATCGTGAGATACCAATTACACCCAGCCTCTGCAACAATGCATACCCTAGTGACTTTACGGATGCACACAACCTAGAAAGAAGATTAAGAATTATAAAAAAGAAAAGTTCCGCTACAGAGAATGATTCCTCGAAGCAACAACACTAACACCACCAAAACAACACCAGTAGTCCAACCACTCCAATAGCGACGCCTTCAAGAAGGAAACAGTGCACAAGCATTTTCGCCGCCCAATCAAAGATCATAGGTTTTCACCCTAGAGAAAGTCCTCACTCGCAAAACAATATCTTCAACAAGGTCATTGCCAGACACAACTAATTAAGGCTAGACCTTGGATTTTCACCCTGCAAGGTAAGACTAGGAACTCCTCATGTGTTGTCGCCCCCACAAACAGTCGTTGATGCGAGTCACAGATCACGCAGCCAGTTCCTCGTCGCCACAAAGACTCAAATCACCATCGCTTCCCTGATGTTCTAGGTTTCCTCACATTCTCCTCATCCGAATTCACCATGGATCGTTGAAGACATGACACATGATGGTAACAAATATCAGAGCTTCACAATGCTCCCGCTAAAACCAAATAGCCAGAAAAACATGGGTACGTCCGACCAAATTCAATCTGATTCAGCAATCTCTAGGCATAGTCGCCCATGGGAGTTTTCCGGCGGAGCCTTCCAAAACTCGCCGCTCCAGCCCACATCATCAAGGACAAGCAGCCAGCACATCGTCATCTTTGCCCGGAAGGAACCCTAGGACCTCCACCATTATTCAGGACGATCCAGTAGTCCCCACACTGCCGGCAGGCTTCCGGCGAACGGAACGAGCAGGCCAGCCTTTAGCCCTTGCGAAGCCATGGCTAAACCCATAGATCGGTTAGAGAGAGACCGAGATGTAGTGTCGCCGCCTAAGGCAACCACCACGCTGCTTCCAAGTCTTCACCATCGCCCCCAGCTTCTCCTCCGCACCTCCCTTCCAAGCCGCAGGGAAACGCCGCTCGGGCGAGCCGCCCGCCGCTTGGATCCACCGGCGTTGCCCCTTGGTGTCCACCCCTGGCGCGAAGAGGATCGACGGAGCCGCGCAGATCGCCCGCCGCCTTCGGCAGCCTAGGCGTGGCCGCCACCGCCGGCGGGGGAGCGACGGCGGGCGGTGCCTAGGGTAGGGACGGGACGCCCGGGGTCGCCTCGTGTGAGTGACCCGGGAGCGGCGGCTAGGGTCAACAAGACGACACAACATATGCTCATTCACCATTATAGCTTCTATTGTATTTGGTTTGGAACAAAGGCAAGAAAATTTATTGGATATTTGATTCTAATGAAAAATTATCAGTCTTTATGACATCAGCAAAATACTAGCATAAATACCTGTGCGTTGCAACAGGAGAAAAAACTTTTTGCATGACGAATATGAGATCCTGACCTTTCATACCTCTGAATTCTGGTGGATGGAAATTTCCCTCGACTGTGTGCAGGTTCTCCTTCGTTTTCTTTCTCTACCATGTTGTGTAGACAAACCAATCATGTCGTCGCGGCCTTTTCATCCTTCACACCACTTGGAGGCTGGCAACCTCGCACCGGAACTGTCTACATCTCAGCACTATTCATGCACCACTCTCCTCATCGCCGTAGTTGGTGCCATAGTTAGTCTAAGTCTTATTCAACTTTTAATCATCGGATCATCAACCCCATGGCACACCCTTGAGGTGTCTAGATACTCGTTTTAATCACCATGTTGATGCAGCCATCATAGCCACATGGACAATTTAGTTCCTTTCTCATCGTTAGATTTCAGACCCTTACTCATTCCTGATTTGGCTTCTTGCTATTCTATGCATATTGCATACGTATATAAAACTAGTAAAACTCAAAAGTAATGGAATGAAGGTGGGACTATACATAAACACTTTACCTAAAGCAGAGGATTCATGAAAATAATCTAGGTGTGTCTATCGAAATATTTAACTGAAATCAGCTTAAGAAAAAATAAGTACCACGTTGCCACGAGCGTTCATGCAATCACTGATACATTGCAAATGTATCTATAATTTTTGATATTCCATGCTTTGTTTTATTTACTTTTTTGTGTTTTGTCCACACTTTGGAGTACTTTTCATATGATTTCTTGGACTAACCTATTAACAAGAGCCATAGTGCCAGCTGCCTGTTTTCTGCTGTTTTTGGTTCCAGGAAGTCAGAAAATGAATATTCTCGGAATTGGACGGGACAAAAGTCAAAGTCACTATTTTATCGGAGGACATCTAGAGCCAGAATACGAGACGGAGAGGGGCTTGGGCCTGGCCACACCACCTGGCCGCGCGGCTAGGCCTGGCCCGTGCCAGGGGGTGGTCTGGCCGCCCTAGGCACCCCCTCGGCATCTCCTTCCGCCTATATATTGTCTCTGATACGGAAATCCTAAAAACCCGATCAAAATTCCACGAAAGAGTCTATAGCCGCCGTCATCTCCATCCCTAGATCGGGAGGGATCTGAAGCTCTTCATGGCACCCTGCCAGAGAGGGGAATTCATCCTGGAGGCCTTCTTCATCATCATGCAAGCCTCTGGTGTGATGCGTGAGTAGTTCATCTTTGGACTACGGGTCCATGTAGTAGCTAGATGGTTGGTTCTCCTCCTTTGTGCTTTCATGTTTAGATCTTGTGAGCTCCGTTCATGATCAAGATCATCTATTTGTAATTCTGCATGTTGTGTTTGCGGGGATCCGATGGATATTGAGATGCTATTTCAGATTGATTATTGATTCTATCATGTCTTTGTTATTTGTGATCTTGCATGCTTTCCGTTGTTAGTAGCTATCTTGGCCAAGTAGATGCTAGCAACTCCAAGAGTTAGTATTTATGTTCGATAGTGGGTTCATGCCTCTGGTAATCTGGAGAAGTGACAGAAATCTCTAAGGTACTAGATGTGTTGTTGCTACTAGGGAGAAAACAACAATTCTTTGTTCATAGAATAATCGTATTGTTTACTTTACACGCAATTTGTAAAGCAATAATCTGTTGCTTGCAACTTAATACTGGAGGGGGTTTGGATGATAACCTGAAGGTGGATTATTAGTCATAGATGTAGTTGGATGGCGGTCTATGTATAATGTTGTAATGCCCAATCGAATCTCAAGCGAGTCAAGATGATTAGTATATGCTTGTATATTTTCTCGATATTTGTCAATTTCCCCGCTGTAATTTGTTCACCCAGCGTGTTATCTATTTTAAGGAGAGCCACCTCTAGTGAACTATGGACCCCAGTCCTTTCTTTTACATATAATCTACAAACTGTTTACTGCTTTGTGTTTACTTTCTGTAAACTATTACTTATATCCATTCGATACGTTTAATCCTTTGTTTTTAGCAAAATCGGTGAGATTGACAACCTCATCGCAAGTTGGGGACATAGTTCTGTGGTTGTGTTGTGCAGGCTCCACGTTGCTGCTGGCACAGGTAGTGCGCCCTGCCAACGTTCAGCTAGCTACCCCTTTGGGGTGTTTCCTTACTCCTACTGGATTGATAACCTTGGTTTCATAACTGAGGGAAACTTACGGTTGTGCTCATCAAATCTTCCTCTTGGGGTTCCCTAACGAGCTCGTTAGTACACGAGCCAGCAATCACCTCTCATCATAACTTCTCCATCGTTTTATCATTAAAAAAGTTAATAGTTCTTCGGTGGTATACGACGCGTAACCAGCTTTTTCTCCAGTATAAACCAAGCATCTGAGAAAAAATAAGTAGCACACGGAAACGAGTGTTCTTGCAATCACCTCTCATCATAACGTGTCTATCATTTTGTCATAAAAAAGAATTAATAGTTCTTTGATGGTATATAATACAACGCGCAACCCTTTTTTTCTAAGGGGGACCAAACCAGTTGGCCCAAGTCGTTCCTACTAGGCCATATCCTAGAGTAACCTAAACCGCACACGCGGACGGACTAGACCGACCCCATCTGGCTCAACTCCTGCTTCCTTTGCCTCGCGCCGCCAACACCCTCTGCTCGTTCCGCTTTTCTCACCCTCTCATCCAACTCGCTTGCATGATCTGGGAGACCCTCTCTCCCTCGTCGACCGCTCCCTAGCTCGCGACTCCGTCCTTCTGCCACTCCTGTGGCATAGGAGAGCGCCGCCCGTCAAGCTTCCCGCCGAGCGCAGCACCTCTGGTTGCCGGCGATGATTTCTCTGGATACCCCCTATGCTATCTAGCTCCTCTTCTTTTTCTTGGCTCTTTGATTTTGCGTTCAGCTCCGGAGATGGCTTCTCTGGCTACCCCGTGCTATCTTGTTTAATCCTCTGCCAATCATCAACACATGGGGAATTTTATCCCACTTGATCGTTTGATTTCATACCAATCATTCTTGTTGCCGCTTGCTAATACTATAGGAGAATTTTGAGCATATATAAATTGGTTGTACTCGTTGTAAAGCAGCAAGGTGGGACTATTTTTTTAAAAAATCCATGTGTCTTATCTTGTTTGTACTTCTAAGTGCATATCGTGTCCTCGACGCAGTAGCCCATGACTCCCGAACTGGCCCAGCTAGACCAGCCCAATAAAAACCACCAGGAACGCTCGCTCGCTTATGCATATGTTGCGGAAACGGGGAGGCTGGCTCGATGCGGGAGGAGTTCGGCGGGGCCGAGATCTTTTTATTATACTTACCGATAGCGCTATGGGTAATAGATGGTTTAGTGGGAAGGTAAATCTGTCTAAAAAGGTGCTGGACTGTCGAGAATAAAAAATAATCGGTCTCTTAGGTCCACTAATGGAGTTCACCACGGGGCCTTTGAAATCCCAGAGCCGGCCCTGGTAATGTGACCCTTACATGTTTTTATCGTACGGAGTATATCAAATCATTCGAGGTTTCTCCTGTAGCGTGGAAGAAGCGGTTACAACTTACAATACGCGGTTTGCGCCAGCTCCACAATCTCGGTTTTTTGTTCGCCCAATCGGATAAGTGCGCCGTGACTTCCGTTCCGAGTCGAATCGGTTCACGCGACGGCCATCTGATCTCTCTATATATGTACATATATCTCGAACCGACGTGAACATTGTTGTGGAATTAGGGATCGAGTTAATTTTGGAGATCATATCTTCCTCGCAAACAAAAGAAAAGAGAGGTTAAACGGCTAGATCCATGATGGCGGCGCCTTTCAGCGACGCGGACATCCGGGTGATGGTGGAGCAGGGCGTGGGTCCACGTCTGGAGGAGAGCCTGAGGAAGCTGCAGGCCCAGGTGAGCGACGACCTGCAGAGCACGGAGCTCCCCACGATCAAGCAGCTGGAGTCGGCTGAGCCTCTCGAGGCGTTCGCCATCTTTGCCGCCCAGGAGTTGGCGGAGGTCGCGGAGGAGTACAGGGACGCCGCGGCGACGTTCGTCGGAACGTCCGGCGAGGAGGTGCGTGCGGTCGTTTCGGCGCTGCAAGACATGGCAGCGTGGGCGGACGCGCGCCGCGCCGAGTTCCAGGAGATCGCGGCCGCCGCGCGGCGCCTGCCGGACAGTTACCTCAGGACGTTCGCCGTCGCGGAGGCCGAGCCGGGGGACCTCGTTGGCCATGCGGCCCAAGAGTACCTGATCTTCGTGTCCAATGAAACGGACGGCGGGGGCGTGCCCGAGGGTGTGGACGCGGCGGACGTGGCGAGGGCCGAGGCTTTGGACGCGGCGGCGAGAGCCGGCGGCGGCATCGTCGCAAGGTTCGCAGAGAGGTACGTCGCTCTCGCGGAGAGGCTTAGGCGAGGTGCCACATCGTACGCTGGGAGGACCGGAGAAGAGGCGCTGGTGGAGGCGCTGCAGAGGCAGGCGGCGGCGGTGGAGGCGATGTGCGTGAACCCGGACGAGCTGCTGGCCAAGATGGTGGCGTCGGCGTCACGGGAAGTGTGGAGAATTATGATCCAGTACGTTAGCCGGACACCAACGTCCGGGCCGGCATCGTTAGCCACAACGCCTGCTATTCATTGATTATTAATTATTATCCTAATTAGTGTTCTCAAATTTATTTAAATTCGGATGTATATAATATTAAAAGATGGCTAGACAAATCAAGAACATTAATTTTGATTGGAAAGAGTATGTATATGAGACTGGACATTTTTTTCCGTATTTGCCAGCGACAACGCCAGTGTCGATCTTGTGTTCACCATCTTAGTCATTACTGTAAAGTCATCTTATCTGTTTTTATTTACTTAGTATATTTTTTGGGGATTATTTACTTATAGTTAATTTTATATTTGTTAGAATTTCAGTTATTTGCTTGTGCAACGTTTAGGGTCTGTTTGGCACCGCTATTTTTTCTCTGTACCAGTTGAATGTCCGTGCGTTGCCACGACTATTTTCTGTTACACATTGTGCACACACGTAAATATCCATATAAAGGAAGCCCACATAATATTATATTGAGAAAATTACTTTGCATAATTGAACGTCAAGAGTGCAACAAATGGAACATGCATAAAAAGACAATTCTCTCGTTGCATCTCTTTTGATTGTCTAAAACTTCTGTTTCTATCAGAAATTCAGAACCTAGTGTCTCCATTAGCATATGTTCATGTGATATAACATTTTATTTTACGCAATTGTTGGCTGTAAGTTCTACTTTTAAGAACACATAGCACGATCTAAATAAATATTGAAAAATAAATAGTATGAATTCTAATCATAATTAATGAAGGCGAATATTTTAGAAACTGTAGACAAGTCCACAATAAAGGTCTCAGGACATACACATCGACGCTGACACGATTTTTGTGATGTCAAGAATGTGTCAATCATGCCAGTATGCTGCTACCATACATACAATAAAGATAACACTATTGTGAAACCAAGAAAGTACAGGAAAACAAATATTGTATATGGTTGGGAAAAAACTAAAACAACAACCAGATTAACTAAGCTGCTCCTTTCATAAAACTTATCCCGTTTCTCTGTGCTATGCACATTGCTCATTGTGATTTGCCTTGTAAAGACATAATTGTAGTACTCTTTACGGACACTTCTCCGTCCTCTAAACATTCAGGAATTCTCCTTTCTGTCTCACCTCCCTCCACCGTTTTGCTGCTGCAGACACCAAGCTCAAAGGAATTGTTATCTGCTGGAATGTTCCAGACCCCTTAACCACTGCACATTTTTAGTAGTCTCTACTAAGTTAATCCATAACAATGCAATCATTCAGTTTCATACTGCCTTAAATATTTGATGTTCAAACCGCAGCTCCCATTAAACCCAAATCCCATAACAAACAGTTCGCACCACATGTGCCTCCTCGTTCTTCACCCACCTTCGAAAGAGTATGAGTTTGGCGGAATATGATTGATATATTATTACGCCTTATGGACGAGTTTATATAGGCGTACAGAGGATTATCTTGAAGTACGAGTCAAGTTATGACTGTACGTAAACAGATCCTAACTCTATCTAAACTACCATAAAAACCGTATATACTTAATACTCTAACATCCACCCGCAGTCGGAGCGGTAGTGTCGTGAACAACTGGAACATCGAGGATGGTCAGACTGGAGATAATCCGAAGTAGCATCCAGTAGGCTGACATCCCCCGTAGTCGTAGCGGGAACGTCGTGGATGGTGTCGCGTCGCGGTTGCTTGGACTGTAGAGGAAGCTGGTGATGCTCAAGTGAGGTGGTAGCCCTTGTGCCGATGTCGAGGGAGCAGAGAGCGTTAGGCGGTGCTGTGGTCGAAGTAGCCGTGCGAGGGGTCGCCGTGGTCGATGTCGTGGTCGAGGATGCTGGTGTCGAGGGAGCCGCACGTGAAGCCGCATGCGCATAGTGCGCGAGGAGGATGACGGAGACGCGTAGAGACAGTCGTTGAGGGTGTCGATGCCGAAGTTGATGCAGTCCAAGCTGTCGAGGACGAGGTGCGGCCATAGTTTTGCCAGAACTAGGCGCACGTCGGGGTCGAACGCACACTCCGGTTTTGTCAGAACCGAGTATGCAAAGAAGAACTCGTCGGTGACGCGGTCGAGGCAGTCGTAGAGGGGTCGATGCCGAAGAAGACGTTGTCGAAGCCAATGAAGACGTAGAAGGAGGCGAAACCAGCGACGACCTGGGTTAGTCATGATGGATGCCTATAGTGGCGATGGGGTTGTCGGCGGGACCTGTGACGGCGAGAGGGCGCCCTGCAGGTTACCTTATGAAGCGCGGAGGTGGTGCTCGAAGTAGGCGAGGAAGACCCAACGACGTGACGAAGACCATATGCAGACGGCGGCGATCCGCGCCGTAGGAGATGGCGCGGTGAAAGTCGAGGCCGTCGATGCACGAGGATGGCAAAGTAGACTACGTGCAGCCACGCTATGACCTGAGGGGGCGGCATAGCTGCAGTCGGTGCAGCGGCTGGAAGACCATCAACGACGTACACCCCAAGGAAGGCGCGTTGGAAGCCGGTAGCATGGACCAAAGGCGGCGACAGTGCTCGGGGACGTGCTTGGCGTAGACAGACGCGGGATTGGTTGATCAGACCGACGGTGCACCGTATGCGCCATGGCGTGGGTGACGCGTAGATCGGATTCGATGGTGATGTTGTCGGTGAAGTCCCGGACGATGACGATGAAGAGGATTCGAGGAGGGCGGCCGCGGTAGCCTTCCGAGGAAGGCGTAGCAGCCGTCCGCGGTGCGCGGCAGCCTGCCGAGGCAGACGAAACAGCGGAGAGGGCAGGCGCACGGATGCGATGTAGATCCTCGATGCCGATGGTCGGAGTAGAGGCGCGGCGATGACAGACGACAGTGGGCGACTCAATCCGATCTAAGATCGGTAAACCAAAAAGAAAGCCGATCAAGAGATCGGAGAAAAAGACTTATAAGGCAGCCGATCACGGATCGACGGACAAACCCTGCGTACGGGTTGCGCAGCCCCCGGCGGAGATCATGGAGATCAACCTCCCCGGAGGCAGCGCGGCGGAAGTTAGGGTTTGAGATCGATTTAGGCTGATACCATGAAAGAGTATGAGTTTGACAGAATATGATGGATATATTATTGAGCTTCATGTGTGAGTATATATAGGCGTACAGAGAATTATCTTGGAGTACAAGTAAGTTAGGACTATACGTAAATAGATTCTAACTCTATTTAAACTACCTACCTAATACTGTAACAACCTTGAACACCGTCAACTCAGGGCTACACACCATTTTGCCCCTACAACTACAAATTATAAAAAAAACAACGTCCCATACTTGACCATTGGTCATGGGGGTATGCGTAAGATTTTAGATGCGGCAGCTTGACCATCGATGTACACATGCATGCAAGAGTATATATATATAGAAAATCATGACAGGTCACGGGTAACACTTGTTGCAAAACAACAGCGCCATTCCCCAACAACTCCGTTACTCTCTCAAAATGCCAAAATTTTCAGAAGATAATACAAGTATTGGGACATTCACTAACATTACTTGCCTGTATGCACCTTGGACACCACGTACTCCCTCCACCCAAATTTTTTTTTAGGGTGCAACGGGGGGTGATAGCCCACCTGAACGTGGTCTCATTTTCATTAAAAAGCAACAAGGTAGCGACGTCGCGAGAGGGCCACGGCGCGCGGTGGTGGCATCCCTCCATCCAAATTAGTTGATTTAGATTTGTCTAGATTCGATTGTATCTAGACATGATTTAGTATTAGATATATCCGTATCTTGACAAATTGAGTCAACTAATTTAGATCGGAGGGAGTACTTTTTTTTTGTTTATTTCAGTCATAATATTGGAACATTCACTAACATTACATGCCTGTATTCACACAACTATGCATTGTGCATGCTGTCTACACTCTTCAGACAGGAACATAATAATTAGCACCCTTTTTGTGTTGAAATGCTAGCAAAAACAGTATGGACATTTAACCTTGTTAGCAGGCCAAACCCTCTCCCCCGAGATTGTTTTCAGTTGAGAAGTTGCTTGTGGCATTTTCTATTTGAGAATAGGTTGTATTATAAAGTGAGAGCACGTGTCTTCTCCCTCTCCAAGTTTCATTACATCCGTAGCCATGAAAAGGAGGGGTCCTGCACTTTTGCTTTCCCTCATTCAGTGATCCTGCACTTTTGATACATTCAGTGATCAGTATCCAACAAAAACCATAAAAGCAAACACTGTTAATTTACAATGAGAAATCCTAACTTCAGCTAGTACTTTTTTTTTTTGAGCTATCAGCTAGTACTTGGCAACCTACCGAGCATTTCTGGCCGGGGCAAGCTTGAACAGACATCACAGTTCAACAAAACGACGTGTGACTACAAAAACAAATTGGGCTTTTAGAGGGCGAAAGCTGCATTAATCCAACCGAGAACAGAAAAGTAGACACCAACAATACCCAAGCCATTGCATTTCAAACAATGACAATCAAACAGCTCAGATCGATGCAATCCACTACAATTTGATCATAACAAATTAAATGCATGTGCCAAAAGTCCAGTTCAATTCAAAGAACTAAATTGGATAAACAGTCTGAGAGCAGACCGGACTATCCTCCATGATATAATCCCTTAAGCTGTAAATCCCTCCGGCCAACCCGTGCGGCTTATCCTCTCTCATGTACCTAGAATCAAACAGTAGGCTGTCAATGGTAGTTCAATGCAATCCAAACCCTGATGCACCTTAACTGACAGGACATGGAAAAGTGAAGTGAAGGGGAGGGATGCAGGAATCTCACCTGACTGGGATCCTGAGCTCGTTGGAGATGGAGGAGATGTATAGCGCGAGATCCCGTTCCAAGTAGAAGCGGATGAGGTATATGTGCGCTAGTTTGGGGATCTGCAGCAGCGGGATCGAAAACGCCTTAATTCTCACACGAGCCACACACGGTGAATTGAAGTGAACCCACCAACGAGGCAGCGCAGAGGAGAAGGGATGGAGCATACGCAGTGGCAGGCGGAGATGGATGGTGCACCATGGGCTGGCCGGCGAGTGGGAATAGCGGGTTGGGCACGTTGAGCGACAGCAGCCGGAACCGCGTCCCTGCACAACCGACCATGATGACGGCAACGACGCGCTGCTCAGAGCCGGCCATGGCTGGCTGCTTCCCGGTCCGGGCGCAGCGGCTCCACGACGGGCGGGCGTAGCTGACAGCTGAGTCCGAGCTCTGTATTGCGCCTGCGCGGGCGCGATGAGATTTGAGGCGAGATAGGAGTTGTATGGGAGCGCTTGAACTGTTGGTTTGACGAGGAGCGGAGGCCAGGGGCGGGGTTGCTGGGACCAACGGTGGGTGGTGAGGTGGAGCCGTGGCCGGCCAGCGGTGGGAATTGCAGAGGTGAGCGTTGGCATGCGGCCGTCGACGGCAGTGACCGGCATGGATCGCTCGAAGAGGGGAAGACGTGAGGTCGTGGGCATCCAGGGACGGGAACGGCAGGGGCGCCAGCGGCGGCATCACGCTTCTTCCTTGCTTTGGGTGCGGTGGCCGATAGGTGCAGAGCGTGGGCCGCGGTACGAGGGGCGCAAGGGTAGTAATCTGTTTGGGGGCGCGCGGTTCCATCTCAATTTTTTGACCGGATAAATATGATCGCTAACAAGAGATCCATGATTCTAGGAGAAATTTCGGCTACATTTTGTTTGTGCACCAAAGGATAAAGGATGCGGTGCTTTCTTGTAATTATTTAGAAGTGTGACACCACACACCACCACAACTTTACTTTTAATAGTAAAGATTTGAAAGATACCGTAGTATTTAAAAATACTTTAGCCCCGTTTGACATCAAAGTATTTTTAAAGTATCAAGGGAATACTCTGGTTTCTGAAAAAACTGAATTATTAAATACTTTGACGTGTTTGGATCCAACAAATATTGCGGTTTGAAAACTTATGTATTTTCCAAAACTATGGTTTTTTTGAAGTACTAGGAAACGTGCGGGATGGAAAATATGCACGAACCAATTTATATTCAATAGACATGTTGAAGAAAACAACCAGCTTTGAGTGTATAAAAGGTGTACGTCGCCGTCATGTGTGCCGTCATTATCTCCTTTGCCCGCTGCTTTAGCCAAGGTACCCGGTTCACGTGCCCCAGCACCAGCCGAGCCATGTGCCACCATCGTGACCTCACCCGTCCGATCTTCCGCACCAACATGGGACGTTAAGGCCTTTGTCGAGTAATTTTCATCATATTGACCGACGTCGATTCCTCGCTCCCAGTCAGCTCGTAAACGCCATCCCGATTCTCCGCATTGGATGAACAACCGCCGCCCCGCATCTTGTAGAGGCTCTCCGTCCATCTATACCGTCACCGTGCAATCCATGGAGGAGAAGAGGTTGTCTGCAACATGTGTACTGGCAAGAGGAGGACCTCCGGGGACGTGCAGCCGCACACAGAGCAGAGGTGTCTACCGCCTCCTCTCCCCATAATCAGATTGTTCCAAGAATAAATTGGAAACAAATGCACAAAGTGTGATATTGCTAACATATTAGGATTAGGCCCTTGGAGAAATAAAATGTTATTTACATGCGTGCCTTTGATATGTCGTACAAATTCCCAGAGGCAAACCGACTCAATTCGTTTCTAAATTGCTTATCTGCATTGTAACTACTCGATATACAAAAATGAACAAAGAACTAAAATTAAGCTCGTAAATAAAATATTTCTTGTGGAGAAAATATTACTCCCTCCGTCCTAAAATATAAAGCGCCTAAGCTTTAGCCAAAAATCAATATCTTCTAAGTTTGACCAAGTTTATATGAAAAAATATGAATATCTACAATATCAAATGGACATTTTGAGAAACTGTACTTTCTTATAAATCTATTGATATTGATTTGGTATTGTGAATGTTTATATTTTTATGTATAAATTTGGTTAAACTTAAAATATATTAATTTTGAGTAAAGCTTAGGCACCTTACATTTTGGGACGGAGGGAGTACAAGAACAGAACTCCTAAAAGCTAGTATAATTTAATTATCGGGATGCCGATTCTACGGCAAGATAAACCAACATAGATATATGGCACCGGTAACAATAAACAACATAAGAGAAATTAGGTTCAGGTAAATCCAACAGCCCTTCAAGGCTCATGATTTCGTTGTTCTCTTCGGACAATAACAATGTTAGCTTATCAAAATAGGACCATAGTCTGTACTCTGTACACTCGACATAATGAAGAAAGGAGCATAGTAATATCTTCCCTGTCTGTTCACTGGAATCAGACTGAAATTTCATTCAGTTTTCAGTTTTCGGTTACCTTCAAGCTAGATGAGCCAAAATCAATCTGACCGGCAGACATCAGGAGAAGTAAGTACGTTCAGAAATATAAGACGTTTTAGATTTGTGAATCGAATGTATTTAGACATTTTTTAGTGTATAGGTTCATAGATACATCAGTGTTGTACTACAGCGGTGGGATGGGGGCTCCTCACCAATAGCCAACACGACGACGGGACGAGAGATCCTCACCGAAAGTCCAGCGGGAGGCGCAGCCGGACCACATTCAATCGACATTAGCGTGCAACTTTTGAAGGGCGATGGCGTTGCCGAGTTCCGCATAGACAGGGTGGTCATGTGGGAGGGGATGTGGTGTGGTGGCATTGGCTGCGAAATAAAAGGAGCAAAGGAGCATGGAGGTGCGCAGGGCCTGCCGGAGGTAGGCGACGAGGCGTAGGCCGGTCTGGACGCGCGGAGGCTGCCGGAGCTAGGAGACTGGGCGGAGGCCAGGCTGGGCGCGCTACGCCTACGCGAGGGTGAGGGAGACGGAGGCCGGTACGGGCGCGAGGTGTTAGAAATAATGGGCTAAATAAATAAGCCCATATAGATTTCAGATTTTCCCTAAATCTCAAAGCCCATGTGTGTGGAAGCCCATGTGTGATTTGGCCTAATTTGGTGGCAGCTCACATATGAGTGGAATGGAAGCTAAAGTTTAGTCTCACATGAAAAGTTGGAGGAGAGTTACACCACCTTATAAGGTGGAGTGGTTCACCACTTAGTAAAGTGAGTGAGAAAAGGAGAACTACACGCGCGTTCCTCCTCCGACGACGCCGCCGCTCGCACGCACGCACGCACGCCCGCCCGCCGCGCTCCTCCTCCTCCGACGCCGCCGCTCGCACGCACGCACGCACGCCCGCCCGCCCGCCCGGGTTGTGGGTTGCGGGAATCTCGCCGAGCCGAGCTTTATTTTTGCTGCTTGAGAAAACTTGCCGTAGTCTACTCCATCCCGCTTGTCGGCGTGCACCGGCGGACGGGAGAGCAGGTCTCTGGAACCACTCGCCTTTGCGATCCTGTACGGGAGAGGGCGAATAAGGTTTTTGGGAAGCGCCCTGCGCGACTGCTCAAGTTCTGCATCACGGCTCGTCTTCCATCCAAGTTGGGCAGTGTTGCCTATCGTCGTCTTCGTCGCCGTCTGCTTCGACCAATCTTCCCCAAGGTTGCTGCTGCAATTACTGCAATCGAACGGTACGTGCGACGTGCTGCTGTCTGGTTATTAATCATGTTCTGCGAGTACATGTTTAGCTGCTGTCTGTTTCCGTTCATCTTATTGTTTAGTACATCTAGTATGTTCGAGTTACATGTGCTAGTAGCTGGTATTGTCATGTTTAATATTCTGGAATTAATCACGGAAATTGTGCCTAATTATCCAATAATCCAAAAACCTTATTATAGGCAATTTTCTGAGATAAACATGGGACACTTGGCCGATGCGATGAAGCCGAAAAAGTTTACCGGTGTTCACTTTAAGAGGTGGAAGTATAAGACCACTATGTGGCTGCAAAATCTGAAAGTATTCGAGGCTAGTGAGGGTTTACCTAAAGGAACTATATCTGAAGAAGATCAGAACAAGTTCAAGGAAACCAATCTTGCCTTTGTAGGATGTGTTCTGAGTGTTCTTGACAACAAGCTGTTGATGTGTACATGCACTTTAAAGATGGCAAAGAGCTCTGAGAGGCACTGAACGCTAAGTTCGGTGTAACAGATGCTGGCAGTGAACTGTACATCATGGAGAACTTTCATGATTACAGGATGGTTAACAATCGTTCTGTAGTCGAACAAGCTCATGAGATACAGTGCTTTGCCAAGGAGCTTGAAATCCTTAAGTGTAACTTACCCGACAAGTTTGTGGCTGGGTGCATCATTGCAAAGTTGCCTTCTTCATGGAGGAATTTCGCCACAACTCTCAAGCATAAGAGACAAGAGATATCGGTTGAAAACCTGATAGCGCCTCTTGATGTTGAGGAGAAGGCTCAGGCTAAGGACACTGCTGAGAAAGGAGGCGAGGGTCAGTCTAGCGCCAACATGGTGCAGAAGAGGACCTTCGGCAAGAACAAAGGGAACTATAAGCCCTCCTTCAACAAGCCTGAAAAGTACAACCTTCAAGAAGAAGAAGAAGCCGAACAAGGCCGAGCTAGGTTGCTTTACCTGTGGAGTGCTCGGGCACTTTTCCAAGGACTACCCTGAACGTGCAGATCATAAAGGGAAAAAGGGGAAGACTGTCAACGTCATGACTGCTAGCAATGCTGATGGGTATGGTAATCTATTTACTGTTCTTTCAGTTTTTCAATCACCATGTTGGTGGATTGATACGGGTGCTAATATTCATGTGTGTGCTGATATCTCTATGTTCACTTCTTATCAGGTCGCTCGGGATTCATCCGTCTTAATGAGGAATGGGTCACATGCTTCTGTTCATGGTGTTGGCACGGTGGATCTGAAGTTCACTTCGGAAAAGATCGTGCAGCTGAAGAACGTGCAGCATGTCCCTTCCATGAACAAGAATCTCGTTAGCGGCTCCCTTCTATGCAGAGATGGGTTTAAGGTTGTTTTTGAGTCTAATAAAGTTATTGTATCGAGACATGGACAATTTATTGGTAAAGGATATGCGTGCGGAGGGTTGTTCTGCTTTTCACTTTCATATTTTTGTAATAAGTCTGTAAACCATATTTGTGGCGGTGTTAATGATGATACCAGTGTTTGGCATTCTCGTTTATGTCACATTAATTTTGGTTTGATGTCCAAGCTGTCCAATATGAGTTTAATTCCGAATTTCACTATTTCCAAAGGTTCCAAGTGCCATAGTTGTGTGCAATCAAAGCAACCTTGAAAGCCTCACAAGGCAGCCGAGGAGAGAAACTTGGCACCTCTGGAGCTCATACATTCTGATCTTTGTGAGATGAATGGTGTGTTGACAAAAGGTGAAAAGAGATATTTCATGACTTTGATTGATGATGCGACTAGATACTGCTATGTTTATTTGTTGCGCACAAAAGATGAAGCTTTAGACTACTTTAAAATTTATAAAGCCGAAGTTGAAAATCAACTAGAGAGAAAGATCAAACGTCTTAGGTCAGATCGTGGTGGTGAATATTTTCCCAAAATCTTCGATGAATTCTGTGAGGAACATGGCATTATTCATGAAAGGACGCCTCCCTACTCGCCTCAATCAAACGGGGTTACCGAGAGGAAAAAACCGCACGCTAACTGACTTGATGAATTCCATGTTAGCCACCACTGGTTTATCTAAGGCATGGTGGGGGGAGGCTTTGTTGACAGTGTGTCATATCCTAAATAGAGTTCCTAACAAGAATAAAGATAAAACACCTTATGAGGAGTGGGCTGGGAGAAAACCACCACTTTCTTACTTGCGCACTTGGGGGTGTTTGGCTAAGGTCAACATACCGATTCCTAAGAAACGCAAACTTGGACCAAAGACAGTGGATTGCATCTTTCTAGGATATGCTCCGCGGAGTGTAGGCTATAGATTTTTAGTAGTTAAATCTGAGGTTCCTGATATGCATGTTGATACTATAATGGAATCTCGTGATGCAACATTCTTTGAGAATATGTTTCCTATGAAAGATATGCATAGCACTGCTAGAATTTCTTTTGAAATACTTCCTGAAACTAGTGCATCTAGTGAGAATTTTGAGCAACCACGTGAGGAAGAAGTCCTAGAGAAGGATGACAATGAAGCTCCTACACGGAGTAAGAGACAGAGGGTTGCAAAATCCTTTGGAGATGATTTCATTGTGTACCTTGTGGATGATACTCCCACTTCCATTGTAGAGGCATATGCATCTCCTGATGCAGATGATTGGAAAGAAGCTGTTCATAATGAGATGGACTCGATTCTTTCTAATGGAACTTGGGAACTATCAGAACGACCCCATGGCTGTAAGCCCGTGGGTTGCAAGTGGGTGTTCAAGAAGAAGCTAAGGCCTGATGGTACTATTGAAAAGTACAAGGATCGGCTTGTAGCAAAAGGCTACACCTAGAGATAAGGTGAAGATTACTTTGACACCTATTCACCTGTTGCTAGACTGACCACCATTCGAGTACTACTATCCCTGGCTGCCTCTTATGGTCTTATCGTTCATCAAATGGACGTTAAGACAGCTTTCCTCAATGGAGAGTTGGAAGAGGAGATCTATATGGATCAACCTGATGGGTTTGTGGTAAAAGGTGAAGAGAGAAAGGTGTGCAAGTTGTTAAAATCTTTATATGGCCTGAAGCAAGCACCTCAGCAATGGAATGAGAAGTTTGACAGAACATTAACTTCTGTTGGCTTTGTCGTTAGTGAGGCTGACAAGTGCGTCTACTATCGCCATGGTGGGGGCGAAGGTGTTATATTATGTTTGTACGTGGATGATATCCTTATCTTTGGTACAAACATGAATGTGATAAATGAAGTTAAGTCCTTTCTGTCAAAGATCTTTGATATGAAAGATCTGGGAGAAGCTGATGTTATTCTGAATATCAAGCTGATTAAGCACGAGAGTGGGATTACTTTGACGCAATCACACTATGTTGAGAAGATCTTGAGCCGTTTCGGTTTCGTTGATGGAAAGTATTCCCCAACACCTTATGATCCCAGTGTGACATTACGGAAAAACAAGAAAGAGCCAAAAGAACAATTGAGATACTCTCAAATCGTTGGCTCACTCATGTACTTAGCTAGCGCGTCAAGACCCGACATCTCTTTTGCTGTGAGCAACTTGAGTAGGTTCATGTCTAACCCGGGTACTGAAGATTGGTGTGCACTTGAAAGGGTCATGCGCTATCTATGTGGTACAATGAGTTATGGGATACACTATTCGGGGCATCCAGCGGTGCTCGAAGGATATAGTGATGCGAACTGGATCTCGGATGTAGATGAACTCTACGCCACTAGCGGGTATGTATTTACCTTTGGAGGTGGCGCGGTATCATGGAGATCTTGCAAACAAACCATATTGACAAGGTCGACTATGGAAGCAGAAGTTGCTGCTTTAGACACAGCCACTGTAGAGTCAGAATGGCTGCGTGAACTCTTGATGGACTTGCCGGTGGTTGAGAAACCCATACCGGTCATCCTCTTGAATTGTGATAATCAAACTGTTATTGTCAACGTGAACAATTCTAAGGATAACGCGAAGTCATCAAGACACGTCAAGAGACGTTTGAAGTCTGTCAGGAAATTGAGAAACTCCGGAGTAATTACTGTTACGTATATTCAAACTGACAAAAACCTGGCAGATCCCTTTACAAAGGGACTATCACGAAACGTGATAGAAAGTGCATCGAGAGAGATGGGTTTGAGACCCATGGATGTTCCACAGTAGTGGTAATCCAACCTTTTTGATTGGAGATCCTGTGAATTAGGACTTGGGAAAAACAAGCTAGTGGTGTGACGGAGGAGAGTATTAGACAACCCTCTCTATGTGAAGATGTACAACTCTCAAAAGCTATAAGGCAGGTTGGCAACATGCCTTAACGTGTTTCTGTTGGCTATGATTAGCAAAGATGCTGTCCTACAGAGCATTCTTGAAAGAACACACCTATACGAGTTACGATTGTTAAAGGTCGCAATCTATGAGATTTGGGTGATCTCTAGTAAAATCATGAAGAGACCAAGTAGTATGACGCATATGCTACACCCGCGGGGTAGGCTACCGGCAGCCAGGTACTAGTTATGACTTTGTGTGAAATCTAAAAGCATCAAACTTGCAATTCAAGGTTCGTCCATTGTTCAAGTTGCTGATAGACGTAACTCAAGGTTCTAGGCGGAAGTTCAACTTAACAGTCTCTGCTGAAACACTGGTATATAAATAAGTAGCGAGAATTGGCAAATCTTCAAATAGGCATTTGAGATCTGGTGGGGGATTGTTAGAAATAATGGGCTAAATAAATAAGCCCATATAGATTTCAGATTTTCCCTAAATCTCAAAGCCCATGTGTGATTTGGCCCAGTTTGGTGGTAGCTCACATATGAGTGGAATGGGAGCTAAAGTTTAGTCCCACATGGAAAGTTAGAGGAGAGTTACACCACCTTATAAGGTGGAGTGGTTCACCACTTAGTAAAGTGAGTGAGAAAAGGAGAACTACACGCGCGCTCCTCCTCCGACGATGCCGCCGCTCACACGCACGCCCGCCCGCCCGCTCGTCTCGTCACGACGCGCGCGCGCCACGGGTTGCGGGTTGCGGGAATCTCGCCGAGCCGAGCTTTATTTTTGCTGCTTGGGAAAACTCGTGCGGTTTTGACAGACGTGTCAACAGTTAGCCTATTCGGGTCGCTCCCGGATCGTGGGCTATCTGTAACCAACCCGAACATGCGCAACGTGGGCTTTTTCCACGACGTGCCCTACGCGGGATTCCCGAGCCGCTCTATATAAAATCCAGTGCGGCTTCCACCAAGCACACACAAAAAACCAATCTAGGGTTTGCCAACCTCTCTGCTTGCGTCACCACCATAGTCTACTCCATCCCGCTTGCCGGCGTGCACCGGCGGACGGGAGAGCAGGTCTCCAGAACCACTTGCCTTTGCGATCCTGTACGGGAGAGGGCGAATAAGGTTTTTGGAAAGCGCCCTGCGCGACTGCTCAAGTTCTGCACCACGGCTCGTCTTCCATCCAAGTTGGGCGGTATTGCCTATCGTCGTCTTCGCCGCCGTCTGTTTCGACCAATCTTCCCCAAGGTTACTGCTGCGATTACTGCAATCGAACGGTACGTGCGACGTGCTGCTGTCTGGTTATTAATCATGTTCTACGAGTACATGTTTAGCTGCTGTCTGTTTCCGTTCATCTTGTTGTTTAGTACATCTAGTATGTTCGAGTTACATGTGCTAGTAGCTGGTATTGTCATGTTTAATATTCTGAAATTAATCACGGAAATTGTGCCTAATTATCCAACACGAGGCACCTGTCGGAGGTAGGGGACGACGCGGAGAACGGTCTTGATGCGCCCGGCCGACGACGGAGAAGAAATTGGGGAAGCCGGAAATCGAACCTGCCTCCTATAGTCGCTGCTTACTTTCGGCTTTTATTCGGATGATGAGTTGCGAGGAAGGCGGCCACAGAAGAAGGGCGGACGGAGGCGGGGATGGAGGAAGACGGCGGGGTCGGGGTCAGGGCTCGCAAGCTGCTGGAAGAAGCCATAATTCACTTACTGCCGTCTAGGCCTCCTGTGGTTGTAGCATAGGGATGGTGGGAAGGGATAGGTATTTCGACTCACGATTTGAAGCTGGTGGGCTGGGCGATGGAGAGGGTTGGGCAGCGCATAAGCGAGGGCGGGCCTCTGTTCGGCTCTGCGAGGTCCATGACCCCTGTTGTTCCCGAGCTCCAAACCCACCCCCGCGCTGCCCCTCCCTGCTTCCTCGCCAAGCACGACCGTGTTCTCGCCTTCTGCTATCTCTCTGCTCCCTGCCTCCGACCGTAGGCAGCCGGCGGCGGCACCTTACTCCGCCCTCTTCCCTTCCCACAAATTCGAGCTCCGAAGACCACGCTAACGGGGATGAATCTCGGCGGAAGGGGGAGATTGGCGGCACACAGTTCCGTTCCTCCAGCCGGATGGGGAGGCGGCGACACTCGCGGAACATCCATGGATCATCGAGATGGGGTTATCCTATCCAGCTCCGTTTGTTTCTTCTCAGGGTGAGCACGAACGATTCAGTTGATTTTGGTCATGAGTTCCGTGTTGCTAAAAAAAGGAACGGTATTTTGACTCATGGGTGGCATGGTGAGTAAATAGCCGAAAATTACAGGGGCAAAACGGTTAAAAAAACTGTTTGACAGAAGCGATCCTTACTTTATTATTAGGTATAGATAGGAAAAAGCCCACGAACGTGCCATCGTGAACGAGACGTATCAGGTGCGTACGTTTGTTGGGTGGCTTTGGTGGGTAATTATGTAGTTCAGCGAAAGGGTAAAACACTCCAAAAAAATGTTGGACCAGAAGAAACAATTCATCATTTATTATTAGGTATTATATTATTATTTTGTATTATTAGGTACTAGTACAAATGCCCGTTCGTTGCAACGGGACAAAAAAAGTTTATCGATGTTAGACTTTTAACCACTGCCTCCGTCGTCCGCCGCTTTAGTCAGGCACCCGGCATACAGGAAACAAAAATGTGCGTATGAAATCCATTGAGGCTCGTGAAATCTGTGCTCCCCTAGCTCCGTCTACATACACATTGAGGTCTCGTGGACTCTCGGATGCAACCTGGTCACAGAATTTCAGGCCTGCTCCCATGTGCCCAGAATCACAAGTCGGTAGCGGGCTGTCACTGCCGCATCCTCATGGCTACCTCTGCCACATGCCTGGGCACTCTCCGTCACATCCCTAACCTTGCATCTATGGCATGTCGACGCGCCCTGTTGGTTGCCGCCCTTGTGCCTTCCTCCTCTACTCCGATGCTGCGAGCCTGTCAACACCCGGATTTTTAATCCCAGATGTTTGTTATGCCATACATTGCAATCCCAGGATTACCATTTTTGTGAGACATAACAGATTGGATATCATAGTACATCATCCATTACAAACCATAATAAGGTCTTACACAAATAAAAGATCTCATGATCCAGTCTTAATACAAACAAGCAGCGGAATAATAAGCGTCGTAGTGGGCTCCATCTTCAGTATCACATGCAATGCTGACGATGGGAGATGATCCTAGTTGTCGTAGCCGTCCTGCTGTCCATCTTCCTGATAGTCCTCCTCATAGTATGGCCACGGGAATAGCCAAGGACAAAGCCATGAGTACTCTTTAAGTACTCGCAAACTATCACTAACAAGCAAGGTAGTTCTAGTAGGAATCCTAAGCTCTAAGTTCATTTGCAAAAAGCCAGATTTATCTAAACTGAGTTCAGAAGTAAAGAAAACTAAGTTAAATATTCTAAATCACTTTAAGTTGGGAACCTAGTTTTCACATTCACAACCCTGTTGTGGTCAAGTCAAAATCATAGTTCACTTCACAAATCATTTTGAAAACATCTGAGGACAGAATAGTATGGCCACTCCAGCTGTCCATGATCGCGGACGCGGCTATTCGAATAGTTTGACACTCTGCAGAGGTGGTACATTTCCACCACAAAATTTGATACATCCGCCAGGGATAACCCTGAATCATCATACTTAGTATACGGATAATCAATCATAACCTTTCCTTTACACACTCTAGTATAGGCACCTCCCGTATGAGCTTGGTCCCAGCCATGGCCATCTGCCAACCTGGGCACTGCATAGATGGACATCATCAAGAGGTAGCCTCAGCTCAAACCTCCTCCGCAAGGGAACCCATACTAATGCATATAAGCTTCCGGCTAAGCCTTACCCAATTCAGGTATTGTGGTTGTACGATAAAATTGAAATGGTATCGCATCCGAACCCAACCATCAGTTTTTATAAAGGGCTAAGGCTCATGCCTCAACATTTTCATCACCAAATCCATTTGTGTTTCGCAACACATGTCAAAACATTTCAATAGAATAACTCATCATTCCAAGGTTTTCATAATCATTTTCAGCAACTATTCCCATCTAAAGTGATCAAGTTTTATGCTTAGCACTAGCCACTAAGTTAAGAGTGTTCACTAATGAGGAGTTCTAATCTCAATCTGATGCTAGAATGACATCTAGTATAGGCCTAGTTTTATACTCTTTATGCTATCTATACTATCTTTCCAAATCCTCACAAAGCATTAACTAAAAGTAAAGAACTTTGGTAAGATAAAAGAGTAAAGCTTGCCAGTAAAACTTGAGATGGGTATAAATGAAAATGTATAAACAAAGCATGTCTAATGCATCTTGCTTAGGTTATCTTGCAATTACTGATGCCTTGCCTTGATTGGTGTAGTGATTGAAGTTTTCTTCCTCTTCTTCGGGGTAGGACTCCTCCTCCTCGTATCTTTGGTCGGTACTATCGTCTATAAATGAATACGGGGTACACAATCACCAAACAATATTTAACTACTTCTATTTAGTAAACTAAGGCTCACACTTGATGATTTAGCATCATCACAATCATCCCATGAATTAAAGAACTAGTTTTATTTAGTTTATTTGAGAAAAGTAATTTCTACTCATTGAAATTAATTAAGATTTAATATTATCCAATTAAAATATGGGATCATGTGGACACATGTCATCAACACATATTATAATACATGGGAATGTGATTTAAAGGGTTGGTCACATTTTATAAAGTTTAAGATTATCATTTAATAGATTTAAAGTGACTAGAAATGCCCTAATAGCATTCTTTTGGTACTAGTCCAATGTCACTGCATGCAAACATAGATATTTTTACATATTCAGATAGATATTATCAAATATAATTTTTGAGAGGCAGAATCAACTCAAAAGCTATTATGGTTGATTTTAAAAAAATGTTTAAAGTTGCAAAAGTCTCTGTCTAATTATTTTTGCTATAGAATATCTCTAACTCCAATTGATTTAAATCCAACGCGCTTGGATAGATATTTTAATTAACTTTCTAGAAAATTTGAATCATGCAATTTGGTTAAGTGAAACTCTCTGAATTGATTTTTGAATATGTGGACATAATAGGATTTCAACTAAAAAGGAAAATCATTATTTGAATTTCTAGGCCTGAGCGGGAAAGCTAAACAGGCCGGCCCAGCTGCACTGCACAGCGCAGCGGGCTGCTGACATTCGGGGTCCACCAGTCAGCGACCGTTCTAATGCGAAATAGTATCGGCGAATCTAGACCGTGCGATCAAATTCTAATCTAACGGACGAGCGTCATCGTCGACGACGAACAGCTCCGGCGAGAAATTAACCTAGCACGGTGGTGGGGGTCTCGCAAGGCTCACCTGGGCTCTGGCTAGGGTCGGCCACGGGGGCAATCGACGTGGTAGACGAGGCGAGGCGCAGTCACGGCAGGGTTGGGGTGGTCGGAATCAACGACGCCCTTCTCCTCCAGTAGCGGCGGGCTCCAGTGAAATTCTGGCGCGGTGGTGCTCGCCTTGCTCCGGGGAGAAGTGTGGGAGGTCAGTGAGGAGTGGGGAGTGGAGTGGTGTGAAGAAATGAGGCAGTGGAGGGCTCTATTTATACTGTAGTGAGAGGACCGAGCGGTGCGGCGTGAGCTTGATGGTGGCGTCGCTACATGCGGCTATTGTCGTGGCGGAGGTAGGTGGACGGTGCAGTGCTCCCTGGCGGTTCTTACGGGCATAAAGGCGCGGAGTGGGGCGGCGTGGTTTGGTCGGGAGCGACGGTGTTCTGAGCGGGAGCGGAGGTGTTTGCGGCGGCGTGCAGCAGTTGCGGGTCGCGCGGCCGCGAATAGGGGTGTCTGCTGGGGTGAGGTGATCATGGCGGGCTGGTGCACGCGAGGCGGGGGCAAGGCGCGAGCTGGGTGAGCTGGTCGGGCGCGGCGCACTAGCACGCTATGGACATGGTGCAGAGAGGCGGTGCACGGCGTAGCTAGGGTGGTGCATGGCTCGACTAGGGTCGTGGCCTGGACAGGGGTGGCGGTAGAGTGCGGCGCACCTCCTGGACATCCTGGATGGGCGCGGGGCGGTCTGCTGCGAGCTGGCCATGGTCGGCTAGCGATGACCAAATTCGGGCGGTGCTCCACTGTGCAAACGGTGAAGGGGGAGCTGGTCTGGGTTAGACTTAGGGGGGACAGGGGAGTAAAGAGGGGACCAAATGGTCGACTATTACTGTGCACAACCGTGAAGTTAGGCAGAGTGTTAATCTGTGTAGAGAAGGTGTTTGTGTTAATGGCCGCATGAACTGTACTTTGGAGTTTTTGATTCAAATTTTTTGAGTGGTTTGATCTTAAGCTTGCGTAACTGTTTGCTAGGAGAAGTCAAGGGGAATTGATTTGATAGGTTTTTGAAAAAGTGTGATCTTAACATATGAACTAGATTCGATTTTCAACTGTCCATTTAATTGCTTTGCAAGATGTTTTTGTAAGTTTGTAAATTGGGCCTTGATACACTTTTACTTGGTCTAACAAGGGGTGGAAAGGGGTGGAATTGTTTCTATTAGAAATCTTCTTCTAGGAACACACAAAGTGGCCTAGTGGTTTACTTTTGTCAAAATGACCATTTGGTTTATTTATTCATATTTGATTTCTTTCTCTTTGGATTCTGTTTGCAATTGTCCTAGATGATGTAGCATTCATCCTTATCCCATTTCACATTATTTAGAACAATCAAGCATGGCATATACACTCAATTCTATACTAATGCAAACACACATGCATTCATATTCATTTTCTTAATAAAAGTTTTTGTTAACCCTAAATTGGGTGATTAGAACTTGATAAACTTGATTATAAGTTTTGGGGTGTTACAAACCTTCCCTCCTTAAACAAAATCTCGTCCCAAGATTTAAGAAAAACTAGGAACTAAAGAGATCTGGAAACTCAGTCCTAATGTAATCTTCTCGCTCCCAAGTAGCTTCTTGTTCGATATGTTTGTTCCATTTAATCTTGAGAAACTTGATACTCCGGGTCCTGGTGGTTCTGAAAGCTTCTTCCAAAATACGAATGGGCACTTCACGATACGTCAGATCCTTCTTGATATCTATGGCTTGGTGATCGATGTTCTTGAACACTTTGGTCTTCTTTGGAACTTCTAAGCATTTGCGAAGTAACGAGATATGGAACACATTATGGATGGCTGGCATCTCCTCTGGTAGTTCCAGTTAATATGAGACTTCTCCTCGGCGATTCAAAATTTTGAAGGGTCCAATATATCTGGGGGCTAACTTTCCTTTCAGCTGAAAACGCTGCATTCCCTTCAACGGCGAAACTTTGAGATACACAAAATCTCCGACATTGAAGGTCGGGTCTCTATGTCTCTTGTCGGCATAACTCTTTTGTCTGGATTGGGCTGTCTTGAGGTGCTCTCGGACTTTGTGAACCTTCTCTTCGGCTTCTCGTAGGATGTCGGGTCCAAAAATCTGACTCTCTCCTACTTGCGACCAATTCAAGGGGGTACGACACTTCCTTGCACACATAAATTCAAATGGGGCCATTTGCAAACTGGCTTGATAACTGTTGTTGTATGAGAATTCTGCGAAAGGCAGACAATCTTCCCATTTTGATCCATATTCTAACACACAAGCTCTCAACATATCTTCTAAGATTTGGTTGACTCTTTTAGTCTGTCCATCGGTCTGCGGGTGATAAGTTGTGCTGAAATTCAGCTTGGTGCCTGATGGCCCAAAATATATCGAGCTCGTTGGGGAACCCCAAGAGGAAGGTATGATGAGCACAGCAGCAAGTTTTCCCTTAGTATGAAACCAAGGTTATCGATCTAGTAGGAGCAAGGAAACACCCCAAAGGTGTTGCTAGCTGAATGTTGGCAGGGCGCACTACCGGTGCTAGCAGCAACATGGAGACCTGCACAACACAACCACAGAACTTTGTCCCCAACTTGCGATGAGGTTGTCAATCTCACAGGTTTTGCTAAAAACAAAGGATTAAACGTATCGAGTAGAAGAAAGTAATAGTTTGCAGAAAGTAAACACAAATCAGTAAACAGTTTGTAGATTGAATGTAAAAGAAAGGACTGGGGTCCATAGTTCACTAGAGGTGGCTCTCCTTAAGATAGATAACATGCTGGGTGAACAAATTACAGCGGGGCAATTGACAAACATTGAGAAAGCATACAATCATATACTAATCATCTTGAATCCTTTGAGATTCGATTGGGCATTACAACATTATACATAGACCGCCATCCAACTGCATCTATGACTTAATCCACCTTCAGGTTATCATCCGAACCCCCTCCAATATTAAGTTGCAAGCAGCATATTATTGCATTACAAATTGCGTGTAAAGTAAACAATACGATTGTTCTATGAACAAAGGATTGTTGTTTTCTCCCTAGTAGCAACAACACATCTAGTACCTTAGAGATTTCTGTCACTTCCCCAGATTACCAGAGGCATGAACCCACTATCGAGCATAAATACTAACTCTTGGAGTTGCTAGCATCTACTTGGCCAAGATAGCTACTAACAACGGAAAGCATGCAAGATCACAAATAACAAAGACATGATAGAATCAATAATCAATCTGAAATAGCATCTCAATATCCATCGAATCCCCGCAAACACAACATGCAGAATTACAAATAGATGATCTTGATCATGAACGGAGCTCACAAGATCTAGACATGATAGCACAAAGGTGGAGAACCAGCCATCTAGATACTACATGGACCTGTAGTCCAGAGATGAACTACTCACGCATCACACCGGAGGCTTACATGGTGATGAAGAAGGCCTCCAGGGTGAATTCCCCTCTCCGGCGGTGTGCCAGGAAGAGCTTCAGATCTCTCCTGATCTAGGGATGGAGATGACAACGACTACAAACTCTTTCGTGGATTTTTGATCGGGTACATAGGGTTTCCGTATCAGAGGCAATATATAGGCGGAAGGAGAGGCTGAGGGGGTGCCTGGGGCGGCCAGACCACCCCCTGGCGCGGGCCAGGCCTGGCCGCGCGGCCAGGTGGTGTGGCCGGGTCCCAGCCCCTCTCCGTCTCGTATTTTGGCTCCAGATGTCCCCCAGTGAAATAATAACTATGGCTTTTGTCCCGTCCAAATCCGAGAATATTCATTTTCTGACTTCCTAGAACCAAAAACAGCAGAAAACAGGCAGCTGGCACTGTGGCTCTTGTTAATAGGTTAGTCCAAGAAATCATATAAAAAAGTACTCCAAAGTGTGGATAAAACACAAGAAAGTAGAATAAACCAAGCATGTAACATCAAAAATTATAGATACATTTGCAATGTATCAACATCCCCAAGCTTAACTCTAGCTCGTCCTCGAGTAGGTAAGTGATAAAAAGAAAGAATAATTTTTGAGGTGACATGCACCATCATAAACTTGATCAAAGTATTTGTAAAACATTCAAAGCTGGGATCATAGTACTTTAATCATAACATGAAAGATAAAGTTCTAGCAATAAGACAAAGAAACTATGTTGCAACATGAAAAGGCACAAACAAAAGATTCATGAATAACAACGCTTTGCAAGACGTTTGTTTGTTTCACATAAACAAAACATAGCATAGTGGTATTCAGCTTGTCCCTCATAGA
Source organism: Avena eriantha (assembly GCA_910589775.1). Lineage (NCBI taxonomy): Eukaryota > Viridiplantae > Streptophyta > Magnoliopsida > Poales > Poaceae > Avena > Avena eriantha. The sequence continues at coordinate 307,171,267 of OU342740.1, read as the reverse complement.
GTAAGTTCATAAGAGTGACTAGATACAAATAGTTTAAAACAAGCAATATCAAGTTATGCATCAATAAATTAGTCTTGGGACAATGCACATAGAACTAAGAATGGCCACTATGCTCTCAAAGTAGGTGCATAAAGGTAGAAGGTGGAGACTCAATATAATGGTGGAATAAAGGCCTTCATAGAAGGAAGTAGGGATTCAAGTCTCATAAAGAGCTTCCAAAAATTATGGTACTTATAGCTTTCAGCTCTCATTGCCCCTATCATAAGCATCTTGAAGTGATTAAGGTTAAAGTGAACAAACTATAGTGTACATGCTTGATGAAGTATAAGTTAGAAATCTCATGTCCCTTGAATAGGAGGGCTGCTCCTCATGCTACTCAAGTTTAGTCACCAGTAAGTTCTTGTCATCGTAAGTGCATGTGTATCATAGAGAACCGCCAACAGGGTACCCTTGCCCGATGATATGGAAGAATCCCCATATCAAAATGACAAGGCAAGCAGACAACAAGCATCTCAGCAATCTTCTTATTTACCATGGGAATATGGTGCTTTTTTTCTCTCTTTCCTCTTTTCATAATCTTTTTTCTTTTTCTCTTTTCTTTATCAATATAGGAATCTTTTTTATAAGAAGAATGCTTCATAGACAGCTCATTATGGTTACACTGCAGGTTTCCACCATGTCAGCATGGATTAGACCAGCGGCCCAGGCGTTTCTCTAACACATATACATAACTCCATGGACTTACAAGCTCCCCTTTCATTTCACACCGACAACATCCATAGACAAAAGAGCATGATATCAACTAGGTACAAAGTACCAGTGCAATGTTGAAAGTGTTCCCCATGACAGCGTGGTTCTGCTAATCCCCAACAAATAAGTGCAAGCATATACAACATAGACGACATAATGGTTCAAGTTTATTAAGGGCAAGAAAAGTAAAGTGTTCCATCAAGTTCGTGAGAGCTTTAATCACTAGTTTTCTCATAACAAATTTAATTTGGAAGGTAAACAAAAATATGAATATACTTGGAATAGCATATGCTAATAGGTAGGTATGGTGGACTCTTTGGAATAACTTGGTTTAGGGAGTTGGTTGCATGAGTGGAACTCATACTTGGTTACGGAGGCTAGCAAAAGACTGGGAGCGACAAACTAAGAGAGCAATAATGGCCATAATCATGCAGAGCGACAAAACATCATTGATCAAAGCATAAAGTGATACTACAAGTTGAAAACTAAAGGATCATAAAGGCTATTGTGACTTTGGATAGTCATAACATGGTGTGAGCATGCGCCAAGTTAACCCAAATAAAGCTTCAAAGGAGAATACCACAATACTATGCTTTAATATGCTAAAACAACGCATGATTCATCCAAGGCACATTAAGCAATATCAATTGTTTATAACAAGTCATGATACAAAAAAGAATACTAAGCATAAAGCCAAAACAATACCAAGCATGGCATGAAAAAGCATAGGCCATAGTAAAAAACAAACTCTTTTTACCACTTAAGCATGAGCTTTTCCTACTCTTTTCCAAACCAAACCAAACTATTTGAAAACCAATATATGAAAGAGGGGGTCCAACCAATTTATTCAGAAAACTAAGTAAACAAAGTAAACGAAAAACCAAAACAAAAAACAAAAAAGAAGACGCTCCAAGAACAACACAACTGTGTAAAAAACAATAAAAATGAAGCGTTTGGAAGAAACCTGGGATTTTTATTAATGAAGAAGGGGATGCCTTGAGCATCCCCAAGCTTTGATGCTTGTACTTCTTGGACATTTCTTGGGTGACACACGTGGCATCCCCAAGCTTGAGTTTTAGTCCATCCTTCATCTTATCACTCATTCCTTCCATACACCTAGATTTTTTCCTTCATACAAAACTTCACACAATCTTTATTAGCAACATTAGTGCACTAAAGATAATAGGTCTTTTAGGTTCAGTTATAACAGCAATAAAACTTCCATTAAAACACTAGCTACTGTAGCACTTCCTTCAAAAATCTCAATTCCCCAAAAGAACTCAAAAAGGAACCAACAAGAAGCAAATGCAGAAAATGGCAGAAATCTGTCAAAACAAACCAGCAGGTAAAGACGAATTTTTTCGAAGACCTTCTGTTGCTCAAATCGAAAAGTGTTGATCTAACAAAAGTTAGATAACAACCTGGGGAAGAAGCACAAAAATTAACGCCTCAAAAGGACTTACAGATATTTTACACGAATTTTTATGGTGAAGCATAGAAATCTGTTTCGGGACAGCAACTTTCCCAATCATTACTTCTCTCTCATTAGAGGTTACTCTTGGCACAAAAAGCAAATAAAAAGGATAAGGAGAGTTTATTACTGAGGTAATAACTTCCAAGACTTATCTAAAACTTTTGGGTTATCTCCCAATAAGTACTTTCTTTAACGCCTTTAAGATAGGCATAAGAAGCAAAAAGAATCAAGTGTTCTCAAATGAAGAAGCATTAAGACCAAATTTTGTTTTCATAGGAGAGGCAAAACAAATCTTTCTTCTCTTCTTAGGGAAGTGTTATATACCTTTCTTGAGTGGGAGTTGATATTTAATGGTACCTTCTTTCATATCAATAATGGCACCAACAGTTCTAAGAAAAGGTCTTCCCAAAGTAACAGGACAAGAAGCATTGCATTCAACATCCAAAACATAGAAATCAATGGGGACATAAGCATTGTTAACCATAATAAGAACATCATTAATACTCCCCATGAGTTTATTTTTAGCATTATCATCAAGTGGGACATTCAAATAACAATCTTCAAGTGGTGGCAAATCAAGCATATCATAAATCCTTCTAGGCATAATAGAAACACTACTATCAAGATCACATAAAGCTTTGAAATCAAAGTCATTCACTTTCAAACTAATGATGGGTTCCCAACCATCTTCTTGTTTTATAGGAATAGAAGCTTTATGTTTCATCTTTTCTTCTTTAATTTTTATGAGAGCATTAGTAATGTGTTTTGTAAAGGCCATGTTCATAGCAGTAGCATTAGGACTTTTAGCAAGCTTTTGTAGGAACTTAATAACTTCAGAGATATTGCAACCATCAAGATCAAAATCAAAATTATCATCTAAAGTATTAGAACTATTACTAGCCTCAACACTAGTGGTGGTGATAGTAGAAACACTAATGTTTCTAGCAATTTAATCTTCTCTTTCCCACTTAGCATGTAATTCAGCTAATAGTATAACATTTTCATCAATTCTTACTTGTATGGCATTAGTAGATGCAAAGGGATTATCATTAGTTTCAGGTTTAGCAACCATTTTATTCAAAGAAGATTGAGCTTCAGCCAAAGATGATATATTTCTTTCAGCATTAGAGAGTTTCTCCTCAATAGTTTTATTGAAAGCAGTTTGTTTATTAATAAAGTCTTTAAGTATAACTTCAAGTTCCGAGGAAGCACTCCTATTGTTGTTGTAGGAATTTCCATAAGCATTACCATTGTTGGGAGGATATGGCTTATAATTTTTGTTACCAAAATTATTCCTATAAGCATTATTGCCAAAATTGTTATTTCTTATGAAGTTCACATCAACTTGATCTTCTTGAGCAATCTAAGAAGCTAAAGGAACATTATTTGGATCAATATGGGCTTTCCCATTAACAAGCATAGACATAATAATATCAATCTTATCACTCAAGGACGAGGTTTTTTCAACAGAATTTACCTTCTTACCTTGTGGAGCTCTCTCAGTATGCCATTCAGAATAGTTAACCATCATATTATCCAGAAGCTTTGTTGCAGCACCCAAAGTAATGGTCATAAAGGTACCTCCAGCAGCAGAATCCCATAGGTTCCTTGAAGAATAGTTCAATCCTGCATAAAAGGTTTGGATGATCATCCAAGCAGTTAGTCCATGAGTGGGACAATTCTTTACCAAAGATTTCATTCTTTCCCAAGCTTGAGCAACATGTTCATTATCAGATTGTTTAAACTTCATTATTTCACTTCTCATAGATATAATCTTAGCAGGAGGATAGTATTTTCCAATAAAAGTATCTTTGCACTTAGTCCAAGAATCAATACTATTCCTAGTTAAGGAACTCAACCATTCTTTAGCTTTTCCTCTCAAAGATAAAGGAAACAATTTCAGCTTAATAATATCTCCACCTATATCCCTATGCTTTTGCATCTCACAAAGTTCAACAAAGTTATTTAGATGGGCAGCAATATCTTCATTACCAATACCAGAAAATTGTTCTCTCATAACAAGATTGAGTAAAGCAGGTTTAATCTCAAAGAAAGTAGCTTCAGGAACAGGTGGAGCAATAGGTGTGCTCATAAAATCATTGTTGTTGGTGCTAGTGAAGTCACACAACTTAGTGTTTTCAAGAGTAGTCATTTTTTTTGTGTTTTTGATAAAGAAAACAAACTAGTAAAACTATTTTTTTGTGTTTTTGATAAAGAAACAAGCAAACAAAACGAAAGGAAACTAAGCAAAACAAAAATAACAAAGTAAAGAGATTGGTTATGAGGGACTCCCCTTCTGAAGATGTCCTTGACTCCCCGGCAACGGCGCCAAAAAAAGAGCTTGATGGCCCAAAATATATCGAGCTCGTTGGGAAACCCCAAGAGGAAGGTATGATGACACACCAGCAAGTTTTCCCTCAGTACGAAACTAAGGTTATCAATCCAGTAAGAGCAAGGAAACACCCCAAAGGTGTTGCTAGCTGAATGATGTCTACGCACTTCTATTCTTGTAGACAGTTGTTGGGCCTCCAAGTGCAGAGGTTTGTAGAACAGCAGCAAGTTTTCCCTTAAGTGGATCACCCAAGGTTTATCGAACTCAGGGAGGAAGTGGTCAAAGGTATCCCCTCTTAAACAACCCTGCAATCAAGATACAAGAAGTCTCTTGTGTCCCCAATACACTTGTCAGATGTATAGGTGCACTAGTTCGGCGAAGAGATAGTGAAATACAAGTGGTATGGATAATTATAAGTGGTAACGGTGCTAGAAAATAACTTGATGGCGTGGAATAAACTAAAGGAAAACTGAAATAAAGATGGAAGCAAGCAAGCATGTAATAGATCTAGTAGCAAACGGTGTTTCAATGCTAAGAAACAAGGCCTAGGGATCATACTTTCACTAGTGAACACTCTCATATAAATATCTATCTTTATGATACTACTATTAACTACTCTTCGGTTGGACACTCTAATCCATGGTAGGGCTATAACAGCACACCTCAAAGTAAGCCTTTCCCATCTAGATAACCCAACACTGTCACCTTGAGTACTAGATGGTTCAAACAAACACCACAATTTCATAAAGACATCCAACTCCAAATATAACTCATAACAAGTATTTGTAATCTCTAGCCTAAGTTCCACCATGGTGTGCACACTGTCAACTTCACACACATGGGGAGAGCAGAGATCTATTAAAGCACTTGAGTAGCAAGGTTGATCTATAGATTACAAGCTCATGATCTCAATAAGATCATGCATAGAGAGAGATGAACACATAGCTACCGGTAGAACCCTTAGCCTCGAGAGAGAAATACTCCCTCCTCATCATGGGAATCAGCAACGATGATGGAGATGGTGGTGGAGATCGATGGAGATGGCTCCGGGGGCACGTCCCCGTCCCGGCAGGGTGCCGGAACAGAGACTTTCTGTCCCCCGAATCTCCCCTTCGGTGGCGGCGGCGCTACGGAACTTTTCGTGGGTGGAGGCTTGACGACCTAGGGTTTATGGATCAGGAGGCTCTTATAGGAGAGAGGGGAGACCGAGGGGGTGCCGGAGGGGCCCACACCACCCCCTGGCGTGGCCTGGCCCTCGCCACCAGGTGGTGTGGCCAGCCCCTGGCCCTCTCCGTCTCGTCTTCTGGCTCTGTGAGTTTTCCGGTGAAATAATAACTTTGGCTTTTGTCCTGTCCAATTCCGAGAATATTCATTTTCTGACTTCCCAAAACCCCAAAACAGGAGAAAACAGGCAACTGTCACTGTGGCTCTTGTTAATAGGTTAGTCCAAGAAATCATATGAAAAGTACTCCAAAGTGTGGACAAAACACAAGAAAGTAGATAAAACCAAGCATGTAACATCAAAAATTATAGATACATTTGCAATGTATCAACATGCCCAAGCTTAACTCCTTCTCGTCCTCGAGTAGGTAAGTGATAAAAAGAAATAATAATTTTTGAGGTGACATGCACCATCATAAACTTGATCAAAGTATTTGTAAAACATTGATAGCTGGGATCATAGTACTTCGACATAGCATGAAAGATAAAGTTCTAACAATAAGACAAAGCAACTATGTTGCAACATGAGAAGGCACAAACAAAAGATTCATGAATAACAATGCTTTGCAAGACGTTTGTTTGTTTCACATAAAGAAAACATAGCATAATAGCATTCAGCTTGTCCCTCATAGAGTAGTAAATATAAATGCATAGGACACCTTCAAAGTTCATAAGAGTGACTGATACATTGCAAATGTATCTATAATTTTTGATGCTCCATGCTTGGTTTTATCCACTTTCTGGTGTTTTGTCCACACTTTGGAGTACTTTTCATATGATTTCTTGGACTAACCTACTAACAAGAGCCATAGTGCCAGCTGCCTGTTTTCTGCTGTTTTTGGTTCTAGGAAAGTCAGAAAATGAATATCCTTGGAATTGGATAGGGCAAAAGCCAAAGTGCCTATTTTTCTAGAAGACTCACGGAGCTAGAATACGAGACGGAGGAGGGCCTGGCCACACCACCCCTAGGCGCGGGCTAGGCCTGGCCGCGCCAGGGCATGGTGTGGTGGCCTTAGGCACCCCCTTGGTCTCCCTCTTCGCCTATAAGAAGCCTTCTGACCTAAAAACTCCGGGGGGTTCGACGTTTTTCCACGAAAAGTTCCGCTGCACCGAAAAGCATCTTGAAGTGATTAAGGTTAAAGTGAACAAACTATGGTGTACATGCTTGATGAAGTATAAGTTAGGAATCTCATGTCCCCTGTATACGAGGGCCGCTCCTCATGCTACTCAAGTTTAGTCACCGGTAAGTTTTTGTTATTGTAAGTACATGTGTATCATAGAGAACCGCCAACGGGGTACCCCTTGCCCGATGACACGGAAGAATCCCCATATCAAAATGACAAGGCAAGCAGACAATGAGCATCTCAGCAATCTTCTTATTTACCATGGGAAAATGGTACTTTTTTCTCTCTTTTCTCATATCTCTTTTTTTCTTTTTCTCTTTTTTTTCTCAATATTTGACTCTTTTTTTACAATAAGAATGCTTCATAGATAGCTCATTATGGTTACGCTGCAGGTTTCCACCATGACAACATGGATTAGACCGGCGGCCCAGACGTTTCTCTAACACACATATATAACTCCATGGATTTACAAGCTCCCCTTTTATTTCACACCGACGACATCCATAGACAAAAGAGCATGATATCAACTAGGTACAAACTACAAGTGCAATGTTGAAAGCGTTCCCCATGACAGCATGGTTCTGCTAATCCCCAACATATAAGTGCAAGCATATACAACATAGACGACACAATGGTTCAAGTTTATTAAGGGCAAGAAAAGTAAAGTGTGCATCAAGTTCGTGAGAGCTTTAATCACTAGTTTTCTCATAACAAGTTTAATTCAGAAGGTAGATAAAAACATGAATACAGTTGGAATAGCAAATGCTAATAGGCAGGTATGGTGGACTCTTTGGAATAACTTGGTTTTAGGAGTTGGATGCATGAGTGGAACTCATACTTGGTTATGGAGGCTAGCAAAAGACAGGGAGCGGCCAACTAAGAGAGCAATAATGACCATAATCATGCAGAGCGACAAAACATGATTAATCAAAGCATAAAGTGATACTACAAGTTGAAAACTAAAGGATCATAAAGGCTGTGGTGACTTGAGATAGTCATAACATGGTGTGAGCATGTGCCAAGTCAACCCAAATAAAACATCAAATGAGAATACCACTATACTATGCTTTAATATGCTAAAACAACGCATGATTCATCCTAGGCACATTAAGCAATCTCAATTGTTTATAACAAGTAATGCTATAGCAAATAATACTAAGTATAAAGCCAAAACAATATCAAGCATGGCATGACAGAGCATAGGCCACAGTAAAAACGAGCTCTTTTTACCACATAAGTATGAGCTTTCCTACTCTTTTCCAATCCAAACCAGACTATTTGAAAACCAATGTATGAAAGAGGGGGTCCAACCAAATTATTCAGAAAACTAAGCAAACCAAGCAAACGAAAAACCAAAACAAAAACGAAAAATAATACTCTTTCCAAGAACAACACAACTGTGCATGAAACAATAAAAATGAAGCGTTTGAAAGAAACCTGGGATTTTTATTGATGAAGAAGGGGATGCCTTGAGCATCTCCAAGCTTTGACGCTTGTACTTCTTGGATATTTCTTGGGGTGACACGTGTGGTATCCCCAAGATTGAGCTTTAGTCTATCCTTCATCTCATTACTCATTCTCTCCATGCACCTGAATTTTTTTCCTTCACACAAATCTTCACACAATCTTTATTAGCAACATTAGTGCACTTAAGATAATAAGTCTTTGGGTTCAGTTTCAACACCAATAAAACTTCCATTAAAACACTAGCTACTATAGCACTTCCCTCAAAAAGCTCAATTCCCCAAAAGAACTCAAAAAGGAACCAACAAGAAGCAAATGCAAATAATGGCAGAAATCTGTCAAAACAGACCAGCAGGTAAAGACGAATTTTTTCGAAGACCTTTTGTTGCTCAAATCAAAAAGTGTTGAACTAACGAAAGTTAGAAAACAACCTGGGGCAGAAGCACAAAAATTCACGCCTCAAAAGGACATACATATATTTTATACGAATTTTTACGGTGAAGCACAGAAATCTGTTTCGGGACAACAACTTTCCCAATCATTACTTCTCTCTCATTAGAGGTTACTCTTGGCACAAAAAGCAAATAAAAAAGATAAGGAGAGGTTATTACAGAATGAATAACTTCCAAGACTCATCTAAAACTTTTGGGTTATCTTCCAATAAATACTTTTTTTTAACGCCTTTAAGTTAGGCATGATAGTTTGAGAAGATGCTCACATAGGAAATATGAATTGGAGTAAAAGGGAGCATCAAGAAGCAAATTCAAAGAACATTTAAGTCTAACCCACTTCATATGCATAGGAATCTTGTAAATAAACAAGTCATGAAAGCACAAAACAACAAGTATAGGAAAGCAAAACAAGTGCAACTTTAAGACTTTCAACATAAAGAGGGGAAACTTAATATTATTGAGATGCATAAAACCATGTTTCCCTCTCTCATAATAACTTTCAGTAGCATCATGAAAAACACTAACAATATAACTATCACAAGAAACATTCTTATCATGAGCCACATGCATAAAAGAAGTAATACTCCCCGTATAAACATAGTCATTTTTATTGATTGTAGTGGGAGCAAATTCAACAAAATAGCTATCATTATTATTTTCATCACCATAATCATCAAATATAGGAGGCATATTGTAATCATAATTAATTTCCTCCTCAATAGTAGGTGGACTGAAAATATCATAATCATCATTGCAATCATCATATATTGGAGGTATAGTATCATCATAAGCAATAGAATAGTTATGTTCCAAAGTGTGTTCATTTGTAAACATATCACCACTGGAAGGATCATGGATAGCACTAATAGTATAGCAATTATTAATATCATCATTTTCAGAATTGGTACCGAAGAGATTTTCAATATCAAAGGTAGTGTGCTTTTCCCAATCATGATCACTACTATAGGTAATAGGCATAGGAACATCATCGAGTTCAGACTCATCCATAACTATAATAGGAGCAACATGCTTAGGGGAAAATACCATTTCCTATCTTCTTTTACTCCTACTCTTCTTCTTTTTCTTCCTCTCTTTAGGAGGGAGAGGCTTGAAAGGAAGCTTCTCCATATACCCTGGTTCATTGTTAGAGACAATAGAAGAAACTTTGGAGGATTCCTCCTTTTCATTAATAAGAACAAAACACATATTAGTCCTATCATATTTTGGCAAAACCTCATCTTTTATAATATTATGTATGTAAATATTTGTGTGGCAATTATCAACACAATAAAGATGACAACCATGCAGGACACTATTCATATCAAAAGCACCCATATCTACCAAAGAGGTTTTTCTTGATAACTCTTCACATCCCAAAAATAATGTAAGTTCATCATGCTGATTAGGAGTGATCATGTCATCACATACAAACTTGCAGTACTCATTGGATTAGAAGGGCTATTATTATGGCCTGAGCATTGAAAATTGAAATGACCCACTTCTAAGCAAAGTTCACAAATAAAAGGATAGAGGGCACAAACTTTTTTACCAAGATCATTTAGAGCCCTATACCACGTTCTAGTTTTTTCATTCCTGTGGGTAATACAATATTCTTCTTCAATTTGATTATTCTCACAAGGTCTATGTATTCCGCAAAAAATAACATGCTTATAAGAAGTAGTAATTTCAGAGGTTTGAGCATGTTTATTGCTATCATTAATAACAATTTCATATTCCATGCAAGTGTCTATAAGGCTCATGATACATGTCCCATTTTTATTTAGGAGCATTAATATGAGAAGCAAAGGTTCTATAACAATCAACAAGAATTTGAGGATCAAGACCATATTTAGCACTAAGCTCTTGAAAATCAATAGTTTTAGCAAAAGACTTAATGCAATTATACGCATAGTTTATACCTGGTTCTTTACCTTTGTTGTTATCCCAACCTTCGGTATTGCTTTGAATTGTTTCAAGAAGATCCCAGTTAGCTTTGACCTCCTTACTTGTGAAGGATCCCTCTAAACAAGTATCTAGATAGTCCTTGTAATGTTCTGAAAGCCTTGCATAGAAATTATTAATAACAATATTACTAGGGAGCTCATGAATGGGACATTTGAGCATTAGTGACTTCAATCTCCCCCATGCTTGGGCAATACTTTCTCCATCATGAGGATGAAAATTATAAATGTAATTCCTAACTTTATGAATTTCATGAGAAGGATAAAATTTAGAGTAAAAGATAGATTCAAGTTCCTTCCACTCCAAATGATGAGGATCTTCTAGTAGCTCATACCACTCCCTTGCTTTGCCCTTAAGTCAAATAGGGAATAGCTTCCTCTTAACTTGGTTCATGGAAATACATGCACACTTGAACAACTCGCATAATTCATGCATAAAGAGTAAATGATCACCGGGATGGACAGTTCCATCTCCAAAATAGTAGTTATACATAACACGATCAATAATTCTTGTAGGTATCTTAAAATTATCATTAGAATTACCACATATGGGAGGTAAAGTATCATCAGAGCAAATTTTCTGCTTTAAACTGGGGAAGTAAAAAGATCATTTTCATAAAAACTAAATTCCCCAAGATTAGACGTTTCCATAGCATTAGTAACAAAGGTGTTCAAAAGATTCATACTAATAACATTGCTATTAGCATGCAAAGAAGGTTCCAAGGGTTTTTTAATTTTCTTTTCAAAGAATTCAAGTTCTACATTAGGAAAAATACTAAAAAGCTCTCTAATTTTATTGTCGTTTTCCATTAAGTGTAACTAGTGAAAACAAGAAACAAAAAGACAAAATTGCAGAATCTAAAGGAAATAACTTCGAGCACTCACACCGGAGGATGTGAGTACCTTTTACCTTACCTCCCCGGCAATGGCGCCAGAAAACAGCTTGATGTCTACGCACTTCTATTCTTGTAGACAGTTGTTGGGCCTCCAAGTGCAGAGGTTTGTAGAACAACAGCAAGTTTTCCCTTAAGTGGATCACCCAAGGTTTATTGAACTCAGGGAGGAAGTGGCCAAAGGTATCCCCTCTCAAGAAACCCTGCAATCAAGATACAAGAAGTCTCTTGTGTCCCCAACACACCCAATACAGTCAGGTGTATAGGTGCACTAGTTCGGCGAAGAGATAGTGAAATACAAGTGGTATGGATATAAGACAACAGTGCTAGAAAATAGCTTTATGGCGTGGAAAAGACTAAAGTAGAACTGAAATAAAGATGGAAGCAAGAAAACATGTAACAGATCTAGTAGCAAACAGTGTATCAATGCTTAGAAACAAGGCCTAGGGATCATACTTTCACTAGTGAACACTCTCATATAAATATATTATATTCATGATACTACTCTTAACTACTCTTCGGTTGGACACTCTAATCGATGGTAGGGATATAAAAGCACACCTCAAAGTCTGCCTTCCCCATCTAAATAACCCCACACTGTCACCTTGAGTACTAGATGGTTCAAACAAACACCACAATTTTATAGAAACATCCAACTCCAAATATAACTCATGACAAGTATTTGTAATCTCTAGCCTAAGTGCCACCATGGTGTGCACGCTGTCACTTTCACACACATGGGGAGAGCAGAGATCTAATAAAGCACTTGAGTAGCAACGTAGATCTACTTGATTACAAAGCTCATGATCACAATATGATCACGCATAGAGAGAGAGAGAGATGAACACATAGCTATAGGTAGAACCCTTAGCCTCGAGAGAGAACTACTCCCTCCTCATCATGGGAATCAGCAACGGTGATGGAGATGGTGGTGGAGATTGTAGCATCCCATTTGTGTAACAATTGTAATGCTACTTGGTCTAGTAATACAATGGCTACTTCCTATATTTAATTGTTGCATCATAATTATATCATGCTCATTTCATCATGCCACCTTGCATTTGAGTATCATATAAAACCCTTTTCCATTGGGTTCTTCTCTCATATGCATTATTAATTGTATTTGGCTCTTGATAAATTGTATTTGACTCTTGATAAATGCTTGATGCCCAAATTGAGTTGGGGGCATATCTTTCATTCAACTCCATCACCTTTCTTTGTCACCACCTTATCATTCCACCATTCTAATTACCCATGGGCTTTTATTTTCTTTTGGCTTTTAATCTAGCTCATGTGGGTTGGGATGGATCCAATTCTACTTTCTTTTGCTTGGCCTTTTCTCCACATTTTGGTAATGCATGGGAATCATGCCATGTTATATCATTATTGTTTTCACAAGAATTAAACATGGCATTTAATGGCCATGCATGGGGCATGCAAATCACCACCATTCTATCCTTTGGTTTTGTTTGTATTTTTGGAAATGGAGCATGGGTCCTTGTGAAACCACTCTTGTTGGCTCTTTCTTTATTGCTCTTGCTAACCCTCATCATCTTGATCATGCATCAACAAAACTACCTCCCCATTCCTATTCACCTCTTTGTTTGATCTTGTTTCTTGCCATGTGTACCAAGACCCTCACCTCACTCCATATCCATCTCCTTGTCCTTTTAATCAAAATTTGCAAAATTTCCAAAAAGGTTTATTTTATGAGCTTGCTTAAATCTGCAACAAAACAAAAACAAAACAACCAAATAAATAAAAAGAAAATAACAAGAAAAGCCTCAGCAGCAGCCCACCCCTACCTGGTCGCAGCCCAGCAACAGCTCCGGCCCGCCCTGCTTTTCCTCCTGGGCCGCCCCTCCTCTTTCCCCTGGCCCGTACCCCTTCGCCGTTATCGCCGTCTCCCTCTGTTCCACTTCTCTGTCGCCCCCCTCTCTGCTCAGCGACAGATGGCAGCGGCAGGTGGCCGTCCCCGCCGTCATCCGCGTCAGCAGGCACGCCGAACGCGTGACCTACCGCCCTTATCCTCTCGCGCCGCGCTGCCGAACCCTAGCTTCCCGTCCTCGCTTTCCCTCTCCCTCCTCTCCTGCGTGCCATGGCCACCGATCAGAGCCCCACGACGCCGATTCCGTCCTAGCTGGTGACCGAGGACTCGCCGGGAAGCATCGTCGTGGATCTTGGCGTCGTTCCAGCCTGCTAGGAGGAACCGGACCCGCTCGGAGCTACCCCCTCGTCAGTGAACCGTGCACCACTGCCGCAACCTCGTCGTTCCCCTCCGCTCCGGCCATCCCAGCCCCTGGTTCCCTGGGGAATCGGTCAAGGTGAGCGCCGCCCTTGTTCTCTTCCTTTTCTTTCCCCCATGAGCCGAGCGCCGCCCGAATTAGGCTCCCGCCGGTGATGTGCTCCGCCGACGGGCAGTGCAAGGCCGTGCGCCCCCCTGTTCCTCGAGGTCCTCCGCCCGGTACAGTCCCTCTCCAACGTTCCATCCTGAACGCGATCTGTAGCTGGTAGCACCCTCTCCGCGTTTTGTTTTAGAGGTATCGCGAGATTCACCGTAACGCCGATGCTAGCCTCGCCGGAACTCGCCGACGTCCTCGGGTTGTCGCCGCGGTTCAGAGGACAGGCGACAAGTTCAGTTCGGAGCACGGGTGGCGTTTTCCCGACCCCCCCCCCCCCCCCCCCCCCCGCAACTTTTGTCGATCACGCCCAAGTCCTTCGTAGCCCCAGCAACCCCACGAGTCAGTCCCTGTGTGGTTTTGCAAAAAGGCACCTATAGTTTCCCTGTTCTCCACCGCGCAGGCCTTAGATCCACCACGTGTCGCCTCCAAGTTGGCGACGCACGCGTGTGGCCCCATCATCACCCAGCCCCACCAGTCAACCTCGGTGGCTAGTAAAGCCCCACGTACGAAAAGGGCCGCTGCGCCGCTTTCGCCAGCTCAGCGCCGCGCCGGTTTCGGGCCCGCATGTCAGTGATTGTGGCTAAGTCTGGCTGAGTGTTAAAAATCTGCCTGTTAATCTGTTTTAATAAAAAAATTCACAAATGTTTAAATTCAAATTCAAATCTGTTTTTAAATAACTTTTAAGTTATAAATCCAAATAATACAAATGATATATGTTTTTGAATAAGAAAAATGTGAGGATTTCAAATATGCCATTCAAAATATTATTTGGGCACTTTAAATTTTTCGAGATGATTTAAATTACAAAAAAATACCCTTTCTTAATAAATTAATAACTTTAATTCTATAACTCCAAATTTAACAAATAATATGTCTAAATCGATCAGCGCGATGAGCCCGTTCTATCTATGCATTCCATGTTCTGAATTGAAGCATGCATCATGTCATTATTAAAATTCAGAACTGTTTATGGCATTAAAACTTGACCAAATAAAGAATCAAATGCATTATTCTTGTACCCACACCTCACCCTTGCCATGCTACTTTAATGCCATGTAAATTGTGCATCATTCATCATGGCATGCTTGTTTGCTTGTCGCATTTTATTCATATGATTGTGCACTTTATTTATGTTGGCCCTTGTTTGTTTGGTTCTTCTTCGAATAGATGCCCAGCAGGAGACTTACCAGGAATCACAGGAGTTCTACCCAGATCCATCTCTCGCTTCAACTGAGCTGCCAGGCAAGCACTACCACATGCTTGCATACATATAGTACCTATTGCCTCTATCTTATTCTTGCACCATTGAGTCGCGATTGCATTAAATTGAATCCCAAGTACTTCATAGCCTTTACTTTTAAACCCCACCGAAGCTTGTTCCTCCATCCCATGAGCCATTACTACATGAGTTGTTTGAGCCATGCGAGTCGTAGAAAAGCACGTGTAGGGTATATGAGTGTCTGATGGATAACGAGGTACCTAATCAACTTAACCTGAGTATTAATGGGATAACTAATGAAAGAGGCACCGGTGAGCAATATCTGCTATTTGGTTTTTCATGCTCACTTGTGTCCCGTAGGACCCCGAGTACTTGATTCCTGTTCCTTGACTATTCGCACTATCCACATCCGGGAGGCCTTATGGACCCCCCCTGAGCCAGAGCTTGATTCATTCTTATTTCTTGGGGCCACAATTAGTTTGGGGCTTTATTACTATGCTGTACTTATGCCATGTTACTGCTTTATTTAAGATTGTGCATGGAGCACCTGTACTGTTTTGGATCGCGCCATGTTTTCGCGGTATCGACAAGCCCAGTCACACTTTCGGGTTCCCAGTCGTTTACAACCATCGTCGCAAACCCTGGGTCCGTCTCGGAGCCGGCCAACTTCGTTGCGGGTAGCTTATTGGGGTGGCCCCCTGAAATATTTCTGAATCCTGTGATCACTTTGTCGTGAATGCCTCGTTGGGTTTTGAGTTGGTTTTTCCGAGGTTGATCGAGTGTGTGTTGCTATTTGTGCACCCATGCAGGGTAAATCTTTCTGAAAGCCGTGTCCATGGTTATGGACGACTTGGAGCACCGTTTCTCGATCATAGACAAGTCTAACTAAAGTACCGCTTTTAAATTGACTAAGTACCTGACTAGTAAATAGTGCCATACTCATGGAATGGTTAATAAAACTGCCAATGGATGGGGGTTGTTCGTCCGCTTCCTCGTTGGTAAGCAAGGAGGAGGATGGATCTGTTAATTATACTGTTCTTAATTCACGGACATCCGTCTATCATTGGTTAGGCGGATGGTTAGCGAGTATCTATAGACTTGTTAGTCATTATCTTTTGCTGCAATTGTGTCACCCCAGGTTGTGTCCCCTTTAGAGGCATAAAGACTTGCTGAGTACCCCTAGGGTCTCACACGATAAATTGTTTGATTCAGATGAACAGGTTTACTCGCAAGATGGATACTGGGTGGAGGAGACAGATGATGTTGGCAACGATCACTCGGTGGAGAGATTCCGGGAACGGGGATCCGTGAGATCTGTGGACGGGATGTGTTTATTTATGTGGCATCTTCTGCCGATTTGCTTCTTATCCGTACTCGGATCTTGTTTTCCGCTTCCGCCTGATACTCTGATGTTTGATGTATGAGGAGCTATCCTAAAATATTATCTCTATCTAGGATATTTGAATCTTGCCGTATGGCGTTGCAATATTTCTATTTCTTTTAGATGGAATGGCTCTGAGGACTGTTATATGTGGCTTGCATACATACTCACTTGTGTATGTACTTGATCCCTTCGCCTGCCGATTACGCTGCTCGTTCTTGTCCCGATGCTCTGAAAGTGGTTAGGACGGCCGAAAGGTCTACCGTGAGTGGCCCCGGGCCCCACCGTACTATTTTAACCACTTTCGCTCATCCAGGCATGTAACTAAGAGCGTAATTCACCGAGGTAGTTACAAAGATCGATGGAGATGGCTCCGGGGGCACTTCCCCGTCCCGGCAGGGTGCCGGAACAGAGACTTTCTGTCCCCCGAATATCCCCTTCGGTGGCGGCGGCGCTGCGGAACTTTTCATGGCTGGAGGCTTGACGACCTAGGGTTTATGCATTGGGAGGCTCTTATAGGCGAGAGGGGAGACCGAGGGGGTGCCAGAGGGGCCCACACCACCCCCTGGCGTAGCCTGGCCTGGCCCGCGCCACCAGGGGTGTGTGGCCAGCCCCTGCCCCCTCTCCGTCTCATCTTCTGGCCTCGTGAGTCTTCCGGTGAAATAATAACTTTGGCTTTTGTCCCGTCCAATTCCGAGAATATTCATTTTCTGACTTCTTGAAACCCAAAAACAGCAGAAAACAGGCAGCTGGCACTATGGCTCTTGTTAATAGATTAGTCCAAGAAATCATATGAAAAGTACTCCAAAGTGTGGACAAAACACAAGAAAGTAGATAAAACCAAACATGGAACATCAAAATTATATATACATTTGCAATGTATCACTGAACATTGGCAGGGCGCACTACCGGTGCCAGTAGCAACGTGGAGACCTGCACAACACAACCACAAAACTCTGTCCCCAACTTGCGATGAGGTTGTCAATCTCACTGGTTTTGCTGAAAACAAAGGATTAAATGTATCGAGTGGAAGAAAGTAATAGTTTGTAGAAAGTAAACACAAAGCAGTAAACAGTTTGTAGATTGAATGTAAAAGAAAGGACCAGGGTCCATTGTTAACTAGAGGTGGCTCTCCTTAAGATAGATAACATTCTGGGTGAACAAATTACAGCGGGGCAATTGACAAACATCGAGAAAGCATACAAGCATATACTAATAATCTTGACTCCTTTGAGATTCGATTGGGCATTACAATATTATACATAGACTGCCATCCAACTGCATCTATGACTAATACTCCACCTTCAGGTTATCATCCAAACCCCCTCCAGTATTAAGTTGCAAGCGACAGATTATTGCATTACGAATTGTGTGTAAAGTAAACAATACGATTGTTCTATGAACAAAGGATTGTTGTTTTCTCCCTAGTAGCAACAACACATCTAGTACCTTAGAGATTTCTGTCACTTCCCCAGATTACCAGAGGCATGAACCCACTATCGAGCATAAATACTAACTCTTGGAGTTGCTAGCATCTACTTGGCCAAGATAGCTACTAACAACAGAAAGCATGCAAGATCACAAATAACAAAGACATGATAGAATCAATAATCAATCTGAAATAGCATCTCAATATCCATCGGATTCCCGCAAACACAACATGCAGAATTACAAATAGATGATCTTGATCATGAACGGAGCTCACAAGATCTAGACATGATAACACAAAGGAGGACAACCATCCATCTAGCTACTACATGGACCCGTAGTCTAGAGATGAACTACTCACACATCACACCGGAGGCTTGCATGGTGATGAAGAAGGCCTCCAGGGTGAATTCCCCTCTCCGGTAGGGTGCCGATAAGAGCTTTAGATCCCTCCCGATCTAGGGATGGATATGACGGCGGCTACAGACTCTTTCGTGGATTTTTGATCAGGTACTTAGGGTTTCCATATCAGAGGCAATATATAGGCGGAAGGAGAGGCCTTAGGGGTGCCTGGGGCGGCCAGACCACCCCTTAGCGCGGGCTAGGCCTGGCCGCGTGGCCAGGTGGTGTGGCCGGGTCCCAGCCCCTCTCCGTCTCATATTATGGCTCCAGATGTCCTCGAGTGAAATAATAACTTTGGCTTTTGTCCCGTCCAATTCCGAGAATATTTATTTTCTGACTTCCTGGAACCAAAAACAGCAGAAAACAGGCAGCTGGCACTATGGCTCTTGTTAATTGGTTAGTCCAAGAAATCATATGAAAAGTACTCCAAAGTGTGAACAAAACACAAGAAAGTAGAATAAACCAAGCATGGAGCATCAAAAATTATAGATACATTTGCAATGTATAAGTGCCTAATCCTTCTTGGACTTTCTGCCAAAATCTTGAGGTAAACTAGGTTCCTCGATCCAATACTATGGTCTTGGGGGTTCCATGCAAACTGACAATTCTAGCAATGTACAGCTCTGCTAGCTTCGAACTCTGGTAGGTTGTCTTGATAGGTATAAAATGGGCTACCTTGGACAGTCTATCAACTATGACCCAAATAGAGTCATTTCCCCTACTAGAAGTAGGCAAACCGGTCAAAAAGTCCATTCTGACAGAATCTCATTTCCATTCCGGAATTTGCAATGGTTGCAAAATTCCTGTGGGTCTCTGATGTTCCGCTTTGACTCTCTGACAGATATCCCACTTGGCTATATAGCTTCCGATTTCTCTCTTCATCTTGTGCCACCAAAATTGCTCCTTCAAATCTTGATACATCTTTGTTCCTCCGGGGTGGATAGAATAAAGAGTATCATGAGCTTCCTGCATGATAACTTGCTTCAGTTCCGAATCTGCTGGCACACAGATACGTCCTTTGTACCACAAAACTCCTTCTTCATCTTCGGTAAATCTAGGTACCTTTCCTATACCAATACGACGTTTGATTCCGTCGATACTTGCATTTCCCTTCTGGACCTCTTTGATTTGGCTAATCAAAGTGGGTTGAAGTTCAATGCTAGCTAAAAATCCTTTGCTAATAAGCTCTGTTCTAAACTGCTCCAACTCTTCATGCAAACTTGGCTGGGCTTCTTTGATCATGGTGTTTAATCTACATGGCAATCTGCTAAGAGCATCCGCTACCACATTGGCTTTGTCGGGGTGATAGTGAATATCAAGGTCATAATCCTTGATTAACTCTATCCATCTCCTTTGCCTCATATTCAGCTCCTTCTGAGTGAAAATATACTTCAAGCTCTTGTGATCCGAATAAATCTCACAGCGGTTACCCATAAGGTAATGACGCCATGTCTTCAAGGCTAAAACTATAGCTGCTAGTACAAGATCATGGGTAGGATAGTTTTGCTCATGCTGCTTCAGTTGTCGAAACACGTACGCTATGACTTTGCCTTCTTGTATACACTATAATATGATGGCAAAAACTCTCCAAGCAGGGGTAGAAGATGAGGTCAAAAACCCTCCATTGAGATTATATGAAAGAGTGAGGGAGTGAGTATGCAGCTGTAAGCTGTCAAAAATAAAAAAAAATAGGTGATGAGTGGAAAGAAGCAAAAAAGTGTCAAACAAGAATGACAAAAAGAATCAGTTAATGGGAGTCAATGGAACCAAAAACTAATGATGAACTATGGTTCAAACATAAACTTAAGGTATAGTGTTTGGAAGCTAGATGTGTCATGTGCATGATATTCCTGCTTACCAGCCTTATACAATCATCCCTCTATTGCCTTTATTCTGACCATAGGACCATCCACTATATATATATATATATATATATATATATCTTTTATGCGAAGAATTTAAACATTGTCTAGACATGTATGGAGCTTATGAGAAGTATCACTTTAAGACCTATTTGTTTCTTGATACTCTTTAATGAAGGACCCATTTAAATTTTTTGATACTTGCTAGCTAAAATAGGCAAAAAAAAACTACAAAATCCATGTTTAGTTTTATCACCTTCATGCTCGAGGACGAGCATGGGTTAAGCTTGGGGATGTTCATGCATGTAAAATATATACATAAATTTAGTAGTTTATTGTGTTAAAAATATTATTATTTTGCAACTTTATTATATTCATTACTAACCTACTAATAGTTTAGATAGTGGACAAGTTCTTGATTTTCACTTTGTTGTGTAGCAAACACACAAATATAGAACGAAACTGTTTATTATGGTAAAATTCGGAGTTTTTTGAAATCTGTCCCTGCAGAACACTTTTTCAAAGATAGCCACACAATGCCCTAAAGACGGCCCCCAATGGAAAAATTAAAAGCATGAAAGTTGTTGCAAATTTTCTTCTGATCATTATAGACATAATATTTTCCTTATAGTACTATGAAAGGCCAAACCAGATCCCATTTACTACGGAGTACGAGAGTAGTTTCGGGACTCCAAAAGTTTGTGACGTAATCAGGAGTAAATAATAGCGCTAGATTATTTCGGCTCAAACTGCTATCCAGATCATCCATATTCTTTTCTGCCATAGGATAGATGCCGAGAAGGACACACTACGATGTTGCAACGAAGTCCTGCTATCCCATGAGGCAGATCCGGCTATCGGCTAGGGCGAAAGATTCTATACCGCGGACGTGTGTACCGCGTGCCGTCATACCCCGCGTCGCTGGACGATGGGCCACGCGCGTGACATGGGCCCATCGTTAGCGTATGCGGGCAAGACTATGCTCTTTGAGAGGCGTTTCCAGCGCGATACTCCTCCGCACCCGCCGGGTTCTGGGGTCAACCCAGAGAAAACATGGTAACGTGAGCCCATGCCTATTGCGGACTCTCACGGACATGGGGCCCAACGAAAGAGGACATGGGACCGTAAGACCTGATCGGCCACGTATTCTCGCGGACATGGGGCCCGCCCATTGCGGACGTGGCGTCGTAAGCCCATGTCGTCCACGATTTCTCGCGTACGCGGGTCCTGTATATAGACGACGTGGCGTCGTAAGGCCATGCTGGACGCGGTTTATCGTGTACGCGGGGCCCATCTAGACACGACGTAGAACCATAGACTATAGCTAGCTGCAGTTTGTTGCCGCGGAGGGGCCCACTAATATCCGATGTGGCATCGTACGTCCTAAATGGGCGCACTTCCTTGCGGTCGAGGGCCGAACTGGTAGCATAGACTGTAGGTGTCAACGGTTTATCGCGGATGGTAGCACAGCTGGTAGCCTAGACTGTGCCGTGAAAATCCGTTCGGTCTATGTTGGTCCTATAGTTTAAACCTCACGCTTCCCTTGTCTATATAAACGTCTTGTGGTGTCTCTTTTTCGGCATTCTGTCAAATATTTATTTCCATAACATGCTTCTAAAGGCTTGGCTTCTTGCGCCCTTCTTCTTTCGTAGAGCTCTCTGGTTCCTCCGGTTGAGATTCGAGTGGAGCAGGGTGTGGTTGTTCGACCTTGCGATACATTCCACCTCGCAGCCTCCCTTCAGCTCTTCGGCTTTAGGCACCCTGATGCTACCGCTTAGCGCATTCTTTCATGCGGTTTTGGTGTCTATTCATTGCGGCTTGGTGGCCCTTCATGGCCGGTAGGTTCCAGTCATCTCTAGTTCCTTCGTCTCGCCAACATCGCCCTGACGAGGAGACACTTTTCTAGATGATGCCTCCCGTGTAGGCCATCTCTAGAGAAGCGCCTCTTGCTGTGTTTTTGGTCTCCGCTCTGGCGTCCTTCTTACCAAGCGTCACCGCCTCGCCAGGTGACTGTGTATTTCGATGCTCCTCCATTCGGCATCGTGCTTACCAGATGTCGACGCTTCACCGTGAGCCTGTGGTGACGTTGTGCCTTCGACACGGACGAGAAGGCCTAAGTCTACGAAGGAGGAGGTCTCGTCCCAAACAAGGAAGGCATGATACATAGTGTAGTCCTGATTAGTCTGCTCAAGCGTGTATGAAAGTCTGTATTTTCATTTTTTGGTTCTACTGTCGTCTTTAGCATTGGGTGTTTCCCTAGCTATGTAATCTCATGTATAACTAGGTGTATGCTATAATAGTTATTTGTATTGTGTTATATGTTTTTTATTTTCTGTCGTGTCTTCCGTGGTGTGTTTTGCCATGAAATCGTTATGTGGTATCAAAGTCTGCTTCCTATTGTATAATACACGCATTTTTATGAGGTAATAACTATGCGTCTTTGGAACCGTCGCTTGCATGTGTTAAAAAAATGGTGTTGGACACCTACAGTCTTCTCGCCTATCTTCTCGACAAGATGAAACTCTTGATCACAAACTATAAGTCATACACGAGCCATGTAGTCTTTTTCAACGTGTCGTTGTTTCAGTTCCGTCCATGGTCTAAAAATCATCAGCTTTATTTATTGTCATCGGTACTTAGTATCTGGACGATATCTTTAGCCCTTCACGTCTATCACGTACGTTCACTCTGCCGGTATGTGCTCTCGCATGTAATAAAACCTTCTTCGTATGCGATACATGATGTTTAATGCCATGTCACGCTAGATTTTGCGATGTTGCTTCGATGCCGCAGATCTCTCGGCGTATTCTTCACCGTGACATGCTTTGTCACAGTTAACCAGGTATACAACCCGTGTCACGTGTATATCTTTATCTCATCTATCTTCTTGCTATTTATGCGTGTCTCATGGGTTCCTGATATGCCTCTTCGCCTTTTTATATTCCCAGTTCCCATGATGGCACCTCCGACTGGCAGCGCGAGACGAGCGGGCGTGCGTGTTTCTACTTCGGCCAACACCATTGTCTCTTCTGTTCCTCGATATGTTGCACACGTTCAACCCATACCGCTTCAGGTTCATTTCATCTGATTTGTCGCGTCAGACGTCGCCATCAGACGCGGTGCACCAGTACTTCTCTACTGCTACCAGGACAGGGCAGTGACGAGGACCCGCCGTGGTTTCATCTTTGTGAGCACGAACATATTGACCGCGCGTGGGAGGAAAAAGATGCGGACGAGGAGGAGGATGCCGTGAAAAATGCTCACGGCGTGGAAGCCTCTAAGGAAGCATCATGGGAAGCCGTCCACGAAGAGCGTATGCATGCGACCGAGGCTGCGTCTTTGGCTACAGCGGCCACCGAATAAATCTGTAGTACTGCCGATGCAGATATTTTAGCGGTGGGTATTGCTCTGTCTGGGGATCAGGCGGTCTCGAAATCTTCGCCTCTAGACGAGAAGGACCACCCAAATCATGAGTCATTTTGGGATAACCTGATGTTGGACTCCGACGATGAATATGATCTGAAAACCAGTGTGTCTACATACAATTTAACATGGTTTTATATTCTAATAATTTATACGAATAATGAATAATATTTACTTTTTATCTTTACATATTATTTTTCGTCTAGAGTTTTACCTAGATTGTGTCTACCTAGGAGTTGTCCCCCAATATCATGTTAGCTATTAAAACTGTTGGAGGAATAACGACTTGTATTCTAGAGGGGCCAAAGCCTATAATATATAGTATATGTACATGTGTAAATATGCAGGAAACCCCCTAATCTAGTAGGGAAAAATACAATATACAAATATCTCTCTAACACCCCCCCTCAAACTCATGGGGATCCACAACACTGAGTTTGGAGAGAGAGAAACTATATTGTGCTCTAGTCTGGGCCTTCATAAAGAAACCTGCCAACTGTAGCTCTGAAGGCACATACTGGAGCGCAATAACCTGACCCTGCACACTTGCACGGACAAAAGAAGCATCAACACCAATATGCTTGGTAAGCTCATGCTTTACCGGATCACGTGCAATACTGATAGCACCTGTATTGTCAGACAAGAGAGTAGTCGGTGTCGTAACAGAGACACCAAAATTAGCAAGTAACCACCGCAACCAAGTCACCTCAGCAGTCAAAAGAGCCATAGCGCGCAACTCAGCCTCTGCACTCGAATGGGAAACTGCAGTCTGTTTCTTCGTCTTCCATGCAATAAGAGAACCACCAAGAAACACACAGTAAGCAGAAAGTGAGCGGCGATCCGAAGGATCACTAGCCCACGTAGCATCAGAGTAGGCCTGGAGCTGTAAGGAGCTAGAACGGGGGAAGCATATACGACGTGTGCTTGTACCACGAAGATAGCGAAGAACACGAAGGAGGTGACTATAATGAACCGAAGTAGGAGCAGATACAAACTGACTCAGAATATGAACATGATAAGAGATATCTGGGCGAGTGACAGCAAGATAAACAACACTCCCAACAAGATGACGATAGCATGTCGGATCGGAGAGAGGATCACCATCAGAAGCACGGAGCTGAACATTGAGCTCCATAGGAGTCTCAACAGTGTGCTCATCACCAAGAGCAGCACGAGCAAGGAGATCCTGGATATACTTTTCCTAGGAGATATAAAATCTATCAGAAATGGAGAAAACCTCAATCCCAAGAAAGTAGCGAAGAGGACCAACACCAGTCGTAAGAAACTGCTCACGAAGACGGGCCTTAACAAAAGCAATATACTCAGAATCATCACCGGTGATGATCATGTCGTCAACATAGAGGAGTAGAAGAGTGCGCCCACGAGGAGAAGTGTGAACAAACAGGGCAGGATCATGAGGACTAGGGGAGAAATCAGCAGTAGTCACCATAGAGGCGAAGCACTCAAACCAGGCACGAGGAGCCTGTTTCGGGCCATAAAGAGAGCACCGAAGACGACAAACCATGCCATCAGGGACGGAGTACCCTGGAGGGGGCTGCATGTAAACCTCCTCACGCAACTCACCATTGAGAAATGCGTTCTGAACATTAAGCTGAGACACAGACCAGTGGCGAATGGAGGCCACGACAGAAGAGTACGCACAGTGGTCATATGAGCCACCAGAGCCGATAGCCCTTATGCTCATCACTATATCCAAGAAAAGCACACTCAACAGATTGAGCGGTCAGTTTGGTGCGGTCACGAGGGGCAAGAAGAACATAGCAAACACAACCAAACAACCGAAGCACCGAGTAATCAGGCGAATGACCAGAGAGACGTTCGAGAGGAATACCACCCTGCAAAGTGGCAGAGGGTTGAATATTGATAAGATATGTTGATGTAGAAACAGCCTTAGCCCAAAAATGAGGGGGAAGGGAAGCAACGATCATCATTGCATGAGCAGTCTCAAGAAGATGGCGATGCTTATGCTCAGCCACGCCATTCTGAGCATGCACACCTGGACAAGAGAAGTGAGCAAGGGTGCCCTGCTTAGCCAGAACACCATGCAGGTGCTTGGAGATATACTCACCAGCAGAGTCGGCATGAAACATGCAGGTCGGTGTAGAGAACTGAGTAAGAACCATCGATGTAAAGCGCTTATATATGGACAGAACCTCACTATGATTAGACATAAAATACAGCCAAGTATAGCGAGAGAAATCATCAATAAAAATGATATAATATTGATGGCCCCCTTTCGAAGCAAAAGGAGCCGGACCCCAAACATCAGAGTGTACTAAATCGAAAGGTCGCTGAGATATAGACTCAGTAGTAGGATAAGGTAACTGAACCTGTTCACCTAGCCTACAACCCTGACACTTTAACGAAACACCTCCTGAGACAGACCCTAGAAGACCATGACGAACTAATGATGATAGCCGAGAGCCACAAAGGTGACCAAGACGATGATGCCACTATTGAAAAGATCCGGTAGCAGAGGCGACAACAGCAGGAGAACTGGCAGACGACGTAGCAGCGGAAGGAACACGAAGCCAATCTAACTCCCAAAGCCCCTGAGAATCACGAAGGCGAGGGCCAGCCCCAACCAGAGCCTATGTGCGACGGTCCTGAATAGAACAAGAATCAGCATCAAGAATTACATGACAACCAGAGTCAGTAAGCTGGCTAGCAGAAAACAAGTTCATGGTAAGATGAGGAACATGAGAAATATCAGGAACAAAAAAGGAAGAAGTGGAAAGAGTGCCGCGACTAGAGACAGAAAGAGGAGTGCCCATCGGCGGTGAGAACACTAAGAGGCGAGTCAAGAGGTCGAATAGAAGACAGAGTGGAAGAATCAGAAGTCATATGAAAAGAAGCTCTAGAATCTAAAACCCACGACAATGTACCTGACTGTGTGGATGGTGGTGGTATTGTAGTGCCAGAAGAATCAGTCACAGAGCCAACAGTACCTGTCGAAGAAGAGCCTGTAGCAGCGAGCATCCTCTTGAGCCGCAGAATGTCCTGGCCAGTGAACTCAACCGGAGAGGAGCCAGAAGGAGCACGAGGTCTGGAAGAAGCAGATGACTTCTGCTGACGTAGATCTCGCTCCTTCGTATAGCAGCGAGACTCAGAGTGGCCATCCGCGTCACAGTAGGTGCAGTGATAGCGTGGACGACCCTGTCCACGACTCTGGCCACGACTCTGGCCCTGACACTGGGGAGTGGGTAGTAGTGGAGCAGTGGACCGCGAGGGCGGCGGGGGAGCGGGTGATGTCTACGCACTTCTATTCTTGTAGACAGTTGTTGGGCTTCTAAGTGTAGAGGTTTGTAGAACAACAGCAAGTTTTCCCTTAAGTGGATCACCCAAGGTTTATCGAACTCAGGGAGGAAGTGGTCAAAGGTATCCCCTCTCAAGCAACCCTGCAATCAAGATACAAGAAGTCTCTTGTGTCCCCAACACACCCAATACACTTGTCAGGTGTATAGGTGCACTAGTTCGGCGAAGAGATAGTGAAATACAAGTGGTAATGGTGATAGAAAATAGCTTGATGGCGTGAAAGCGACTAAAGGAAAACTTAAATAAAGATGGAAGCAAGCAAACATGTAATAGATCTAATAGCAAACGGTGTTTCAATGCTTAGAAACAAAGCCTAGGGATCATACTTTCACTAGTGAACACTCTCATATAAATATCTATCTTTATGATACTACTCTTAACTACTCTCTGGTTGAACAATCTAATCGATGGTAGGGCTATAACAGCACACCTCAAAGTAAGCCTTTCCAATCTAGATAACCCCACACTATCACCTTGAGTACTAGATGGTTCCAACAAACAACACAATTTCATAGAGACATCCAACTCCAAATATAACTCATAACAAGTATTTGTAATCTCTAGCCTAAGTGCCACCATGGTGTGCACGCTGTCACTTTCACACACATGAGGAGAGCAGAGATCTATTAAAGCACTTGAGTAGCAAGGTAGATCTATATATTACAAGCTCATGATCACAATATGATCATGCATAGAGAGAGAGAGATGAACACATAGCTACCGGTAGAACCCTTAGCCTCGAGAGAGAACTACTCCCTCCTCATCATAGGAATCAGCAATGGCGATGGAGATGGTGATGGAGATCGATGTAGATGGCTCCGGGGGCACTTCCCCATCCCGGCAGGGTGCCGGAACAGAGACTTTCTGTCCCCCGAATCTCCCCTTTGGTGGCGGCGGCGCTGCGGAACTTTTCGTGGCTGGAGGCTTGACTATTTAGGGTTTTTGCATCGGGAGGCATCTTATAGGCGAAGAGGCAAGGTCGGTGGGCGGCCAGGGGTCCCACACCATGCCCTGGCGCGGCCTAGGCTGGCCCGCGCCAAGGGGGGTGTGGCCACCCTGTGGCCCCTCTCCGAATCTCCTTCTGGCTCTGTGAGTCTTCCGGGAAAATAGTAACTTTGGCTTTTGTCCCGTCCAATTCCGAGAATATTCATTTTCTGACTTCCTGGAACCAAAAACAGCAGAAAACAGGCAACTGGCACTATGGCATCTTGTTAATAGGTTAGTCCAAAAAATCATATGAAAAGTACTCCAAAGTTGGAACAAAACACAAGAAAGTGGATAAAACCAAGCATGGAACATCAAAAATTATAGATACATTTGCAATGTATCAACATCCCCAAGCTTAACTCCTGCTCGTCCTCGAGTAGGTAAGTGATAAAAAGAAAAAATAATTTTTTAGGTGACATGCACCATCAAGACTTGATCAAAGTATTTGTAAAACATTCAAAGCTGGGATCAAAGTACTTCAATCATAACATGAAATACAAAGTTCTAGCAATAAGCAAAGAAACTATGATGCAACATGAAAAGGAACAAACAAAAGATTCATGAATAACAATGCTTTGCAAGACGTTTGTTTGTTTCACACAAAGAAAACATAGCATAATAGTATTCAGCTTGTCCCTCAAAGAGTAGCAAATATAAATGCATAGGACACCTTCAAAGTTCATACGAGTGACTAGATACAAATAGTTTAAAACAAGCAATATCAAAGTATGCATCAATCAACTAGTCTTGGGACAATGCACATAGAACTAAGAATGGCCACCATGCTCTCAAAGTAGGTGCATAAAGATAGAAGGTGGAGACTCAATATAATGGTGGAAGAAAGGCCTTCATAAAAGGAAGTAGGGATTCAAGTTTCATAAAGAGCTTCCAAAAATTATGGTACTTATAGCTTTCAGCTCTCATTGCCCCTATCATAAGCATCTTGAAGTGATTAAGGTTAAAATGAACAAACTATGGTGTATATGCTTGACGAAGTATAAGTTAGAAATCTCATGTCCCTTGAATACAAGGGCCGCTCCTCATGCTATTCAAGTTTTGTCACCGGTAAGTTCTTGTCATCGTAAGTACATGTGTATCATAGAGAACCGCCAACGGGGTACCCCTTGCCCGATGATACGGAAGAATCCCCATATCAAAATGACAAGGCAAGCAGACAACGAGCATCTCAGCAATCTTCTTATTTACCATGGGAAAATGGTGCTTTTTTTCTCTCTTTCCTCTTTTCATATATCTGTTTTTTTCTCTTTTTCTCAATAGTTAACTCTTTTTTTATAAGAAGAATGCTTCATAGACAGCTCATTATGGTTACGCTGCAGGTTTCCACCATGTCAGCATGGATTAGACCGGCGGCCCAGGCGTTTCTCTAACACATATACATAACTCCATGGACTTACAAGCTCCCCTTTCATTTCACACCAACGACATCCATATACAAAAGAGCATGATATCAACTAGGTACAAGTATCAAGTGCAATGTTGAAAGCGTTCCACATGACAGCATGGTTCTGCTAATTCCCAACAAATAAGTGCAAGCATATAAAACATAGACGACACAATGGTTCAAGTTTATTAAGGGCAAGAAAAGTAAAGTGTGCCATCAAGTTCGTGAGAGCTTTAATCACTAGTTTTATCATAACAAGTTTAATTTGGAAGGTAAACAAAAGCATGAATATACTTGGAATAGAATAAGCTAGTAGGTAGGTATGTTGGAATCTTTGGAATAATTTGGTTTAGGGAGTTGGATGCATGAGTGTAACTCATACTTGGTTGTGGAGGCTAGCAAAAGACTGGGAGCGACAAACTAAGAAAGCAATAATGGCCATAATCATGCAGAGCGACAAAACATCATTGATCAAAGCATAAAATGATACTACAAGTTGAAAACTACAGGATCATAAATCCTTATGGTGACTTGGGATAGTCATAACATGGTGTGAGCATGCGCCAAGTCAACCCAAATAAAGCATCAAAGGAGAATACGACAATACTATGCTTTAATATGCTAAAACAACGTATGATTCTTTCAAGGCACAATAAGCCATCTCAATTGTTTATAACAAGTCATGCTACAGCAAATAATAGTAAGCATAAAGTCAAAACAATATCAAGCATGGCATGATAAAACATAGGCCACAGTCAAAAACAAGCTCTCTTTACCACTTAAGCATGAACTTTCCTACTCTTTTCCAATCCAAACCAAACTATTTGAAAACTAATGCATGAAAGAGGGGGTCCAACCAATTTATTCAGCAAACTAAGCAAACCAAGAAAACCAAAACCAAAACCAAAACGAAAAAAGACGCTCCAAGAACAACACAACCGTGCATGAAACAATAAAAATAAATCGTTTGGAAGAAACTTGGGATTTTTATTGATGAAGAAGGGGATGCCTTGGGCATCTCCAAGCTTTGACGCTTGTACTTCTTGGATATTTCTTGGGGTGACACGCGTGGCATCCCCAAGCTTGAGCTTTGGTCCATCCTTCATCTCATTACTCATTCCTTCCATACACCTGAAATTTTTTCCTTCATACAAAATTTCACACAATCTTTATTAGCAACATTAGTGCACTCAAGATAATAAGTCTTAAGGTTCAGTTTTAACACCAAGTAAACTTCCATTAGAATACTATCTACTGAAGTACTTCCCTCAAAAAGCTGAATTCCCCAAAACAACTCAAAAAGGAACCAACAAGAAGCAAATGCAGAAAATGGTAGAAATCTGTCAAAACAGACCAGCAGGTAAAGACGAATTTTTTCAAAGAGCTTATGTTGCTCAAATCAAAAAGTGTTGAACTAACGAAAGTTAGATAACAACCTGGGTCAAAAGCACAAAAACGCATGCCTCAAAATGACGTACAGAGATTTTACACGAATTTTTATGGTGAGGCACAAAAATCTGTTTCGGGACAACAACTTTCCCAAGCATTACTTCCCTCTCATTAGAGGTTACCCTTGGCACAAAAAGCAAATAAAAAGGATAAGGAGCGGTTATTACTGAAGTAATAACTTCCAAGACTCATCTAAAACTTTTGGGTTATCTCCCAATAAGTACTTTTCTTTAACGTTTTTAAGTTAGACATGATAGTTTAAGAAGATACTCACATAAGAAATATGAATTGAAGTAAAAGAGAGCTTCAAGAAGCAAATTCAAGACTTTCAACATAAAGAAGGGAAACTTAATATTATTGAAATGCATACAACCATGTTTCCCTCTCTCATAATAACTTTCAGTAGCATCATGAATAAAATTGACAATATAACTATCACATAAAACATTCTTATCATGAGCCACATGCATAAAAGAATTAATACTCTCCACATAAACATAGTCATTCTTATTAATTGTAGTAGGAGCAAAATCAACAAAATAGCTATCATTATTCTTCTCATCACCATTATCATCAAATATAGGAGGAATATTGTAATCATAATTAATTTTCTCCTCAATAGAAGGTGGACTGAAAATATCATATTCATCATTGTAATCATCATATATTGGAGGCATGGTATCATCAAAGTAAATTTTCTCCTCCGTGCTTGGGGGACTAAAAAGATCATTTTCACCAAAACCGGCTTCCCCAAGCTTAGACTTTTCCATAGCATTAGTAATAATGGTGTTCAAAGAATTCAAACTAATAACATTGCTATTAGCATGCAAATAAAGTTCCATAGGTTTTTTAATTTTCTCTTCAAACACTTCATGTCCTAACTCAAGATAAATACAATAAAGCTCTCTAATTTTGTTGTTGTTTTCCATTAAGCCTAACTAGTGAAAACAAGAAACAAAAAGACAAAATTGCAGAATCTAAAGGGAATAACTTCGAACACTCATACCGGAGGATGTGAGTACCTTTTACATTACCTCCCCGGCAACGGCGCCAAAAAATAGGCGTTTGCCGTGGGAGGTTCTTCTTCTTTAATCCTCCGGTGTGAATACCTTTTACCTTACCTCCCCGACAACGGCGCCAGAAAATAGCTTGATGTCTACGCACTTCTATTCTTGTAGACAGTTGTTGGGTCTCTAAGTGCAGAGGTTTGTAGAACAGCAGCAAGTTTTCCCTCAAGTGGATTATCCAAGGTTTATCGAACTTAGGGAGGAAGTGGCCAAAGGTATCCCCTCTCAAGCAACCCTGCAATCAAGATACAAAAAGTCTCTTGTGTCCTCAACACGCCCAATACACTTGTCAGGTGTATATGTGCACTAGTTCGGCGAAGAGATAGTGAAATATAAGTGGTAATGGTGATAGAAAATAGCTTGATGGCGTGAAAGAGACAAAAGGCAAACTGAAATAAAGATGGAAGCAAGCAAACATGTAATAGATCTAATAGCAAACAGTGTTTCAATGCTTAGAAACAAAGCCTAGGGATCATACTTTCACTAGTGAACACTCTCATATAAATATCTATCTTTATGATACTACTCTTAACTACTCTCCGGTTGAACACTCTAATCGATGGTATGGCTATAACAACACACCTCAAAGTAAGCCTTTTCCATCTAGATAATCCCACACTGTCACCTTGAGTACTAGATGGTTCCAACAAACACCACAATTTCATAGAGACATTCAACTCCAAATATAACTTATAACAAGTATTTGTTATCTCTAGCCTAAGTGCCACCATGGTGTGCACATTGTCACTTTCACACACATGGGGAGAGCAGAGATCTATTAAAGCACTTGAGTAGCAAGGTAGATCTATAGATTACAAGCTCATGATCACAATATGGTCATGCATAGAGAGAGATGAACACATAGCTACCGGTAGAACCCTTAGCCTCGAGAGAGAACTACTCCCTCCTCATCATAGGAATCAGCAATGGCGATGGAGATGGTGATGGAGATCGATGTAGATGGCTCCGGGGGCACTTCCCTGTCCCGGCAGGGTGCCGGAACAGAGACTTTCTGTCCCCCGAATCTCCCTTCGGTGGCGACGGCGCTGTGGAACTTTTCGTGACTGGAGGCTTGACTATTTAGGATTTTTGCATCGAGAGGCATCTTATAGGCGAAGAGGCAAGGTCGGTGGGCGGCCAGGGGGCCCACACCATGCCCTGGCGCAGCCTAGGCTGGCCCGCGCCAAGGGAGGGGGGGTGTGGCCACCCTGTGGCCCCTCTCCGACTCTCCTTCTGGCTCCGTGAGTCTTCTGGGAAAATAGTAACTTTGGTTTTTGTCCCGTCCAATTTCGAGAATATTCATTTTCTGACTTCCTGGAACCAAAAACAGTAGAAAACAGATAACTGGCACTGTGGCATCTTATTAATAGGTTAGTCCAAGAAATCATATGGAATATACTCCAAAGTTAGAACAAAACACAAGAAAGTGGATAAAACCAAACATGGAACATCAAAAATTGTAGATACATTTGCAATGTATCAACGGGTGACGGCGGAGAACCGCGAGCGGCAAGCATAGAAGGAACCTCAAGCAAACCAACAGCACGTAGACGAGTCTTCTCAGCACGAAGCTCAAACAACACCTCAGTGATAGGGATACGACCACGGGCAAAGAGGTTAGCACGCCGGGGCTCAAACTCCTTGCGGAGCCGAGATAAGAACTCGAAGGTGCGATGAAACTCCAAGTCAGAACGCACCGTCTCACAACACGGGCATGTACCACAAATAGTAGTGCGAAGAGAATCCAGTTAACGCCATATGGCAGCACTCTGAGTATAGAACTGGTCAACAGTAGAGTCACCCTACTTGAGCTCATGTTCCTAGCGAACCACAGACAGATAAAGAACAACCCCTGACGGCTGATAGCGCTGACGGAGATGTAACCACATGGTGGCAACAGTACCAAGACTCATAAACTCAGATGCAAACTGCGGGAGAACGCTGGAAGTGAGAACAACTGCAGCACGAGCATCATCACCTATCCACTGAGTGTAAGCAGTCAAATCCAGGCGATAGGCTGCTAAAGTATCAGAATACTCCTGAATCTGCCGGACATATGTGGCAACAGCATCATCCTCCGCCTTCTGGGCGGCGTCCTTGACAGCTTGAGGAGCATCTGCAACAACAACTGGTAGAGTCGACAGAGTAGGGACCACAAGAACAATGGGACACGGCGGACAGGAGACCTCGCCGGAAAGCACACCTCACAAACGAAGACCCGCATATGATGCGCATAAAGACAGCAAAATCCGAATAATTGGTGCCATCAAAAATCATCGGACAGCGAGGAATCGCAACATACTCGGAGAAAAAAGGTTTTTTTTTGCAGGGTCAACAAGCGAGTGAGGAAGCGATCAGCTGCCGGACGCGCGCTGAGAACAGCAGCGGCGCGTGACGGCGTGAGCCGGAACGAAACAGCGGACGGACTGATGCCAATTAGCAGCCGGACAGACGCGCGTGAGCCAGCGCACAGGAGGCGATCCAATCAGGAATTGAGCTAGCGGTCTGATCCAAGAAATTCAGCCGGAATTGATCTGATCCAAGAAGTCTAGCAGCAGCGGGAATCAATCTGATAAAAAAATCCAGCAGATCGGTCAGGACAGAGACGAGCTTGGGACGGGGGCCGCCAGACGGACGAGTGGCCAATCAGGCGACGAAGAGCCGGTCGAGCGGCTGCACGGGCGGCGGCAGGCGGCGCAGCCAGAGGAGATTGTGGGCGGCGCTACCAGTGGACGAGTCGTGCGTCCGAAAAAAGACAT
This sequence comes from Avena eriantha, assembly GCA_910589775.1. Taxonomy (NCBI): domain Eukaryota; kingdom Viridiplantae; phylum Streptophyta; class Magnoliopsida; order Poales; family Poaceae; genus Avena; species Avena eriantha. The sequence goes on along the minus strand of OU342740.1, from coordinate 307,136,479 downwards.
AATCTGGTCTCTGATATCAAAGAATGACGACTTGTATTGCAGAGGAGCCAAATGCCACAATATATAGTATATGTACGTGTAAATATGTAGAAAGACCCCTAATCTAGTAGACAAAAATATAATATATAAATATCTCTCTAACAAAAACATGTACGACCAAATCTTAGACAGTATTAACGTGACGGATTTGCTGAGCTATTGACCAGAAGGTATGTTCTGACTTCTTATATCTGGTATGAAATTTTCATGTTGTTTATAATGCTGTCACCGTTGTGCCGACTCTAGGTGTGCACAAAACATACATCTTTCTCTCGAGTTTTGCAGGTATGTTCTCATCTCCACATTGAGTTCCGTCTATGCAAGATTAGAAAGGTAGCTGACAAATAGTGTGTACACTATCTGTTAATAAGACATAACTATTTGTTTGCACTTGACAAAAAATATTCATAAGTTCACAAAGTGGTGGTTGTAAGGTTGAAAAAGCTTTTGCAATCAGTTGATAATGATTACAATCGAAATATTGGTTTATCTTGACGTTACACTCATCATTCTGATAGTAAAGATGTTCAGTTGATGATATTCAGATAACTGTTTATCTTTATTTTGCTAGCTTGACCATGACATTGCATATCTCGAGCAACTGAATCGAGATTATGGAATTCTGTGTATTCTGCTGACTTCATTCACTCCAATGATTTACAAATTGAAGGTGGAGCTTTGAGCGAGGCTCCATTCTGTAATATGATTCAGGAATTCAAGTACATTTCTTTTTTTTGTATATCTGTTTGTATACTTTTTCCAGTTTTGGCTTACTTATATGTCCTTCCCTCTCCTTACGATGGCTCCACAATATAAAATATATGGAGGTTCATTTTTCTTTTTCTATGTAACCAGCATCCTAAATACCATCATTTGTTGTGTCTGACTCTGTAATATCTACCGCTGTTGAGCCGTATTGTTGGATACCGACAAATGCTCTAGGTGTGCTTAATTTCTCCTTCTATTTTCTTTTGTTCGGACAAACACAAAACACAAATCTCAGAACATTAAGTAAACTGAATATTGAGGTTAGGGTGACACAACTTACTCTCTCTAACAAGTAATAGGCACATTCAACTAGAACAAGCAAAATAAAGAATGCTTCACTTGGATCAGTAAAGAAAGTCCAGCTGCTATCCTCTGTTTTCCCATCTATGTATTCTGCACAAAGACCATTAATTATTATGTTAGGATATTTAGCGTGACATACTTCTTTACCGTAATACTTCTTTTTCAGATGAGTCGTTGGCCTTTTGTCTATAGTTGGTGTCTCATTCAGATCTATGAAACTGAGAACCAAGCGCTGGCTTGGTGGCAAGGCATGCGAGTGCGCATCTAGCCCACCCGGATTCGAGTCTCATGGGGACCGAATTAAACGGGGTGTTATTCAAGCGCGTATAATCCGCTGCTGGAGAGGTATCATCTACCTAACAACGTACAACCCGTGAGGGATCATTCCAGGGGTCAACGTTTTTTTTTCCAGATCTATGAAACTGTTCACTAGCCTTCTTGAAATAAGATGGATGAAATCAATAGTGAGAGTATGTTGGTATTCATTAAGATTCAAAGAATTCAGGTTTAGTTAGTTTTATTATAACATGACTAGCACAAAACCCGTGCGTTGCACCGGTAGAAAAAGTGATTATTTATTAAAATATGGCGTAATTTAATTGTTTCCATAAAATTGATCTGCCATCATGACTCTAGCGAATGAAATTCTAGGAGAAGTATCATTTGACTCTCTATATGTCAACTTGGAGAGCTCTCTAAATTTTCTACGTTTTTTATGGACCCCCAATTCTCATTCTCCAAATTTCATCAATCTCTCTCTCTTTTTGTTAAGGGATATCTTTTAGAGACCGGTATTTTTAAGGGATATCTTGTAACTAACCCAACGTGAGTATATTTTGCTAAAAGCACCCTCAACTATGTTAATTTCGTGTCGAGCATTTACTTTTCATCTTACAAGATGTACCTTATATTTCTTCCATATATTTTCCATTTTCGTATACAGTTTTTAAGATGCAATTTTGGTCCCGATTCATCAGATTTGTCACATTCAATCAACAAAGCATGCTGCTGAATAGAAAAAATTCTTATACTCAATCAATACTATTTTCTAGCGCATACACATACAATATATATAGCTGGGTTGGAACCAGACTTGGCAACACTACACTTATGAAGTTATGATACATAGCCCAAGGCAGCGGTTCAACAATACCCGCACCTGAAAACTTGAAATAGAGCTAGTTTATGCCGGCTAGGACAGTTTGCCGAGACACCATCTTTCACATGCGGATGCCTGTTTTACACGGGAATTAAAATTATGACTTGAGAAAAAGAAAGGAGGGCGGTGTGATGGTACCAGTTCATGTTTGGATGTAGAGCTTGGTGGTGCCGTACGCGTACTTGTGATGAATAAAATAGTCCTGGCGCAAGAAAAACTCTCCGTAGATCCAACCTCATGCATTGAGCAATAGATAAGCCTAAATTTAGCAGGCTAAAACCAGAACCACACCTTTCATGGCTAGTCCATTAACCGAGCAGGCCTAAATCATTTGGACCATGCCACGAAGCTGATCTAGAACATGTAGCACACAACGTAAAATCTCAATGCTCCTCCATAACACAGCAGCGAGCTCTCTTCCAACGTTAATGTCCATGACCATACACCATCATGTCCGCTTCTAAGATCATGAGCGCCATAAGGTTAGACACCAGCTAGAGCTCATCGTCTACACATCATCGCAGGGGTGGGACTCACGACTGGACTTGGGCTGCCTTAGGCGACGCTCCACGAGGGGCTCCTGCTAGGGATAATATGTGGCTTGCCTACTCCAGCGCAGAGCATGTCCTGTATGATGAGCAGAAGGGCAGCAGACATATGCACCAGCCATGGCAATGGCATCCACCGACGACTCCACCGCCGCCGGTGAGGTCGTGTGCCTCTTTATCGTGCTGGGCGTACCCGCATATCAACGTGTTTCAGGGTACCAACCATGGCGATGGCGTCCACTGGCGACTCCACCGCCGTGCTAGGTGTACCCGCATATCAACGTGTTCTAGGGTACCAGCCATGGCGATGGAGTCCACTGGCGACTCCACCGCCGTGCTGGGCGTACCCGCATATCAACGTGTTCTAGGGTACCATGCCACAATGATCCGACATCGAACGCCCTTCGTTCTCTAGTTTTCTAGCGGCAGCGTCGATGGGAGTAGGCGGAGGTGTTTTGCTGCGTTTTCTTTATACCTGGATAGGAGGAGACGTGGTTTGTGATGATTTCCTTTTTTCCTTCTCATGTCTGATCTAGACTCCGTCTCTTCTGGTTTGGGGAGCTAGAGGATCATACGGTTCGAAGGAAACAATCCTGACTCGGTGCGAGTTAAGAAGGCGCACCACACAACGGTTGAAGGCGTAAATAGTAGGGACGAAGAGATAAGCATTGCTCCCTTTATTATAATAGCTATAGCTAAATACCAGTGCATTGCCACAAAGCAACAATTAAACATATACAAGCATTGTTTCAGACAACATCATGACAAACACTTTCTATGTGGATTCCCCCTTTCGATCATCTTGTACTCCTCCAAACCCACTTTAATCGTGGAGATGTCACATTATCGTGCCCCTGCTACAAAGGATCACCGTGTTGATGTTCAGGAATCGAGCTGGGGCCATGGCACCCAGTATGCTAGATTTTTTTTCTAGATACCCCAATCTCTCTAACTAACCTAACTTTCAAGTGCCCCCCTCCATGTTATTTTCATGACTCCATCCTTGCTGATGTTGCCGTTGATCGTTGCCTCTTTGGTAATTGGTTTTTTCATATACAAATATCTCTCTTTTGTCATATGGTCCTATTATTTTGCCACAGTGAAATAAATAACTTTTGCAGGTTGATCGTCTAGCCACAGTGAATAACATCAATCCTTAGAATGTTACTAAATAAGTAATCCCTCTTTTACTAAACCAGGCAATTGAAATAAATGTTAACCTTGCTCTTTTACTTGTGCTACTGCTTGGCTGAGTCCTGAAACTGTTGCCATCGTCATATAAACTGCAAAAGCAAACTGCGCTGAAAAGTTGAAAATAAAATATGGACGAAATCTTACTATAAAACTAAACTGTGTTGAGTACATGCTTCGTGACTGAACAGAGTTAATTTGAACAACAAAGACAGTAAATACTCGATGGTAAATTATTTATATGCAACACCATAGCGTCAAGTGTTTTTATTATGTAATTGATCCAATATGGTGTTTCCTTCATTTTCCAAAATTCGTTTGAGAACTATGTGTGCATAGGAAGATGATTGTTCAGCTAAAAAGGAAGTGGAAATTACATAGTTTCATTTAAAATCACCGCTCATATACTTTTCACAATCACAAAATCCAACTATGCACGTCTTTTATCGTCCGCTAGGACCTCTACTACTGCTCATGTGAAACAGCTCACATTCCTTGTACAAAATTCAACCTGTAATAGCAAAAGCAAGGACATTTCACTGACGAAAATTATGAGAATACTCACCTTGGAAAACTACTGCACATGCACAGATGGTGGAACCGAGGAACCAATCCAGTTCCCGCCTCATACACCACCCGCGGCGCTGCAGCTACCTGTCCCGCTGGAACAGGTGCCTCCACGACGGATGCTGACGGGCTGACGGCATCAACAGGATCCTGCGAGTCGGCGACAACGGCGGAGATAATGGCTGCGAGTCGGCACCAACAGTGGGATTGGGTTTCGCTCCCTCCTCGTATTCAGAGATCACAGTGTCTTCTTCAAGAAGCCGGACGCCACAGCATCCTTTCCTCCCGCCGTAGACCTTGAGGAGCCTCGGCCAGCTGAACCACCGATAGAGAGGCCTGGTTGGGATGGATCGACTTGATGGGATTCGGTCTGATTTCGAGAGGAGGCGGCCTGGTTGCGGCGTCCGTTTAGCTCCTCGCGTGGCCCGATATTCCAAACTGAAGCGGATATGGATTGCCCTGGTCTCATGGCTGGCATTGACGTGCCCAAAACTGACACGGACAAAGAAACGTTCAATGGGTTAAACTAATATGGAATGACGGACGAAAATCTGTCGCGTGCGATAAAAACCGGGAAGAAGGCGCATAGACGGTTGGACGAAAGCTCATTGTGACGGACGAAGAGAGAAACGTTCCGTACTTTATTATTTGGTATAGATTGATCTTGCCTTGCTATGATAAGAGTTATTTTTGTTGAACGGGATTTAAAATACACATGGACAATCTCCACGTACTTTAGTGTGACATAGCAACATCAATGGTGTAATTTTCCAACATGCTATTCTTAATCGAATCATCTTTTTGCTTTCAATTTCAGAGGCCGTGTGAGATTTTGGGGCCAATGACAAAGGCGGGACATCTGACTCCACTGAAAGATGCATATCTTTCAAGGTGACTCTTCTGCTTGTGTAGATATGTCAGCTCTCTTCTCCATTTCTATTTAATGGGCTATGGTCATTGCTTACCTTCTGATCTGTAAAACAATCAAAGGAGCTATTTATAATGCATGTTGTGATCTGTTGTTATAGCAAGGCGATCTGCTGTTATAGCAAGGAAAGAGCCAACACATGATTTTCTGTACATGTATATGTTGTGCTTATTAACTTATAGAGTGAAATAGTGTTTCTGTATGCATTATTACTTATTGTGCTTTTGTTTCTATATAGAGCTCTTTATTAGTCAGAATGTTCACAGAAACTCTTGGTTATGATAGAAGTGCTTAGCTTTTAGTTTTCCTTAATTTTTAGATGCTGGAAACAACAGTGCATTCGAAGGGAAATCAGTGCTTGAATACATACTACTCCTTTCGTCCCTAAATATAAGGCATATAAGTTCAGTCAGAAGTCAAATTCTTCAAATTTCGACCAAATGTGACACAAGGAATCACGATAATATTGATTCTACTATATTCACGTTAGCTTCCACCGCCATACCATTGTGCATGATGACCACATTTCAGCTCAGCGCACCAAATTTGCATGGCACCTCTCTAAGACGGAAGGTCCAAAATGAGCCCGGCTTTGATTTAACGAAGCCAACAACCGGCTAGTAGTTACAACACGAGTTACAACACACCTGTGCCCAAGGCGTCCACCACAAAACAAAACACAAGACAACACATGAAACGCCAAGTTGAGGGAGCCTTGTATTTTGTTGCACTGGGGTGACCGCGACCGAATCCACACCAACAAACCTTCACCGCACCAAGGTAGTAGCCCATGGGAGGCTCGACGACGGGGCAACCACCTAGCAGAACTTGAGGAGCAAAAGGAGGGGGGGGGGGTGTCTTGCGGCGACGCCTCCAAGAAGGTGAATGTCGCAAGAACGCGTCATCGTCGTCGGCAGGAGCTGAGGTCCTGCAGAGTTTTCACCCAGACCCAGACCCACCACCCCCGGAGCTTGGGCAAGGTCCAGACACAGACATAGCATCTTCCCCTGGCATTGGGAAAAGCCCACCGGTAACGGTTACGACCAGACGCCCCCCTAGCAGTGCCTCCAAGGCACTAGAGGGGGCATCAGCTACCGCAACCATACCGTGTAAATGTAGCCAAGCCGACGGGATGTGCATACTGCGACACTCGCGAGAGGACACAGGGTGCTCCACAGGACACTACCAGAGAGACTAGCCCGAAGCGAGACGACCCAGGGAACAGCTTGGGACGGAGGGACATAATCCATCAATCTGGCCCAGGGGATCACCGTCGGGACGCCTTCAACAAGGGAACGTCACCCGGAGGTGACGCCGTCACCGGCCTTAGCCTAAGCTAAGTGCAGCTTTCGCCGAGGTCCCACCAAACCGACATCCGGACGCCGACGTAAGGACACAGCGCGGACCCGGACGAAATCACCACCGCACCGTGGGCCCACCCGAGGGTCAGGGGAAGACATGCTACCTACCCCAGTAAGCATGCACCGACGTCGGAAACCCCGCCCGGCAAACCGGCAAGGACGACACCCGACAGTTGTCGGACAACGGCCCAACCCAAAACTACCGAGCGTCGTGAACAGGGTGGGGACACAGGTTTACGGTGACCCGGACCCGACCTAGGCCCACAAGCCCAGATCTGGCCACCTCAGGGCTCACCGGACCATATCTAGGCCCGCAGGCCTAGCTCCAGATTTGGATGCCGAGGACAACGCAGGTCCAAACCGGGCTTAGACCTAGGCCCACGGGCCCAGATCTGGCCGCCGCCGACGGTCACCAACCCTGCAGGGGTGGCGCGAGGGGAGCTACCCGACGACCTCCGAGGCCACCCGGTGTCGCCACCACCACCCCACGGCCTCGCGAAGCCCGGCCCGCAGCAGTTCTTGGCCGGAGACCCCTGTCACCGCCGCACCAAACAAGGGTCGCAGGGCCAAGACGCGTCCTTGGCCACCGGAACCGCCGGCGCCGAGACATGCCGCCCGCAGCGCGCGAGGCCAAGCCGTTCGACCACGCCACTGCACCGCGATGCAGTCACGTCGACCGCCGCACAGCCGCGAAGCTCCGCCAAGGCCGAAGCCGGCGAGCCTCCCGCCGCCAGGACGGGAACCGCTCCGTCGGGCCCTCCAGGCGCGGGGGAAGGGGGGGGAACCGCCGCCGCCAGCGCCGCCTGGGCTTTGCCTGCTGTCGGTAGCGTTGGGTGGGTGGGGGGGGGGGGCGAGAGGGTGGGGCCTGAGGAGGGGGAGACGGAGGCGCCCCGGCCGCCCGCTGGGAGGCGGCGGGCACCTCTCTTAAGATTTAGCATTTGCCATTTGATCTCTAGATTTCATTTTCCCTTTTGTGCTCGTAGGTGGTGGAACTTATGAGCGCAGGGCCGCTCCGACTTCCTCATAACACTCGCCAGGTAACTCAAGTTGCTTACACATTAGAATTTCATACACCTGAATCTTGCAGTATACTAGGTTCAATTTAGGTTGAATTAATTTTGGCATTTAGTTATATCACACACATCGGCTAACATCTACCAACATTTCAAATTTACTTAGACATCAAACCTGACCATATACACCTATCGCCACGGGCGCGGCGTGCCGCCGCATCCACTTGCCTAGTTATAACGAACGCCACGAATCTTCCAAGCATGAGAGGTCCCGTGTTGCCCTGCGTGGATTTATCGGTTGAATTCGTGCTTTGAGATTTGTGTGCCCATGTTTAAGTTCACTCAGTTTCAGTCGACTGCACGGGAATTGCACTGAACAACACTCAAAAAATTGAATGAAACGTGCATGGAGGAACGACATTTCTCCTAGTAGTACTTTGTAAGGCCACGTCGGTCAAACCAGCTGTCGACGAATTATTCTTACATATTTTTTGTCTCTTTGCGGGGTATATGGGCATCTTCGCCGGGCCTGACCCAAACGGCCGACCGAAACGGTCCGTTTTTGTCTTAGGTCGGTCCGAGATCACTTTTAGATCGTGATCCGGTCTGTCCAGTCAGCAGCATCCAGCGGCGCGATCCATTTGTCCGCCCTAGCGTTTCTTGGCGCCATCACTGGCCAAGACTTGCCAATCAGTTCAAACACTCAAATTGACAAGCAAATAGCACACAAATTAACTATCAAATAATATGATAGACGTGTGCCATCGCCTTTGTGCATCGCCAACAAATGGTCAGTGGATTTGCAATGTGCAAAAGGGGGCAATATCATACACAGTGTCCACAAAAGGCAGCTTCTCTGCCCAAAAAGTTGCAGTCGTCGTCGCCATTGCCGTTCAAGCATCGCGAGCCTGGATGGTCTGCTGTCTCCTCGCGACCCAAGCCCTGTGATCGGGATCGGCGATGGTGTTCGGGTCGGTGAGCATGATAGCATTCTCCTCGGTCATGATCTTGGCTTTGGTCTCCTTGGCCTAGGCCTCTACCTCCATCACCCTAGACCTTGCCTCGGCCTCCTTGGCCTCGGCCTCCTTGGCCTTTGTCTTGGTCTTGATCTCCATTAGCCTGACCTTGGCGTTGGCCTCCTCCACCTCGATAGAACTCGTCTGGAGCTCGATAAAGGTCTTGATAGTGGTCTCTTTCTCTTTGCGCCGCCTCTCTTACTCTCGGTGATGGTCTCTTTCCTCTTCTCCAGGATCTTCCTCAAGGTCTCCTGAAATGCCAAGGAACCAGCCTGACGGACGATGTCGGCCTTCGTAGCCTTGTGGCCTACAGGCCGGCGGGCATGGGCGGCAATCCCGTCGCCTACAGGGTTCATGAAGCCTTCGTCATTGCCGTCGCCTAGGTCGATGTTACCGCCCGTCGCTTACATGGTTGACGAAGCTTTCCGCTCCTCTGCCATTAGGTCCTTACCAAACTTTTTCAGCCGGCCTCACTTCTTGGCGGTGGGAACGCCGGAGGGCACGTCATTGTCCATTGCGGTGCGATCCATCGCCTTCCCTCCTCTCCCGCCGGTAAAAATTTGGAAAAGGATTTTTGAGGGAGAAGTGGAGTGGTTTCTGTACTACTGGTGGAGGGACCGCCAAAGGTGAAGAGAGGATATGGGAGAACGCACGCACTATGCCTGACGCAACCATCGCCCAAATTAGATGCACAAATAAGTCAGAGTTCTGCCCAATGCCTAAATTGGATGGGAGTCAAACGCATCGGTCCGAATGGGTGGACGTGGTGGAGAAGCCTAAGTCTGGTTTGACTCCGTGTCGGATCGAATCACAAAAAAAACGGAATTTCTAGGAAAGACACCGCACACGTCGTCCGGTGTATATATGTAGCACGCACGTCCCTATTAGTAGTACTGATCAACCCAAACAGGCAACCAGGTGAGCCTCAAACCACAAGTTGGCAATTTAGATCGGTCGATCGAAGATGGCGGCGCGCTTCAGCGACGAGGACATCCGGATGATGGTGGAGCAGGGCGTGGATCCACCTCTGGAGGAGAGCCTGAGGAAGCTGCAGGCCCAGGTGAGCGACTACCTGCAGAGCACGGAGCTCCCCACGATCAAGCAGCTGGAGTCGGCTGAGCCTCTCGAGGGCCGAGGCGTTCGCCATCTTTGCCGCCCAGGAGTTGGCGGAGGTCGCGGAGGAGTACAGGGACGCCGCGGCGACGTTCTGACAGGCTTTAGCTAGAGGTGGAAGAATACTCACACACAGAGGAGAAACAGAGGAGAAAACACACAGGGAATTTTCTGCACACGTATTTGTGCTTTTCTTCTCTTGTTCACTCTTGTGAAATAAACAACTTGATTACAAGGCTTTTATAATACAAGCCACGCACACCTGGCCAAGCCTAACAACCTGACCCACTAATCACTCCACTACTCGCACTAGCATGTACAGCTTGAGTCACTTCCAAGTTTCTGACGATTGATTAGTTCACTTGGCGCATGCCGCAACTGACGCGCCCGTTTCTGTCTCCACTTCGTCTTCTCTCTGACTTGACCGCTTGGACTCCACGCACAACTTCTCCATGCCGTTACCACATGCAGATCAGATATCCCAAGGGCATACATTCACACATTGTTGTCATTGCTACACATGCATGGTTCATGCGACACTCACAACTTGGCACGATTAACCATGCCATGCACACTACTCTCTAATCTGCATGCACTTATTTCTAATCGGCTAACACACTAGTAGCTTGCACGTACACAAATGACCTCTCCTATTCTCTGTGTACTTGCCGTAGCCTATTCTAACTACATGCATGAATAAAACTTAAACATGATTAAACTCTATAAAAACAAGGTTAACTCCAACAATCACCCCCTTAACCTTGTTGGCATTTATTTAGGACTCCACATGATCATCACAGCAGCGTCGGATGCTCGTCGACGTCCGCGACGACAAGATGAGCCTGCTCCTTCCTCGGCTCCATGCAATCCTTGGAGAAGTGCCCATAGTTTTGGCAGTTGTAGCAGCGGGCCTTCTTGATGTCGAAAGTGCTCTTCTTCTTGCCGGCACGCCACTCCTGCTCCGTGAGGAGCAAGCGACCTCCACCGCCATGGTCGTCATTGCCGACGCCCTCGTCCGTATCGCTCCGGTCTTCCGCCGTCTTGAGCCTTCCCACAAGCTCCTCCATGGACATGGTTTTAAGATCAAGAAGTTGCTCAATAGCAATGGCTACCTAGGTGTACTTGGATGGCACGATGCGGAGGAGCTTCTTCACGACCTTCTCCTCCTTGAACTTCTTGCCGAGAGTGCGTATCTTGTTGGCGAGCCCGTTCATGCGCATGGCGAGCTCGTCGATCGTCTCCCCGCTCCTCATGCGGACGGCATCAAACTCCTTGAGGAGAGTCTGTGCCTTGGCCTCACGAACACGCGCATCGCCCACACGCATGGACTTGATGGCGTCCCATGCCTCCTTTGCCGTCGCCTTCATGGCAAGCGTGGAGTGCATCTTCGGCGGCACGGCTCGCAGAATTGCCGCAAGCGCCGCCCGGTCCTCGCTGAAGCTCCCGGCTCCCTCGATGGCGTCTCACACGCCTTGGGACTCCATGTTGACCTTCATGATCAGCGCCCACTCGAAGTAGTTCGTCGCCGTCAATGGTGGGTAGACGACGGTGCTGCTGGCCTGGTGGACAATGCGCTGCTGCACCACCACCTCGCGGCCACTACGCCGCGTTGGGCTCCGGCCACGGCGTACCGGCGAGGCTGAGCCAGCACGGAGACCTGGCGGGCATGACGGAGTGCGCGAACCTTCCCCGGCCATGGCTCTGATACCAAATGAGAGGCTTTAGCTAGAGGTGGAAGAAGACTCACACACACGGGAGAGAACACACGGGGAATTTTCTACACACGCAATTGTGCTTTTCTTCTCTTGTTCACTCTTGTGAAATAAACAACTTGGTTACAAGGATTTTATAACACAAGCCACGCACACCTGGCCAAGCCTAACAACCTGACACACTAATCACTCCACTGCTCACATGTACAGCTTGAGTCACTTCCAAGTTTCTGACGATTGATCAGTTCACTTGGCGCATGCCGTAACTGACTCGCCCGCTTCTGTCTCCACTTCGTCTTCTCTCTGACTTGGCCGCTTGGACTCCACGCGCAGCTTCTCCATGCCGTTACCACATGCAGATCAGATATCCCAATGGCATACATTCACACATTGTTGCCATTGCTACACATGCATGGTTCATGCGACACTCACAACTTGGCACGATTAACCATGCCATGCACACTACTCTCTAATCTGCATGCACTTATTTCTAATCGGCTAACACACTAGTAGCTTGCACGTACACAAATGACCTCTCCTATTCTCTGTGTACTTGCCGCAGCCTACTCCAACTACATGCATGAATAAAACTTAAACATGATTAAACTCTATAAAACAAGGTTAACTCCAACACGTTCGTCGGAACGTCCGGCGAGGAGGTGCGTGCGGTCGTTTCGGCGCTGCAAGACATGGCAGCGTGGGCGGACGCACGCCGCGCCGAGTTCCAAGAGATCGTGGCCTCCGCGCGGCGCCTGCCAGACAGTTACCTCAGGACGTTCGCCGTCATGGAGGCCGAGCCGGAGGACCTCGTTGGCCATGCGGCCCAAGAGTACCTGATCTTCGTGTCCAATGAAACGGACGGCGGGGGCGTGCCCGAGGGTGTGGACGCGGCGGACGTGGTGAGGGCCGAGGCTTTGGACGCGGCGGCGAGAGCCGGCGGCGGCATCGTCGCAAGGTTCGCAGAGAGGTATGTCGCTCTCGCGGAGAGGCTTAGGCGAGGTGCCACATCGTACGCCGGGAGGACCGCGGAAGAGGCGCTGGTGGAGGCGCTGCAGAGGCAGGCGGCGGCGGTGGAGGCGATGTGCGTGAACCCGGACGAGCTGCTGGCCAAGATGGTGGCATCGGCGTCATGGGAAGTGTGGAGAATTATTTTTTGAACAAAACGGGCAATTTGCCTCATTTTATTAAAAAAGTAGAAGAGAATCGACCGGCTCATTAACGGGGAACCGGCCAAAAACCGCTACAAAGCATCAATGTGTCGTCAAGAAACACAACCACATTGTGTACACCGGCCAACCTGGCTACCCACACGAAGCACACACGCCATCGAGAGAGACCATTGTTGAGGACGTCATCGATCGTCATCGTCATCACTCCTCCACGAGCCAGCGACTCCGACTTCAACTTTGACAACCACAAACGAGACACTCACCACAAACGACATCAGAGCCCATGCCGGTCCATGCCAAACAGTCGACCCCAAAGCACGTTGAGGAGGAAGCAGCTCCGACTTCAACGATGACCTTCCGAGGAGAAAGTTGCACTCCTTGCACTGACGAAATCCACGCACCAGCTGGAACTCCAAGCACCGGCACAACCCATCAAGTGGCATCGTTGCCACACGCCGCCCCGCGACCGCAGCTCCGACTTCACCAACATGGCTAGACGCTGCAAAGAAGCCCAAAAAACACACGGATAGCCGGTGACGAAGGACCTGCCGCGACTCCAATCCGCTCGCCAATGTCATCGTCGCCGCACAACTCGCAACGCCAATACCACCATCATCCGCTGGTCCCTCCGGCCTGAGCGAGATCCAAATCGATGCCCCCAAGAGGGAGACGACGCAACTGCGACGCCATTGACCGATCACGACGGATCTAGGGATTTCCCCGGAGCCTCCACAACAGGAAAGGAAGTGCATCACGTCGGCGATGCCTTCAAGAAGGGAGCGGCGCCGTAGCCGTCGCCATCGCCGGCCTCGGACAACTGCCGGCCGGCCAGCTGCCGAGAACAAGGCCTTAGCCAGGATCAGACACGAGCCTTCCTGCAACATGCACAAAACCGGACCACCATCAGCCCTCAGCCCAAGATCCAGCCCAGATCCAACCGCAGCACCGCAACTCCCACCATCCTTCCCGCTGCACCTCCTCGGGGCCGTAGCCCCGGCAACTCCGGCCGAGAACCACCGCCAGCAGAGGCCACGACCAGCACCCCCAACGCCTCCCAACCTAGCGGCCCTCCTAGGCCCAGAACGGAGCCCAGACCGAGCCCGGCACGCGCCTCCGACCCCCTAGAGCCCCACACCATGCAACATCTCCTGGGCCGACCGCAACCACCCGCCCGCCTCCACGCTCCAGCCCCTCCGCCCCAGCGAACTCCGCCAGCTCTGAGCTCGCCCCGCCGCCATGACAGAGCGCCGCCTTGAGCACGGATGCGCCCGCGAGGAGAGGAAAAACGCCCTGCCGCCACCATCCCTAGGGTGCGCGAAGGCTTCGCCGGCGCCCCCCTCCGGCGGCGGCGGCGCGGGGAGAGTAGGGGAGAGGGGGTAGCGGCGGTGGCGCGTGGGGTTCCCCCATGTCGCCATAGGAGGGCGACGGGGGGGACGGGTGGTGGCACTGTGTGGAGAATTATGATCCAAGTGTCAAACTGAAGTATTACTTACCCAAGTGTTGATATGTTTTAGAATACTTTGGTTTGACAAGAACCAATCAGTCAAACTGAGCCTAGTTGTTTCCTCTCCTACTGTTGATCCTGTCACTAGTAGAAACCAACCCTTTAGTACCGGTTCGTAAGGACCTTTAGTCCCGGAATTCGACCCGGGACTGCAAAAGCAGGACTAATGGTCCAAGCTTTAGCCCCGGTTCTGTTACGAGCTGGGACTAGAGGTCCAACCACGTGGCCCGCGAGCCGCGCTGGGTGGTAGGACATTTAGTCGGGTTCGTAACACGAACCGGGACTAAAGGTTCCCTGCCGCGGCAGCGTTTTTGGCCATTTGGCTACCGCGGCAGGAGATGGGGTTTTAGGGTTTTGTGTTTTTTTTTGATTTTGTGTTTTGTGTTCAATTATTTTTCATTCTGTGTTTTCATTAGAAACAAGTTTTCGTATACATACAGAACGCTACTACACAGTACTTGTACACATTGATGCAATATATAATATAATTTCTCTTATAAGCATACATGGAGTCCCAACCGGGTCCAGAGCATGTCTATTTGATTACATAGAGATCATTACATGGATGCTTTAGGGTCTACGCATAGAGTATTCTCTGCGTGGGTCTATGACCTCGTCGACAAAAAATGCATCAAATTCCTCTTGGATTGCTATTAGGCGGTCCTCTGGTAGGAGCTTGTCCCGCATCGCGTCCAACTATATAAAGAAGGAGATCGTATGAATTAGACTCAACACAACTTTTTGTAATAAAAATAAAGGGTGAATATATTGTTTACTTACTCAAACATTTTCCGAGGGCTTCTCAATAGTGATGCGAATGAACTCACACACGTAAAATTCACATAGATTAGTCCCCTGTGGCTGCCTCGCGCACTTTACAAGAATAGAATTCAATCATGATAAATGTACATAAACAAGAACTAAATAGATGCGCGAACTTAGCTCGTAGTACTTACCGGGAGCGATTTAAAAAATAGCTCCTCACGTCATTGACCGCGGACATGGTTCTTGAACCGTGTCCAAACCCTATCCGACAAAGAAAATGAATGTATGAGTTAATAACCACTTAATATTCCAGAGAATGAACGAAAGAAACCGATATAGTGCGATAATGGTTGAAATTACCTCTGGAGCGCACCGATAATGTTGCGGTAGTCTTCAATGTCTTTGTTTAGTGAGTCCATGATGTGAACTTTTCCCAAGTCAACTGAAATGCTTAGAAGAATCTAGTGGTACCTACCCAAGGTTTACATACGTCAGTAACTCATCATTTACACTGAACATCGAGTAAGCAAAATTTAATGTGTACAAGAACTCACTTGCCGTCGTGGTAAGGAAATAGTATTTCATTATAGAAATGCTGGTTTGTGAGAAACCATTTCAAGTTGTGCTTGGTCTCCACTGGCTTATCCTTTAGTATAGCTCCATGAACTCGATGTGGGTCAATGAACCCAAATCCATTGATAACCTTTCTTTTACAATCGAGAATCTTCATTCTGCATCCTTATAGATAGCGTACAAAAAATATAGTGAGTATACTTACCGGCAATGAATTGAACAAGCTGAGATAGAGACTTAATTACATAAATAAAGTAATCACTTACAGACAATAGGAACTGAGGATAGTTTTGTCGAGTTCCTTTAGATTGAATAACTAAAATAACTCTGTAAATTCAACAGGGACCTCGTCTTCAGCGAAGTAATGCGATTTTCGAACTTTCAGTATGAGCCAATATTGCTGTTCTTTTGATGCTTTCATGTACCATTCATAGAATCGACGCATTTTTGTTGGCATATCCTGAAGCCTCTCGGAACTGACCAGAGGCTCCCCGTGAACAAATTTGGGTGCTACCTCAGCCTTGGGCATATCGCCGTGAAGAATCTCATGAATAGACATATTACATTGCTCGGCCAATATCTTAGCCGTTTCCGGATCTATAGGTTCTACCTCATATAGTTGAGGTTCGGGTATCTGCACCTAGAGTGGGGGGAGCGATTGATTTGCTTGTTTCCCCAGCTAGGGAATGTCTCTTTTGGTTCTTCGGCTACCACTCGATTGTTTTGCTTGTTTCCCCAGCTGGGGGACGTCCGTTCTGATGCTTCCGCTACCACTCGATTGTTTTGCTTGTTCTCCCTGCTGGGGAACCTCTTTTGTGATGCTTCCTCTACCGTTTGATCTCTTCTATTTTAGTGTCTTCTGAAGACATCATGTATAGTCATCTGCCGCATTTAACTGAGCTTGGGATGTCCGCGTCAGTAATTTCCTAAAGTGTTTCTTGGTTTCCGGTTTTATTTGGACCTCTGGCTCAGGTTGTTTCTTTTTAAAATGAGCATCCACTTTGGCCCGTACGACCGCATCGGTCTCCTCATCGGTCAGGTCGTAAGCCCTCTTGGGAGGAACCGGCGGTACTCTTGGGAGGGGTGACAACTGTCGCTTTGGGCGACGGTTATCGCTCGACGGAGCGGTGATATTCTTCCGCTTTTGGCCCTTAGTGGGTGGAGGCGGCTGCGTAGATTGAGATGGACTTGTGTTGGGGTCATGGATTGGACTTGGAGGTGGTGGACTTTTACTGGGAGGAGACGGTGCACTTGGAGGTGGACTTTTACTGGGAGGATACGGTTGCTTTGGAGGTGATGGATTGTTTCTCGGTGGAGAAGGTGGCCTTGGTGTCGAGCCTGGAAACTTGATGTATTCTTTTTTCCAAAGAATGAAGCCCCTCGTGACTTCTCCCAGTGTCGTCTCCCCTTCACCTCCAGGGATGTCAAGCTGTAGTGACTGACACATAGGTTGAATTTCATCCACACCGACACGAGCATAGCCAGCTGGAATCGGATTGCAATGGTAGGTCGCTCCCGGTGCAGAAGGTAAAGCAAAGCCGACCGCCACCTTCATGGATATATTCTTCAGTTCAACATGCAGCTCACAACTAGTCTTCTCCTTAATTGCATCCACGGGTCTCATTGCATCATTACCGTGGCCCTCCGTGAAAACCACGCTGCTTTTCCATTGCGATGGGCCGACCGTACTGTCTGGTGCAGGATCTTGCTGTCGGAGTCCTTTAAGGTCATTAAGCTCCTGGCGATGCTCCTGCAGCATGGCTTCAAACCTCGCGAACCGCTCTATATCCTCCTCTTTTTGCTGCTTTGTTTTTCTCGATCGGCTTTGTACGTGTCAAGGTGCTCGGGAAACCCGATAAGCCATAGATAAGAAGGTCCGAACCCTCTTGTTCGTTCAGCCTTTTCAGGATTCCCGAGAGCCTTTGTCAGCTCATCGTTCTCTCTGTCGGGAACAAACGTCCCCTCTTCAATCTCTTTTATCACTTTAATAAGTTCATTCTTGGGTGAAGAAACTTCTTCGGCTGAATCTCGCCTTTTTCTGGGTCTAACGATGCCCCATGCCCGAGTACCCAATTTCTTGACCTCCTGGGCCAACGAGACGTAGCTGGAGTGACCCCTTTAGCCTCCAGGTCAGCCTCAGCTTTATCCCACTTAGGCATGGCACTCTTGTAGCCACCTGTGCCCATATGATGGTGATATTTCTTCTTGGCTGCATTTAACTTATTCTTTTCTGACATTGCTTTAGCTGGTGCCGAGGTCTTGTATTCCACAAATGCGGCCCAGTTATCCTGCTACAACTCTAGTGGGCCAGTGAATGGTGGAGTTTTTTTTCTTCAAGGCATACTTGTGGTACAATCTTTTTTTCCATTCCTTGAATAGTTCGGCCATATTCTTAAGAGCAAAGTGCTTGACTTTCCTCATCATTTGCTGTGTGAGCTCATCAGTCTCCAAGACTGGTAGGGTGAAATGTGTCATGAGAGAATTCCACATCGCATCTCTTGCTCTGTCATCTACAAAACTAGCCCTAACTGGATCCTTTTTCTTTCTTGGCTTATTCAATTTCGCGTGGTGATCGGGACGGTGTCTCTAACAATCACTCCACATTGACTTGTAAATGCATTCGCAGATTCTTTGGGCTCCAACGATTGACCCAGCGGAGAGACTAAGTCAATGCTGAAACGGACATCAGCGGGCAACTTGTGTGTCGGGCCTCTTGTCCTTGTAGAAGATTGGCCGGAAGCGAAGGTCTAAGAGAGGAAACATTCGTCAGTACATATATACGAATCAATTAGTGCATCTATACTAGTGAACGATCGATAGAGGCTTTATATACCTCGACGGAGTTTGTTATTATTATGGTGTCTTCACCATGGTCAGCACCATCGTCTCCACCATCGTCTCCTCCAGACAAATTAAGATATTCAGAGCCATCGTAATAATAACCCCCGGTACCCTCATCTATCATGTTGAGAAGCTCCTCTTCATTCTATCTACCGTCCATAGCTTAACTAATACAGAAAAAGAATATTGCATTAAGTAAAAGAATATTACAATTGCGACAACTCGGATACAGTACTTAGTGATGAAGATAAAGTACAATAATATAAGATAAAGTACATTATTAATACATCTCGCTCATATCTCTCTCATAATATAAAGTACATTATTAATACATCTCGCTCATATCAAACTAGCGAACTCCGCTGCCGCGTTCTGTGCTACGGGAGCTATACAGCCAGAGAAGAGGAACCATCACCGGAGAATAGCTCGGGTGAGATCCGTGAACTGCCAGATATTGTTGAACCTAGTCTCCAAAAGATATATGTATTGTCGTCCGTGCTCGTCCTCCTCCCTGATACGACGACGTACCACCTCATCGGGGGCCGGCTCCCTCTGCATCGCTCCTAGACCTCGTGGACGCTACCAAAGAAGCTCCGGATCGACGATGATACCCGGATTCCTCACCAAGGTACGAGTCCCGACAGGTAGCACCTCCCAGTGCCAACCCGGCGAAGCCCAGACTCGGACATCCCCGTAACCGACAGAGTCCAGTAGGCTCGAACGAGGTGGACGCGGTATAACTAAATAATAGCAATAAACAATCACAGAACATAAATAGTAACTAAATCACTAACTATTTCCCTAATAACACTAACCCTAAACCTAACATCCGTGGTAGAGGTGGGGGTATTTATAGTTACTAATAACTAAATGAACCTAATAGTTAACCTATATACTAAATTAACCTATATACTTAACCAATATACTAACTTAACCTAATACTTAACCTATATACTAAATTAACCTATATACTTAACCAATATACTAACTATATACTAACTTAACCTAATACTTAACCTATATACTAAATTAACCTATATACTTAACCTATATACTAACTATATACTAACTTAACCTAATACTTAACCTTTATACTAAATTAACCTATATACTAACTTAACCTAATACTTAACCTATATACTAAATTAACCTAGCCTAATAACTAAATTAACCTACTTAACCTATATACTAACCTATAATACTTAACCTAATACTAACCTAATACTAAACCTAATACTTAACCTATATACTAACATAATACTAACCTAATACTTAACCTATATACTAGCCTATAATACTTAACCTAATACTAACCTAATACTAAACCTAATACTTAACCTATATACTAATTAACCTAGCTAATACGTACTTAAATCGACCTCACCTACAGGGGCGGCGGAGGAGGTGCGGCGGGGCGACGGCGCGGCGGCTCGGGGCGGCGTGGAGACGCGGCGGGGCAGCGTGGCGCGGGGCGGAGACGGGGCGACGCTCCTCTTCTCACGGGCACGGGCGGCGGCGCGGCGGACGGCATGGGCGCTTGTGTGATCTGGCGGCTCTCCGGGTCGTGGCACGACCCGGGGTGGGGGTGGCTCTTTAGCCTCGGTTTGTATTACAAACCACTGCTAAAGGTTATTTTTGGCGCCAAAACCAAAAATGGTTTATAGTTTTCAAAAAATTATGTCTTATATATCACAATTTTCAGAAAAAGAAGATCTATGATTTAAATCTATTATCATACTTTATTATACAACTTAAATGAAATTATCTATTGTTTAACAAGTATTATATTTAGTACAAATCCTAGAAAAATATAGTTTATTATTTAAAAACAGAAAAATACATATAATATACCAAAATATTCACAAAAAATAATATACTCATTAGAAATATAATATTTATTACTAAAACTAGTAACTAGGACTAAAACATGTTTTCCCGCCATTTTCCGTGCTTCCCGCCATGTTTTCCCGCCATTTCCCCTGCTTCCCGCCATGTTCTCTCGCCATTTCCCCCGCTTCCCACCATGTTCTCCCGCCATTTCCCTCTATATCTAGGCCGACCGCCATGTCCATCCACACATCCACACCTTCTCTCTCACAACAATGGACACCACTTACTGGGCCTTTCTGAGGCTCGAGGAGACCGAGGCGCTGTGCGCCTCCAGCTACCCATGCTCGCCGGGATATCGGCTGCTCGCTGGCTGGATGCTAAGCGTTGGAGGGGTTCCTGTTCCTCCAGTGCCTCAAAGTTCGGCCCGCCAGGCGGCCATCACGAACTACTTCTACCTCGAGCTCACGCCGTAGCAGCGGATGGATCCCAATTGGGATCCCGACAACCTCGACACCTAGAATGCCTTCTTCGCAAACCGGAGGGAAAGGGAGCTCGCCAGGTACGAGGGTGACGGCCTGCCCCCAGTGAACCACAATGAGGCTGGTCGCTGCCCGTGGTGGGCGAACCAGACTTATCTCCGGCGTGATGCGCTACATCGCCATGGGAGACCATCCTCGCCTGAGGTACCCGCACTTTCACCAGCTGCATAGCCACAAGAATGGTGGTGGTGGTGAAGGCCTAGGGCGTACTGGGGTCGTCATCCGGGAGCCCCCTCCCCCACGCGTCGTGAATTTGAGGCCGGAGGATCCATCCGCGTTCTATGAGAAAGGGCTGAGGATCCATCTGCGTGCTACGAGCGACGATGATGACGATGACGATTCCGAAGACGACCCTGAAGCTGTGTACTATAGGGATAGATATGATTATGACTAATTTTTACGTTTTAATATTAATAAATGTCTACCCACAGCAAGTTGCAATACTACCTATTGAGATCGAGATAGTTCATATCCATATACATATAAGAAGATCATTAAAAATAAAGGTTTAATAATATTGTACATCACCAACATCCACACATGTTAGGGTTTTCTTCTAATCCGTAAGCATGGAGCATCTTCCTTACTTAACGGGATGCTTAGGTCATCCTTCACAGCGAAGGGCGGAATTTCATGAAACTTATCATAATCTTCTGACATGTCTATCTTATCCTCCACCCCCACGATGTTTATTTTTCCTGAAAGAACTATGTGGCGCTTTGGCTCATCGGATGTTGTATTCTTTTGCTTATCTTTCCCTTTTCTCAGTTTGGTAGACATGTCCTTCACGTAAAAAACCTGAGCCACATCATTGGCTAGGACAAATGGTTCATTTCTATACGCAAGGTTGTTGAGATCCACTGTTGTCATTCTGTATTTCTTGTCTACCTCAACCCTGCCTCTTGTCAGCTTGACCCATTTGCACCGAAACAAAGGAACCTTAAAAAAGGTCCATAGTCAAGTTCCCATATCTCCTCTATGTAACCATAATATGTACCCTTTTGCCCATTATCGTCTGTTGCATCAAATCGGACACCCCTGTTTTGATTGGTGCTCTTTTTATCTTGGGCGATCGTGTAAAATGTATTTCCATTTATCTCGTACCCTTGGAAAGTCAATATAGTCGAAGATGGTGACTTGGCCAACAAGTACAACTGCTCTCCAACATTTATGTCATTCATGAGATGTGTCTGCAACTAACCGCCGAAAGTCCTCATGTGTTCATCTCTAATCCAGGAGCCAGGCTTCCCTGGGTTGTTGGAGTGTACAATATTCTTGTGTTCCTCGATATACGGAGCCACCAAGGTGGAACTTTGCAGAATTGTGTAGTGTGCTTTAGTGAGAGAATGTCCGTCCATACATATCCTTGCTTTCTTTCCTAGCGTGTCTTTTCCACTAAGTCTACCCTCATGCCATGATTCAGGAACACCGATGGGCTTAAGGTCAGGAATAAAGTCAACAAAAAACTCAATGACCTCCTCTGTTCCATATCGCTTTGAGATGCTTCCTTCTGGCCTAGCACGGTTATGAACATATTTCTTTAACACTTCCATGAACCTCTCAAAGGGGAACATATTGTGTAGAAATACAGGGCCAAGAATGTTAATCTCTTCGATTAGGTGAACTAGGAGGTGCGTCATAATATTGAAGAAGGATGGTGGGAACACCAACTCGAAGCTGACAAGACATTGGACCACATCTTTCTGTAACCTTGGTAGACTATCTAGACTGATTACCTTTTGAGAAATTGCATTGAGAAACGCACATAGCTTCACAATGGGTACTCGAACATTTTCCAGCAGGAGTCCCCTCAATACAATCGGAAGCAGCTGGGTCATAAGCACGTGGCAGTCATGAGACTTTAGGTTTTGAAATTTTTTCTCTGCCATATTTATTATTCCCTTTATGTTCGACGAGAAACCAGACGGGACCTTGATACTGTAAAGGACTTCAAAAAATATTTCCTTCTCTTCTTTGGTAAGAGCATAGCTAGCAGTACCTTCAAACAGCTCTGGATGCATGCCGTCTCAGTCTTTTATACGTTGTTGGTCCTGCCATGCTTCAGGTGTATCTTTGCTCTTTCCATACACGCCCAAGAAGCCTAGCAGCATCTTGCAAAGATTCTTCGTCAGGTGCATCACGTCAATTGCAGAGCGGACCTCTAGGACTTTCCAATAGGGTAGCTCCCAAAATATAGATTTCTTTTTCCACATGGGTGTGTGTCCAACATCGTCCTTCGGAACAGATTGTCTACCAGGACCCTTTCCAAAGATTACTTTTAAATCCTTCACCATATCAAATACATCATCACCCGTACGACAGATAGGCTTACACCGGCTGTCTGCCTCACCATTGAAATGCTTACCTTTCTTTCTTAGGGTGTGCGTGGGCGGAAGAAAACGACGATTCCCCGGGTACACATTCTTCTTACATTTATCCAAATATATACTTTCAGTCTCGTTTAAACAGTGTGTGCATGCATTATATCCCTTGTTTGTCTGTCCTGAAATGTTACTAAGAGCAGGCCAATCATTGATTGTTATGAACAACAACGCTCGTATGTCAAATTCCTCCTCCTTGTTCTCATCCCACACACGTACACATTGTCCATGCCACAACTGTAAGAGTTTCTTCAAGTAATGGCCTTAGGTACACATCAATGTCGTTGCCGGGTTGCTTAGGGCCTTGGATGAGCACTGGCATCATAATGAACTTCCGCTTCATGGATAACCAAGGAGGAAGGTTATAGATACACAGAGTCACATGCCAGGTGCTATGGCTGCAGCTCTACTCCCCAAAAGGATTCATGCCATCTGTACTTAGACCAAACCATAAGTTCCTCGCATCACCTGCAAAGTCCGGAAACTCTCTCTCGATTTTTCTCCACTGCGACCCATCAGCGGGGTGTCTCAACATCTCGTCTTTCTTACGGTCTTCCATGTGCCATCGCAACAACTTGGCATGCTCTTTGTTCCTGAACAAACATTTCAACCGTGGTATTATAGGAGCATACCACATCACCTTGGCAGGAACCCTCTTCATGCGGCGCTCGCCCTCAACATCACTAGGGTCATCTCGTCTTATCTTATACCGCAATGCAGTGCATACTGGGCATGCATCCAAATTCTCGTACTCCTCACCGCGGTAGAGGATGCAGTCATTAATGCATGCATGTATCTTCTGCACCTCTAATCCTAGAGGGCAGACAACCTTCTTAGCTTCGTAGGTACTGGCGGGCAGTTCGTTATCCTTTGGAAGCAACTTCTTCATTATTTTCAGCAACTTTTCAAATTCTTTGTCAGTCATACCGTTCTCTGCCTTCCATTGCAGCAATTCTAGTGTGCTACCCAGTTTTTTGTGCCCATCTTCACAATTTGGGTACAACAATTTGTTGTGATCCTCTAACATCTTCTTGAACTTCAACCTCTCCCTTTTAGTTACGCATTCTTCCTGGGCATCAGTAGTGGCCCGACTAAGATCATCATCGGGCAGATCTGATGCCCGTTCTTCATCTTTTTCTTCATCAATGTCTTCCATTGTAGTCTTGATGACCCATAAGTATAGGGGGTGTATCGCAGTATTTTCGATAAGTAAGAGTGTCAAACCCAACGAGGAGCAGAAGGTGCTGGCTAGTGGTATGGATCAGGAATTCTCTGCAAATACTTAGCAAACAGATTTTTAGGGGTTTTTGATAAAGCAAGTAAACAAAGTACGAGTAAATAAAAGACAGTAGGAATAAATGCAGCAAGTGGCCCAATCCTTTATGCAGCAAAGGACAAGCCGGTTGTATTTCTATAGATGACCAAACGTTCTCAAGGACACATGGGAAGACTGTCAAGTGCTTTCGCTTCATATAGTCGATTAATCTCCTTTAGCTTGCTAAGTGTTGTGTGGGTGAACCTGTGCTAATGTACCGCCCCATCCAAGACTAATACATACTTGTGATTAAACCCCTTGCAAACATCCTTAAGTACAAGAAAGTAATTAAGGTAGAAACCTAACCACAGCTTTAACTCTAAGACCCTTACGTCCCTTGTGCAATGGTTTCCTAACGGGGGTTCAGGTTTCTGTCACTCCGGCAACCCCTACGATTAGTAGCCAAATACACAATGCATTCCCCTAGGCCCATATAGGTGAAGTGTCATGTAGTCGACGTTCAGATGACACCACTAGAAGAAGTACACCACAACTTAAATAACAATCTATTGAATCTTTCTCAACGCAACTCCACTACTAACAACAAGACTTCTCCCATGTTCTCAAGAACAAAACGAACTACTCACAAGACATCATATGGATCATGATCAGAGATGGAATAATGATGTATAACAATATGAACATAAACAATAATTCAATTGTTCACTCAATAGCATCAACTACTAAGAGTAATCAACACCGGGAAAGTTTCCCCTATGAACTATGCAAGATTCAACTCAATTGTTACAGCAATATGGAGATGGTGATGAGGGTGCTGATGGTGATGATGGTGGTGATGATGATGATGATCCCGATAAAGTCCAGCTTGATGGTGGTGTTGATGGCGACGATCTTCCCTCTCCGGGAAGGAATTCCCCCGGCAGAAATCTGTCTGCCGGAGAGATATTTCTCTCTCAGTGTTTTCTGCCCCGCAGAGGCGGCAGAATCTTTCTGTGGTTGCTCCCCGAGTCTTAGGGTTTTGTGGGGATGATATACGCCAGAGGAGAGAGGCTGGAGTGGGCCAGGGCGGCCACACCACCTCTAGGCGCGGCCTAGGCCTGCCCGCGCCATATGGGGTGGTGTGGGCCCCCTGTGGCCCACCTCCACTCCATCTTATGACATCCTGAGTCTTCTGGAAAAATAGGATTTTCCGTATATTTTTCCAGATTTTCTGATCTTCGCGAATTTTGCCTCCAAACAGCACCTTTTCCATCAGAATCCTGACTGCAGCGGTCAATGCTCCAAAAGTCATCAACCATGCAAAAATAGATGAAATAACATAAGTATCACCTGTCAATACGAAATATATCAATGAATAATAGTGAATTAAGATATAGAATAGTGATGCAAAATGGACGTATCAACTCCCCCCAAGCTTAGACTTCGCTTGTCCTCAAGCGAAACTGAGCTCAATAAACATGACCTCAAGTTTATGGAGTGAAGAGTCGATAAAAGAATACGGACAAGAAGCATGACATTCATCAAATACATAGATCATAATAGAAGACAACTCACTATTATATAACTTAACTCGCAATGAGTAAAGGAAACACAATAAAGATACATAGAGTAAATCATAAATGGTAATGGCAAACTTAGCTCTTGGTCGAAGAATAGTTGATAATTTGCTGGAGTTCACAAAAAGCTGGTTTTCCAATGATAGCTTTAAAAGTAGTAAACATCAAGATAAGAGCAATGTGCAAAACAAGGAACATAAGAAACATGAATGCATAAATCATCATATGAATGAATGAAACACATCAACTCAAAATACTTGCTGAGATAGAAGGGAATAGGTTTACTGACTGAACTACAAAGTAAAAGAAAGGCCCTTCAAAGAGGGAAGCAGGGATTGCAAGTCTCATAAAGAGCTCCCAAAAATTATGATACTTACTAGCTTTCAACTCTCATTTCCCCTATCATAGGCATCTTTAGGTGATTAAGGTTAAAGTGAGGTCAAATCTGAGTTATATGCTTGACAGACTATAAACTGAAAATCCCAAGTCCCTTGAGTACGAGGGCCGCTCCTCATGCTACTCAACTTTAGTTACCGGTAAGTTCTTGTCATCGTAAGTATGTGCGTATCATTGAGAACCGCCAACGGGGTACCCCTTGCCCAATGATACGGAAGAATCCCCATATCAAAATGACAAGGCAAGCAGACAATGAGTATCTCAGCAATCTTCTTATTTACTGGGAAAATGGTGCTTTTTTCTCTCTTTCCTCTTTTCATAGTATTTTTTTTCTCAATAGCTATCTCTCTCTTTTTTTATAAGAAGAATGCTTCATAGATATCATTATGGTTACGCTGCAGGTTTCCACCATGTCAGCATGGATTAGACCAGCGGCCCAGGCGTTTCTCTAACACACATACATAACTCCATGGACTTACAAGCTCCCCTTTTATTTCACACCGATGACATCCACAAACAAAAGAGCAAGGTATCAACTGGGTATATATTTACAAGTGTTGAAAGTGTTTCCCGTGACAGCACGGTTCTGCTAATCCCCAGCCTATAATTTGCAAGCATATAACTTTCATGAGAGTTCACAATGGTTCAGGTTTATTAAGTACAGGAAATAAAGTGTGCCATCAAGTTTGTGAGAGCTTTAATCACTAACTTTCTCATAACAAGTTTAATTTGGGAGGTAGACAAAACAAGAATTTACTTGGAATAGCAATAATGCTACTAGGTAGGTATGGTGGACACAAATGGCATGGGTTTTGGTTTGAAGGAGTTGGAAGCACGAGAAGAATACCCTCTCAGTACAGGTTTTTGGCAAGCAAGGCTGGGTAGCAAGTATAAGAGTTGAAGGAAACAAACAAACATACAAGTGATAAAGACAAACATGCAATCTTCCTTGGAAGCACAAAAGATCTTAACTAGAGAATACTAGACTTATGAGCAAATCAAGAAAGAAAGATGATGAAATTATTTTTCTCTAGAGTACTTCTATCTTTTTCTTTTCAACTCTCAAAAAGGTGTTGCTACTGACCGAGCCAGGTTTGCCAAAACCAACTAAATTAACTCAATGATCCCAGAGTGCTACCAATACTAACAACAAGATCAATCATATAACCACGAATTGAAAACTAACATAAGCTATGCAAAAGAGTTAATGATAGAACTTCTCATTAATATTCCATAATGGAAACTCACACCAAGGGATACATATCTAACGAGAGAGGGGACACTTCCATAATGCAAACCATACTACAAAATAACTCCTCTATTCATGATATGACTCTACTAATAAATTAAAAAGATAGAAGATAGTGATATGATACCGCGGCACTCCCCCAAGCTTGGAACAAACCAAGGGGATGCCAAACCTGATGATGAATTACTCCTTCGGTGGTGGTATCCTCTCATCTTCGTCCGTCTTCCAGGGTAAAGGCTTCCCATCAACAAAGGACATCGTGGTTTCCAACATCCTGAAACTTGCAGCAGCACTTATGCGTTTAAATCTAGCCTCATACTCACAGTTTTGATTTTGAACGTCATAGAACTGTGCTTGCAGTTCGTTGGTTGTTTGGCGGAGTGAGAGAACTTCGTCTTTGAGTTCAGCAGTCTCCTTCTGGTGCTCGGTGATGAGTTTGGAACAAATCTTATGGATGATATCCACTTCGCGCTCCGCCATCTTCCTGTACCTAAAGACTTCATGCTCCAGTGCTTCCATCTTGTCCTCCAGACTTCCTTCACCTTTAGGGCCTTGAACGTCTTTAATCCGGACCTCTCCACCTTCGAGCAACAACTCCTTGGGATGAATCTTCAATTCTCTCATGTATGGGTTGATGATATCTTCTAAGGAATCTCCCTTGGATGATCCAGAGGAAGACATTGTGGCTCCAAATCTAGGATTCTACCTGGCAGAAACAGATTGGAACAAAAACATGGCGAAAACACGATATACGACCCTCGGGGGATCCGGGGGGTTATATATTACGAAGTTTCATATCAAAAGGAAGGTACTGGGAGAAAACGAGTCGGAGGCGGAGTCTTGGGCGGCCTCACCACCAGGTGGCGTGGCCAGGGGTGGGCCCGCGCCATGGGATGGTGTGGGCCACCCTGGCTCCGTTTCCGTCCCTTTTTCACTTCGTAGCTTTCCTTATTGACTAAAAACCGCAAAAATATAGTTGGATTGTATTTTCGCGGAACTTTTCTTACCAGAACTGTTACCTAGTTGGAAATAGACTCTGCAGGTCTCTAAATTTGGTCCTCAATGAATTTCTCTGGAGTTATAACTTGAAAGGCATCAACATCTTCATTGTAAGAATCTCCAGCAATATAGTGTTTGAGTCGCTGTCCATTCACTACTTGTGTAGTATTATCTTTTAGAGAAGAAATTTTTATTGCTCCTAAACGGTATACTTCTTCAATAATGAAAGGTCCTTCCCATTTTGATAGTAGCTTACCTGCAAAAAATCTGAGACGAGACCTATACAATAGAACTTTCTCACCAACATGAAATTCTCCCTTAAGTATTTGCTTGTCATGCCATCATTTAACTTTTTCCTTAAAGAGCCTGGCATTCTCATAGGCTTCACTCCTCCATTCATCTAAAGAACTTAAGTCAAATAATCTTTTCTCACCAGCGAGCTTACAATCTCTATTTTGTTCTTTCACTGCCCAGTAAGCTTTATGTTCTAATTCTAAGGGTAGGTGGAAAGCTTTCCCATAAACCATTTTATAAGGAGACATTCCCATAGGATTTTTGTAAGCATTTCTATAAGCCCATAAAGCATCATTCAACTTCTTAGCCCAGTTTTTTCTAGACCTATTGATAGTATTTTGCAAGATAGATTTAATTTCTCTATTTGATAACTCTACTTGCCCGCTAGTTTGGGGGTGATAAGCTGAAGCAATTCTACGATTAACAAGCGAGGGTCTTCCTAAAACCACCATGAATGAAATGAGAACCCCCATCAGTCATGAGGTACCTAGGCACTCCAAACCTAGGAAAGATAACGTCCTTAAGCATTTTTAGAGAGGTTTCCCCGTCATCACTTTTTGTAGGAATGGCTTCTACCCACTTAGTAACATAATCTATGGCAATAAGAATATGAGTATATCCTTTCGAAGGAGGGAAAGGACCCATAAAGTCAAATCCCCAACAATCAAAAGGTTCAATAACTAGAGAGTAGTTCATAGGCATTTCATTGCGTCTAGAAATATTACCAACATGTTGACATTCATCACAAGATAAAACAATTTTTCTTGCATCTTTAAAAAGGTAGGCTAGTAGAAACTTGATTGTAATACCTTTTGTGCAGTTCTATCTCCTGCATGATGTCCTCCATAGGCACTACCATGGCATTTACGCAATATCTCTTTTTGTTCATATTCTGGAACACATCTTCGCATAATACCATCAACTCCTTCTTTATATAAGTGTGGGTCATCCCAAAAATAATGTCTCAGATCATAGAAGAACTTTCTTCTTTGCTGAGCTGTAAAAGTTGGAGGCAAATACTTGGAGACAATAAAGTTAGCATAGTCAGCGTACCAAGGGCTTCCTCGCGAGCTCACTCCCACTGCAGCTAACTGTTCATTCGGGAAACTATCATTAACAGCCATAGGGTCAAAAGAGATGTTTTCCAAACGAGATAAATTATCAGCTACAGGATTTTCAGCACCCTTCCTATCTACTATGTGTAGATCAAACTCTTGTAAAAGCAGTACCCATCTAATAAGCCTAGGCTTAGCGTCCTTCTTTGTCATAAGATATTTAATAGCAGCATGATCAGTATGAATGGTTACTTTTGAGTCCACAATATAGGGCCTAAACTTATCACAGGCAAAAAC
The DNA here is from genome assembly GCA_910589775.1 of Avena eriantha. Lineage (NCBI taxonomy): Eukaryota > Viridiplantae > Streptophyta > Magnoliopsida > Poales > Poaceae > Avena > Avena eriantha. The sequence goes on along the minus strand of OU342740.1, from coordinate 307,106,037 downwards.
AACAGCTAGAAATTCCTTTTCAGTAGTGGCATAATTCCTTTGAGTAGCGTCTAGAGTTTTACTAGCATAATGGATAACGTTTAACCTTTTATCTATGTTGCCCAAGGACAGCCCCTACAGCAAAATCACTAGCATCACACATTATTTCAAAGGGTAAACTCCAATCAGGTGGTTGAACAATAGGGGCTGTAGTTAAAGCCTTCTTAAGAGTTTCAAAAGCTTCCCTATAATCATCATCAAAAACAAAAGGTACATCTTTTTGAAGAAGATTAGTGAGAGGTTTTGATATCCTAGAGAAGTCTTTAATAAACCTCCTATAGAAACCAGCATGACCAAGGATACTACGAATACCTTTGATGTCTCTTGGACATGGCATCTTCTCAATTGCCTCAACCTTAGCTCTATGAACTTCTATGCCTTTTTCAGAAACTTTATGCCCAAGAACAATCCCTTCATTAACCATGAAGTGGCATTTCTCCCAATTAAGAACAAGATTAGTTTCTTCACATCTCTGCAAAACTTTATCAAGGTTGTGCAGACAATTATCAAAAGAAGTTCCATAGATAGAAAAGTCATCCATGAACACTTCTACAATCTCTTCACAAAAACCATGAAAGATAGCAAACATGCACATTTGGATAGTAGCGGGAGCATTACATAAACCAAAAGGCATACGTCTATAAGCATAAGTTCCATAAGGGCAAGTAAAAGTAGTTTTTTCTTGATCTTGTTGTTTAACAACAATTTGAGAGAAACCAGAATAACCATCAAGAAAACAAAAATGGGTCTTTTTAGACAACCTTTCCAACATTTGATCAATAAAAGGAAGCGGGTAGTGATCTTTCTTAGTAACTTTATTGACTTTCCTAAAATCAATGCACATTCTATAGCCTACCACTGTTCTTTGAGGAATAAGCTCATCATTATCATTGGGACAACGGTAATACCCCCCTTTTTAGGAACACAATGAACATGACTAACCCATTCACTATCAGCAATAGGGTAAATAATACCAGCATCAAGGAGTTTCAATACCTCATTCCTTACCACTTCCTTCATCCTAGAATTTAAACGTCGTTGGTGATCCACTACCGGCTTCGCATCTGGTTCTATGTTGATAGAGTGCTGACATATAGTAGGTGAAATCCCTTTTAAATCATCCAGAGTATAGCCCATAGCTCCTCGATGTTTCCTCAAAACTTCCAATAACCTTTCTTCTTCCTTCCCTGAAAGTTTAGCACTAACAATAATAGGATATATCTTCTTATCATCAATATAAGCATATTTAAGATCATCAGGCAGAGGTTTTAGATCGAAAACAGGATCCTTTTTAGGTGGCATCGTGGTACCCAAGTCTTCTACAGGCAAGTCGTGCTTAAGCATCATAGGTTGATCACGGAGAATCCTGTCAATCTCATTCCTTTCTTCCATGAAGATTTCACTTTCATGATCTTCCATAGATTGCTGCAAAGCATTGTTAGGAGCAAGAGAAATAGAAGCAAGTTGTTCAACCCTAAAATCCTCATTATGGGTTTCCTCTTCACAAGGTTCTTTAGCAAATTTCAAAAAATTAAACTCATAGGATTCCCCATCAAACTTAGTCAAGATTTTCTCCCTCTTGCAATCAATAATAGCTCCACAAGTACTCAAGAAAGGTCTACCAAAAATGATAGGATAGGTTTTACTAGCAGCCGAACAAGTACTAGAAAATTAGCAGGGTACTTAATCTTACCACAAAGAACTTCCACGTCTCGTACAATACCAATTGGAGAGATGGTCTCTCTATTAGCAAGGTGAATAACCACATCAATGTCTTCCAACTCGCAAGGACTGATTTCATGCATAATTTCTCTGTAAAGCTCATAAGGAATAGCACTAGAACTTGCACCAATATCACATAAACCATAATAGCAATGATCACCAATTCTAACAGAAAGCACAGGAACACTACCCTTTTTAGTTCTATTGGGATGTGAAACAATATTAGAAGCATCCTCACAAAAGACTATGTGCCCATCTTCTACGCTTTTAGTGACAAGGTCTTTCACAATTGCTATGACAGGTTCAATGTTTATTTGTTCATCAGGTTTTACAGTTATTTTTTCACTTTTGGTGATTACATTAGTTATCATAGGATGGTCCTTTACCTTTTCGGGGAATGGAATCTTCTCGATATAAGGTTCGGGTAAGATGGGGTCAATAATGCAATACTTAGCACTTCCAATAGGAGCATAGTCAATAATATCTTTGTAAGGTGCATGGTATTTGTTCCATCCCCTTTTTGGAATTTCGATATAGGAAGCAAAAGCTCTAAAGCAATTCGTAATAACTTGCAAATCAAGACCATAAATATTACTAATATTTTGAAAGTCATCAGTTCCCATAAAAGATTCAATGCATTCATAATCATAATTTATACCTGACTTTCTACCTTTGTCATTCTCCCAAGCTTCAGCATTGTCTTGAATACGGTCTAGAAGGTCCCATTTGGCTTCTTCTTCCATGTGAGTGAATGATCCAGCACAAGAAGCATCCAATAAATCCTTGTCATGTAGAGGGAGCCTTGCATAAAAGTTGTTGATAATAATATTGTTGGGGAGCTCATGAATGGGACATTTGAGCATTAGTAACTTCAATCTCCCCCAAGCTTGAGCTGTACTCTCTCCATCAAGAGGCCAAAAGTTGTATATTTGATTCCGATCTTTATGAATCTCACTAGGATGATAAAATTTTGAATAAAAGAGAGGCACTATTTCCTCCCATTCCAGAGCTTGACCATTCTTCAGCAGCTTATACCATTCCTCAGCTGTTCCTTTCAGTGATAATGAGAATAACTTCTTCTTAACTTGATCTGTAGTAATACCTGCACACTTGAACAACCCGCATAATTCGTGTATAAAGAGTAAATGATCACTGGGATGGACAGTTCCATCCTCAACATAGTAGTTATCCATAACACGATCAATAATTCTTGTAGGTATTTTGAAAACATCTTTCTCAGCAGGTGGTGGCTTATCTACTACCTTAGCAGTGGTAGTAGCATTACCAAATAAGAAACTTAGCGAATTATCCATAGCAAAAATAAAGCAACTAGCAGGAGTAAACAATACTCACAGTAGAAGTTTCCTTTACCGGTTCCACTCTCCAATAGCGCTTCACTCCCCGGCAACGGCGCCAGAAAATAGTCTTGATGACCCACAAGTATAGGGGGTGTATCGCAGTATTTTCGATAAGTAAGAGTGTCGAACCCAACGAGGAGCAGAAGGTGCTGGCTAGTGGTATGGATCAGGAATTCTCTGCAAATACTTAGCAAACGGATTTTTAGGGGTTTTTGATAAAGCAAGTAAACAAAGTACGAGTAAATAAAAGACAGTAGGAATAAATGCAGCAAGTGGCCCAATCCTTTATGCAGCAAAGGACAAGCCGGTTGTATTTCTATAGATGACCAAACATTCTCGAGGACACATGGGAAGACTGTCAAGTGCTTTCGCTTCATATAGTCGATTAATATCCTTTAGATTGCTAAGTGTTGTGTGGGTGAACCTGTGCTAATGTACCGCCCCATCCAAGACTAATACATACTTGTGATTAAACCCCTTGCAAACATCCGTAAGTACAAGAAAGTAATTAAGGTAGAAACCTAACCACAGCTTTAACTCTAAGACCCTTACGTCCCTTGTGCAATGGTTTCCTAACGGGGGTTCCGGTTTCTGTCACTCCGGCAACCCCTACAATTAGTAGGCAAATACACAATGCATTCCCCTAGGCCCATATAGGTGAAGTGTCATGTAGTCGACGTTCACATGACACCACTAGAAGAAGTACACCACAACTTAAATAACAATCTATTGAATCTTTCTCAATGCAACTCCACTACTAACAACAAGACTTCTCCCATGTCCTCAAGAACAAAACGAACTACTCACAAGACATCATATGGATCATGATAAGAGATGGAATAATGATGTATAACAATCTGAACATAAACAATAATTCAATGGTTCACTCAATAGCATCAACTACAAAGAGTAATCAACACCGGGAAAGTTTTCCCTATGAACAATGCAAGATTCAACTCAATTGTTACAGCAATATGGAGATGGTAATGAGGGTGCTGATGGTGATGATGGTGGTGGTGATGATGATGATCCCGATGAAGTCCAGCTTGATGGTGGTGTTGATGGCGACGATCTTCCCTCTCCGGGAAGGAATTCCCCCAATAGAAATCTGTCTGCCGGAGAGATCTTTCTCTCTCGGTGTTTTCCGCCCCGCAGAGGCGGCGGAATCTTTCTGTGGTTACTCCCCGAGTCGTAGGGTTTCGTGGGGATGATATACGCTAGAGGAGAGAGGCTGGAGTGTGCCAGGGCGGCCACACCACCTCCAGGCGCGGCCTAGGCCTGCCCGCGCCATGGGGTGGTGTGGGCCCCCTTGGCCCACATCCACTCCATCTTCTGGCATTCTGAGTCTTCTAGAAAAATAGAATTTTCCGTATATTTTCCCGGATTTTCTGATCTTCGCGAATTTTGCCTCCAAACAGCACCTTTTCCATCAGAATCCTGACTGCAGCGGTCCATGCTCCAAAAGTCATCAACCATGCAAAAATAGATGAAATAACATAAGTATCACCTCTCAATATGAAATATATCAATGAATAATAGTGAATTAAGATATAGAATAGTGATGCAAAATGGACGTATCAAGTACCATCGTATTCAGGGGACATAGTAGGGTAGTCGTTATTATTCTCTTCTTCTTTGTTGTCTTCCATCATAACCCCTCTTTCTCCGTTCTTGGTCCAACAATTATAGCTGGTCATGAAACCGGACCGAAACATGTGGCTGTGAAGGACTCTTGAGGAAGAGTATTCCTTAGGATTCCGACAGACACCACATGGACAAGACATAAAACCATTCCGCTTGTTTGCCTCGGCCACAAGAAGAAAAGAATGCACGCCTTTAATGAACTCGTTAGAGAGTCGGTCAGCGTACATCCATTGTGGGCTCATCTGCATTATATAATTAATTAAGTACATCAAACATAATCATAATTAATTAGTACTAATGTAAAAAACAAAATTAAAGCCAGCAACCAGGACTAAAGATATGATGAACCTTTAGTCTCGGTTGGAGGCACCAACCGGGACTAAATGTGGATGTGGAGACAACATGTCGACACTATGTCCTCAGTGGGCAGCACTAAGCTAGTAAATTAAACGACGACACTATTTTGGGTGGGTGGCAGCATAATCATAATTAATTAGTAGTAATCTAAAAAACAAAATTAAAGCCAGCAACCGGGACTAAAGATATGATGAACCTTTAGTCCCGGTTGGAGGCACCAACCAGGACTAAATGTGGATGTGGAGACAACATGTCGACACTATGTCCTCAGTGGGCAGCACAAAGCCAGTAAATTAAATGACGACAGTATTTTGGATGGGTGGCAGCATAATCATAATTAACTAGTACTAATCTAAAAAACAAAATTAAAGCCAGCAACCGGGACTAAAGATATGATGAACCTTTAGTCCTGGTTGAAGGCACCAACCAGGACTAAATGTGGATGTGGAGATAACATGTCGACACTATATCCTCAGTGGGCAACACTAAGCCTGTAAATTAAATGACGACACTATTTTGGGTGGGTGGGAGCACTATGCCAGGGGTGAGTGTGTCGACATTATGTCATCAATTCCTGACACTATGTTGTGCTACTTAATCTATAAATAGGTATACATTCTTGTGAAGAACTACAAGATGGTGTGCGAGACCAGGGACACCACTACGGCGGAGCTTCTCGAAGATGTCTTAGGACCTCGTCCTCAGACATCTTCGAGGAGCTCGCTGTAGAGGCACTCTCTAATATATGAAATTAGTTAGTTCCACCAGCATACTGATCTAGCTAGAGAAGATATAAACTGAAAGATGGTGTGTGAGAGCAGGGACACCACTACGGCAGAGCTTCTCGAAGATGTCTTAGGATCCCGTCCTCAGACATCTTCGAGGAGCTTGCCATAGAGGCACTCCCTAATATGTGAATTGTTTTAGTTACCCGGCGTATTAATCTATAGCTAGAGAAGTTATTAACTCCAAGATGGTGCCAGAGGAACACCACTACGGCGGAGCTTCTCTCGAAGATGTCTTAGGATCCTATCCTCAGACATCTTCGAGGAGCTCGCCATAGAGGAGCTTCTCGAAGATGTACTGTGATGTCTTCTTATCAAGCTTTTATGAATTAATCCTATCTTTCTTACAATTTTTTTAGTCTGTTGAACGCAGGTAGACGAAGAAGGATATTTTGCCCAGCTAGTTAGAATGATGAACTCACGCATGTGTGTGCTTCTAAAATCAAATTTCGAGACTATGTGCCAAAACAAGATATATATAGATAGAATCCACATATTGTGATATTTACCTTACAGTTCCTTACATTAATACAAGATAGATAGAATCTAAACATTGATCTCATGCTATCATTGCAAAAATTACTACCAAACTAAATCCACAAATCCATCTACAAGATAGAGTATGAAATGAGCTAATATAGCAATGAGAGTTCAAAGGATGAAGTTGCTCACCTTTTAGAACCTTTGGATAGATGGGGCACCACAAAATATAGACAAATCTTGAGAAAAAAAGGGCATGAACTCGAGCTTGAAGCAATAAAGAGAGAGAGGAGAGCCAGTAGCTTGAATGGTGGCTCGGGCAGGGGAAGAAGATATAGCCAGACCTTTAGCCCCGGGTCGTATAACAAACCGGGACTAAAGGATCTGGCGCCCGACCCGGCCTGCCTGAAACCCTTTAGTCCCGGTTTGTTACACGGCCCAGGGCTAAAGGTCCCGTTCGAACCGGGGCTAGTGCCTGCCACCTCTGGGGCCAGATCTAGCCGTAGGACCGGGGCATTAGTCCCAGTTTGTAGCAAAACTGGGGTTAATACCCCTAGACCAAAGGTCTGTTTTCTACGTTTAGGGCATGTTTGGCGCCGTTGTTTTTTCTTTGTATTTGAAAGATACCGTAGTATCTAAAAATACTTTAGTTTCAAATACACTGAGCCGTTTGGCCACACTAAAATGCCAAAGTTTCAAACCCATGGTATCAAAAAAAAACTGAGATTTATTTTACACGATTAAAGAAAAAGGTCTAGACCTATATTTTCAAATACTATGGTTTTATGTAGACTAAAGTATTGCTTACCCAAGTGTTGATATGTTTTAGAATACTTTGGTTTGGCAAGAGCCAAGCAGTCAAACCGAGCATAGTTGTTTCCTCTCCCGTCAACGCTTACATGTTTACTGTTGATCCGGTCTTCCTTGCCCCACCATCATCCTCTCTCCGCTCTCATTTGCGTAAAACGAACTTTTTTCCGATGTTCTAAATCTATACAACATTTTGTTGTTGCAAATAGATATTGCCAGTTAGGATGTACTCCCTCCGTCCAAAATAAGTGATTTGGATTCGTCCAAATATAGATGGATCTGTACACTAAAACATGTCTAGATATATCCGTATCTAAATAAATCAGAGTCAGTTAATTTGAGACGGATGGAGTATATTTTTCCCATGGACTACGGACATGGAAAGAAACATACGCTGCTCTAAAACATTTGAGTTCACGTAACCCCCCATTTTAATTTGTGTAAAATTCACATAACCGAATGTGAAAACACATGTGAGGTCAATAGTAAAGCATTTTCCTTTGTGGCTCTTCTAGTGTTGTCTTGGGGAGTTGTCCGGATTGGCGTATTCCATAGGTTATTTATGCTTACTCATCTTTTTAAACCTATTGCTTTACTGGTCATACTCATATATATCTTCCAATACGGCTCTAGCTAGTTTTCGATAGAAATAACAATGCGTGCACTTATGATCTTTTTATTGAATTTGGAAGTAGTCATTATGTAATGTAATTGTTTTAAAAAATACATTAACAACAATTTCAAAATGTGATATAGGATTTGGCATTCCATATTTAGTTAGCACAGGCCACACAACAGGTAGCGCATCATGGAGTGGCAACTCATGATTTCATGTAAATGATTTTGTTGCCTTGTTTGAGACCATTCGGTCAATATGTACCGGGCCTATTAAGCCCCCCGTCGCACACGTTAAGACCTTTCCGTGTGTGGTGCGAAGGAACGTTAACGCCCAAAAATTTGGATCGTCTGCACGCGGTTCCGACAGCCCTGCGTGGGGATATAATAAACGGCAAACTTTCAACGACCGTTGGAAACATAACGCCCACGCTTTTTCCACATGTAATCGTCAGTGAAGTTTTCATTTATCGCCTACGGTTATCTTCCGCAGAACCACATCATTTTAACCTAAACGTTCCCAATCGCCAGTGAAGTTTTCAATTTTGCGGATAATTTATTTATACTATTGTTCATGCTTCTTTTCTGTTTTCCCGCTTCCTTATCCGGTTGCTTTTTTGCTTCCCGCCGCCCGTGTTCATTTATAAATTACGAGTGCCTTGATAGCTCATATCTACACCACAAATCTGTGACGACTCAGGAAGAAGCACTACTTGTCGTGCACTGAGCGCGGATAGAGGCGCGCCTCCTTCCTCCACTATCCGCAGCGCCACTTGGCAGAGTACGGGCCCGTGCAGTTCCGGTACTCCTGATGCCCGGTGAAGGCGCGACTCCCTCTGCCGCCGCCGCCGTGGAGTTGTCGATGGAGGTGCCCATTGGTGATTCGCTGGAGTTCTCCATCGATTCATGGCGTTGTCATGCATAGCCTCATCGCTTGGATGGCTTGGTGGCTCTGTTCGACGACCGCTCGCGGACATACATGATATACCGAGTGACGGTAGATTTGAAGAACGAAGCGAAAAAAGCACAAGGCCAAGAGGAGCCCCGTCGGCGATGCTGAGGCATCGAGCTCCGACAAAGGACCGGCTGACGAGTATGTATTGAATATTTTTTATTATATGTTTTCTCTTAACCATTACCCCACATCGTACACAATATAAAGGTACATCAACATGTCAGCTGCGAAATATAGAATACTAGAACCACAGATACCCGTCTACGATAGGTCGAAATGTTTCCGAGTAAACTTTTCCCCAGAGACGTGCACCATTTATTTCATTAATTTCTATGGTTGATTCCCATGAAAAATCATGCATTGGGAAACAATGAGAAGTAAGCACATGGTGTTTTCTGATAAATCATATGCTTCACACTATATCCACACTGATCCAACATTTATACCGTGTGGTCAACCATATGCTTCACACTATAACCATATGCTTCTTGAGCAGGGTTGATCTCCTTGGACACGTGCGCATGCTCACTGGTGGGCGGCCTCGTGAGGACCCCTGTTCTTCACAGGACCAACAGTAGCCCCCGAGTGCGGGCTCATTTGCCAATAAAGGATCCGAGCTTGCTCCTAGAATTTAAAGCGGGCCTGCTTCTGAGACGCGTCAAGCAGTCATCTCATGCAGCAGCCAAAGCGTGCCATCGCCTTCTGACTGGGAGGTGATGGGTCACTCAGCTGCCATATGAACCGGAGTGGAGCCGTTCGTGAGCACATCTTAGGATGGAGCGGTAGTTACTATGCCGCCGCTCGGCCACCTCCCACATCTATAAAAAAGGAGATATTGGTAGGCCATCACGTCCTCACGCGTGGCATCTGCCGTTATAGGTACTTCACCTGAAATAATGTTTCTTGCTTTTTCCCGTACCACTGGTGATAGCCGAAGAGTTATTCATTCCACGTCACGTGCTCTGTCCCTCCTTGGACAACAGTGTTTTCTACAGGTGGCTCTGATCTGTTCATGCGACCACTTGCATCGTTGTCTGAAATAACATTATTAGGGTCAATGATGGGGTTACCGTTGGAGTCGCGTGGTTCGGAAGTTTATCCATTGGACGTATCTGTTGCGTGGGGTCCTACGATCACACACACCTACCGGTGTGTCAGGTACGGGCTGCAGCTGCGACTGTCGGAGGCGTCGGAAACACTATCCTGAAGACAAGTGAAATCCCGCAGGTCCTGCTCTGGGTATGAGTCAGCCTTCTTGATCCGGGAGTTGACTCTTTCTTCAGATTCGTTGTTGGTGATTCTCATCAGGTCCATGACGCAAAGTGGTGTTGACTCAGTATTAGATCCAAAGGAGAGGTTGTCATAGAGATTAGCCAAATCCCCCATCTCCGTGGTGTAGTCCCAATTGATTTCGACGTTTGTCGGGTATGAGGTTGCCCTTCTAGTAAAGCCGACATAAGATGGTGGTGTCGCCATCGATGCTGTGATTGCAGCCGATGGACCCGAATAGATTGGGGTTTAAAGGCAGAGATTTTCCACTGACCCGATCCGAAAGTGAAAGCAACCGATCATCTGATCTGTCTCCCGGTCAAAGTTGTCGAATGCCGGAATAGGGGTGGGCGAGCGTGTATTGAGATCGATGGGATTGTAGTGGAACTCACTGACCCCAATCATTGAGTTGCTGCTTGGTGAAGACGAAGCTGCCGGATTCATGACTCCAACACTCAGAGTTCCCACAGACGGCGCCAATTGATGAGGGGTAACCTCGGCAATGCCCATTGTTATGGACTGAGGGTTTCAGGGAAGAGAGAGCGCTGGTGATTTCGTAGGCTTATCAGACAAACAAGGGAGTCGGTGCCCATCTGATTATTATCGAAGAAGATTACAGAGTCGCCGATTTGCTAGATGCAATCTAACTCATGGCAGGTTGTGGTTTGCTGAAAGCTATGGTGCCCTTCTGTCGGTTCCGCCCAACCTTTATATGAGAGGCTGGTTCTCAGAGTCAAATACAGATGTTACATGTTTGATTTACAACTCTACGACTATGTCAATTTATACTTCTGTCTTGATCACCATGTTTTGTTCCTAGGCTTCGGATGCTTCCAGGACTCTTGATTCCTTGTGGGCTTCGTGGGCCATAGTTCAGGTACATACCAAGTATATCAATCACGAGAACCCAATAAGTCATACCCATTTCAGAGGGACAACAAATCTCTCATTTCCTTCTTCTCCTGGATTCCTTCCCTGACTTCCCAGATGGCATGATCCACCTCCAGGCAGAGATCCACAACTTTTGCTAGCAGGCTGTCCACCATCTAGTCGAGCAAGAGGCCCCATGATCGCTTAATGAGGTTATAGGTGGGGATCGGAAGTAACTGTGACGTAGGCCTAGTGCGCTGGCTCATTGCTAACGAGGCCCACACCGGCGGTGAAAGGGAAATTAACGTCGCCTAGAAGGAGGTGACTAGGCGTTTTAAAATTATTACGATTTAGGCTCTAATAAATGTGGAATAAAACTTAACGTTTAATTTATCAAGCCAAAACCTATGTTCACTAGGTTCACTAAGTGCACCATCAACCTATATTAAGAAAGACAAGCAACAAGGTGATAACAAGATATAATACTTCAAGCACGATGGCTATCACAAAGTAAATTGCATAAGTAAAGGGCTCGGTTGAGAGATAATCGATGGACGCGGAGACGATGATTTGTTTCCCGAAGTTCACTTCCAAAGAAGCTACATCTCCGTTGGAGAGGTACGGGGGAGCAATGTACTTCAAACGCCACAAATGGCTCACCTCGAGGTGTGGTGGCTCGATGCTCACCCAACGCCACACAAGGCCTCACCCCAAGATGCAAAGGCACGGAACTCACCGATGCCACAAAAGGCTCACCCTGTTCTCCCGCGAGCTCGACACAAAGGCCTACTCATGTTCCACTATGAGACACTTGAGGGCAGTCACCGAACCCGTACAAGGCTTAGGGAAATCTCCACAACTCAATTGGAGGGCTCCCAAGAAACGCCATAAAGGCTCCACAATGCCACAAAAGGCCAACAAGCTTGGGGAATCTCCACAACTCAACTTGAGGCCCCAAGAACACACCACAACTCCACACAACCGTCTAGGGCTCCAAGAACCCAAGAGAAACAAGCCCAAGGGCTTGAAATTGCCGAATCTCTAAGGAGAACTCAAATCTATGCACCAAATGCAAGAGGCAAGTCCTTCTCTCTCAAATTCCACCAAAGCTACAAAAGCTATTGGGGGAATTAGATAGGAAGAACACAAGAGGAGAACACAAAACTCTCCAAGATCTAGATCCCAAGGATTCCTTCACAAAGAAGGGATTTGGTTTGGTGGCGTTGTAGATCTAGATCCCCTCTCTCAAATCCCTCAAAAATATGCAAAAAACATAGGAGGGGGAAGGGGAGAGGACAAGCTCTTCAAGGTCAATAATGGAGGAGAGAGAGAGTGAAAAACTATTCAAAAGAGCTAATCCCACGAAGGGGAAGGGGAGCTACTTTTAAAGGGCTCCCTAATCTGCCTGTTATGCACAGAATCATGCATGACCGGTAGTACCGGTGGGTGACCGGTACTACCGGTGGCACCCAGCCAACAGTCCAAAATAGCGATGTGAACAAACATAAACACGATCCTGGCCGGTACTACCGGTGGTCACTGGTACTACCGCCTGGGCCAGTACTACCGCCCAAGATTCCAATCAAAAACCCGACAAATAGAACTCACCAATACAGAGAAGGTACTGAACCGAAATCAGGGTTATCGGAATTTGGGCCGGAATTAACGCCGGTACTACTGGCGGTAGAATGCCCTAGCAGTACTACTAGTGTCCCGCCGGAACTACCGGTTAGGCAAAAAAACTCCAGAACCAAAACTGCCACAACTTTTGCATCCGAACTCCAAACGAGATAAAACCAATTTTGTTCGAAATATTGGGTATCAACTAGGGAGAAAATACTATGAATATATATGTGAGATACCTCCCAAGGCGTGGAGCCGGAAATCCTGCAAGATAAAAAACACAATAAGATATGCAAGGTAAATCCGTTTTTGACGAACTAGAGCTTGTTATGAAGACAACCGCAAGATCTAGATCCTCACATGGACAAGAACCAAATAACAACCAAGAAAGATGATTCTATGTATGAAAAGGTTTGAGCTCTCTCCGAAAGATACGAACGGGTCTCCAACTCGAGAGCCCCTCTTGATAGTACGGCGATTTATCCTTAACCCGATCTCCCAACACTACAAGAGATCGGTAAAATAGAAAACCTATCAAGATCATACCTTTGCCTTGAGCATTCCACTTGAGCTTGATGTAGACCGTCTTGTCCTTCTCAAGATGGATCACCTTTCTTGATTGCACTTGCTAGCTCTTGCTTGATGAAGACTTGAGAAATGCTCCCCCATACTCCATGGGGAAGCCTCTTCTTAGAACTTGTCTTCATCATTCCATGATTGCCAAGGATGGCTGATGGCTGTGAAATATAGCCATCTACATCCACATTTAAACTGGATATTATTCATATTTTTGATGAAATATCTCTCTAAACCCTGCCACTAATGCCTAATGATCAAAGGGGTATGAAATCCTTTCTTTCTATTTTCCATGTGCAGATAATGACATTTGATGATGGGAAACACAACATTAAAGTCAAAGATACGAGATTTCCAACAATCCAAAGACACCAGGGGTCATGAAGTGGATACTGAAGCTTTAACGACAAACTATACGACCAAAATTTTATTCCCGCCGTATAGTTCCGGTCGTATAGTTGCCATCAGCGCCGCTAGGTCAAACTGAACAACTTTCGTGAAGGAACCCCTATATAAAGAGGCTTCGGGTGACGAGAAATGGAGCCGCCCCCAGAACCCTACAAACATGCATCCACAACACCAAAGAGCCGCCAAAGGAATAGACTTAGATATAATCTCCAAACCCTTCTCCACCACCATAGCTATATTCCACCACTTGTGATAGTAGATCTCATCTTCGACTGGTGACATTGCTATGTTTATGATTGTTGATTTCATCTCTATGCGTGAGTAATTCTCTTTGGGCTAAGTGCTTCGGCCTAGCCATGTAGCTTTTGTGCATGTTATTTATCATAGATGGGATGATATATTAGTTTGTATGACATGATGATTATTGTATCCTCTTTTGCCTCAATCCAAGGACTTGTCAGGTACCCAAGACCTCGAGTATTGAGCCATGTATAGGGAGTATGAGTAATGACTAATCTGCAGGTTGGGAACTCCAGTGACAGAAGGGGTAGTATGGCTGTATGTGAGGGACTTACTTGGGGTTCACGGTGACATCACTATGCATATCATTAGTTATCTTTCTTCTATGGATGAGACTAGTAGGTTATTGCTATAAGCAGTTGCGGAGGCAATAACAATTATGGATGCATTGCTCGCATATAATTATCTTACTCTAACAATTACATGCATACTTTATTATTATCTTTTATTCCCATCAGATGTTTTGAACAACTACAAGTGAAACCAAAAGCCATAGGCCCTCTCTCTCCATCATCGACAACAACAAAAGACAGCAAACTCTTGGTCCGGTAAAACACAAAAAGAATTCGAAAACTCCTGAAGGTCCGTTAAAGTAACTTCACTACGCTTTCTGCTTCCCGAGGATTCGATAACCTAGGTCTACTAGGGAAAAAGAGCTATACTACATCCGTAATCCGGATCGAAGGTATCAACATTTTTTCTGGCGCCATTGCCGGGGAAGCAATAGCTACCCTGGTGAGGTTAGTAGGAACCTTGCTAGTTCTAATTCTTGTTATTTTTTTAGTTTGCTTCTAGTCTTTATTTGAAAAACCAAAAAAAGAGTTAGTCTTTAAATTCTTGTTTTTACTATCATAAGTGTTTGTTTAAGAAAACCCAAACACATAGGAAATATGGCTGAAAGGAAGCTTGGGGAGTTTGCAACTCCCAACAATGATTATTTGCATACTCCTATTACCCAGTCAGCAATTACTGTTGATGATTATGAAATTAAGCCCCACTATTTAAGTTTGGTTCAAAAGAATCAATTTGGAGGCTCTATTGTTGAGGACGCATGCATGTACTTGAACACTTTCACTGAAATATGTGATATGATGCACATAAAAGATGTTGACCCTAATGCGGTCAAATTGCACTTGTTTCCTTTCTCTCTTAGAGGAAGAGCAAAAGAATGGTTGCTATCTTTGCCTAGAAATACCATTGCATCATGGGTGGAGTGTACTTATTTATTTATGACTAAATTTTTTCCACCTGCAAAGACTATGCAACTAAGATCTAATATTATTGGTTTTAAACAGGAAGAGCGCGAGACACTAGTGCTTGCATGGGAGAGGATGAAAGAATGCATGAGAAACTGTCCCAGCCATGGGATGGAAGATTGGTTAATTCTCCATTTATTTTATAATGCTCTTAACCCTATGTCTAAGTCTATGCTTGATACTGCAACTGGAGGAACATTTATAGGCAAACATATTACTGAAGCAAAGCAGCTTCTAGACAATATGCAAGACAACCATGCCCAGTGGCATGTGGATAGATCAAACACGAAGAAGGTGACTCCGTCTCACTACAAGAAAATGAAGAACTCAATGCTAAGCTGGATGAGCTCATATTAGCCGTAAAAGGTAAGAAAAACCAAGTAAGATCTGTCCCAAAATAAAATATTGAAGAAATGGACTTCATAGCATAATGATTATAACCCTGCTTGGAAGAAGAATTATAGTCCTAATTTTGAGAAACATTATTCTAGTCCTGCAGGTAACTCTAATAATAATATGGCATCAAGTAATGGTAGTCAAGGTGCTATGCTTGGTAACGGAGAACCATGATGCTATGCTTGGTAAATTATCTAACCAAGCTGTAAGTTTCAGGAATGATTTGCAGACCCTCCAAGAAAGAACAAGGATTGTTGAGGCATAGCTAGGTAAAATAACCGAGAGTCAAACTCTCATTTTCTAGCTAAATTTGCAGGTAAAGCTGAGCCCAATCCTGTTGAAGACCTCAAGATGATAAGAGTCCAAAGGGAGGAGCCTGAAGAACTTGACTATAGTAATGCCCCTTCACCAAATTACACCGTTGAAGATCTTGTAAAAAGGATCAATATCAAGATTCCATTAAGTGAAGGAAATGAGGAAGCTATGTATCAACACTTCGTTAATCAGGTAGCAATAAAGGTACATGAGCTTGAGTAAGAATATAAGAACATTGCTGAAAATTACCTGTGAAGCTTGATGATATATTTGAGCCTACTATTTAAGATTAAAATTGGGACCAATGAGATAGCTGCACTCTGTGATCTAGGTGCAAGCGTTTCAACAATTCCAAAGTCTTTTTAATAAGTTAAATCTTGGCTCTTTTGAAATCACCGATTTAAAATTATATCTAGCAGATTCTACCTACAAATAAGCTGTAGGGATTAAATAAAATACTTCAGTATACATTAAAGGCTGTCATGCTCTTATTGATTTTGTTATTGTTGACATACCTGAAGATGTTACTGCTCCTATTATATTAGTCTGTCCATTCTTAAGAAATATGAAGGCTTTGGTTAATCTACATGAAGGGAACATGAAGCTTCAATTGCCTTCGCGGGATCCTTTTGTTACTCATTTTCCTAGGAAAAAGAAAGCCAAGCATGAAGAAAAGGAGGCCATCACTTTGAAGGCCAACTATTTTGGAGTGGGTGTTCCACTCATCTGGCCTAAGTGAGCAACATCAAGGTCAAGCTATGGACCATAAAAGAGCGCTTCATGGGAGGTAACCCATGTGAAATAAAGGTTTGAGTAAAGTTTTTATTTTCAGTTTTAGTTTTAGTTTTATGTTTAATAAAGAGTGCTAAAAAGCTCCAGTCGAGGAGAAGAAGTTCGGTAGTACTAAAAATCCTACTCTATTCATGCTGATGCTGGTCGACAATTTTTACTGCCATTTTTCTGTCAAAAAACAAGGTGTTTCACTAAGTTTCAGGATAAGAAAGAATTCTCGAAGAAATGGAATTTTTTGATGTCTACAGAAGGTTTCACAACCAACTATACGGCAGAAATAAAAATTGCAGCCGTATAGTTTGCCCGTATAAATATCTTTGCCATTGACGAATTTTCTTTCGTAGGTACTGAAGTTTGACCAACTATACGGCGAGAATAAAAATTCGAGCCATATAGCTCCAGCCGTAAAGTTATCATTCCCTTTGTAAATTTTGTTTTCTAGGTTATAGAAGGTTTAATGACCAACTATACGTCGGGGATGAAAATCCTGACCGTATAGTTCTGGTCGTATAGTTGCGCCGTTGGGAGGAAACCCTAAATTTTTACATCAGACCAACTATATGGTGGGGACAAATTGTTCCGACCGTATAGTTTAGCCGTATAGTTGAGTCCGACCACAAAATCTCCACGGGAAGGTACCCCCAACACCAAAGCTTCAATCCTTTTTCTCTCGTCTACTTCCAAACTCTCTCAAAACCTCAAGAGATCTTCATCTCTACTTAATTTCGTTCGATTTCCTCGCACGCAAGTGATCTACGGTATGTTTCTCCTCTGATCCTCCAATTACTTTTTGCAAATTCATTTTCAATATGTTGTCATTATCAATCTAGGGTGAGACCTACTATGAACTAATTGCCATGATTCTCTTGACTAGATTATTATTTTGAGGGGACTCTTTAGTGTGCTAAGATGAGGAATATGTTATGCTTATTATTTTTGGATCAAAAAGTTTTATTTTTGTGTCTTTCCTTATTATTTTAGATGATGAACACAAGGAGCCAAACTCATGCTCGTGCCGCCGCTAGTTCTGCTTGGGATGCCACTCAAGAAGGCATGGGGATATGGTTCAGGGATGATCTCCAACGTGATCGCTTCAATAGGTTCAAGAACCGAGAAGTGAAGACAACCAAGTGGGCTTGCCCCATTATATTGAATCAACTCGGTATTTCTAATGACTTCAGTTTACTTTGCAATAGAGCTGGCCTGCAAAAGTTTGTATTCAATGATGTGCCTACTTAGCGCCGGCTAACTCTTGAATCTCTAAGTTCTTCGCAAAGCACCGTTAAAGCATGGCATGGAGAGGACATGATTTCTTTCCGACTTATGAACAACAATTATGCTTTATCACTATATGAACAAACAATAATGCTAATGCCTTACGCGCATCCTTTACTGGTATATACCCTTCCCTGAAACTTAATTATAATGGAATGAGTTTCACTTCTAGAGTAAGCAAGGGGAAGAATATTCAACATCCCGCAATTAGCTATTTGTTCTATGTTATTGCTAACACCTTGCAGGCACAAAATGAGTTCACGAGACTCAATGAGGAGGACATCTTAGTCCTCGCAAAAGCTGCTTTCAACAACATTGACTTGTCACAGGTGGAGGCGTCATCACCGTGCTTTCCATTGCCCTAGGAATAGACCTAGGTGAGTTGTAACCAGTGCTAGGTGAGCGACGTGTTGGTTTCTCTACTTTAAAAGCTTGTGGAATGCTCACTAGGAGAGGTGGTGTTTATTACTTCCATATCGCTGGAGCCGGGTGTCTCTACCCTGCTCCTTTGCCTAATGGTCTTTTCTCTACCGAGGAAGGACATTTGCTATATGACTTGCAGGTTGAGCAACACCAACCTGAGGAGGAGATTCTGGATGAGGATGAGGACCAAGAAGAGGAGAAGCCACGAACCCGGTTCGCTACATACCAAGACTTTCAAGAACTTGGAGGAACTATGGAGAGGATGCATAACCTCTCCTTGAACCTCCGAGAAACAACTAGTAATTTATCAACTCAATTTGCAAACTAGAGTTACGACTTTTTCCCGCCACCACAATGATTTGAAGGGCTTGCAAAAGCCTAAGTTTGGGGAAGTTTCCTCATTATCTTTACTTGGCGTTCATTTGCTTTTATTTCAAGGTTATGTTTTTAATTCGAGTTTATAAGCACTCGTGTTGGTTTCCCCAACACTTTATCTTTAGTTATTTCTATTTGTTTTGGAGACTTTCTAGGCAAGCTTTGCCACCAATTTTCTATTCTTTAATTCCCTCTCTTAAAAACAACAAAAATATATTTCCATTTATGTTTATTTTCCCTCTTCCTTCCTTTCTATTCTCCTTGTGGCTTTCACATATTTGCAGGAGAGTTATCGACTTCGAGTTTCCAAGAAGCAAATCAAAAGGGAAGAGAGAAGTGGAAACAATCATGAGAGGTATGCCTTAAGACTCCCCACATTTGAAGTTTGAGAAACCCATGATAGTTAGTAGTAAATGTTAAGATATTATATTGGTAGAGTGAGTCTTTATATTGTAGTAATTTTTTTTGCATGGGAATTTCTTTAGTTTTGTTTCAGCTCTCATAGTTAACCAAGTCTTGCCTAAAATTTGCTAAAAAATTGTAATAAGAAAAAGTCTCACAATTGAAGGCTTGGGTGTTGTAGTGTTTAGTCTTGAAGGCTTATTTCTAGAGACACTCAACACCACAGAAAATAATGATTGACTTGATAGGTATCTTTAAAAGGATTTGTTCGATTGAATTAATGTTTAGCAGTTTTTGTGAGCATGCCAAAGTTTGTCTTGTGAATCATAAGAATGATATAGCTTTATGCGTGTCAAACTTCATGAGATGCCAACAACTCCGCTAGCCTACGAATGATCTTCATGGAGGAAACTCCTAGATTTCGGCTATGAGTTGATTAAACATATGTAGCAACAATGCTATAATGGGTAAGATTCTTGGCATTCTCGGGTAGCTGTGTTCATGATGGAATCACTCCTCTGGCTGATATGAGTAATCATTATGCAAAAGGAACAAAAACCTTGGTGATGTCACGAGTGTCCATCACAGCCCGATAAACTATTTTTTTGGCATGCTCTCAATTACTTAAGAACTAAAATTCTTGAAGGATAGTGAACAGAAAAGTAGTGCTTGAAAAGTCTTGACTTATTGATGTGGGAGAATTGAGTACTCTAGTGTATATGTTTCTCATGACAAACTCTCACGCTCTCAATTTTAAATGATTATAATTTATTGTTCAAAAACAAGCCTATGAGTTGATTACATGACATGGAATAAGGTTTACTCATTTGAATCATCCATGTTAACAATAATTTTGCTGCGCTTTAAGGATCCAGTAAAACCCGTATGATATGCTTGCCATTACTCTATCTATGCTAACGTTTTTCACATTAATAAAGTGGAGGAAACATGAGACTACCAATCATGAGTAAGATCATCATCTCGTTATTTCAGTTTAGATGATGAGTTACTTTTTGATTTTGGTTTTCTTGCTCAAGGATGATCAAGTTTAAGCTTGGGGAGGTTGATGGTTGTGAAATATAGCCATCTGCATCCATATTTAAACTGGATATTATTCATATTTTTATGAAATATCTCTCTAAACCCTGCCACTGATGCCTAATGATCAAAGGGCTATGCAATCCTTTCTTTCTATTTTTCCATGTGCAGATAATGACGTTTGATGATGGGAATCACAATATTAAAGTCAAATATACGAGATTTCTAACAACCCAAAGAAACCAGGGATCGTGAAGTGGATACTGAAGCTTTAACGACCAACTATACAGCTGGAATTTTATTCCCACCATATAGTTCTGGCCGTATAGTTGCCATCAGCGCCGCTAGGTCAAATAGAACAACTTTCGTGAAGGGACCCCTATATAAAGAGGTTTCGGGCGATGAGAAATGGAGCCGCCCCCAGAACCCCACAAACCTGCATCCACAACACCGAAGATCCGCTAGAGGAATAGACATAGATCTAATCTCCAAACCCTTCTCCACCACCATATCCATATTCCACCACTTGTAATAGTAGATCTCATCTTCAATTGGCGACATTGTAAGACTATTTGCTATCAATCTCATGATTTCCATTGCAATGTTTATGATTGTTGATTTCATCTCGATCCATGAGTAATTCTCTTTGGGCTAAGGGGTTCGACCTAGCCATGTAGCTTTTGTGCATGTTATTTATCATAGATGGGATCATGTATTAGTTTGTATGACATGATGATTATTGTATCCTCTCTTGCCTCAATCCAAGGACTTGTCAGGTACCCAAGACCCCGAGGATTGAGCCAGGTATAGGGAGTATGAGTAATGACTAATCTACAGGTTGGGAACCCAGTGATAGAAGGGGTAGTACGGCTATATGTGAGGGATTTACTTGGGATTAACGGTGACATCACTATGCATATCATTAGTTCTCTTTCTTCTATGGATGATAAGAGTAGGTTATTTCTATAAGCGGTTGCGGAGGCAATAACAATTATGGATGCACTGCTCACATATAATTATCTTTCTCTAACCATTACATGCATACTTTATTATTATCTTTTATTCCCATCAGATGTTTTGCATAACTATAGGAGAAACTAAAAGCCCTAGGCCCTCTCTCTCCATCATCGACAACAACAAAAGACAGCAAACTCTTGGTCCGGTAAAACACAAAAAGAATTCTAGAACTCCCAAAGGTCCGTTAAAGTAACTTCACTATGTTTTCTGCTTCCCAAGGATTCGATAACCTAGGTCTACTAGGGAAAAAGAGCTATACTACATCCGTAATCCGGATCGAAGGTATCAATGGCAAGGTTCAAGCATGAGATCTTCTAGAGATGGTGCATCTTGAGCTTGCACTTCAATTCTTGATGATGTGTTGAAGATAGCCATGAGGAACTCCATCTTCTTCTTCTTCAAGACATAATTGATCTTCTTCTTCTACTTGATTCCAATAGGCACAAAGCCCTTGGATATTGTTTCTTCTTTTTCAATCTTGAGATTAACACATGGTCCAAGCGATGCCAATGGACAAACCTACAAGTGAAACTCAATTTGCACATTAGTCCATAGGGATTGTCATTAATTACCAAAACCACACATGGGGGCATACATGCCCTTTCAGGCGGGGCGATGATTGTGAAGCCCACAGATTCCCCGAATAATGACGCCCTCGATGTCTCGGTCTATGTCTGGTTTATCGCAGCCAGCATCGTCCCGCCGATGTCTCGGTTCTTCCGTGTCGCGATTGCTGCGTATGGGGTCTCCATGGCCCAACTCCATCCTCGAGCCATCATCACCCTGGCAGCGTTTGGGCATTTTGCGAGAGCTTTGTTGGAGTTATGTCATTGTTAGCTCTATTACGACACTTTTTTCCGCACGTGGTGGACGCTATGGCCCTTGCCGAGGAGTAGACTTTATCTTCCGGGAAGGAGCTGGGGGAAAATATCTCCCCTACGACCTCGAGGATGACTAGGGAGAGTGGCGCTAGAGCTGGTGCTTCGTTTGCTTCCCGGAGATCTTAGACAAGCTCCATGATCTTGATGCTCCCGCGTATGCGGTCCCTACCTAGGAGGCCCTTGGTCTGCATGAAGATGAGTTGGGCCCGATCCTTTCCCGGATTGGGCTTCTTAACAAACAGGGGTTGTTGGTGTGCTAGGTAGTATCAAACTACCTCTTGGAATGCGTGGCACCACTACACTAGCACCCACACGGCATGTCGGTATATGAGGGCCCCAACGGTGCGACCCTCCTTCGCCCTAGCGGGCCACGAGAGGTTAGCATGCTGGACATGAAGGTGAAGCTTGTCTGGGAGGGAGGCACTGCTGCCGCACTCCTTCTAGTGTGCTTCTACTCTAGGCAGATGTCAACCGGTATGCCTTGATCACCTCCCTTTGCACTGTGATGAGTGGGGGATCGAGGATCACTTGACACGCCAGGTGCGATAATCATCCCAAGAACCTTCCCTTCGTAGCTTCCTGTAGACCATTCGATGAGATTTCATCACTAGACTCTGCTCTGGTGAGGTGAGCCCCTAGAGCAAGCCCCAACAAGCTCTGACCTACCGTTCCTTATGCCCGAACATGTGGCGTACTTCCTCGGGGAAGACCCATCGGGGGAAATCCTATTCGCAGGAATGAGGAGGGATTCTCGAGGCAAAGAAGGGGAGAGAGAGCCTAAGGGCTCCACCACTCCTCCCTCGGATTCGGTTTCGAAGGTGCCACCCGTAAATGAGCTACCGTGGAGTTGCCTCCTTATGGGCCAAGCCCCCTCTTGAAGAGGGGCAGGTAGACCTAGGTGGTAAGCTTTGTGGGGTCAGTCGCTTGTTTTTTACCACATCCTACCACCTGCCCTTGGTGTGGGTTTCTTTGACATCCTTTCTCTTTCCTCTTTAGCAATGGCACTTTGCTGTCCTCGGCACCGATCTACTCGGCACCATCCAACGCGAGGGTGGCTGCTAACGTGGAATTGTCAGTTCCATCGAGCGGCCTATGGCAGCTGCCTGGGGGGAGTTGGTGGGATACCTTTCACCTCTAGGTGAACCCTTGAGTTAGCCCTCCTTTGCCTTTTGCTTCTTGTGTGTCATTTTGATGAAATTTCCCTTGTAGACACCGATGGCACGGTGCTTGCGCTCGGGAGTGACGCATCCCTACCAACATCCTCACCAGGTGTTGATGTGCCGGTCGTAGGAGCCTAGGAGGCTTTGCCCCGGGGACCTTTGTCAGCGCCCCCTCTAGGCCCTTTCTAGGCCCAAAATCCACCTCCGGACTTGCGCTCTCGCCTTTGAGGAGAGGGAGTGGGATGTCGCTCGCCATGAGAAGGAGATGGACAGCCTACAGAGCATATGCATTCGCGTCACAGAGGAAGAGTCCTAGCTAAATCAGGGGTTGACCGTCCGTGACAAAGCTCCCCTCCCAGAACTCGCGAGGGCGGCACTGGTGCAACCGAGGCTAGGCTCTAGGTTATCCTCTGTATAGTTCGAGAGTGGTGTCAAGAGCAAGCTAGGCTAATTGATCAGGCAGAAGCCCGCCATGCTAGACAGCTTGCTGAGCAAGCCTGCACCCTCGAAATGGAGTGCTCCTAGGCTATGGTTGTGCTGGAATAGAACCACCTTCGGGCTATGGATCGTCATAACCAAAATGTGTAGTCCTTGTGCCAGGAGCTAGCAGACACCTGCCAAAAGCTAGTCGATCTCTCTGCGATGGCTTAGGCACCGGAGAGGCAGCTGGTCATGTGCGCTGCCCACGAGACCACTTGGGTGGAGTGGGAGCCTGCCCTCTAGGAGTAGGTGGCCTCGGCCTAGTAGGATCTTCTATCAAGTGAGATGCTTAGGCAGAGCCTGTCGGAGAAGGCAGAGTGGCTAAGCCACATCTTTGGGCCAGGCTCACACGAGTTGATGGCTCTGAAGCGTCTCCGTCATCAAGAGTTTGGGAGGCTCGACGCTGTCAAGCGGATCGGAGAGGCTATGCGGTCGGTGCACATGGTGCCCCTAGATCTCCCTCTTGAAGATGAGGTCAGTGACGTCATCAAGTTTCTATAATACTTGGCGAGGTAGCTGGAAGGGTGGTGGCAACGAGTTGACAAGATTGTTGTTGGGAAGGAAGGGACATCGTTGAGTCCCTATCCCAGACGTTGTTATCCTGCCTACATTACCGCCACCCCCAGCTGGATCTCGCTGAGGAGCTCTGGCCCATCCAAAGGAGGCGAGACCGCAATCGAGGGCCACGGTGACCGCCGTGGTGGATATTGTGGTATCCTCTATGAGGCGCCACAACCAGTAGCCGGCCACTTATTTTTATTTTTTTCTTAGATTCTTTCCATGCAATAGTTTGGCATGTTCACCCCTTTGTAAATGCCAGGGACTCTTGCCTTGAAAGATGTTCTATAACTTGCGCCATCTCATACCTAGGTTCTAATAGTTAGTGTTGAACAGGCCCTACAAGTTCTTGCGACTTTCGTCGCCTCAGACCTAGGTACTAATTTAGTCCCACATGGTCCGACAAATTCTTGTAACTCATGCTGCCTCAGATTCTTGGTACTTATTCAGTACCGCGTAGGTCCTATAATACTGCCAACCCCCACGAGCACTCCATACTATGAAGAGCTCGATATGGAACTAACGCATCATATGCGGGAGAGACACGGGTTGACAGGTTTTTTCTCTGCTGCTGGTTAGAAAAGGTCCCGTCCATAGGGTTGCGGGTATATACCCGAGGTCACCCTCATGGGGCCTTTATTTTTAGAGCGCTCGACTCCACAAATGGTTGGGAGAGGCTCCATCAATGGGGCCATGGGAATATACCCACAGTCACCCTTGTGAAAACCTCCTCCTCCTGTAGCGCTTGAGCCCCGCCAGGACCTGTTTCTAAATAACCCTTAAATCTCGAGGGAAAACACAAAGAAACGCCATCCCTCGGGACTTTTGCCTAGCACTCGCATTCACTATATATAAAGACCCAAGGCTGGCGTTTCCAATTCTGCTTGTGGGTAGGCACATGCCGCCGCACAAGACCTTCGCAATTTGTGAGTCCGTTTGGCACTATATACTAACATGAAACTTTACATGTCAAAGTAATGTGGATTTGTCTCTACACCAAAATTATCTAAGTTAAAGTAGTGATAGGTCATAATTCCTCTCATTTGTATAATGAAGAGAATATGCATTGATCGAATACATATACAGAAATTAGCTTTATGTTTGGTAACTTGAAATAGTTTCGCAATCGATTGTGCATTTGCGAGACAATCATGAAAGGGAAAGTGCGTCATTTAGGCCTAGGATCAATCATCCGAGTTGATTCACTCCGTGACTTTCCTTCTCCTCCGTTTCTTCTAGTTTTCTCTCTACACTAGATGGACCCAGCGCGCTTTGCCGTGCCGTCCTTTATTAATAGCATTTAAACTTTATGAGATGGTGCTCGTTTGCTGGAGTATATATGTTTTTTGTATTCAGTTTAATGTGGCCTAGGCTTGTTCCACCATGAACAACCACAGCGAGCCCCACTGATATAGAGCACATTGGGGAAAATACAATGAACATTAGCATAAAAACATAAAGAAAAAGGCGCAAGGCAACAACAATGAATAATCAAACCATGAGCAGAAGAAATGCGAGGATGCACACGACCACCCACATCCGGATCACCCAACGCCTCAACCAAATCACCAGGGAATATCCTCACTACCGCACAACACAACACATAAACACCAATTTATATAAACAACAAACAAGATAAGCGGCGACACGAAACAAGAAACACATGCAAAAGTCAAGCAATGACAAATAAGATTCCAAAACGTTGCCCGACATCTATCCAACAAAGCAACAAAAAGATGTCCCTAGGCACACCAGCCCCAAATCTGCTATACAAGGAACAACAACAAAATTCAGAGCACACTGACATCGAGACTCCGCAGTCGCTAAACCACCAGCGACACACGCACAACACACTCCCAATGACTATGAATCGAATCACCATACGAATTGAAAGAACTCAACCCCAAAAGGCACCACCCAGTGCATCCGAACCACATACATGTGCTGAACAAACTGGCAACAATAAACAAAACATGACAACAACAAAAAATCGGCCACAAATTGTGTCTCAGGCACCCTCAAATTCAGGAACCCACAACACATCCATGCACCGGCCTCGACTAGTGCGAGCAACCGCAACGACCACCACCAAAAATCCACATCATACACATGCTCCAACAGCGAACTGCACCACCAGAACCAGCCCCAAAATAGCATTGAAGAAAAATGCAGAGCAAAGAGCAGAGGAAATTAACCCAAGCGTGGGGCAGCCCCGGAGAACAGCAGTGGGCGCAGCACCCACACCGAAAATCAGCCTGCATCAATGAAGCTCAAGAGGCGAAGGAGGAGGAAGTTACCACAACCCCAAAGGAAACCACCATCACGGAGAAAGAAGAGCAAAAGAGACAAACAATGAGGGACCGACTATGCGCCCCGCGTTTCCGTTACACTTAGAACACATGCGGATACCCATGGTATCCCGCAACGCCGCACATATAAATGGCACGCATATAGGAAGGCCCGCACCAAACGGTGACGTCCATCAAAGTTATTACATGCTGAAAGTTAGGGACTAACCAAAACGACATAAGGGAAATAAACCACAGGAACCCAATTCCACTGGTAGGGAAGCAACAACACACTAGATAGAAAGCCCTAGGCAGTGGGGCATGACCCAACCAACCTCAACCCATTGGTCCAATGAGCAGCGAAATGAAACCACTACATGTCGCATAGCGAGGTGGAGCACCGGCTCGATTTGCAGCAACCTCCTGCATGGGCCAGCCCAAGTTCTTACTTCATATCGCTATTTTCTTTCAGATGTTCGTGTTGCTATTTTCTTTTCGATGTTCGTGTTGCATGCTCGTTCGGGTAGTACTCTTTTCCCATTCGATTTTTAGAATGTTTTCTTCTTTGATTTATTTTTCTCTTTATCTTATGTTTTACTTTCTTCTCATTCTACAATTTTATTCTAGTTTGTCTCTTCTATTTGTCACTATTTTTTATTCAATACTTTTCATTTCATTTTGCACTAAATTTTTTTGTTTCTTCATTTTTTCAATCCGCTCATGCATTTTTTCTTTCTCTCCTTGTTTCCCTTTTTTATTCTTATTTACCTTTTCTTCTCAAAACATATGAATATTTTTGTGCAACACATATACATCTTTTTAGTTTTACGAACGGTATGAACATACCATCTTTCTATTTTAAAAAACACTTGTATTTTATTTTGTACTAAGCCTACAATTTTATTGTTAGATGCGAACATCTCATTATTTGTATAATTGTTAAACCGTTAATATATTTTATATAGCTAATTTGTTTTGTGAGTTAAGTATAAAAATTAACAATCCGCTAGACCATAGTCGTTTAATTTTTAAACAGACATTGTCTAGGTATACTTGGGGAGCAGCATAGGATGCCACATTAGCAAATCACACAATGACACATCACGAGTAAGGAGAGGACTTCAATTCAAGGGAGCTTAGAGCTCTTTACAGATGACAAGTCCAGAGCTATCACATGTTCTCTCTCGTCATCAATCTCTGATTTTGTTGCTCCACCATCAACCCTGACATCCTCCACCCGCGTTTGTCAAGGTTCCTTGGAGCGGGTGCCTCCCGTCGTGCTGCCATGGATGGCCTCGAGGTGTGGTCGAGTTATAGCTCGAAATCGATGTCTTACATCACCTAGTTAACTCAAGGAATACAAAGGGGTACCATGGAGGATGAGTTTTTTAATAGATCTGGCGCCGAAGGACCTCCGGCAACCCTAGTCTAGTGAAGTTAGCATTCTAGCATAAGGTAAGTTTTCGTGTGATGCTGCATGAGTGTTTTTCAAATGATCCAAAATAATGTGTTCTGTTGTGAACACACGAGGGAGTTGCTGCAATGATTCCAGACATCCGCTGCAAAACTTACCTCGATGCTGCAAATGTCTATCTCCCATGATGCATACTCCCTCTGTTTCAAAATATAAGATGTTTTAGTTTTGTCAAAGGAGTGTATCTAGACCCTTTTATGTGTAGGTTCATATAGATTTGGAGTGAACCTAGATACTAAAAGGAGTCTACATACACTCCATTCACAAAGCTAAAACATCTTATATTTTGAAACAGAGGGTGTACATGTATTGACTTTTATATATATCTAAGTTTTACTGAGGTGGATGGGAATTTGCTACAACCAGTGGCAATTTTCTGCACACTCAACTTTTCTTGCATAAGTGTTCCAAAATGTTGCAATGTTTTTTTATAGTTTTGACCCGTTGCAAAATAAAGTTCTGCAACGATGCTACAATAACACAAAATATTTTTACAAGAATCGAATGGATGAGATTTTCAAGTTCTAATGAATCCAATAGTGTAGGGGGTGGATGATATTTATAGACCCCAGAGGGACACTCAACATTTTTCAAGAACAAGAAAGGGCATTGTGTGTCTTCTATATTAAGATAGAGAACTGATTTTTGCAAGAATCTAGGCTAGAAACTTAGATCTAAGGTGATCAAGTCCCTACTCCACCCCCAAGAACTACTCGATTTATCCTAAAGACTCACATAACTTTGCTCACTTCCAAAGCTCAAGCACCACCTTAATCTTGCGGCAAAATTCCATTGGCATATTTGCAACTTTGTCAAACACCCTGTTGTTGTGATCAATGGCATGGAGCTACTAGAATTATTAACACTTTAACTTCATTGTGGAGATCACGCAACATCGCCTCATCAACCCTACTCGACCAATCAATAATTGATGTCTCCGTCACGGCAGCTTTTGAAGGAGATATGCCCTAGAGGCAAATAACAAAGGAGTGTTTATTATCATATCTCTTTAGTTCATAATAGTTTCATGCCATGCTATAACTGTATCAATCGGAAACATTGATAAAAGAGTGGTATGTAAACAAACCATAGTCCCTAGTAGCCTCTATTGAACTAGTTCATTGGGCAACTAATGATCAAGGTTTCCTGATCATGGAGCTTTTACGCCAATTGACAATAAAGTCATATCATTAGTGATGTGATGGACATTACCCATATAAGTATTGCAACACGATCAATTCACATAGTTCATCGTTGCAATAGTTAGAAACGAAGTATCTTTCTCCTTTTACCTTGAGATCATATTAATCACTATCACCCGAGGCTAGTTTAACTGCATCAACCATCACACCATAACAGGTTGATCATAAAGGTGTATGTTGGGTATTCTAGAGGGTTATGTTGATGCCTATGCAATCAAGATCGGGATTTGTTCACCCGTGTGATGGGAAGATACACATGTCCCACTTAGTGAGATTACATCCATAATGTTGTAACATGCATGTGACTAGGTCACATGAATGTAATATCACGAGAACAAGTAAAACAACACTTGTCAGTACCGAGATTGAACAAGGTATGGTACCGATTATCATATCTTGAATAATTCAAGTATCATAGTGACAAAGGGAATCAGACTCAATGTTTATGTTTCAAACAACATTGAATTGTCGAATGCACAGGGGTCATTAAGGGGATCCTAGTCCCGCTGATGATCACTGATCTGAGAAGTATCTCGATCATGTTTGTGATGTTCCCAAACCGTTGGGTAACACACTTAAGGATTCGATGACCCTTAGAGATCATTATGGAATCATTGGAATCACAAGAAGAAAGAGAAGAGAGAACTGCAACTATTTTGGGAGGATCTGAAGTTATTCGGAGTGAACTGAAAGGTGTTTTTGGTCAAAAGGAATTTGATAATATTTATTTTATATTAATTGCTGGAATTAATATTACGAATAAAATTTTAAATTATATCCCTAGGCCCAAGTGGGCAAGCCGCCCAAGAGGGCAAGGGCCACTACCACCACCTAGGCATGGGTGCGCGCTGGGTGGGGCCGACCCGGCCGCCGACCTTCCTTGGGCCACATGCATGGAGCCTAGCCAGTCTGGCCTTCCTCCCTTGCGCCTCTTCCTCCCACCTCCTTCTTGGTTTAGTCCCACCCCGGGACTTGACTAGTTGGTGGTGCCCTCCTGTAACGCCCCTGAATCAGGTCTATGCAGATCTCAGCAGTTCCCGCCAAAATCTACATAGAAACTTTCGTGTTGGTGGGTTTTTATTACAAGTAATTACATCACAATAGTTTAGAAGATAATCCACAAGAACTTATATATATACAACAACGACTCGATGAGTCAAGAATACAACGATACAATACAAAGATACAACTCATGGAGAAAGCAAAATAGTATCTGAGTATGGATAAGAATCATATGGGACTAAGAGTCCTGAAGAATGACCAAGCGATGTCCATAACTCTGCCCAGGACAAGCCGGAAGGGTAATCTTGCTAATGTCATCCAACACATACCTGTCAAAGCCAAAGGGGATGATGACAAAGGGCAAAGAAAAAGAGAGCGGTTAGTACTGAGGCCAGTACACGATGAGTTTAGAATTCGGCTCTCGCCTATAAGGGATATATGGTGGGCTCAATGGCAGCAAAGCTTGCACTATCTAACCTATAGAGACACGGTACATAAGGATAGCAATAGATCAAAGGAAGTAAAGCCTATAAATGCGAAATAGGTATAAGGGGAGAGAATGCTCGCTTGAGAAACATTGAAGGGGAACAACCAGATAACTTGTCGTGTCTTACATCCACTCAATGTCCTATCTAGGAAGAATAAAAACACTAGAAAGAAACGAGTGCAATATTTAACACTAAGGCGAAAGATTCAGCATATCATGATATGATGCACGGCATGGCAATATGCTGTCTAAGTTAGCAATATTAAGCGGAATCATAATCTCGACATTTAAATAGGAGGTTCAAGTTATTTGGATACCTGCAATTTAAATATTGACTTAACAAGACAAAACATGGCATCAGTTTGCTACACAAAATTAAATGGAGTTTGGAATAAGACATAAGTACCCTGCATTTAATCTCCATATTTAATTAGTAGATGTTTGATACTTGCATTTTGCATCATCATTTTTAGGACCTTTATGCACTATTTAGAATCATATTTACATTGATCCTTCATTATTTATGCATATGTAGACGATTTACGGGACTTTCCTACAAAGTCCCTTTCATTGGTATTTAATTTCTGGGAGGTAGAAAACCTCCCTTTTCATGTTTTTCTTGTTTCAGGACCTTCTGGACGTCAACAATCGAAGGAAAAAATACCTGACAAGTTTTTCACTCAGAGAACCAACTTGGGCCAAAGAATGAAGCGAGAGGAGCCACGAGGCCTGAAAGAGGCAAGGTGGCACGTTCACCCCTGGGCGCGCCACACGGGCTCTTTCGGCCCTCGAGCGTCGTCTCGGCTCCTCTTTTTTCAGACGCCTCCATAACGCCAGAAAACCTACGCCATATTTTTCCCATGATTTACAGAGGCGGCGACGGAGGCGAAAGTCCTCTCCTACTCTGGGAGGGGACAGATCTTGCCACACCGGAGCCTCTGGTGAGGGGGAAATTGACGCCATCGTCATTGCCCCTCCTCCTAGGCATATGGGAGGCCTCTCCATCAACATATCCACCAGCACCATCATCATCACCATCACCATCTCCAAGCTCCATCTCATTTCCCTCATAGTTTGTGATTGATTGAACCCCGGATATTGTTTTAAGGGCTATTTACATGTTTGTGATTGGCCTCTTGTCTTTATTTGGTGGAGAGATTATATTTTCAGATTGTGCTATAATCCATATGCTACTGATCCATATCATGTTTGGCACTTATGAGTAGATCCCCATGTTCCAGAGGGCATAGAATGAATTGGCTATGATTTCCATATAATATGTAATGAGTATATGGTCTAGTTTTCTATATTTTATATTGTTCTAAGATGGTTTAATGTGAACATCGACTGCATATTACTTCACCTACATGGGATCAAAGGAGAATACTTTGATGCAATGATAGGGGTTGGAAGGGACGGAATTGACAGAAACCGTTTTCCAATTCTTTGAGTTGCATTGGAGGGATTATATGTCGGGGACCAATGAACTTATTGCTATGGTGGGACATGTATGTCTTAATGATTCCTAGATGATCATGTAAATGGATCTAGGACCCATCATAAGTGGTGTATTTAGTCCATACCTATGGATGCACCTAATTAGGCTCTGCCCTAAGGGAATACAACTTTACAACATATTCACCATATTGTGTAGAAATCTTTATGCTAAGTAAATCCATGTCACCCACGGGAACGCTTATCACATATAAGTTCACACATACTTGAGCGTATCCTATTTCTACATAGAGGATTGGGATTTCTCTTATTGAGAGCATTCACTTATTACTATTTACCTTTAGCATTTTATATTCTTGCAAAACTACAAACCCAAAACACCAAATGTACTGCATTTACTATTATTTCCTTTGTCAAATTTGCTAACCAATACCTTTAGCTCCTTGTGGGTTCGACAACCTTTCTTTATTGAAAAGTACTACAATTGATCTACTGCACTTGGGAGCCATCAAGACACTTTTCTGGCGCCGTTGATGGGGAGTGTTGTGCTATTGTAAACTATTTGGTAAGGAAACTTGAAATCTGTTTTTATTCTTTTACTGCTGTTTTGTCATGGCTTTCTCAAACCATAAAGATTTGCAAATCACCTTATTTGAGTTCATTCATTACAAAAAAAAGATAAAGTTGTGAAGCATGTTGAACCAGAAGTTGAATATCAAATTCCTATTGGTATTGTTGATAGAGCTAGGGGTAAGTTTTGCAGGTGATGGAAGGAAAACTTCTATGGGACATTTATATGAAATTGAAGAACTATGTTTCCTATTTAGACTTGCAGGTTATCATGAGAATAAAGTAAGAAGGAAGCTATTGTTTTTATCTTTATCTGGTAAAGCTTGTGAATGGTATAGATCTCTGGATGATGAATATCATCTTGATTGGGAAAATCTGAGAAAGGCTTTCTATCTTAAATATTCTACTCCTAAAGAAGCTTATGATGATCGCTGCCATATTTATAACTTTTGGCCTCATAATGGAGAAAGTATTGCTCAAGCTTGGGGGAGATTGAAGGGTCGAATTCGTTAAAATCTCCATCATGGTATTCATGAAAGCATTATCTTAATAAACGTTTATGTGAGATTGCCTCAGCATCTTAGGGGCTTCCTGGATAATTCTTCCGGAGGAAGTTTCACTAATAGAAATCACAAGGAGGAAGCTGATCCATTGGAAACTATTTCTCAAAATACTGAAGCTTGGTATCTTTATAAAGATAATAAACCATGTTTTTAATATGAATATTCATGTGTAGAGAATTTCTCTACTACTATATTATTTGAGGAACTTAGAACAGGTTTGGTGTTGACCCTCATGTTTTAATAAAAATTGCTAAATCTTTTGCTAACCATCTTAATGTTCCAAAGAAAGGATTTAATGTATTTGTTGAATCTCTTAAAAATTCTGCATATGTTTCTACAGCTGTGAAACAGGTTCATCAAATCTCATCTCCTATTTAAAGATACAAGAAATATTTGAAGCTCCTCCTTATCCTAACAAAGTGAAGGAAAATTTACTCATTAATTTTAGTAATAAGAGTGCTAGAATATGTCATGAACCATCTGAACAAATTGAAGTTCAACATCAAATTTGGGTCATTAAAGAATTAAATGAAGAAACACCTTGTGATGTGTATCTATGCGAAGATTCTACCAAGGTAATAAAAGGTAAGACCACTAGAGTTGGGAAACCTGTCATATCATGTACTACTGGGACTTCATCTTATCATGGACTTTGTGATATTGGATCAAGTATAAGTGTGATTCCATATTCTCTGTATCTTGAAATCAAGCCTGACATTGATCCCATCCACATGGAAGAGATAGGTATAACTATCCAACTTGCTAATAAAGAGTATATTAGTCCTCTTGGTATTGTTAGAGATGTTGAAGTATGCGGTGACCCAGCATACCACTGCATGTTGTAGTACACTATAGTCATTGACATAACACCAATGAAACACCATCCACTAGTATTACATCCCTCATAGTGGTACAATAGAAACACAACAGGTCCAAGATGTGACTATAGATTACAACTCGACTCTTTACAAAATATCTAGAGAATGCTCTAGGTTAAAGAGGAAGAAAACAACTTCTTACAAAGAAGAACCAGAAATAACAACTTATAACTATCTTGCTAAAAGACTAGTATCTAATTATCTGGCTTGCATTTGCTGCTATAGCAATGCTCTACAGAAATATGTTTTATGGCTAGAGAATCTACTTCTAAATTATGAGGAACTTTGTCTTCACTTCAGTTAATGTATATGTTGACTTCATTGACTTTATTGAAGAACTTGAGCTTCTGGTGGTGACTCCTTGAGAAAGAGTTGGTGTTGACGACGTCTTCAATGGCCTAGAACCTAGCATGGGTTAAGAAGGTACGGGTGAGTACGAGTGATGGCTCAATGCATGGCGCCCAGAAAAGTGTTGATGGCTCGTGGTTGATGTAGAGATCGTTGGGAACCCCAAGAGGAAGGTATGATGAGCACAGAAGCAAGTTTCCCTCAGTTATGACACCAAGGTTTAATCGAACCAGTAGGAGCAAGGAAACACCTCAAAGGTGTTACTAGCTGAGCTTTGGCAGGGCGCACTACCGGTGTTAGTAGCAACGTGGAGACCTGCACAACACAACCATAGAACTTTGTCCCCAACTTGCGATGAGGTTGTCAATCTCACCATGTTTTGTGGAAAACAAAGGATTAAACGTATCGAATGGAAAGACGTAAAAATTTGCAGAAAGTAAACACAAAGCAGTAAAAGATTGTAGATTGTATGTAAAGAAAAAGGACTGGGATCCATAGTTCACTAGAGGTGGCTCTCCTTAGATAGATAACATGCTGGGTGAACAAATTACAGCGGGGCAATTGACAAACACCGAGAAAGCAATACATGCATATACTAATCATCTTGACTCCTCTGAGACTTGATTGGGAGCTGTGGCTCTTGTTAATAGGTTAGTCCAAGAAATCATATGAAAAGTACTTCAAAGTTGGAACAAAACACAAGAAAGTGGATAAAACAAAGCATGGAACATAAAAAATTATAGATACATTTGCAATGTATCAACGAGCATACTTAGCAAGTTCACTAAAAAGGAGTGTTTGATGCACTAGCTACGTCCACAAACCAAAAGTCGTAGGCAATGCAGGTTTTAGTAAACATTTCTTCAAATATTGCTTTTATTCTGAAAAACTATGCCCGTCAACCTTCATAGGTTGATTAGAACTTCGTGGAGTTCCTTTCTTGCAGTGTTCGCAGCTCCTTCTCAGATCAGGGAGTAACATGTCACACTTTTTTACACTCTACAGAGGTGCATTGCTTTACCCATACGAGATCCTAACCTTGTTGCACATCCGGGCGCACATTCCCATTCACACTTCCATGGTATGAGGCCCAGTATAAGAATCCAAGCCAATCGCTGCCCCTCTCCTTGAACCCCATATGTCAGTTGGATTGCACGCTAGACCCAGGATAAATCTTGTTTCCAATTACGACCTGAAACACACAACCCTCATAGACACCAGATGTCGTGGGACGTTGAGGGATCCCACCCTGCTATCAATCCTCTCCGAGAATTACAGCCATGGCCTGGTCGTCCATTGACATATGAGAGGGAGAAGATCCAACTGACTTCCCTAGAGCCATTGTAGATCTTATGGTGAACGCGTAATTTATGGCGCAAGAATCACTGGCAACCTTGGTTGTTAAAGTCCTAGATAATATGTTCCTTCACCACTAGAAATGTATATGTAGATTATTACCATTTGGTAAATAATCCATAATCATATTATTATGAAAATAGTGTTTTCTAACCTTTTTGAAGTGCAAGTGATGACAACATTTGAGTTACAAGCATTTGATAGAAAATAACCAAAGGACATGAGCAAGTGTGAACTTGCCTTTTGTGATTGCAAGAATATGCAATCACAGTCATCAAGACAATAGAAGATCCAAATTATGTAAACAACATCATTGGTCCGGTAAGGACAAATGTTTAAAGAAGCAAGATGCAATTATGCATAAGTAATGTAATGCAATTTGATAAATGTGAATCCCTAGAATAATCGTATCTGATCTAGGGTTCAAAAACTGGGGATGGTTTCTTTAGAATGTGTTTCACTTTTATACCAGCTTCACACTTGTGCTTCTTATTAAGGCTTGTGAGAGTGTGTGAAACAATATGTAAGTACAAAAAGTAGCATGCACTACTAAAGCACTCAAGTGTGGAATGGCACATAAAAACTGCTTGATTAGGTTTGTCAATTTATTTGAGTCTTCACAGAAATGTTTAAAGATTACTTTTAATATTTCTAAAAAGAATAACCTTTGAGGAAAAGATTACATTGCAAGTAAAAGCATTTAAACTTAAATCTAACACTTAAATGTTTTCATACTAGTTATGAGTATTAAGGAAGAAAAAATTAGCAATTTGATTAGCTATTCCACTAGCAAGTGGAAACTTATATATTTTGAATATGGCATCTTATTATATGTAATTCACTTCTTAATGTTTTAAAAAATAGAAGATAAGTGTTATTGATTTTGTGGGGTGGTGTTTTCTTAACTTTATAAGTGAATAGAATCACTTACTTATTTTGGAAGTAATGCTTACATTTTATAATCATGAGAAAGGCATTACTTAAAAATACTTAAGAACTCTGTTCAGATTCTTAATTGGATTCTTAGACTGGTAATAGAATTAGTAGATATCATCTTGGTGATTTTATAAATGCATAGGATACTTTTGCTAAACAATATACTATTTTAGATGATTTTATAATTGATAAAATCTTTTTAGGAAGGTTAAGATACACTTAATTTTAAATGGTAGTTTTAGTCAATACATCTTAAAATGGTTAGATCTATTTTGACTTCACTTAAACATCAACTGAACTTGTTATTACATTTTTAGGCTTCAAATAATTTTTATTAAAGGCATAAGCAAAGGTTTATATAGTTTTTATGCATAAAAATAAAAAAAGAGTTTAAATAAGATTTATTAAACCTTTACCTTTTATTTGCTTCAAGTATGAAAGGTGATATTTTTAATGTGTAGACTTTATTTTTTTCATCATTTTGGTATATTATAAATATTTTTATGATTTTTAACTAATAATATATGATTTTTATAAGTTTTATCACTTTATGAATACTGAATAAATATTTAGTTAGGTGACACAAAAATGCATGAAACAAGTTTATAAATGTATATTTTTTTCTAAGAATTTTGATATATTATACTTATTTTTATGAATTTTAGATAATAGTATATGATTTTTAAGGATTTATCCTTAATAGAATATTTGCTATTAATAATAACTATTTCATTTATGTTGGAAAATAAAGTATAATAATAGGTTTAAATTATAGAGTTTATTTTTCTGAACACTTTGATATATAATATATATTTTCTGAATTATAAAACAAAAGATATTGAATTTATAAGATTTAATCATTTTGTTAAATTATTAAACTAATTCTTTAAAAGATTTATTATGTCACGTTGACGTCACCTAGACTTTTGTTACTAACCCTGATTCTATCCATGGTAAATGATAAGCGGGCCCAGGGTCACGTCACATGCTAACGAGGCACGGACTAAGTCAAACGCGACGAAGCAACTGGGGATGACATGGGTCTGATGTCACCATGATGTTAGCCTGGCCTCCACCGCCAGGAAATGGTCAGCGACGACGATGTGGGGCACCCCTATGGCTGTGGTTTGGCACGTTGGAACCAGGAGGTGATGGTGTTTCTAGTAGTGGCTGCACCGCTCGGTTTAGGTTACCGGAACTACGGTGGCGAGCTAGCCTGACGGTGGAGCACGGCGGCGCACGACGGGACTCGATATACAACAAGAGCTAGCAAGCGAGAGTGGGGTCTGGAGATGCGAATGCTCACCCTAAGCATTGTTGCATGGTTGCTGTGATGATGGTGGCTGGAGATGAGCACACGATCAAAAAATCCGGTGATCACCGATGGAAGAAAACTGCGAAATTTTCCTGACTCCAAGCTCCCCTTGAAGCTATACTCCACCCAGAGGATCTGTGGAGTACGACACTTCTTCTTTTCCACTCCACGATCTCCGAGGTGTATTGATTCGGTGGCTAGCTAAAGCTCGTCAGCGGTGGCTTCAGTGAGCTGGAGGATGATTGAGAGCGGGAGAGAGGAATAGGAGGGATAAGGATGAAGTAGGAGGTCGATGCGGTTCTAGGCAGAGATATTATATGGCCTGGCGGGCACAGACACGATGACGAGGACCGACGAGATGCGGCAGCGATGATGTGCTCGATTTGTGCACGAATCTTGAAGAGATAGGTGGAGACGGACTCCAAGCGAGTAGGGCGATGTTCTGAGGTGGTCAATCATGTCCGAGCAGTCCAGGATTGTGGTGGCAACGTGGCTCGTCAATGGCGTCTCGTCTCTGCGGAGGAAGACGAGGAAGATGGCTTTCTCCCGCGTGGACCCCGCTCGTCAATGAGACAGCGAACCGGTACCTAGGCTTGGGTTGGAGTGGGCTGGTGATGGGCTGCTACAAACCAAGCAAGGTGATGGTTGCTGCTGCTATGTGGGTGACGAATAGGTGGATAGGGAATGGGCCTTCGGGCCAGCACTGGCTCTGCTATTTTCCCTTTTCTTTATCTATTTCTGTTTTTTATAAATTCATTTCAAATATGAATTTCCATAAGGATTTAAATATCTAGGATTTTTGTAAGACATGAATATTAAAGCAATTCTAACCATATCCTCTTCATTTCTTGTTGTGCATTCAAAAGCCATAACTAAGAATTAGGATTTAGAGATTTACTCTTTCTAAAGAAAGTCTTGTGGAAATGTTCTTATTTTTACCATATGGTAATGGTTATGGTAGGGATTTAAGATGGTGAATGATATATATATAATTTCATTCCAATTTAGTCTCATATAATAATTAATGTATAAACCTTCTAATGAATTAAACCTTACGGTTCATAATATGGTGGTTTAAATGTTAAGGTTCTTTAAAGTTGGAATTTCTTTTATTCCAATTCCATTACAATTTCTTCATAACCATTCTAATCTTTTTGAAAGTAGGCATGGATCACTTCTTGAACTAGTTGTTCACTACTTTCTTAAGGGTGGTTAATGTTTTGGTAGAAGTTTATTATATAATGGTGAATAACCATTGTCATTCATGTGGTACAAGTGATCTCAATGCCTAGCAATATTTACTTAGGATTTCTAATACCATACTTACTATGGACCCTAGAGGATACACTACCCTCAAGTTTATTAGTGAATGTTTCTAGGGATCAAGGTTTAAGGATTGATCTTGAATTTATAACCATGAATGATATTTCAACTCAGAGTGAGCTAAAAAGATTACTTCTTGATGTGGTCTTGATGATTCCATGAGACTAGGTTCTTATTAGGTCTAAGAGAATACAATGGACAAGGCTCTCATCAATACACTCTCAACTGGTATTCTAATTCTCTCTTAGAAACTTCATTTGACTAAGAGTTACTATTCTTTGGCTGCCTAAAAATAGGAATTGGTTCCACTACTAACTTAGTTCTAGGGTTTTAGAAAAATAGGTAAACATGGTTCGGTGCATGGCTTGATATGGTCTTAGTGAAATATTTCTCAAGAAGTATTATCCTTAATTCCTCACTAAGCTTGTTTTTAGTTAAGCAGTTCCTTTCCTAATACTCTATATATCTCTCTTATCTTATTCACAAAGATCACTTCTTCCTGAATAAGTTAATCATCTGACTCCACCATATCCATCATTATATAATGACATGGTCATGCCACTTCAACAATATTCCTTTTTCATTCTTCTCCTAGTATATTACTTCTAATTCTTAGCTACTGCTAATGAATCTATCCATGTAGATATTTATAATTCCCTCCATTAACTCCCTTATATTCACCTTGCATCTACTTCCAAGGCTTGCAGGATTATAATTCTCTCCTTATCACATGTGATATCAAGGCTCCGGAATAGGTATGGTACTACTCTCCATAATACAAGTTTGTTCTTGTATTAGCTTGGTTAAATTACCATGACTTCCACTACTCCAATCAACTTAGGTTCTAACTTCATCCAACTCCAGCTTGACTTCTCATGATCAAGCTAGATGATTCAGATTACTAAGGTTTTGCCTAATTTGATATTATCACAACATTTCTTCATCGTCTAATCATCTATTCTCAAGTGACTTGAGAATAATGACCACCATCCTTTGATCATACAAAGCTTAGGCTTCTATGGGTCAGATCAAGATCCATCATCAACTAAGTAATAGTCTTCTACTAATATCCTTATAGGGTCTATTTTGTTAAGGAAACTTACTTTAGGTTTTGATGACTGCAAGTGCACAGATAGTTTGTAGCTAGTTTCGAAATAAAGATATCGATCCCATAGGGAGCAGTAGGCGAAAGACTAAAACGCTTTTAACTAAAACTAAACGAAGTACTTAAGGAAATAATTTGTGATGCAAGAAAAGTAGAATTATTTTTGGGTTTTTGATTGAGTAAAGCAATTAAAGTAAAGTAAAACTTAATGAAGAAAGTAAGAATCGCGTGTGTGAAAGAGCTAGAAACTGCAATAGGGAAAAGGCATTCTCAGGGAGTGGTGGATACACCACTAGCAATTTAGACTAAGCAATCAAGATTATTGTAACAAATATTCTCATGATATGCATATATGTGGGAGGAGCTCCATATATGGACAAATAGGCAGCAACCACTGCTCACATCATCCTTCATAACCACAGCTGACAGATAATCGACATCAATCTTATTATCCTTCTATTAAGGTATTTCTCCTGTGGCATGGACATGGCTTTATGAGTTTCCTTGTTTCCCCAAGTTAGTACGTAAATAATAACAACAGCTTTATATTCACAGTAAGTGCTATCATCCCTCCGTCTACCAATAAGTAATCCCCTTAATCATGTCCCCATAAGAGGCAAATATTAAGGAGGTGCACAACTCCCAACATCAAGATGAAGACAATTAACACATACACATAATGATGTATACCATAATAATCTCTATCTTATCTCAATCATATGCTAGGATTTCTCCATCTCCCCAAGAACTAATGATCTACTCAGACATGGAGGCAATCAACATCATGGCAATGGTAATGTAAACAATTGCAAATGAATAGTTCTTGTACAAATCCACAACGAGTACGAAAATTACAACAAGATCTAGATGGGGTGAAGATGGGATGGATGGAGATGATGGTGGTGCTGTTGTTGATGAAGATGAAGATCGATGCCTTGGCCTCCCAGATCTACGTAGGGCAAAGATGGATCCCTTGGGAAAGTTCCCCCTCTAGATGCCTTTCGGGGTGAGGTTTCGGCAATTTCTGGTTGTTATGTATGTCATCTTTCTGATCTAGTTGCACGGGGTGAAACTATTTGAGGAGGCGGTGGCGGCGCCAACTATACGGCAGGAACTATACAGCCGAAAAATTAATTCCCACTGTATAGTTGGTCATTAAACCTTCTGGATGCCTCGATCGCTTCGGGTTTTCTTCTGGTGTTATTGATATTTCCCAAATAAGCGATTTACATTGTTTTTGACTCCTTTTCTCCCCAATACAACTTCTCCAAGAATTGTGTCCATTGTATCCATCAGCTATCCTGATCCTGGTGAAAATACACATAAAATGTGCACGCGAACGCCGTAAAATACCAAGATCCTACCACTATAGTGCAAAATAATAATATAAAACATGATGCAAATATGCACTCATCAACTTACCCAACCTTAGACGCTTGCTCGTCCCGATCAAGGATGTTTTAGTGAATGTGATCCTCATATTCATGCTGAGTCAATAAAATAAATGAGGCAATTGCAGCATGTGTTTATCCTATAA
Organism: Avena eriantha; assembly: GCA_910589775.1. Lineage (NCBI taxonomy): Eukaryota > Viridiplantae > Streptophyta > Magnoliopsida > Poales > Poaceae > Avena > Avena eriantha. The sequence goes on along the minus strand of OU342740.1, from coordinate 307,064,019 downwards.
GATACATATGAATGAGTTCATGAATAGTACCTTACTCAAACCATCTGAATAATATTAGCAGGCTTCCACACCTTAGTGATCAACAATTCACAAAAGATGAATCTCAACATGATGTAAAAGTATTCGGTTCGACCGAATGAGTTAGCGAGGTAGTCCCAAGTGTTTTAGATTAACATATTCACTTGGGATTCAAAATCTCAAAACGTCTCTTTGTCTTACTACAATATATTGGTATGTGCATATTTGCTCTTAGCACATTCGCTCTTTTTCTTCTCTCTTTATATATATATATGCTCACACTTTTGTTTAAGTGTTGTGCAAAGGAGCTAGCCATACATTCCACTTCATGTAGGAATTCAAAGTTTAACAATCCCAATTACCAAATTCCAATTGTATATGAAGCATCTTTATGACTTGAAGACTCTACCTCGACTTGTTTTCACTATATTTTGATAGCACTTTTAAATTTGTTTCTCTGTTCGAAGTTTCTTTCTCAACTTGACTAATCAGATTATTTTTTACTTTTGTAAATCAAACCATGAACTTAAAACATATCGATTTAAATTATCTTTATATGTTCCATTAATACCAATGGTGTAGAATACTCCTATTGCTATCATCAAGTGCAAGTAAAATTATACTCAAGCCATTCATATATCCAGTAAGACAAGCACAAACTCAATAATGCTCCATATATAATAATAAACTCGGAATTTCACAAATGGGATCGACTATTCCTTAAGGGAATTCAAATGATGTAAACTTATTTCTAAGCTTGAACTAATGCAAAACTAAAATAGTAATATAAAACTTATAAGATAGATTACAAGGTCTTAAAGATCTCCCCAAGCTTGGAATCAAGCCAGGCAGAATCAAATAACTCCTTGTTGGTACCTATTCCTCCTCCTAGGTAGGAAGAGTATTGCCTTCTTACCCAGTGTTGCAAACTTTAGCTATGCTTGCAAGGCGGATGCTGATCTCGGCCATGTGGTATTGAAGCTTCAAAATTTTCTTCTAGAGGAATTTCTTCTCATCTGTCAACTAAAAAACATTTTTAATCAAGAAACCAACTCTACCATCAATGTCATTGACCTTTTCTTAAAGATCTTTGCTCATGATCCAGTAGGAGTCAATCCCTTCTCCAATTGTTGCAACACATGCTTTCAAAGCTTTTTCCAACTAATAGATCTTATCATGAATCTTGTCTTGCCGCACCTTCTTAGGCTTAAGAGGCGACGGACCGAGAGGAGGTTTATAATAGGATCCCATGTTGTGATGATAGGGATTAGGGAAATGCTCATGCTTGCTCTTTCTCGCTCTACTTGCCTCATCACCTCCATCCTTTGTGGGAACATGTCCTCCTAGTTTGGGAGAGGCTTGATCTCTGGGCTGGACGATGATGATCCTTTAGGTTCTTCTTTGATCCTCTTCATGGGCTTCTCTTCTTTCTTCCTCCAAATCTTGTTGACATGGAAGAGCTGCATGGCTTTGCTGCATGGATATTGTTAGAAGGGGATTTTATAGGGATGTCGAGGATTTTTTTCAAGGCTAGAGGCTGTAGCTCTGCGAAAACTTAATGAAAAAGGTTAGATGCGATCAACTTTAAAAAGGGAGGTCGAAAACCCTAGCCGCAGTTCGTAACGAGCAACTATACGGGCGCGGCCAGTATAGGTCCCGCCGTATAGTTATGAACTGACTATAGATTTTCCTTCTATTGTGGAACCCAACTATACAGGCGGGATTTTTTTAATTCCTGCCGTATAGTTGGTAGTTATACCTTCCGTACTCTGAGTAAATTTTTTGGAGATGGGTCGATAACTATACGACGGCAACTATATGGCCGGAATTTTTATTCCCGCCATATAGTTGGTCGTTAAACTATCAGTACCCTAGAAAAGAATTTTGACGAAGGCATTAATATCTATATGACGACAAATATACGGCCAGAATTTTTATTCCCGCCGTATAGTTGGTCGTTAAACTTTCAGTACCTTTTGTAAACGGAAGGGGTGATGTCGAAACATCTATATGACCACAACTATACGGCCAGAATTTTATTCCCACCATATAGTTAGTCGTTAAACCTTCTGGATCCACCAAAAATTTCCTGCTTCTCTGCGAATTCTTTATTAATCTGAAACTTAATGAAATACCAAGTTTTGACGGAAAAATGACAACTTAAATTTTCGACCAATATTAGCAGCCCTTGAACGGGATTTTAGCATTATCAATCTTCTTTTTCTTCGCTAGAGCTTTAGATGTTCCTTATTTAACACGAGCTCATCTAAAACTTAACTGAAAATTTAGAAACTTACTCAAACCTTTATTTCGCATGGGTTGCCTGCCATGAAGCGCTCTTTTATGGTCAATAGCTTGACCATAGTGTTGCTCATTTTGTCTCGATTCTATCTTTCTTGCAGTTGTCATTCCTTGTATATCTTTGCTTGACCACCTCTTCTAGGGTGGTCACATGTATTGTGACTGCACTTATATCTTCTTTTAATCGATAATTCATGAAGCGTTATCCATTTATCACCCATGAAGGAGAGGTTTTTTTCCCTTGGAGCTTCACTGCTCCCGATGAATAAGCTTCTTCAACTATATAGGGGCCTCCCCACTTCGATCTTAGCTTTCCTAGAAACAAATTAAGACGAGAATTATAGAGCAACACCTTGTCTCCACTTTTAAAGGCCTTATTTTCTATTTCTCTATCATGCCATCTTTTCACTTTTTCTTTAAACAATCTAGCATTCTCATAAGCCTCACTTCTAAACTCATCTAAAGCATGAATATCTAATAAACGTTTTTCTCCCGCTGCTTTAAGATCATAGTTTACGTTCTTGATCACCCAAAAAGCTTTGTGTTCCAATTATAAAGGTAAATGGCATGCCTTACCATATACCATCTTATAAGGTGTCATACCCATTGGATTTTAAACGCAGTAAGGTATGCCCATAGAGTGTCATTTAACTTGTATGACCAATTTTTTTGTTGATTTGTCCACCGTCTTCTCGAGTATGGTCTTTAATTATCGATTGGAGAGTTCCACTTGACCACTCATTTGAGGATGATATGGTGAAGCAACACGGTGAGTTACTCCATATTTGTAGAGGATTTTCCTGAAAGTTCCTTTTATAAAATGAGAACCACCATCAGTGATTAAAAATCTAGGAACTCCAAACCTGGGGAATATAACATCCTTGATCATCTTTACTAAGGCATCTGCATCTGCATGGCTTGTTGGAATAGCTTCAACCCATTTAGTAACATAATCGACAGCAACAATAATATGAGTGTAACCATTTGATTCTATAAAAGGTCCCATGTAATCCATTCCCCATACATCAAACGATTTGATTATAAGACTATAGTTCGTTGCCATCTCTTGTCTCCTAACTATATTACCCCTTCTTTGGCAAGCATCACAGTGTTATACATACATGTGTGCATCCTTGAGCAAGGTGGGACAATAGAATCCAGATTGAAGTACCTTTGCTGCAGTTCGCTTGCCTGCATGTTGTCTTCCATATGGGTTGTCATGAGAAGCTTGCAAAATTGCATTCATTTCATGGTTAGGAACACACTTCCAAATCATTCCGTCAGGTCCATGAAGATATAGATACGGATCATCCGAAAAGTAATATTTAAGATCATTACAGAATTTCATTCTTTGATTTCTTGTCATATCAGGAGGTATAAATTTTACTGCGAGATAGTTAGCATAATCCGCAAACCAAGGATCAACAATTTCGACGTTTGCTAAATATTCTCCTGGAAATGACTCATTTATAGGTATGGGGTTAGTAATTATTCCCTCCATCCTAGAGAGATGATCTGCTACTGGATTATCCTTACCCCTCCTATCTACTATTTGTAAATCATATTCTTTCAGTAATAAAACCCACCTAATCAACCTGGGATTCACATCCTTTTTCACAAGGAGGTGACGCAAACCTTGGTGATCCGTATGAGCTATTACCTTAGAATTAATGATGTAAGATCTAAATTTGTCACAAGCAAAAATTATAGCTATGAACTCTTTTTCTGTAGTAGCATAATTTTTCTGAATCTTATTAAGAGTTCTACTAGCGTAATAAATAACATTTAAATTATTTCCATCTTGTTGTCCTAACATAGCCCCTAAAGCATAGTCACTAGCATCAAACATGATTTCGAAAGGTTCATCCCATTTTGGAGATTGCATGATGGGTGCTGAAACTAATTTGTTTTTAAGGTTCTCAAAAGCTGCAATGCAGTCATGATCTAAGTAGAATGGAGTTTCTCTCTCAAGAAGGTTGGTGAGAGGCATAGATATTTTAGCAAAATCTTTTATAAAACGCTTATAAAAACCTGCATGTCCCAGAAACATTTTTAAGTTTTTTATGTCCTGAGGTATTGGAATATTTTTAATAACATATTAGTTTTATCTATTTCTATACCCTTCTCTGAAACCTTATTCCCAAAAACTTTACCTTCTCTTTCCATGAAATGGCATTGTTCCCAATTCAAAACCAAATTTGATTGCCTGCATCTCTGCAAAACTTTGGTTAAATTGTAGAGGCAATTATCAAATATTGTTCCACAAACAATGAAATCATTTGTTAGAACTTCCATAGTCTTATCAATAAGATCATCAAAGATTTTTAAAACACATTCTTGAAATTTGCAGCTTCATTACATAATCCAAACAGAATTAATCTATAAGCTTATGTGCCATAAGGACAAGTGAAAGTTGTTTTATCTTGATCTTTTGGTTGTATACAATTTGAGAATATCCAGAATAACCATCAAGAAAACAGAAATAAAAATTATTACTAAGTATTTCTAAAATTTTATCCATAAATGGTATAGGTTTATGATTTTTCTGTGCCTCACGGTTTAGTTTCCTAAAATGAATGCACATGTTATCTCCAACAATAGGTTTTACAGGAACTAGCTCACCATCCTCATTCATAGCAGCATCAAGACCCCCTTGTCTTGGTATGCAATGAGCTGGGCTAACTGACTTACTATTAGAAATAGGATATATTATGCTAGCATCTAATAAGCGTATAACCTCTTTTCTTACTACTTCCTTCATTTTCGAATTAAACCTTCTTTGTGTGTCAACTACAGGTTCAGCATCATCAAGTATGGTAATCTTATGAGTTACAGTAGATGGATCTATTCCTTTAATATCACTTAGAGTATATCCAAAGGCTTCATGATGCTTAATCAAGACCGAAATGAGTTTATTTGTTTCATTTTCTGATAGATTTTTACTACTAATAACAGGACATTTATTTTCATTATCTAAAAACTCATACCTCATATCGTGTGGAAGTTGTTTCAATTCAATTGGCAGAGGTTCTTCATCTCCTTTTCTTACCAGTTCTTCATAGTCATGTGGATTTTGTGCTTCCGAAACTAAATCAAGGTAATCATCCATGTATTCTCTCTCCTCATCATCAGGTGCTTCCTCCCAATTAATTAGGCTCCTCTCTAATTCATCTTGTGGAGTACTGAAATGAATTGCAGCCAGCTCGGCAATCGTTTTCTCTTCCTTGACATCTTCCACTTCATATGGCATTTTCTTTAGTTTGGTGAAGTGGAATGTCATTTTCTCTTCTCCAAAAATCATTGAAATAGTCTCCTTCTTATTATCAGTTCGAGCTTTGGTCATGGAAACAAAAGGCCTGCCTAAAAGAATAGGACAAAAAGAATCTCGAGGCATATCAACAATATGAAAATCAAGGGGGTACATGAGTGATCCAATAAAGACATAGATATTTCTGATAACACCTTCCGGTTTTATATTAGTTCTATTAGACAATTTAATAGTAGTGTCTACCGGTTCCACATCTGTATTATTTAAATTGTAGCGAAGTTCCTCATAAAGTGATGAAGGCATAATGTTTATAGTGGAAATCGACTCACAAATTCCGTATAAGAAGGTTTCTCCACAATATATAGGAGTCATATGTTTAGAAGTTTTGTTATCTCGTACCTTACCGTCGATGAATTCTGAGGTTTCAAAGTCTAGCATAACCACTTCATTATCCACTATTCGTGCTTCCATAAGATCCTTCAATATAACATTATTTATATTTGTAGCTTTGGGGTTCTTTTCTGGTTTCTTTATTCTTCTCTTTATTTGTTCTTCCTCTTTTTGCTTTTTCTTGATATTCTCTTGAATAGGTGTAGAGGAGAACTCTTCCATTAGCACACTTGCTCTTGCATGCTTCTTTTCTTCAAGGGGTTTATGTGGTTCCCATTCTGTAGGTACATGTAAATGCCCTGCATAATTCTCAATAATTTTCTTTACTGAGTAAGAGTCAATACCAAAGGTTTTAATCATTGCGCAAGTCCTTTCATCTGCAAGGAAATTGTTAACACAAGCATATTCAGAAGAACTATTCATAATGTTCTCCTTATCTTTAAGATTTTTTGTTGTCTCCCTCATTTTCATTATTAATTTCCAGGCTTCATCATAGGTATAAGATAGAAAACTACCATTAGAGGCGGTGTCTAGGTTCGTTCTATTTTTATTATTAAGCCCTCCATATAAAGTGTGATTGATTAACCAATCAGGAAAACGATGATGGGGGAAATTATCTAGATAGCTTTTGTACCTTAGATACCCTTCATGCAAAATCTCATCAGGACTATTTTTGAAATTGGTAATAATACCTCTCATCCTGTGTGCTTTGCTTTCTAAGTAATATTTTATAGGAAATTGGTTGTCCGTTCCATCCAGGTACTTGGTGCTTCTGCATAAAAAGATCTATACCAGTCACAAACATTATTAAAGAGAGTTTGTCTAAAAAATTGGGTTTAACCATATCAAGGTTACAGTTGTCGAATATAAAGGAACCAAGAACATCTTCAAATAATTTTAAGTGTCCATATGGACTCTCTTCATCGGTTCCTACAAATTTGTTAGAGTGTAGTAGTTCAAATAATAAAGGGTGGATCTCAATTCCATCTGGATTTATGCTTTTACTGTTAGTTATAACAGCATCCATGGGCGGACCCATTTTGTTTACTGCCTCAAGCTATATTAAATGCTTAGTGTTGTCCATTGTTCCGGTCCTACAACTTAAATTAAAAATTAGTACAACAAAAGTAAATAACTAAAACTAAAGTGACTTATAGCGCTAAGCTCCCCGATAATGGCGCCAGAAAATAGCTTGATGACTGCAAGTGCACAGATCGTTTGTAGCTTGTTTCGCAATAAAGATATCGATCCCACAGGGAGCAGTAGTCAAAAGACTAAAATGATTTTAACTAAAACTAAACGAAGTACTTAAGGAATAATTTTGAGATGCAAGAGAAGTAGAATTATTTTTGGGATTTTGATTGAATAAAGCAATTAAAGTAAAGTAAAACTTAATGTAGAAAGTAAGAATCGCGTGTGTGAAAGAGCTTGAAACTGCAAAAGGGAAAAAGGCATTCTCAGGGAGTGGTGGATACCGCTAGCAATTTAAACTAAGCAATCAATATTATTATAACAAATATTCTCATGATATGTATGTATGTGGGAGGATCTTCATATATGGACAAACAGGTAGCAAGCACTGCTCACATCATCCTTCATAACAACAGCTGAAAGATAATCGACATCAATCGTATTATCCCGCTATTAAGGTATTTCTCCCGTGGCATGGACATGGCTTTATGAGTTCTCCTTGTTTCTCCAAGTTAGTATGTAAAGAATTACAACAGCTTTATAGTCAGAGTAAGTGATATCATCCCTCCGTCTACCAACAAGTAACCCCCTTCATCGTGTCCCCATAAGAGGCAAATATTAAGGAGGTGCACAACTCCCAACATCAAGATGAAGACAATTAACACATACACATAATGATGTATACCATAATAATCTCTATCTTATCTCAATCATATGCTAGGGTTTCTCCATCTCCCTAAGAACTAATGATCTACTCAGACATGGAGGCAATCAACATCATGGCAATGGTAATGGAAACAATTGTAAATGAATAGTTCTTGTATAAATCCACAACGAGTATGGAAATTACAACAAGATCTAGATGGGGTAAAGATGGGATGGATGGAGATGATGGTGGTGCAGCGGTTGATGAAGATGAAGATCGATGCCTTGGCCTGCTAGATCTGCGTAGGGCGAAGATGGATCCCTTGGGAAAGTTCCACCTCCAGATGCCTTCCAGAGGTGAGGTTTCACCGATTTCTGGTTGTTCTGTATGTCGTCTCTCCGATCCAGTTGCACGGGGTGAAACTATTTTAGGAGACGGTGGCAGCGCGAACTATACGGTGGGAACTATACGTCCAAAAAATTAATTCCCGCAGTATAGTTGGTCGTTAAACCTTCTGGATGCCTCGATCGCTTCGGTTTTTCTTCGGGTGTTTGTAAGATCTCACCATGATAAGGTAAGATCCCTGTGATTGTAGTGCTAGTCCCTGGATCGAAAAGCTAGCACCCACAGTTTAAGATGTAGTACACAGAAACAAAGGTCATTATTACATCGCACATCCAGGAGTATAATGGTTCCTACAACTCACTTAGCCCAAGGCTAAGACACAAGTTCACATTACATAGCATAATAATAGAGTCTTTAGTCTTCATGTGCCACAGGCAAGCATGTTGAGTGTAGACCCACAACCCTACTCATCATCAGAGTATCCTGCAACATAATAAGTTACAGCCACAAGGGTCAATACATTTGGAATTGTATTGGCAAGTGATACCAAAGATACTTAGTATAATCCAACCACTACATGAATATGTGGCTAAGTGGGGTTATGGCTGGCTTTGCTAAAATTAGTTTAACTTATAGTTTTTGAAGAAGTTTTTCATTCAAGCTATAAGGTACCAATGATAGACATCACTGAACCTTTACCCATGTTCACCCACAAGTTTTATCTTGGAGAAATTTGGATGAGGAGATTATTGAACTACTTCACTATCTTGAGGCTCAGAAGTTGTCCATAACCGGGGACACGGCTAAGTACTTAGTTTTACCCTTTCGAGAGGTGATGCACTTTCCCCACAAGACTCGACATGCATTGATACAAGACCTTTCAGAAGCAATCCCTCAGACCACCACAGACGCGTTCCATCCTATCACATCTACCACCTTCTGTCCGTCTGGCTGAGTTCTTGCAACTTAGTTGGTCAAGGCAGAGCCCATATGCCATGTGGTTGCAGTGGAAGCTTCATGACAAGAATGTCTTCAGTCTCTTTGTTCCTGGGTGTCCATCCACAAGTGTGATACACGAGCTGACCATAGACATGGCCCCTGAGTAACCACTCAACATAATCCAAGCAAGTCCCAATCCACCCAGGTGTTTCATTAATAATAGTTGTTTTCTTAGTCAAACAAAAATAATATCTTTCCATACTATCTTGATATGTATTCTCCACCCACAGAGTCTATAATTTACAGAGTCTATACTTTACAAAAATAATATCTTTCCCTCAGACCACCACAGACGCGTTCCATCCTATCACAACATGAATGCATGCAAAATGCAATGATATGATCACAACTCTATACTTTACAGAGTCTGCAGTACTGAGGATAGAATACCTCATCTAAATGCCTAAGAAATACTCAAAAAATAATTTAGAGAACAATTTTTGTGAGCAAAATACTCCTAAAAAGGTTCTGCCTATAATTCCAATTTTTCAGAGGAAAAAGTGTGAAACAAGGCCTCCATAATAATAAAGGTCTCATTTTTCTAAATCCATAGACACCAAAATTGTATTTTTCTGATTTGTGGAACAAAAGTTATTAAATTTCTAAGTTAAATACTAAATCTGTCTATTTTTCTATTTAAAAGAAATAGCCTGGCGACGTGGCGCTTTCCTATTGGCTGGTACCGGCTCGGTCGGATCGATCGCTGTGGGCCGTCAGATCTTAAGTGACTACAGACGGATCTGATTAGCCCGTACCCTTTCGATTAGTGATCTAATCCTATCCGCTAGGATTTGATCGAACGGCAACTAAACGTCTCGCCGGAGACTGGCAACGCCAGCGACGGCGCGCGGCGGGGGGCACGTCAGGTGAGCGGCGTTCCGACGATTCTAGAGGGGTAGGGGAAAAGTTAGTCTTACTAAGGCTTGCGGTGGTCTCGGCGATCTGGTTGGTGGTCGCGATGGAGAGAGGGGTGCTCCGCTGCGCTCAGTATTCCTCGCCGGAGTGGCATCGACGGCAGAGGTCACGGCCACGAGACGGTGGCGTCGATCTGGTACACGAGCAGACAAGAAAAAGGGTTAGGGGGAAGCGCCTGGTTCTACACGGTCTAGTAGTGCCCAAAAAGGAGCGGCGGAAACCTTGCCCTCACCGGAGAAATCGTCAGACGGTGGCGGCTGAGGAGTTCACCGGACTTGGTCCTTGTCGTCGACCTGGAGCAAGAGAAAACACGTGGCTCGGTCAGTAGGTGCGCTATGATATGGTGAAATAGATGGGATAGAGGGGAGAGCGCCGGGCGGCCTGGGTTCACCGGAATTGTCGCTGGAGTACTGTCAATGAGCGGCGTCTGAGCTCGAAATTTGGGGAGCCTGGGGGCTCTCCGGGGGTGGCGACTGGGGGAAAATGACAAGGAGGGGGTGAGGATTAAGTAGGAGCAGTCACCAGGGGAATTACTGCGAGAAACGGCCGGAATCAAATCGATTCAAAAACGGCAGAGGGAGTGGGGTTGCTCGACGGCGGGGGTTGAAGACGGCGGGGTGGTGGGGTGACGTGGTCTGGGGTCGGTCTGTCAGCAGGAGGGGGTAGTCAGGGGCGTGGTAAGAAAAGCAGGGGAGAGGGGAAAAGCCGGGTGGGCTGGTTTTGGGCCGAAAGGCCAGAAGCTGACTGCTACTCTATTTTTTTTCTCCCTTCTTCTTTTTCTTTTTCTAATTCTGTTTTCTCCAAAACTTTTGATTTAAGGATTTAAATTGATTCAAACCAATTTGTGAAAATTTGTAAAAACTCCAACTAGGTTTTTAGGGCATTATAAAACATATTTATCTTCTATTTTAATCCAAAGTATTTACTTGGACTTAATAGGTAATATAGCATTTTCTTTGATTCTATTTTCATAATAATTCATATCTTTCTATCCATGGCCCAAAATTGCACCAGATTTTTGGAGGACATTCTAAATGCAATGCAAAAACATGCTATGATGATATGAGTGCAATGATGATGATTTCAGATGAAATTTTGGAATGTTACAGTGTTATTGATATTTCCCAAATAAGCGATTTACATTGTTTTTGACTCCTTTTGTCCCCAATACAACTTCTCCAAGAATTGTGCCCATTGTATCCATCATCTGTCCTGATCCTAGTGAAAATAGACATAAAATGTGCGGGCGAACGCCATAAAATACCAAGATCCTACCACAACAGTGCAAAATGATAATATTAAACATGATGCAAATATGCACTCATCAGGTTTACACCTACTTAGCTTAACAAGATTATCACTTGATACTACTAGCTTTCTTATAACTTCTTAATTACTATCTTAACTCATGGGTTTAGATGCTTCTTCTAGTTAACTAAAGAGTGAGTTAACTCCTCCAATATTAGATGGTTTGATCTACTAAGGATCACATTCCATTGATTATGGCACACTTCACCAGAGCTAGTTCATTCTTCTTATTAGTTTACTTAAGGTCTTTGGAAGGTCAATATAATATGTCAAAGGCTAAAGGCTAATAAGTTCTAGGTCAGGCATTGATCACTCAACTTTGATCATTTGGCTCTAGGACTTGGTTAAACAGGAATGTCATTTATTAATATGACAACAAAGATATGTGATGAATGGTCTTGGCTTGACTTCCTTTTCTACTCTATTTGTGATAAGAGTTAATGTTTAAGAACTACCATGATACCCATGGTAGGAATAACTATGGTAAGCAAGCGTATCAAGATTTAGTTATGGGATTTCTTTACTTGTTTATATACTTGATTAGGTCTTCAAGAGTGATTGTAATGAATACCATGATATGATCTCTAGAAGATCTAGTACTCCTTATTGAGTAGTGTGTTGTGACTTACTTTCATTACATTTGATCTACCCTTAGATCAAATGTACCCAAAGATAAGGCTTTAGCAAAGCTCATATTCAAACTTATCGCAATCAACTTGATGATCTACTTCATTTCCACCAAGTTAAGAGAAGCTTCAATCACTTTGACAAGTTTTATTTAAAAGCGCGAAAATTATCCAGATTTTCTATGCATGAATGCAATGCACACACCTCATCTCAGCTTATTTCTAAGCTCTAATGTTGGGATGTTACAAAGTATTAATTGGAAAGATTAAGTATCCTACTGATTTTATTGTGCTTGGTTGCTCCCAAGATGCATTTTGTCCTATTGTATTTGGTAGACCTTTCTTACATACTGTTGGTGCTGAAATTAATTTGCTAAAAGAGAAATTGTTCATTAAATTTGCTGGTGAAAGACTTGAGTTTAATTTTTCAAAGTTTACTGATAAACATTTAGAAAAGGAAAAACTCTCTAAGGATATAGTGGAGACTCTTGCTTCAGTGGCAGTTGCTTCATCGGACGCGATGGGACGATATGTGCTGAACCAAGAGGAGCCATTTGATGATGAAGAGAAAGAAGATCTAGAACAAATATTATCTCAACAACCACAACAGCTTACATATTCCACTTGATAATCTTGGAGAACTACCACCACCTAAAGGAGATCCTAGTTTTGAACTTAAATCATTGCCTGAAGATATGAAGTATGCATTCCATGATGATAAGAAAATATATCCTGTTATTATTAGTGCTAACCTTTCATACGAAGAAGAATCACAATTACTTGAAGTATTGAGAGCTCATAGGCCTGCCATTGGATATTCACTAGATGATTTGAAAGGTATAAGTCCTGCTTTATGAATGCATACAATTAACTTGGGAGAAGATGCAAAGCCTATAGTTGACTATCAACGCCATATTCATCAAAGAATGAAAGAAGTGGTAATAAAAGAGGTAATCAGACTCATTGAGGAAGGTATTATCTATCCCATAGCTGATAGTAAATGGGTAAGTTCTGTCCATTGTGTGCCTAAAAAGAGTGGAATCACCGAGGTTCTAAATGATGAAAATAAACTTGTTGCTCAACATACTATTACTGGTCATAGAATGTGCATTGATTATATGAAACTTAATAAGGCAACTCGCAAGGATCATTATCCTTTACCATTGATTGATCAAATGCTTGAAAGATTATCAAGACACTCTCACTTTTGTTATTTAGATGGTTATTCAGGTTTCTCACAGGTTCCGGTGCACAAGGATCATCAAGAGAAGACTACTTTCATGTGTCCCTTTGCTACTTATGCTTACAGTAGAATGCCATTTGGTTTGTGCAATGCTCCTGCTACTTTTCAAAGATGCATGAATGCTATATTTGCTGATTATATTGAGAAAATTATGGAAGTATTTATGGATGACTTTTCTGTGTATGGTACATCTTAACAAAGTTTTGCAACATTGTGAGGACGAACACTTAGTCCTAAATTGGGAGAAGTGCCATTTTATGATGGCAGAAGGTGTTGTTCTTGGACACCAAGTTTTAGGAAGAGGCATTGAAGTGGACCGAGGACGGCTCGACCAAGTTCAACGATCCTCCACTGTCCTTCTATAATGGGAGGTCCTATCCTTGGAACACCTACTATGATGAGAACGATGCCAAAGAAGAAGAATCGGCTGCAAAAACTTAAGCTTGGGGGAGTTCCACCATATTTTATGCTTTTTAGTTTTCATATTTGCATCTAGTTCATGATCATTAGGAGTTTTTTCTTGCATCCATTAGGTATCAATTTTCCTAAAAGTTCAGAGAGCTCTTAGAGCGTTATCATGTATCCTTGGTTGAGTGGTTCTGAATAAAATATAAAGTATTGTGTCATCCATGATTCTCTTGTCGGGAGATTTATGGGTAACACTCATGCCGATGTGCGCATCATATGTAGAAGTTTCACTTACATCTTGCTTTGAACTAAATTAACTTGAGCATGTTGGACAAGCATAGCATTACTCACCAAGATAAACTTGCAAATAAGGAAAGATCCATACAAGGGAAGGAACACTTATTAAAAAAGGAACTTTGTGAATTTGTGGTGAGATAAGGAGTCTTATAAAATAAATAGTTGGAAAGAGGAGGATGACAAGGGGACATCAGATACTCTTATCCTACTTAGTAATCAATTAGTAAATTGAATGGTTGTCATGGGTTTTTCAATACATATGCACTATGGGAATGTGTTTGAAAGGCAGGCACCCGAGAATTTAGCTAGCCATGGAAAGTGAAAGACAAAGGTTGTCTAGAGCATATGACATGATTGAAAGACCCATGAATAAGGTTTATACTAGTTACTATGAGGGCAAGACCGTTAACTAATGCCATGCAAAAAGTGGTGAAAGTTCTTGACAAAAAGTCAAAATAGTCATGTCTATCTTGTTGTTTAAACAATTCTCTTTTCCACTATTTGATTTATGAGAAATTTATGTTTGTTACAAACGCATATCCAAAGGTTAAATTAAAAGCAGGTAAAAATCCATGCAAATCTATTAAAGATAGCGAAATGTATGATAAATTTGAGACTTGTTCAATTGTCCAACATGTAATGGTTAGTTTTTGTTCAAAAACTAAGCGGTAAGTGATAATATCTATCTATGTAGCCCACATGTGCATGGCGGTTAGTTCATATTCCTTTTTGACAAGTGAATATGCATAAGTTGATGATGCCATGCTCGTATTTTCTTGTCAACCATAAGCTCATTGATACATGATCATGATCTATTCGCTTATTTGCTCAAGGACGAGAAAAGGTTTAAGCTTGGGGGAGTTGATACTTGCATTTTGCATCATCATTTTTAGGACCTTTATGCACTATTTAGAATCATATTTACCTTGATCCTTCATTATGTATGCATATTTAGATGATTAACGTGACTTTCCTACAAAGTCCCTTTCATTGGTATTTAATTTCTGGGAGGTAGAAAACGTCCTTTTTCATGTTTTTGTTTTTTCAGGACCTTCTGGACGTCAATAAATTGAAGAAAAAAATACCTGATAAATTTTTCACCAGGAGAACCAACTTGGGCCAAAGAATGAAGCGAGAGGAGCCACGAGGCCCGAAAGAGGCCATGTGGCGCGCCCACATAGGCTCTTTCGGTCCTCGGGCGTCATCTCGTCTCCTCCTTTTAACAAACGCATCTGTATCGCCATAAAACCTACGTCATATTTTTCCCACGATTTACAGAGGCGGCGACGGAGGCGAAAGTCCTCTCCTACTCAGGGAGGGGCAGATCCTGCGACACCAGAGCCTCTAGTGAGGGGGAAATCGATGCCATCGTCATCACCACTCCTCCTAGGCGTAGGGGGAGTCCACCCCATCAATATCTCCACCAGCACCATCATCACCATCACCATCTCCAAGATCTATCTCATTCCCCTCATAGTTTGTGATTGATTGAACCCCGGATACTATTTTAAGGGCTATTTACATGTCTGTGATTGGCCTCTTGTCTTTATTTGGTGGAGAGATTATATTTTTAGATTGTGTTGTAATCCATATGCTACTGATCTATATCATGTTTGGCACTATGAGTAGATCCCCATGTTCCTAAAGGAATAGGATGAATTGGCTATGATTTACATATAATATGCAATGAGTATGTGGTCCAGTTTTCTATCTTTTATCTTGTTCTATGATGGTTTTATGTGAACGTCGACTGCATATTCCTTCACCTACATGGGCTCATAGGAGAATACTTTGATGCCATGATAGGGGTTGGAAGGGACGAAATTGATAGAAACCGTTTTCCAATTCTTTGAGTTGCATTGGAGGGATTATATATCGGGGACCAATGAACTTATTGCCATGGTGGGACATGTATGTCTTAATGATTCCTAGATGATCATGTAAATGGATCTAGGACCCATCATAAGTAGTGTATTTAGTCCATACCTATGGCTGCACCTAATTAGGCTCTGCCCTAAGGGAATAAAACTTTACAACATATTCACCATATTGTGTAGAAATCTTTATGCTAAGTAAATCCATGCCGCCCTCAGGAATGCTTGTCACATATAAGTTCACATGAAGTTGATCTTGTACTCTTGCTTCATAGAGGATTGGGCTTTCTCTCATTGAGGGCATTCACTTATTACTATTTACTTTCAATATTTTACATTCTTGCAAAACTACAAACCCAAAACACCAAATCTTCTGCATTTCCTATTATTTCCTTTGTCAAATTTTCTAACCAATACCTTCAGCTCCTCGTGGGTTCGACAACCTTTATTTATTGAAAAGTACTACAATTGAACTCCTGCACTTGGGAGCCATCAGTGTCCGGCTAAAGACCCCAAACAACTAATATGTATGCGAGCATGAATAATTTAATATACACAAGTGGAATCTCATTTTATAAAATATGGTTCTCGGATAGGGGTCACACATTGGGGTTCGGAACCGAGGGTCTTGGGGTTCGACGGGATTGGTCTTCAGATTCCGTGAAGGAGTTCTTGGCGTTCTGTGATGAAGATCCTTGCGTCCATGTCAAAGATCCTACAGGTTTAGGTCTATCTTAGAGGAAGGTCTTGAACTTGCGGAAATGAATCCGAGGATGACATTACGGAGGCCATCTTGGCAACACTTGGCATCAGACCACATCACTTTGTCCAAACCTCTTTCTCACCGCTTAAAAATAGCATATCCACCAGGGCATAGACAGTACAGACGGCAGAGTAGGGACCTGGCCAAGGTCACGCAGAACTTGTCTGATGGCGGATCGAAGACGTCCATCTCGCGTCCCTGGATGAAGGTTGGGTGTGTGGCGTCGGTCGCGCTTGGCAGTGATGCTGTGCAGGGAGGAGGACAAATGCGAGGATGGTGACAGAGGACGGTGCGGCCATGGCGCAGCTTCACGAATGAGGGAGAGGACGAGAGAGTCGGAGCACGTTGTCTGGCAGAGAGGAGCTTGGGGCTCGTGGCTGCGCGCTCGGGGACGGGCAAAAGAGGAGGCGTCCGCGTGTCGGGGAGGATGTAGAAGTGCGATGTCGTGCGTGAGGATGAGGGCGGGGATCTGGTGGAGAGGCCAGGCACTAGCGCCGCGCGAGGGAGGACGGAGGCGACAAGTAGGGGATGTTCTAAGGTCTTTGGCGGTGGTGGACCTCCAAGGAATAGGACGGGGATAGGTCCACGAGAGAGGAGGCCGGCGGCGCTTCACGGAATAAAGGAGGGCATCGGGGATTGAGGCTGGCGGCAGGGTCGTAGGGAGTAGGGTTGCAGATGCGGGGCCCGCTTAGGCCCACATAACTGGGAAGTTAGTACAAATTGTACTACATACGAACCTGTTTACAAATTACAGTAAGCTGACATGAGATTAGACTAATTATGTTGCCTGCTTACCCGCCCCGCTTGCAGCCCTAGTAGGGAGCGAGCGACAAAGGGGGCCTAAGAGAGAGGAAGGAGAGCATCGGGTTGAGGGTGGGTCGCATGCAATGCGTGAGTCGCACATGTGTGTGGTGTGCCGGTTTGGTCTGTTTGCGTGTCCGGTGTGGGGTGGAGTGCGCGTGTATGTTGTGGAGGATCAGGTCGGGTGTGTGAGTGTGTTGGGTGCGGTGCGTGTTGGGTGTTGCGGCTGAGTCTAGGGTTAAAGTTTGGTCTGGTTTAGGATTAGGGTTTGGGGTGGTAGGTGACCGGCTAGGATTTTGGGCCCGGCTGGCTGCCTTCCCCTAAAAACATTTTTTTATTTTTGTGTTTTATTTTTAGAAGACTTTTGCAAATAGTTTTTATACAAATAAAAGATTCGGAAAATACCCGGGATTTAACTTGAAATAAAGGAGGGGGATAATTAGAAAACAAAATAGGGATTTTAACAAAATATTTTTAGGAAAAAAATATGCATGATGTCATGATGATGCACAAAATAAAAATAACAAGAAAATCTAATTAGGAAATATTTTCCCGGGATTTACAGCTCCCTTCCCCTATATAATAAGGGGCATATGGGAGGGAAAGACACACCAATATTTCTCTAAGCCATTTTCCTTAGGGAATTCTCTCTCTCTCTCGTTGCATTTTACGATGGCGCAGTCCCAAGAAGAACTATACACACAAGAGACGCCGCAACTGCAACACACCTTTTTGTTGTGGTGGTTCCATCCAGAAGATCTGTAGGGGTTCCGCGTATGAAAACAATAAAATTTTACCCTATGCCCCTGAACCCCTGATGCTTCTAGGAACTATCTATTAGTAATGCAGTAATGGGAGAGGCTTTTCGCGAACTTACCCTTGAAGACCGATAAGCATTGTCAACGCTCAGGAGAGCGTGGTTGATGTAGACAAGCCAAAGCTGACCTCAAGGTCGTGATGAAGTCCTTGTGCTCCTGTGGCTCCAACGACTTGAGTGCCTCAAGTGTGACACCTCGCGGGGAGTTACACACGTCTGGTGCCTGACGATGACGCCCGCTTCCTCGATCCAGCAGCAGTAGAGCTCCTAGATCCGAATCCCGTAGCGCGACGGTGCTCCGCGGTGAAGATGTCTCGTGTTCGCGCAGTAAGAACTTGGGACCATGGTCACGAGAGAGAGAATATCAATTGGAGGTCTCCCCAAAAGTGAGGAAACCTTTATTGAATATTGTGTGTATTTATCTGGCCAAATACCCCACTATATATAGGGGGAGGGGAGGTACTACCTCCCTCAAGGTCCCGGGGTGGGACTAAAGGAGAGGAGAGGGGGGGTGGCGCCACCGGCCACCCCCATGGGCCCCGCGCGGGGGGGGGGGGGGGAGGGTTCCCCACTAGGGTGCCGGCCACCCCCTCTGGCCCTTCTCCCTCTTTCCTTTCCCTAATGGGCCCTCTTCCCTCCGGAATTGGCCCATTAAGCCTTTTGACCTTTAAATTGATTTTCTCTTTTATTAAATAATTATGACTAAATTATTAAATCAATATTTAACATTCATTCATATATTATTCAATCTCCGTGGTTATGAAACACCTTCCATCTCCACTCCAAACATCCTTCGGACTTACCGAAACCCTTTTGGTTTTCTCTCTACTATTCTTTAGCGATTCTACCGATCCTATACACACTCTCTAAGCATCATCAAACCCTTAAGCGTGATACCCTACGGTTCGGGAACACTCCATACATGGTCGGGACACTCCTGGACCAATGATCAACAGAGGAACCTGGATGGGCATGTGACCCCTGTGCGTTCCACGAAGATCTTTTGTCGTTTGAACCAAGACGGTCGTGTCTTATTCCCTTTGTCTCTCGATACTTGCATTGCCCGAGATCATATCAATGACATCATCATGTCGTGTTCAATCTTGTTACCGAACAATGCTACTTGACTCGTTCCGACAAGTGGGCCCTTAAGTATCTTTCCGTCACGTGGACGGACAAATCCCTCTCTTGACATATATTGCCTCTACGGTTTCCTCCGAGTACCTAAACACACCTTTATAACCACTGTATTACCAAGTGGCGCTTGATGCCATCTAAGCACTCTCGAGAGACAGTGATTGATATAGCCTCACAGTCTAAGGAATAGTCTACGAGGATCCATTTCTAATCATCGTAACTTGAACTTCGTGACATGATCGGGTCATGATGTTTAGGTTGGGTATTGGTTCATCATCTCATTCTTAGAATGAGTTGACTCCATTTCCAACTGGCATAAATGCCACATGATCAGGAAACTTGATCATCTATTGACCAATGAACTAGTGACTAGAGTTTCACTAGGAACCCCTGGTTGTTTATATATTACATGTGTATTGATGTTTCCTCTCAATATAGTTATAGCATGATACAAAACTTAATCATAAACTTTATGAAATATGATAATAGTCCTTGTTACTATTTGTCTATAGGGCATATTTCCAACAGTCTCCCACTTGCACTAGAGTACAAATAAACTAGCTGCATTTGTTCTTAATCGTTAGCACCATATATCCGGTACCCTCAACATGCTTGCTCATGGAAGAGGTTGAGTCTTGGGTATGTTCATTACAGTCCCAAATCCTTTGCAACTTACTAATGTCACCTTGATTGATATTAATACTTTATCATCACATGATAACATCTGTGTGTATGTATCGTTGCTATGGCAGCAGAACAAGGCCTGATTCCAGGAGCCTACAGTGACTTTAGATCAACCTCGAGGGCTTTCTCATGGGCACTATGCCCTGGGACACATCATTCTACGTTAAAAGCGAACTAGCCCTGCCATAACATTATACAACACTTTAGATGGTACCCTTATCTATAATTATATATGTATTCATCGAAACAAGAGTGCATCCTGTGCAACTTTCGATGTTTTGTTCAGCTCGCTTCCTACTTGACTTTAGTCGGTATTACAGGAGTTTCCAACATATTCCCTTTATAACATAACTCTTTATGCTTTAAGATATGCCATCCTTTATGGATTTGGAAAACATGTCTAAAGTTCTCTATTAGATATTGTGGACAAACTCAGCTCAATGTTCCGTGATTCAAACTCAAGCACTTTTCAAACGTTCCTTCTTGGATCATATATTATGTTAAGTTACTATCATGGTTTTCTAAGATAGAACCTATGTATCAACATAGTGGATGATGATCATCCTTTCTTTCTTTCAACCATTGATGTTAAACTTAATACTATTCCTAATTTGAGTTATTAAGGACTAGTTCCTTAATTAACTTCTATTCTGAAACTCTTTTCAAAATCCTTTATGGAATACTACATAATATCACAATACACTTATTATCAACTTATACACCTTATAAATCATTATTTATCAGTACTTGCACTTTTATTCTTAACAGACTTAAGAATCACTCCTATAAGCTCCCACTCAAAATATGTTCCCAACATATTTGGGTATGAGTCACTACTCTTGCTCAAACTATGTTCCTACATCTTTGAAATTGAGACTTATATTGCTCCCACTCAAAAATATGTCATTCACATATTGTTTTAGGAAGTCTTTCATAGCTCCCACTCAATTTCATGCAAATTGCATATCCACTCACTATTTTGAACAACTTCAAAATCCTTTGATCAAATATCAAACTTGGAGATTTACTATGATATACTAGTACTTTTACTAGTTTTAAATCCACCAGACATTTAGCACACTTGAATCAAATTCATTTGAATTCGCCAATACTTGAGAAATTGTGCTTTTGTCATTCACCCCCTTTTATACTATATCTTTCAGTCATTTGGGAAAATTCAAGTAACTCCTTTACTTGCAAGATTCAGCAATGAATTGCTTTCTAATCTCAAGGAAAATTTACTTCTAGGATTTCTCATAACTTTAGTTTACCATTATTTCCTTAGTAGTTCGTAGGTATGTCATATTCCAAGAATCATGACAAATGATTCACAAATGTCTCCATACAAGATATGGGTTACATTTTGAATCCTACTTCATGTAGTGAAAACACTAGTGGGGGAAAACACAATGATCATTATCATTGATTCTTCCCTTTATGAAGAGAATCGTTCAGGAACGTTTTCCGTTGCGCTTCTCAACACTCTGATGCCGGGTTTTGAATCCTCATCATGTTTTTCACTATCTTCCATTTGCTCCATAATCGAGAAATATCACTGAATGCGAACTTTCTCAAAAATGTACCAAAATCCAAGCAATACAAATTTTGCTTCTCTTTTGGTTTCAGCTATGGATTTCATATTCAAAGTTTGCAATGAATACTCTATAAGGACTTATTCGCTATTGTTTTAGTTATATCGAATAACCCCCAAAACTTTTACAATGATCCATACCAGATATGGAGCCGCTTTCACGAATTCAGATGGTTCACTATATATTCTAATTGATTGCTAACTATTTTTAACTAATGGTCTCTACATCTACACTACAACGATTTATTTGGCGCCATCTATTTACCCATTTTTATATCTAATATCACATTGTGATGCTTTGCATTTTGACATTTTAAACGTATTGCATTTCACAATTTCTTTTATGCCATTCTTATAAAGTCGAATTTTATTACAATTGATCAAATCACAGTAATTAGATTCTCTTTTATATTTAATACCCCTTATTGATGAAACACTTTGATCATATCAAATAGTTTCATACTTATGTTTCCTTTGGTAAACTTCTTTACACATTTAAATAATCATATAATGATAATTACCATTTTGTTAAAACATAATACATCGAATATGTATTTACTTTTAACAATTCATTAAACACTTTGTATTCAAGTAATACACGGTGTTCAAGTTATTTTGCCAAACTTAGGCATGATTTATATGTGACAAGAAATCGAATGACTTTCACATATTATCACATAACTTTGAATTTAAACAATGGTTTCATTCATTAATGAACATATCATTAAGTTGGGTATTTTAAGGCATTTCAATATTTTAAAAATGTTCATGCATTATCAATTAGTTTCAAACAACCAGGACAATTCACATATAATCAAACAAGATATGAACGCGAATAGAGATCATTCATAAAAGTGGAACAACTGTTTGTTACAAGCTCATATGAATAACCGTCTCACAAAGTGTGACACACACTAAAGAAGTTCATAATATTTTGATTACAATAACTATCCAAAACATAAACTAAATGATAAATATTGAGAGAGAGTGTCGTTGTCCATCATCATCATGCTCGCCATCAACACGCAACGGCACCTCCTCTCCAGCAAGCACCTCTCATGTAGAAGGACCTGTTTTCAGTAAAATAGATAAAGTATCAAATATACTTAACACTGCAAATGTGTTTACAAGATTATAACATTTATAAAATTGTATATCAAATATATACCTTTGTCATTGATGACCTCAGCGACAATGGGTTCAACCACCACATCTCTGAAATGTGATATGAACTCGTGGAAATCCCGTGTTTCCGCGTCGCCTCTCATAATGCAAATCCTGACTTGTGCTTGGTAGCTTGGTGGCAGCGACCGCACCACAACGCCATTTGCAAAAGATCCCATCATCCAGATATCCAGGAAGTATGCGGGCCTCATGTACGCATCATGCATGCGGTCCAAGTGGTCGTCAAGCGATGAGTTCTCCTCCATCTTAATGGAGAGGAAGTCTCCCATCAGCTCATGCTCCCATATGCATGCTTGCTCCACGAAATGTGTCCTAAGCTGTAGCATTACCGTACGAGGGTTGACATTACCCACGACAGGCCACAACTCGTCCACCATTCCAAAACGCATTGTAACTGAAATGAAGGAGGCCATCTCCCGATGGTGATAGCAGTCTTCCCGCTGCTCTGGGGTCTCTAGGTTAACGGGCTGATCCAAATCCATCTCGTCGAGTCTGTAGTCGACCATGTCATTCTCGCTAAGGAGAACGTGGAGACGCGCAACCCACATAGAGAAGTTTGATCCGTCTAGCCTGAGATTCTCTCCTTCTAACCAATCAATCGTCAATAGGAAAGGTGGCATCGGGGAGAACCTTTTATACATTTATAATTGCAAAAGGAATTTAGAGTAAGTTTATAATTAAATGAGTTAATAATAACTCCACTCAGAAACACCTATCCCATGAAGGGTTCCTAGTGATAACACAACCCCTTTTCCCCACATCTCCCCCGATCGTCACGGCCATCAATGTGGGTGCTAGGGTGGATGCCTACGCGTCAGTCACATCATTCATGCGACTCGTGCTCGATCTTTCGACCAACCGTGTTCCGACCCCATGTCTACACATGCTAGGCTCGCCAACTCAACCTTAGTGTATTCGCTGTGCAACATCTTACACCCACTGTATGCGAACGTAGATATGTCTGACACCCGATCGTCATGGCCTGCCTCATACCGAAGAACTTTCTTGGTGGTGCACACTAAGGGGGAACACAATCATTGGTTATTTTAACAGGGATCATCTTATTAGGCTACCATCGAGTATCTAATACTATCACACAATAATATATACAAACAATAACATTGAATATAAATGCGATGTGATATGGTCCTTCACGTCGTGATCTCCATCCGTCGTCATCGGATTCCGGCGTCAGGGTTCCGGCGCCGTAAACACCAAGGTATCGGTGTATTTCCGGCGTGGTAGTCCATCACCTCCGTGACTATCTACTACTACGTAACATAAGGTAATCACTTTACCTTTGCCACAACCATATCACAAAGCAACGCCCCTACAAAACAAAGTTAGATGCCTCTACTTTATCTTTGCATGTTTTACGTGGCTGAATAGGCTTTCAGACAATAACCGTTCTTACCTACGAATTTTCAGCACAATGTTGATCAAGTAGTTATCTCTATTTCACCCCTTTCGGGGCCCTCCGTTGCAAATGGCATACCAACTAATGCGAGATAGACAGACACCCCCTAAGCCACTTTATATGGTACAAGCGGTATGTCAAGCATGGACCAGTCTCGCGAATGAATGTGTAAAGTCGGTTGGGGGACGCTTCATCAAGCATTACTACGGTATACACAAGTACACGTGGGAGGGTAACAACTGCAAGATCAACGCCCACATGCTACATCTCGTGTATTCTACCCGTACTAGCATTACTACGCATAGATCTAGCTCTGATACCACTGTAGGTGTTCCGCGTATGAAAACAATAAAATTTTACCCTATGCCCCTGAACCCCTGATGCTTCTAGGACCTATCTATTAGTAATGCAGTAACGGGAGGGGCTTTTGGTGAACTTACCCTTAAAGACCAAAAAGCATTGTCAACGCTCAGGAGAGCGTGGTTGATGTAGACGAGCCGAAGCTGACATCGAGGTTGTGATGAAGTCCTTGCGCTCCTTTTGGCTCCAACGACATGAGTGCCTCAAGTGTGACACCTCGCGGGGAGTTACACACGTCTGGTGCCTGACGATGACTCCCGCTTCCCCAATCCACCAGCAGTTGTGGAAGTAGAGCTCCTGGATCCGAATCCCACAGCGCGACGGCGCTCCGCGGTGAAGATGTCTCTCGTTCGCACAGTCCGAACTTGGGACCACGGTCACGAGAGAGAGAGAGAGAGAGAGAGAGAGAGAGAGAGAGAGAGAGAGAGAGAGAGAGAGAGAGAGAATATCAATTGGAGGTCTCCCCAAAAGTGAGGAAACCTTTATTGAATATTGTGTGTATTTATCTGGCCAAATACCCCACTATATATAGGGGGAGGGGAGGTACTACCTCCCTCAAAGTCCCGAGGTGGGACTAAAGGAGAGGAGAGGGGGAGGGGTGGCACCGCCGGCCACCTCCATGGGCCCCGCACGGGGGGAGGCTAGCCCACTAGGGCGTCGGCCACCCCCTCTGGCCCTTCTCCCTCTTGCCTTTGCCTAATGGGCCATCTTCCCTCCGGAATTTACCCATTAAGCCTTTTGACCTTTAAATTGATTTTATGTTTTATTAAATAATTATGAATAAATGATTAAATCAATATTTAACATTCATTCATATATTATTCAATCTACGTGGTTATGGAACACCTTCCATCTGCACTCTGGACATCCTCCGAACTTACTGAAACCCTTCTGGTTTTCTCTCTACTATTCTTCAGCGATTCTACTGATCCTATAAACACTCTCTAAGCATCATTTAACACTTAAGCATGATTCCCTACGATTCAGGAACACTCTAGACATGGTCGGGAGACTCCCGGACCAATGATCAACAAAGGGACCTAGATGGCCATGTGACCCCTGTGTGTTCCACGAAGATCTTTCATCGTTTGAACCAGGATGGTCGTGTCTTATTCCCTTTGTCTCTTGATACTTGCATTGCCCGAGATCTGATAAATGACATCACCATGTCATGTTCAATCTCGTTACCGAAGAATTCTACTTGACTCGTTCCGACAAGTGATATCCCTGTGATCAAATCAAACGTTGCGCAGCTACTGGATATAACTTCTCCGAGTGGGCCCTTAAGTATCTTTCCATCACGTGGACGAACAAATCCCGCTCTTGATATATATTGCCTCTACGGTTTCCTCCGAGTACCTGAACACACCTTTATAACCACTGTATTACCAAGTGGCGCTTGATGCTATCTAAGCACTCTCGAAAGACAGTGATTGATATAGCCTCACGGTCTAAGGAATAGTCTATGAGGATCCACTTCTAATCATCGTAACTTGAACTTCGTGACATGATCGGGTCACGATGTTTAGGTTGGGTCCATTTCCAACTGGCATAAATGCCACATGATCAGGAAACTTGATTATCTGTTGACCAATGAACCAGTGACTAGAGTTTCACTAGGAACCCCTGGTTGTTTATATATCACACATGTATTGATATTTCCTCTCAATATAGTTATAGCATGATACAAAACTTAATCATAAACTTTATGAAATATGATAATAGTCCTTATTATTATTTGTCTCTAGGGCATATTTCCAACAAGATCTACTTCCACACTCTCGGCATGGATTGGAGAAATCGGAGGTCGTTGTTGAGCACCGTATGTGTGTGAAACCATGGAGGTGCTGCCACTTGTGGCACTCGGCATGGATTGGAGAAATCGGAGATTGTTGTCGAGCATCGTATGTGTGTGAAACCATGGAGGTGATGTCACTTGTGGCATCTGGTTTGTCGTGCAAGGACCTTGGGTGACCTACGAGGAGCTTCGTGACCTTGAGGTGAGCTACGAGTACGACTACTTCATCCACGTACCCCGCGGAACGTTAAACGCTTTTGGTATACACGGGTATGTTATCGATACCTTCTCCATTACAATATTAATCATAGATAGATACTGGCATATGGTGTTGCACTAGCTAACAAAAATTAGTGTTTTTTGCTACGAACCCCTTTAGTGGTATCAGAGCCGATCTATGCGCAGTAATTCTTGTACGGTTAGAACACATGTTGAATGTGGGTATTGATCCTATAGTTGTTACCCTCTCATGTGTACTTGTTCATGTCGCTTCACTATTTGATGAAGCGGGCCAGACCAACCTTACGCATAATCTTACTCGAGGCTAGTTCCACGCTCAACATACAGCTTGTACCGTATAAGTGGATAACGGGTGTCTGTCTCTCTTTCAGTAGTTGATATGGAATTTTCAATGGAGGGCCCCGAGAGGGGTGCAATAGAGACACCTGTTTGATCCATGTTGTGGTTGGAAGTTCGTTGGTAAGAAGCGGTTCTATTGCGAAAGCCCTAGCAGCCACGTAAAACTTGCAAAAGATAAAATAGAGGTGTCTAACTTTATTTTACAGGGGGGCATGTGATTTGATATGTTCTTGGTCGTGGCTAAGGTAAAGTAGTTTATTTTTCTGTTACTAAGTAGAATAGTAATAGTTATCGTATTGATGGATGTCCGGTTGGTGGCATCGTGGACTTGGCACCATACGAGTGTGAAGATGGAGACCATGCCGGAGCACTCGATGGAAATCATGGTGCGTGAAGAAGGACCATATCATATCACCAAATATGCATGTGATGTTGATGCCTTTATACATCTTATTGTTTGTCGGTATTAGATACTCGACGGTAGTATTAAATAAGATGATCCCTATTAATACTAATAAAAGTGTTCTTCCTAAAGTGTTCATCACCAAGAAAGTCCATCATTATGAAGCAGGCCGTGACGATCGGGTGCTATACATATCGATGTTCGCATACGGTGGGTACAAGCTATGTATGCATTGCGAATACACATGATGTTGAATTGGTGAGCCTAGCATGTACAAACATGGCCTAGGAACACGGGAGATAGAGAGATCAAACATGAGTGATATGAATGATGTGATCGACATTGTGTTGTCCACCTTTGAAGCTATATTAAAGGCCATGACGATCGGGGATGATATATTGAATTGGGGTCATGTAATCACTAAAACCATCCAAGGGATGACAGTTTTAGTGGGAGCTCAATATAATTAAACTCATATTATGAACTTAGTCTAGATGTGTTTGCAAATATCTTTATAGATCATGGCCTATCCCAGTGAGTTTTTCAACCATGGGATTTACTTGCATGCTGTGAAACTTAAATAGACGGGTCAAACTTCATAGATTAGTACCAACGCCTAAGGAATACCCTCGGAATAAATGATTTTTTCTACGCGATACAATAACCACTAGGAGATTGTTCCTATGACTCCATGGATGAGTAAGAGAATGATGATTATACGTTCCCACCATGACATCTCCATTATCCTCCAATGTGTCATGCTCCATTCAATGGAGACTGAGCTATGGCTGGGTTGCTATTCACATCGCAAGTCAGGCTTATGAAATATGAGTCGTCAGATGAATTTCTTTCAATGAAGATGGAAAAAAAATGCTTGCATGGATAATCACTTAGTGATCATGCATGGGCTTCATGAACGCCTCACATGTGATGTGAACTAACTAATGACAAAAAACTTTGAGATGGATGGGGTATTGCGCTTGCTTCCTCCTAGCTATAAAATGTTGTCATGGGATATATCGTGAGAGATGAAGCGTTCACCTTTCATGAGTTTGTAACAGAGTTAAGAACTCTCAACGTAGGCTCGATTGTAGTGGATGTCATGGATAAAGAAGGTATATACCTAATATACAAGTTATCAATGTTATTCTTGCGAAACTCGTTGCAGTTTTCAAAGTATTGAATACTTGTTATGTTTTATAAAAACATGACCATCTGCTTGAGAGTTGTCGGAAGAAATGAGGTGATGTGCCATGGTGACGGCAAGCAAAATAGTTTATAGCCGACATCGCTCCTTCCCTCGATGTTTATCATTTGGATTAGTGGATTTGAATAAAATTTGTAATTGTTGTGTGTGAAGTTTATTAGTGTGTCTTGCTTTAGCGAGACGATTATTCATATGAGTAAGTGAAAATTCAGTTGTACTATTCTTATGAATAATACCTTTTATGGTCACATTACGATTATGAATAAGTTATTCTCATCGTTATCTTAACTAGCACGGTGGCCCGCGTAATACGCGGGCAACGACTTAATATTCTTTAACAATTTAATTAAAAAATTCTTAATGTTATAAACATTTTTGGAATATAATTATATATATTTTTTGTATAATATTATGTATGGCTTAATTATTTGGGTACTTCTTAGGAGCAGTATATTATCTGATTACCATAGATTTCAGTGTTTCTCCTCCAAAAGAATTATATCAAATTCAGCTAATCAAATAAATTTTAGACATGTCCATCAATTATTTTTATTTACTATGTATTTTGACTACACTATTTCTTTTGTGGCATGTCCATATATATTGGTGTAGCTCTATCGCTTTTGTTCCACCATAGTTAGGGACTGATACATGTGACTATGAACTGATCAGATAATGTTATGAAATAAATTTAACATAGAATATTAATATAACTTCATGCTAAGGATCTAAGCTACACATGTTTTCATGTTCTTATACTACAATTTTGTGTAGGTCTTTTTCATGAATTTTGTACTTCAAATAGACATGTGAAAATTTTAATTTGCGCGATCGTAACCCTATGAACCCAATGAACATACTTTGGTTTTGAAAGTAGCATAAGGTTCACACCACTGACCAAATACCATACTTGATTTTCTCACCAATAGTGGAATTTAACCATGCGAAAATTATTTCATATTACCTCACAATTTGGAATAATGTTATCGCTTAAATCTCTTACTCTCATGAAAGGATTGTATATCGCATATGTTGTATATTCATGTTGTATATTCGCTTCTTTCTTGTGTTTTTGGCTATTATTGTTTCTTATCTTGATCTAACCGGGATAAGAAATGCAATTACATATGCTAGAAAACATATGTAAATATCAATTAATTAATTATTATATGTGCCCATGAATATAAATGAGCTTTACGCTTTCTGCTTCATTATTCTCGCCACTCTTTTGTGAATTTTTTGTTATTCTACAATTTCCTTCACCGTTGTATATTTGAAGAAAGAATGATTCTCAGAAGTTTTTCTCAGTGGTCTATAGTTGTGTTACCCAAGCATTGAAGTCATTAATATCTAGATGGAGTTTTCTCTTATTTTTGGCATGAACTTTGACATATTTGTTTTCAGCAGAAGCGTATAGCATACTTCCATATGGGCGGATACAATATTAATAGAACATTAAATATGAAAAACTATTGAATGACATATATACTTCATAATTATATTGGATGTTCCTTTCTGCTAAAATCATCTCACCGTTAATATGTTCATCACTCGACAGATTAACCTATTTTCCTAAAGTCTTAAAACCTTAACATTGATTATCCATGTCTAATTTGTTGTACAAAATGCACTCGACAGTGTAGGTCACATGTCCGTGGGTGCTGCAAAATAGAAGTAGAAAAGGTTAATTAGCACATATTTGTATCACATGACAATTTACATGACTAATCAATACACAATCTTTCTTACGTAGGACATATTTAAGGACTTGGTTCTTTATCGCAATCCATAGTTTTTCAGCTAGCTGAATATATTTGCGTCTTGACTCCCTTATATGTCAGGCTCTTAGAATTTTTATCAACACTAGGTCGTAATATTTGTTGTATTCTTGTACAAGTAATTTTACATGATATTACTTGCAGCAGATACTGGTTCATATAGAACAACTTACTATACCGGCAAGTTCTTACCTGCTCATAATGCTCTACAATTATGAAAGTAATTCTCCATAATGATATCAGTGATTGGGAGCAACAATCATAGCTGACCTTTTATACATGTACTTTTTGCTGAACAGTTACTTTCCTACCAAAAAGAAGTTCTAATATTTTTCATCTTTCCTACCAAAAAGTTTCTCTAATACACGATGTAACTGTTACTTAATTTATTATCATCTTGATGTTTTTTTCAAATTGATATTCATGTTCAACATGGCACTGTCATGGGGACATAATTAGTTGTGAGGTTTGGATGGCAATAGCATGGAAGGTAAAACAGATCGTCGACTTACTCAAACCCCTAGAATTGCTATTTGCTACT
Source organism: Avena eriantha (assembly GCA_910589775.1). Lineage (NCBI taxonomy): Eukaryota > Viridiplantae > Streptophyta > Magnoliopsida > Poales > Poaceae > Avena > Avena eriantha. The sequence goes on along the minus strand of OU342740.1, from coordinate 307,033,129 downwards.
GCTCATTAGAATAATTCATGTGAGCATGAACATATTCTTTGCGTGTCCAGAAGAGAAAATGACCCATGGATATACCTTCTTGCTAGGGACGTCGAGTCCGGTCGCTTCTTGCCGGAAGATCTCTCGAGGACTCGGAGGATCTGAGAAGGATTGCCCTGGAGGAACCATACACCTCCACGTCAAGGTTGCAGCTCGTCTCCATACTTAAAATTTGAGCATTACGTCTGGATGTTGCGGGGGAAGTATTCGATCGAAGTTACACGCTATTGCCATGGCCGGAGCTTAGGGATGAGATTATTTGCTAGTAAGTGGTGGATGAATGGGGCAGCCCGATCAATCTGGAAGATAATCGGCCTCACCATGATGACCAGGTAATTATCCCTGGGAGAAGTCGTCCGGCAGGCGGTAGCAATCTTTGATCCTAAATCTCCGTGTGGCCTATTTCTTGCACAGACGTATAGTACTGGAGTATAGATAGCCATTGATATCAAGCGACAATACAGACCAAGCTATGTGACGCAAGTGTTCGATCAGAGCAATCTTTGTCTTTCAGTGGATCTTGCAGGCTAGTACATACGTATCAAAATTGTAACCATCGGTAGTGAATCCTAATTGAAACCATCATCTGGCAGCCAAAACTGATGTGCATGCAGCTGGAGCAATTCGATCGCCTTGGGGAGGGTACCAATACGATACCACGGTGGCAGCTGCATGGGGGCTCAGCTTCCGTTTCCTTTTAGAGGACGAATGCCTGACCTATTAGGTCATTATTACGTAGGATGTATCGGAAGGGTGAGAGAACTTATGAAGGGCATTGATGGGTAATTCTTTTTAACTTCCATGTCAATAGAAACTTTTCAAGATCCATTGGCTGCAATAGCTTTGTAAGTAAAACTAATGGCTGATTTCAAAAAAAAAACTAATGGCCAGATTTTTTTCTAATTATTGTGAGATTTTCTAGACTATTTTGTTTTTTCTGGTAGCCCGTCGTGTACTTTTAATATATAATAGAATAGTTTTTTTTTGAAAAGGAGCATATATTAATATCAGAACATACCAATTACACCCAGCCTCTGCAACAACGCATTGCCCTAGCGGCCGTATAGATACACACAACCAAAAAAAAAGAATTACAAGAAAGAAAAATCCCGTTACAGTGACCCATTCGTTGAAACAGCGGTACTACCACCACCAAGACAACACCAGAAGTCCAGCTTCTCCAAAAGCGACGCCTCCAAGAAGGGAACAATGCACAAACACCGTCATCGTCCGATCATAGATCTTAGGTTTTCACCCTGAAGAAAGTCCACGCTCTCAAACAATACCTTCAACAAGGCCATTGCCAGGCACAACCAATTAAGGCCAGACCCTAGGTTTTCACCATGAAAGGTAGGACTGAGAACCTCTCCTATGCAGTCGCCCCCACTTGTATGCCACTGCACCAAGTCACGAGTCACCAAGCCAATTCCTCATCACCACCCAGACTCGAACCACCATTGTCAATCCTCAGATCTCGGTCTCCATGACATTCTCTCTCAGCACCATGGAACGAGAATATGCCCCATGATATTAACAGCCAAGAGCTTCAAAGTGCTCCCTCTGAGCCCAAACGGTCAGAATAAAACATGGGTGCGCACGACCGAATCCCTCCAATCTAGCAATCTCCAGGCATTATTCGCCCATGGGAGTTCACCGGTGGAGCCTTCCGGAACACGCCACTTCCGCCAGATCGATAGGGACAAGCACCGGCAGATCATCATCTTAGCGACATAAGGAATCCTAGGACCGCCGCCATTATTCGCAAGCCTAGCAGGCCCCCACGCCGCCAGTCACCTCCATGCCAGAGACAAGAAAGGAAAGAAGCAGTCCAAGAGCAAGGCTGCAGGTACCGGCGATCCAAGGAACCGCCAGATCCCTCCGCCCCGGCCGTGGCTGGACCCATCTGGCTAGATCGGCTTAGCCAGATCTTGGCCCGATGAGCCAGCACGCCACCAAGCTCGCTTATGGCGAATTGAGGGCACACCGCCGCCTCCTCCCTGTCGCCCTGCCGGAGGGCCTCAGGCCCCGGCCCGAACAGCCGTGCCACCCTGCGCCTCCGCCGGAGATCCTCCAACTTCCGAGGAAAAACAGCAGAGGCACCTCTCCATCCCTGCCGCCGTCTTCGACGCGAAGGGGCTGCTAGAGCAACCGGGGAGGGCAGTGGGGGCGGCCAGGTGGGCGGGGGTGGGAGCGCCGCCTAGGGTTTGGTGGGGGTGGGAGCCGCCAGAGACGCTCGAGAGGGAGCGCCTCAAGCGGAGGTCTTGCTATCCCCTCACCCCCTATAATAGAATAGATGATAATAGTTTAAGCATTTATAGTAATGACATCATTTTTAATGACACTATCGTTTAAGTCACATTGGTATTTTAATTCTGATGAAAAGTAAAGGCTTTAGATATTCGATCTTTTGACTTGTGCAAAACCATGCCTTGTTGGGCGAAGTGACTAAAACTCTGCATTCTAGTAAAACATTTATATGCCAAGAATGTTTGGATATCATACATAATGATGTATTGTATTTCAAAAAAATAGTGGAAATCATCATTTCATAAACTTCATTATGGATTTAAGTGAATATGTGTATTTACTTAATGAAACACAAGTTTTAAACTATTTGAGTTGTTCAAATAATTTCAGAATGAAGAAGGGTATTAAATTAATAGGAGTACACAGTCTCTACGATTTGATCGACATGACTATGTATTTAAGTTAAGTTTTGGCATAAACGATTTGTGTAAGATGTTTCACAAATTACGATGATTGGACACTTCAAAGTGTATTGTTATGTCTAAACATCATAATCATATTGTATTGGATACATATGGTCTAAAATTATATCTTACCGGGTTACCATTATGGTTTAGAGTTAGAGATCAAATAGCAAACACTCAATTTAAATGAACATATAAAATTTGTGGAAACAACACCATAATAGTTAGGACATGTTTGAGTTTCTTGAGATTTTGATAAATCAAAGTCGTGATGAATAAGTAAATCTTTGTAGTGTATTCTTAGGAAACTATAAATACATCTTCCAAACTAAAACGAAAGAAGGCAACGCCTATATTGCCTATCATTGTACTTCCTCAAGAAAGTATTTTCTCATATAAGGTGTTAGTGGAAGAAAGTGAAAGCATAAAAAAAGGTTTAACCTTACCTCCCGATTGTCGAGTAGCGCAACAGAATATGTTCTGGGCACCAAACTCTACAAATAGAGGAGAAATAAATGATAATGATCATGAAGGTTTAACTGATACTTCGACTAAAGAAAGTAGGATTTAAGAATATATTCTGCAAGTTTGCGGAATTATATCGTTGATTCACTTGTCATGTTAATGAAACAAGACATACCTACGGACTATGAAGAAGTGTGATGTACTTAAGTACGAGAAACGACTGAAAGTCATGAAATCCATATTAAGTTACATATAAAATTACAAAGCAATATGTTACTTGATCTTATTAAGTAAATACGTTTACTTGATCCTTTTCGATTGACTACAGACTCAAACAGAAAAAATGAAACTTCAAGGAGGACTTTAAAAGCTCGATTTGTCATAAAATATGTTTTACCAAATTCAAATAAATAACTATGATATGTAGAGATGGTTGAAGTCTATTGGATTTACACCAGCAATTACTTCAATTTGATAATTGATAGTAAGTTGTCAAAACTATGTGTTCTTCAATGACAAGATTGAATAAAGGGTTGTAATTGTTACAAAAGGCAGATTTTGTCAAACCATATGGATTCTAGTGTCTCCTAGCTAGAATTCTCGATTTGATCAAGGAATTTTGGAATTACCAAGATTATCGAGAAGACCTGCATTTACATGATTTTAAGTGGGAGATAAATAGCTTATCTAAAACTTAATATGTAAACGACATATTTTGAGTGGGAGCTAAATGAGTATCCCGAATCAAATGTGTGGATGACATATTTGAGTGGGAGCGTCACAACATTCTTATATATGTGAATGGCATATGATGAATGCTGTAATTGGTGTTAATGATATTTAAGTTAGTAAATATTCTATGGATAAAGTTGACAAAGTATTAAACATTGAAATCTATCAAGATAGACTGATACGTTTAATGAACATTGGAGTCGAAATGCTTCCTGGATTTGATTCTGAAGATGTTTAGAATATCCTAGATAAAATTCTGAAGAAGCTCAGAATGGAACAACGAAATAAAGAAGTTCTTAGTTGTATATATAGATGAAGCATTGAGTTAATCTTGGTATTACAACCATGGTTAAAATAAACAAGAGAGATGTGTTACATCTCCTATACCTCAGTCATAGGTTCTTTCGTATAACCGTATTGTATACTCGACGTAATGTAACCCATGTCTTGAAGTGATTCCTGAGTTAATCATTGAACTGGTGTTAAATTTTAAGGAGCAAAGTTACGCATCGAAGTTGTAATTAATGCACTATCGATTCGGATCTACATAGATATAGAAGTATGTGGCTACTTCTAAAGTGGCTAGTATAGTTGTTTTGGCTAATGAAGTTTGACTTCTGCTAAGAGTGTTCCTGAGTTTACATGACAACATTAAAAGTTCACTTTACTGGTCGACGTTCATATAAACACTAGGAAACAAAGTATCACTCTATCGTCAAACTAATACTTTGACACATTATGTGATAATGGTGTAGATTTCAAATTGGGAAACATTAACAATTTGCAAAAGACATACGGATCTGGTAACATAGATCAAGGACATGATGTTTCCCATAAGAAATCACGATCAAAAGCACACTATGTAATACTATGTTTATGAGCAGTTACAAATGCAAGCGAGATTATTTGTACTCTAGTGAAAGTGGGAGACTGAAGGAGATATACCCTAGAGGCAAATGATAAAGGGGTGTTTATTATAATATCTCATTAGTTCATAACAGTTTCATGCCATGCTATAATTGTATCAATCGGAAACATTGATAAAGGTGTGGTATGTAAACAAACCATAGTCCCTAGTAGCCTTTATTCAACTAGTTCATTGGGCAACTGATGATCAAGGTTTCCTGATCATGAAGATTTTACAGGAATTAACAATGAAGTCATATCATTAGTGATGTGATGGACATGACCCATATAAGTATTACAACACGATCAAGTCACATAGTTCATCGTTGCAATAGTTAGAAACAAAGTATCATTCTCCTTTGACTGTGCGATCATATTAATCACTATAACCCAAAGCTTCTTTGACTTCATCAACCATCACACTATAATAGGGTGATCATAAAGGTGTATGCTGGGTATTCCAGAGGGATATGTTTAGGCCTATGCAATCTAGATCGGGATTTGTTCACCCGTGTGATGAGAAGATACACGGGGCCCACTCGGTGAGATTACATCCATAATGTTGCAACATGTGACTAGGTCACGGGGATGGAATATGACGGGAACAAGTAAAGGAACACTTGTCGGTAACAAGATTAAACAAGGTATAGTGAAACTGATGATTAGATCTTGGACAAGTCAAGTATCAAAGTTACAAAGGGAATTGGACTTGACGTTGATGGTTCAAATGACATTGACATCTTGGAATGCACATCGGTCATTATGGGCAACCCGACACCACTGATGATCATTGATCTGAGAAGTATCTCGATCATGTCTGTGATGTTCCCAAACCATTGGGCAACACACTGAAAGGAGTTTTATTGTCCTAATCTGTTTTGGTGTTTGTTAACAACATGAGGTCCATTTTACTATGTGTTAATGTCTACAGGTCAATCAACTGAAAAGAGAAAAGGCCATAACTTTGTGGGAAATTCCCTGGATAAAACTAAGGCTTCCTGAATATTCCAGACTGGAGTCTCCGATGTGCAAACACCAAATTCTCCGGTGTGGTCCGGAGTTACCCCAAAAGTCCCCGGAGTGGTGGTCTGGCGCAGCCCATGGACAATCTGATAGGGGGTCCAGAGATGGACTGGAGACAGACCGGAGTCTCCGGTGTCCTCGGTCAGACTGAAGTCTCTTGGGGTGAAAACACCGGAGTCTTCGGTGTGCCTCGGACTGGAGTTTCCAAAGAGTCCCTAGGGTGAGCGTCAAGTCAAGTGCCAGGACAGTCTAATAGGCAGTCCGGAGTTGGACTAGAGACTGGCCGGAGTCTCCGGTGTGAAAGTTCCCCAACGGGCAGAAAACGGTTTGCAGCTGAGGGGGCTATAAATAGAGGACCTCATCTTCTACCTCAAGCTCCTCGTCCCCAAACAAAAAGCACACTCCATTAGAGCCAGCAAAATTCCAAGATCTCTTCATCCAACCACCCAAACTTGCTGATCTTTGGGGAATTGGAGGAGGAGGCCTTGATCTATAGCTTCACCAAGAGAGATCTTCATTTCCCTCTCATTCACTTGAGGGCCCCTTGCTCTAGGGTTTCATTGGAAACCCTAAGCCTTGTTGTGGTTATTACAAGATTGTCTTTGATTGTTGTGATAGCTTGCTTGGATTCGGGAGCCTCCAATTAAGTTGTGGATGTGTGCCTCGAACTTGTTGTAAGGGTGTCGGCTACTGCCTTCAAAGTTGGCGATATAGTGGAAGCATGAATCGAGCCCCTTGGGGTGAGGTTCACTGGAGAACAAGGGAGGTCTCTCGTGGCGTTGGTGGTTTGATACCACTCCCTCTCCAAACGCACGTACTTCCCTTCAAAAGGAAGGAACTGCGGGAAATCATCCTTGTGTCTCCGCGTGCTTCATGTCGGTTACCTATATCCTTTACCGCACTTTACTTTATCTTGTTCTTACTTAGTTAGTGGTGCCAGTGTGACATATAGGTAAATTCACCTTAGTTGCATATCTAGAGAATTTACCTTTGTGTCAAACCCTAATTTTAAAAAGGAGTAAAATTTGAAGTAGCACCTATGGACCCCCCCTCTAGGTTCCCATATGATCCTTTCAATTGGTATCAGAGCCTCGGCTCTTTATTCGGGCTTAACCTCCTAAGAGAATATGGGAAACTAAGAGGTAGGGGAAGAGGGTGAGGCTAGCAACTCGCTGACCATGGTAGATCTCAAGAATTTGGAAACAAGCTTGAGCTCTACCTTGGGCAACAAAATCCAATAGTTGCGTCTAAAGGAGATATGCCCTAGAGGCAAATAATAAATAGGTTTTTATTCACATATCATAATTAGTTTATAATAGTTTCATATTGTGATATAACTGTATCAAGTAGAAACATTGGTACAGGTGTGGTATGAAACAAACCAAGTCCCTAGTAGCCTCTATTCATACTAGTCCGTTGGTCATGAGGATGATCTGGGTTTCAAGATCATAGACATTTATGCCAATTGACAACGAGGTCATATTATCCGAGAATGATGTGATGGACATTCCTCGAAGGTTGCGACATGATCAAGTCATATAGTTCATTGTTGCAATAGCTAAAATCAAGACTCCTTTTCCTTAGACTGTGAGTTCATATTACTCAATATTTCTCGAGGCTGCTTTGACTACATCAAACTCACTCGGTGAAACGGTAATCATAAAGGTGTATGTTGGGTATTCCAAAGGAACAGTAGATGACATGTGACAACAAGACCAGGATTTGTTCACCCACAAGACATGTAAAGATACATACTGCCGGCTTGGTGAGATTACATCCATAAATGTTGTAACATGTGACTCGGTCACGGGGATGTAATATCACGGTAACAAGTAAACCAGAACTTGTTGATAATGAGATTGAATAGGGTATGTGATACAAATGATCGGATCTCGGACAAGTTGTATCAAGAAACAAAGGGAAATTGGATGCTACATTTTACGGTTCAAACAACATTGTCATCAGGAATGCATAGGGGTCACATGGGCATCCCTGGTCCCTCTATTGATCATTGATATAGATCATGTCTAGAGCATTCCCGAGCCGTGAGGGGATACACTTAAGGGTACGATGAGATTGATCATTCGTAAGACGGAATCATAGTAGAGAAAGAGAAAGCCGTAATTGTTCCGTGGAGAGATCCAAAGTTGTTCGGAGAAGGAATAAAAGAAAAGACCGGGAAAGTGTTTTCGGATAAATGGGAATTTGAATATACATTTATTATATGTTAATTTTGAATTAATATATTCTAAATAATATTTAAACTAAGATTTATAAAAGCAACTTTCATATTAGGCCAAATTCTCGGAGGGAATTAGCCTAGAAGAAAAGCTGCAAAAAAGGGAAAAAGGAAACAGCAAAAGGAGGGGCGGATTTGATCAACCCATACCCACATGAGCGGTAGATAGTACCTGCTGCGCGGGGCGAGCTACATCCACCGGCCGCCACCGGGCCTGCTCAACCCCGGCCCAACGCGGGCACGCAGGGGAGCTGACGGGCAGGCGGACCGGGCAGGCGAGCTAGGCCGCCGGGGTCTAGCCGGACCATCCGGGGCGCTGGCTACCGCCGTCGCCTCGCTGGCGCACTGGGCCATGCGGGCGCACATGGGCCACGGGGTGGGCAGCTGGCCCACTTGGCCTCACGAGCCAGGCGCCACCGCCGCTTGTTGTTTGGTCCACGGGTGGCACCCAGACCCACTCGGGTTGGTTCCCCTCTGCTGGTTGGGCTGAGAGCATTTGGCCCATCCGGCTGTGCACGAATTCCTGCCTTTTTCCTTTTACTAATAGTCCCATATGGCTAACCCAAAGGGGAGGGCACACCTCCCCTCCGTCTATATAAAGGGGTGCCCATGGTTTGGATTAAACACACCAATATTTGGAGAAGTCCTCTGGTTGACTTCCTCCTCTATCTCTCCAGTCTCCATGCGTTGGAACGGTCCCAAGTAAGGACTCTCAGTGCAAGAGGCGGCACACCTGCAGCATGCTGTTGCACTACAGGGATTCCTAGCTGGATATCAACTTCCGCACTCCCGGCGGGATCGGGGAGCCGGAGGTCTCATCGTACATCGGATGTGTATGAAGACACAAGGCAGAACACTTGGGGCGCTTAATGTCGTGAGCCTGAGCTGCTGCACGATGAAGAAGTGGCAAGGGGTGACCTGTGAGGAGCTTCACGACTTTGCGGTCAGCTACGAGTACGGCTACATCAACCACGTTCCTCTCGGAACATTAACCGCGTAAGGTATACAAGGATATGTATTTTATACGCTCGCCCGTTACCACATTACTACATAGATAGATCTTGGGCAGTATTAGGCGGTTCCAACGTAGGAATTTTTTTGTTTTCTGCTGTGGAACCCTTCAGTGGTATCAGAGCAGATCTATGCGTTGGAGTGTTGTACAGCTAGTATGCACATATATTGTGCAGGCATTGATCCCTTAGTTTTTACCCTCTAACGTGTACTTGTTTATATCGCAGTATTGTTTGATGAAGCGGCCCGGACCGAACTTACGCGTATTCGTACGTGAGACTGGTTCCACGCTCAACATACAGCTTTTATCGTACAAGTGGCTAGCGGGTGTTTGTCTCTTATTCAATAGTTGATATAGAATTTACAACGGAGGGCCCCGAAAGGGGTGTAGTAGAGACAACAGTTGGATCCATGTTGTGGTTGGAAAGTTCGTAGTTTAGAAACGGTTCTATTGCGAAAGCCCTAACAACCACGTAAAACTTGCAATAGATAAAGTAGAGACGTCTAACTTTATTTTGCAGGAGGGCATGTGATTATGATATGGTACTGGTCGTTACGAAGGTAAAGTAGTTTAATTTTGTGTTACTAGGTAGTATAGTAATAGTCATCGTTCTGATGGACGACCTAGTGGTGGCGTCGTGGACTTGGCGTCAAACCAAGGGCAGGATGGAGATCATGCCGGAGCGCTCGATGGAGATCAAGGCGCAAGAAGAAGCACCATATCATATCACAAACATACATGTGATGTTGATACCTGTTTTACATCTTATTGTGTGCTAGTATTAGATACTCAATGGTAGCAAATAAGATAATCCCTATTTAATTCCAACGTTCGTGTTCCCCTTGTGTGTGCACCACCAAGTAAGTTCTTCATTATGAAGCCGGCCGTGATGATCGGGGCTAGACATATCTACGTCCGTATACAGTGGGTGTAAGCCATGTTGCACAACGAATACACACAAGTTAGATTTGGAGAACCTAGCATGTGCAGACATGGCCTCGGAACACAAGAGATCGAAAGATAGAGCATCAGTCACATGGATGATGTGATTGGCATTAGGGAATGTCTACCTTTGATGCTGCACTGATGGCCATGATGATCGGGGGAGGTGCAGAGGATTGGGATCATGTTATCACTAAAATCGTCCAGGGGATGACAATTTTAGTGGGAGATCAATTATAAATTGAACTCATATTATGAACTTAGTCTATATGTCTGTTTGCAAATATCTTAGTAGATCATGGCCTATCCCATTGAGGTCCTTTGCAACCATGGGGAATTCTTGCTTGACGTGAAACTTAGCAAAAGGGTCCAACTTCGTAGATTAATACCCCGCCTAAGGGATATCCTCGTAAAAGGTGACCTTCTCTTCTTGATACAATAACCATTAGGAGATAATCCGATGACTCCATAAAGTTTGTGTTTTCTCCATTATCATCCAATAAGCCATTCTCCATCCGTTGGAGAGTTGGACGACAATTTTGTATTATGCAAAATCTGGCACGTAAAGTATGAGCCGTTGGATGAGTTTTCCTCCATCATGGATGAAAAGAGAATATTTGGAAAATCACTTAGCAATCTTGCATTAGAGTTGAGAACTCTTAGGAGGGCTTGATTGCAATGGAGGTCATGGATGAAAGCGTATATGTAAGATATACAAATTTTAAATGTAGTTCTAGCAGAACTTGTTGTAGTTTGCAAAGTATTTGATACTTGTCCCATTTTGTGAAAACATGATGGTCTGCTTGAGAATTGCTGGATTTGAGGCAATGTGGCTTGATGACGGCAAGCAAAACAGTTGATGGCCAACATCACCACTTTTCCTCAAGGTTTATGATTTGGATTAGTGGAATTGAATATAATTTTGTAATCCTTGTTCACGTGTCTTGCTTTTGGCAATACGATTATTCATATGAACGAGTTACAAGCCAGCTGTACTATTCTTATGAGCAATAACTTATGGTCACATTACGATTATAAATGAGTTATTCTCATCACTATGTTAATGATAAAAGTTTAAGCATTTATAAAGGATTAGAATGCTAAAAGATATCCAAAGTTCAATAATGACATAACACTATAGTTTAAGTCAATTTGGTTATTGCATGTTCTTCATGAAGATCGGGGTCCTAGATGCTTAATCTAGAGACTTTGCAAAACCATGCCTCGTTGGGAAGAATGACTAAAACTCCGCATTCTAGTAAAATGGTGATATGCAAAGAAATGTTGAACTTTATACATAGTGATGTATCGTATTTTTAACAAGTAGTGGAAATCATTAGTTAATTCTGGACTTAAGTGAATACACGTATTTACTTAATAAAACATAAGTTTGAAACAATTTGAATTGTTCAAATGAGTTTACAACAAAGGAGGATATTGAATTAACAAGTCTCTTCGATTTGATCGACATGACTAAAGTGTTTGAGTTAATTTTGGCATAAAAGGATATGTGAAAGATGTTTCACAAATTATGATAATTCGACAAATTCAAACTGTGTTGAAATGTCTAAATATCATAATCATTATGCAGTAAGATACATATGGTATAATATTATCTCTTATTGGGGTTATAGTTGTCATTTAGAGTTAGAGATCAAAATAAGCAAACACTCGTTTGAAATACAAAGGAACATCTAAAAGGATTCGTGGAAACAACACCATAAGAGTTATGGCACGTTCGGGTTTCTGGAGATTTCGATAAGTCGAAATCGTGGTGAATAAACAAGTATTTGTAGAGCATTCTTAGGAAGCTATGAATGCATCTTCCACAAAGGACAAACCTGTTGTTGTCCAAAGTTGATGTGTCTTAATGAAGATACAGGTGGAAGAAAGTAAAATATCAAAACAAGGTATTTGACCTTACCTCCAAATTGTTGAGTGGCACATTGGAATTTGTTCCATGAAACCAAACTCTACAAATAAAGGAGAAACCAATGATAATGATCATAAAGTTTCAGCGAAAACTTTTACTAAATAAAGTAGGATTCAACTATATATTCTACAAGTTTGTGGAATTATATTGTTGATTCACTTGTCATGTTTTGAACAAGACATACCTATGAAATACAAAGAAGCGTGATGGACCTAAGTGCGAGAAATGAATGGTCATTGAAATCTCGTTAGTGGAATTATCGATTTGATGGTGATCAAGGAATTTTGGAATGTCCAAGATTGTCGAGACGACCTGGATTTGAGTGGGAGCAAGTCAGCTTGGCTAAATCATAATATGTAGCTGACATATTTTGAGTGGGAGCTAAGTGAAATCCCTGGATCTCAAATATGGATGACATATTTGAGTGGGCGAGTGAAATCATTCTAGGATATGTGGACAATTATGTGAATGATGTGATTGGTGTTAATAACATTTAAGTAAATAAATAAGGATGAAGTTGAAGTTATTAAAGAATGAGATCTATCAAGATAGATTGGTGAGTTTAATAAAAAATCAAACATCGAATGCTTCCTGGACTTGATTCTGAAAGATGTTCAGAATGTCCTAAGCAAGATTCTGAAGAAGCTTAGAATGGAACAAGGTAAGAAAGAAGTTCTTACTATATGAAGCATTGAGTTAGTATTGCAACTATGGTTAAAAGAAAGAAATAGATGTGTTTCATCTCTTGTGCCTCAGTCATAGGTTCTTCCATACAACCATGTTGTATACTCGACGTAGTGTGACCCGAGGATCTGGTTGGGAGGACAAACTCTTAGCTGTAAGAACATGTCTTGATGTGATTCTTGATCATTGAACCAGAATCAAGTTTTTACTTAAATGGCAAGAAGCAAAGTAAGTGGCACTAGGATCTACATAGATATAGAACTATAATGGCTCCATCTGATGTGATGTATATTGTTATGGCGGGGCTAGTTTGCTTTTAACGTAGAATGATGTGTCCCAGGGCAAAGTGCCCATGAGAAAGCCCCTGAGGTTGATCTAAAGTAACTATAGGCTCCTGGAAACCGGCCTCGTTCTGCTGCCATAATTGTCATATATACACAAAGGATTGAAAGTGTGTTTCGAAGTTTAGATGACAATAGTGAAAACGACTGTCATTATAAACACTAGAAAAAAGTATCACTTTGTCGCCAAACGAATACTTTGACCCATTATACGATAATGGTATGAATGTCAAAATTAGGAAGACATTAATGATTTGCAAAATACATAATGATCTAGTAAAACGGAACATGGACATGACGTTTCCCAATAGAATGCATGATCAATAAACGCATATGTGATATGGTTTATGATGTGTAAAATGCGATCTAGATTATTTGTACTCTAGTGCAAGTGGGAGACTGAAGGAGATATGCCCTAGAGGCAAATAATAAATAGGTTTTAATTCACATATCTCAATTAGTTTATAATAGTTTCATATTGTGCTATAATTGTATCAAGTAGAAACATTGGTACATGTGTGGTATGAAACAAACCAAGTCCCTAGTAGCCTCTATTCATACTAGTTTGTTGGTCATGTGGATGATCTGGGTTTCAAGATCATGGGAATTTATGCCAATTGACAACGAGGCCATATTATTGGAGAATGATGTGATGGACATTCCTTGAAGGATTGCGAAACGATCAAGTCATATAGTTCATTGTTGCAATAGCTAAAATAAAGACTCATTTTCCTTAGACTATGAGTTCATATTACTCACTGTTTCCCGAGGCTGCTTTAACTGCATCAAACGTCACTCGGTGAAACGGTAATCATTAAGCTGTATGTTGGGTATTCCAAAGGAACAGTAGATGACATGTGACCACAAGACCGGGATTTGTTCACCCACATGACAGGTAAAGATACATATGGCCGGCTTGGTGAGATTACATCCATAAACGTTGTAACATGTGACTCGGTCATGGGGATGTAATATCACGGTAACAAGTAAAACAGAACTTGTTGATAACGAGATTGAACAGGGTATGTGATATAAATGATCAGATCTCAGACAAGTCGTATCAAGAAACAAAGGCAAATTGGATCCTACATTTTACGGTTCAAATGACATTGTCATCAGGAATGCATAGGGGTCACATGGGCATCCCTGGTCCCTCTATTAATCATTGATATAGATCATGTCTAGAGCATTCCCGATTCGTGAGGGGATACACTTAAGGGTATGATGAGAGCAATCATTCGTAAGACACAATCAAAGTAGAGAAAGAGAAAGCCGGAATTGTTCCGTGGATAGATCTGAAGTTGTTCGGAGAAGGAATAAAGGAACTCGAGGACGAGCAGGAGTTAAGCTTGGGGATGTTGATACGTTGCAAACATATCCATAATTTTTGATGTTCCATGCTTGGTTTTATCTACTTTCTTGTGTTTTGTCCACACTTTGGAGTACTTTTCATATGATATCTTGGACTAACCTATTAACAAGAGCCATGGTGCTAGCTGCCTGTTTTCTGCTGTTTTTGGTTCTAGGAAAGTCAGAAAAATGAACATTCTCGGAATTGGATGGGACAAAAGCCAAAGTTAGTTTTTCACCGAGGGACACCTGGAGCCAGAATACGAGACGGAGAGGGGCTGGGGCCCGGCCACACCACCTGGCCACGCGGCCAGGCCTAGCCCGTGCCAGGGGGTAGTCTGGCCGCCCCAGGCACCCCCTCGGCCTCTCCTTCCGCCTATAAGTTGCCTCCGATACCAAAACCCTATGTACCCGATCAAAATTCCACGAAAGAGTCTGTAGCCACCGTCATCTCCATCTCTAGATCGGGAGGGATCTGAAGCTCTTCCCGGTAACCTGCTGGAGAGGGGAATTCACCCTAGAGGCCTTCTTCATCATCATGCAAGCCTCCGGTGTGATGCGTGAGTAGTTCATCTCTGGACTACGGGTCCATGTAGTAGCTAGATGGCTGGTTCTCCTCCTTTGTGCTATCATGTTTAGATCTTGTGCAGCTCCGTTCATGATCAAGATCATCTATTTGTAATTCTACATGTTGTGTTTGCGGGGATCCGATGGATATTGAGATGCTATTTCAGATTGATTATTGATTCTACCATGTCTTTGTTAATTGTGATCTTGCATGCTTTCTGTTGTTAGTAGCTATCTTTGCCAAGTAGATGCTAGCAACTCCAAGAGTTAGTATTTATGCTCGATAGTGGGTTCATGCCTCTGGTAATCGGGGGAAGTGACACAAATCTCTAAGGTACTAGATGTGTTGTTGCTACTATGGAGAAAACAACAATCCTTTGTTCATAGAACAATCGTATTGTTTACTTTACATGCAATTCGTAATGCAATTATCCGTTGCTTGCAACTTAATACTGGAGGGGGTTCAGATGATAACCTGAATGTGGATTATTAGTCATAGATGCAGTTGGATGGCGGTCTATGTATAATGTTGTAATGCCCAATCGAATCTCAATGGAGTCAAGATGAGTAGTATATGCTTGTATTCTTTCTCGACGTTTGTCAATTGCCCCGCTGTAATTTGTTCACCCAGCATGTTATCTATCTTAAGGAGAGCCACCTCTAGTGAACTATGGACCCCGGTCCTTTCTTTTACTATCAACCTACAATCAACTGTTTACTGCTTTGTGTTTACTTTCTGCAAACTACTACCTTCTTCCATTCGGTACGTTTAATCCTTTTGTTTTCAGCAAAACCGGTGAGATTGACAACCTCATCGCAAGTTGGGGACAGAGTTCTGTGGTTGTGTTGTGTAGGTCTCCACATTGCTGCTGGCACCGGTAGTGCACCCTGCCAAAGTTTAGCTAGCTACACCGTTGGGGTGTTTCCTTGCTCCTACTGGATTGATAACCTTGGTTTCATAACTGAGGGAAACTTACTGATGTGCTCATCATACCTTCCTCTTGGGGTTCCCCAACGAGCTCGTTAGTACACGAGTCAGCAAGTATTTTTCTAGCACCGTTGCCGGGGAGTCAAGGACATCTTCTCAAGGGTAGTCCCTCATAACCAATCTCTTTACTTTGTTATTTTTGTTTTGCTTAGTTTACTTTTATTTTGTTTGCTAGTTTCTTTATCAAAAACACAAAAAAAATAGTTTTACAAGTTTGCTTTCTTTATTAAAAACACACAAAAAAATTTATTAGTTCCTATCTTAAGTTGCCATTATGTCTAGCATTGCTCCAATCACTATGTCACCTGAGGAAATGATTTTCACTTTTAAACAAGGAATTGAAGAGAGTTTCAAAGAAGCTTGGTCTAGAATCTCTGATCTACATGAAAAAACCGAACCTAAAATGAGTCAAAGCTTTATTCTTTCTTTTTATCACTTACCTACTCGAGGACGAGCATGAGTTAAGCTTGGGGATGTTGATACATTGCAAACGTATCCATAATTTTTGATGTTCCATGCTTGGTTTTATCTAGTTTCTTGTGTTTTGTCCACACTTTGGAGTACTTTTCATATGATTTCTTGGACTAACCTATTAACAAGATCCACAGTGCCAGCTGCCTATTTTCTACTGTTTTTGGTTCCATGAAAGTCAGAAAATGAATATTCTTGGAATTGGATGGGACAAAAGCCAAAGTCAGTTTTTCACCGAGGGACACCTGGAGCGAGAATACGAGACGGAGAGGGGCCGGGGCCCAGCCACACCACCTGGCCACGCGGCCAGGCCTGGCTCACACCAGGGGATGGTCTGGCCGCCTAGGCACCCCCTCGGCCTATCCTTCCGCCTATAAGTTGCCTCCAATACCAAAACCCTAAGTACCCGATCAAAATTCCACAAAAGAGTTTGTAGCTGCCGTCATCTCCATCCCTAGATCGGGAGGGATCTGAAGCTCTTCCCGGCACCCTGCCAGAGAGGGGACTTCACCCTGGAGGCCTTCTTCATCATCATGCAAGCCTCCGGTGTGATGCGTGAGTAGTTCATGTCTGGACTACGGGTCCATGTAGTAGCTAGATGGCTGGTTCTCCTCCTTTGTGCTATCATGTTTAGACCTTGTGAGCTCCGTTCATGATCAAGATCATCTATTTGTAATTTTGCATGTTGTGTTTGCGGGGATCCGATGGATATTAAGATGCTATTTCAGATTCATTATTGATTCTATCATGTCATTCTTATTTGTGATCTTGCATGCTTTCCGTTGTTAGTAGCTATCTTGGCCAAGTAGATGCTAGCAACTCCAAGAGTTAGTATTTATGCTTGATGTCTACGCACTTCTATTCTTGTAGACAGTTGTTGGGCCTCCAAGTGCAGAGGTTTGTAGAACAGCAGCAAGTTTTCACTTAAGTGGATCACCCAATGTTTATCGAAATCAGGGAGGAAGTGGTCAAAGGTATTCCCTCTCAAGCAACCCTACAATCAAGATACAAGAAGTCTCTTGTGTCCCCAACACACCCAATACACTTGTCAGGTGTATAGGTGCACTAGTTCATCGAAGAGATAGTGAAATACAAGTGGTATAGATAATTATAAGTGGTAACGGTGATAGAAAATAACTTGATGGTGTGGAAGAGAATAAAAGCAAACTAAAATAAAGATGGAAGCAAGCAAACATGGAACAGATCTAGTTGCAAACGGTGTTTCAATGTTTAGAAACAAGGCCTAGGGATCATACTTTCACTAGTGAACACTCTCATAAATATATTCTTATTTATGATACTACGCTTAACTACTCTCCGGTTGGACACTCTAATCGTTGGTAGGGCTATAACATCACACCTCAAAGTTCATCTTTCCCATCTAGAAAACCCCACACTGTCACCTTGAGTACTAGATGAGTCCAACAAACACCACAATGTCATAAAGACATCCAACTCCAAATATAACTCATAACAAGTATTTGTAATCTCTAGCCTAAGTGCCACCATGGTGAGCACGCTGTCACTTTCACACACATGGGGAGAGCAGAGATCTAATAAAGCACTTGAGTAGCAAGGTAGATCTACTTGATTACAATGATCACAATATGATCATGCATAGAGAGAGAGATGAACACATAGCTACCGCTAGAACCCTTAGCCTCAAGAGAGAACTACTCCCTCCTCATCATGGGAATCAGCAGCAGTGATGGAGATGGTGGTCGAGATCGATGGAGATAGCTTCGGGGGCACTTCCCCGTCCCGGAAGGGTGCCAGAACAGAGACTTTCTGTCCCCCGAATCTCCTTTTCGATGGCGGCGGTGCTGCGGAACTTTTCATGGCTGGAGGCTTGATGATATAGGGTTTGTCTCAGGAGGCTTCTTATAGGCCATAGGGCAAGGTCGGTGGGCGGCCAGGGGGCCCACACCATGCCCTGGCGCGGCCTGGGGGGACCCGCGCCATGGGGTGGTGTGGCCACCATGTGGCCCCTCTCTGTCTCGTCTTCTGGCTCCGTGAGTCTTCTGGTAAAATAGGAACTTTGGATTTTCTCCCGTCCAATTCCAAGAATATTGATTTTCTGACTTTCCTGGAACCAAAAACAGCAGAAAACAGGCAACTGGCACTGTGGCACTTGTTAATAGGTTAGTCCAAGAAATCATATGAAAAGTACTCCAAAGTGTGGACAAAACACAAGAAAGTAGATAAATCCAAGCGTGGAACATCAAAAATTATAGATACATTTGCAATGTATCAACATCCCCAAGCTTAACTCCTGCTCGTCCTCGAGTAGGTAAGTGATAAAAAGAAAGAATAATTTTTGAGGTGACATGCACCATTAAAGACTTGATCAAAGTATTTGTAAAACATTCAAAGTTAGGATCATAGTACTTCAATCAAGACATGAAAGACAAAGTTCTAGCAATAAGACAAAGAAACTATGATGCAACATGAAAAGGCACAAACAAAATATTCATGAATAACAATGTTTTGCAAGACGTTTGTTTGTTTCACATAAAGAAAACATAGCATAGTGGCATTCAGCTTCCCTCATAGAGTAGCAAATATAAATGCATAGGACACCTTCAAAGTTCATAAGAGTGACTAGATACAAATAGTTTAAAACAAGCAATAACAAGTTATGCATCAATTAACTAGTCTTGGGACAATGCACATAGAACTAAGAATGGCCACTATGCTCTCAAAGTAGGTGGATAAAGATAGAAGGTGGAGACTCAATGTAATGGTGGAAGAAAGGCCTTTGTAAAAGGAAGTAGGGATTCAAGTCTCATAAAGAGCTTCCAAAAATTATGGTACTTATAGCTTTCAGCTCTCATTGCCCCTAGCATAAGCATCTTTAAGGTGATTAAGGTTTAAGTGACACAACTAAGAGGATATGCTGGACAAGTTATAAACCGAAATCTCATGCCCCTTACTTACGAAAACCGGACCTCATGCTACTCAACTTTAGTCACAAGTAAGCTCTTGTGATTGTAATTACATGTGTATCATGAAGGGAATATGCCCGAGAGGCAATAATAAAGTGGTTATTATCTTATTCCATGTTTATGATAAATGTTTGTTTTACATGCTATAATTGTATTGATCGGAAACGTCAATACATGTGTGTTTAATAAACAAAAAGGGTTCCTAGTTATGCCTCTCTTATAGACTAGCTTGTTGATTAACAAGATGATCAATGTTTCCTAATCATCGACGTTGGATGTTGTTAATAACGAGGTCACAACATTGGTGGAATGATGTGATGAACATTCATCCGAAGTATAGCATTACGATCAAAGTCATTATGTTTATATTGCTATAACATCATACGAAGTAATCTTTATCCTTAGACCATGAGATCATGTTAATTGCTAACACCGGAAGAGTATCTTGATAACATCAAACATCACACCGTAATAGGGTGACTATAAAGATGGGTTCAGTGCTACGAAGATGTTATGTTGAGGCTCATGGATCAAGAGTGGAATTTGTCAATCCCGATGACGGATAGATATACTCTTGGCCCTCTCGGTGATATCACATTGAAATAGCTTGCAAGCAAGTGATGTGATCACTAGAATGTTATATCACGGGAACGAGAAAAGCGTGCATGTCGGTAACGAGATCAAACTAGGTATGGAGATACCGATGATCGAATCTTGGACATGTAATATATCACGAGACAAAGGGATTTAGTTACAAGCGTTAAAGGTTCTCACGATCACAGAAGTCATCGTTGAATGTGTAGGAGTCAGTACGGATCTCCAGGTCCCGCTGCTGATTATTGATCGGAGAGGGGTCTCAATCATGTCTGCATTATGCGTGAACCGTAGGGTGACACACTTAAGGGATACCGACACCATTTGGAGCAAATATGTTTCAGATAAAGATTTAAGAAAGCGCTGGAATTATTTCAATAGACATCGAAACTGTTTCGGGTGAAATTACTGAAATTGGTTCTGCATGTAATATTGAAATGTTGAAGGGGGTTTTATGTGAATGTTTTTTAATTAAAGTAATTAACAAAATTCTGAATAAAAATAATAAAAGAGTTTTATTAAATGAGAGAGCATTAAATTTGGAGACATTTAATGCATTTAAAGTGGAGACTTTAAAAGGGAATGTGAAGAGGCATTTTAATGTGGAGGGGTTACCACCACATGAATGGATGAGGTGAAGAGACACCTCCTCCATGCGACGGCCATGAAGGAGGGGCACCCCCTCCTCCTATAAAAGGCCACCCTCTCCTCACTTCTCACACACACCTCCATGTGAAGGATCTCTCTCCCCCTCTAGTATTATTCCCCCATGGTCTCGGATTAGCGACATACATGTTCCCGGTGGCTTTATCTGGAAAGGAGTTACTGCTTCTGCTGCTTTGCTGGAGCGAGGGACGGAGGTTGTCGGGGTACCGGACGTGTGTGCGATCACGGATGCACCGCTGCTTTGCGATGCTGGACTTGGTGCTGCTGGAGCTGGATCTGATGGACGTGCTGGAGCCGGACCTGGTAGACTTCCTCACGATCTTGAGATCGGCAAGTGTACGACTACATCAACCACGAGTTCCTACTCGTTACAAAGCTCGTTGTCTATGAGGGTAAGTTCTCGTTGGATGTATGTCCACCCGTTGCTTTGTACCTAGTAGATAGATCTTGGCGTGTAGTTCACACCGTAGGAATTTTTTTGTTTTCTATGCTGCGGACCCAACATATCATAGAGAACCGCCAACGGGGTACCCCTTGCCAGATGATACGGAAGAATCCCCATATCAAAATGACAAGGCAAGCCGACAATGAGCATCTCAGCAATCTTCTTATTTACCATGGGAATATGGTGCTTTTTTCTCTCTTTCCTCTTTTCATAATCTCTTTTTTTCTTTTTCTCTTTTTCTCAATATTGGACTCTTTTTTTATAAGAAGAATGCTTCATAGACAGCTCATTATGGTTATGTTGCAGGTTCCACCATGTCAGCATGGATTAGACCAGTGGCCCAGGCGTTTCTCTAACACATATACATAACTCCATGGACTTACAAGCTCCCCTTTCATTTCACACTGACGACATCCATATACAAAAGAGCATGATATCAACTAGGTACAAGTAGCAAGTGCAATGTTGAATGCGTTCCCCATGAAAGCTTGGTTCTGCTAATTCCCAACAAATAAGTGCAAGCATATACAACATAGACGACACAATGGTTCAAGTTTATTAAGGGCAAGTAAAGTAAAGTGTGGCATCAAGTTCGTGAGAGCTTTAATCACTAATTTTCACATAACAAGTTTAATTTGGAAGGTAGATAAAAACATGAATATACTTGGAATAGCAAATGCTAATAGGTAGGTATGGTGGACTCTTTGGAATAACTTGGTTTAAGGAGTTGGATGCATGAGTGGGACTCATACTTTGTTGTGGAGGCTAGCAAAAGACTGGGAGCGACAAACTAAGAGAGCAATAATGGCCATAATCATGCAGAGCGACAAAACATCATTGATCAAAGCATAAAGTGATACTACAAGTTGTAAACTAAAGGATCATAAAGGCTATGGTGACTTGAGATAGTCATAACATGGTGTGAGCATGCGCCAAGTCAACCCAAATAAAGCATCAAAGGAGAATACCACTATACTATGCTTTAATATGCTAAAACAACGCATGATTCATCCAAGGCACATTAAGAAATCTCAATTGTTTATAACAAGTCATGCAACAGCACAGAATACTAAGCATAAAGCCAAAACAATATCAAGCATGGCATGACAAAGCATAGGCCACAGTCAAAAACAAGCTCTTTTTACCACTTAAGCATGAACTTTCCTACTCTTTTCCAAACCAAACCAAACTATTTGAAAACCAATGTATGAAACAGGGGGTCCAACCAATTTATTCAAGCAAACTAAGGAAACCAAGAAAACTAAAACTAAAAACGAAAACAAAGACGCTCCAAGAACAACACAATTATGCATGAAACAATAAAAATGAAGCGTTTGGAAGAACCTGGGATTGTTATTGATGAAGAAGGGAATGCCTTGGGCATCCCCAAGCTTTGACGCTTGTACTTCTTGGATATTTCTTGGGGTGACACGCATGGCATCCCCAAGATTGAGCTTTAGTCCATCCTTCATCTCATTACTCATTCCTTCCGTACACCTGAAATTTTTCCTTCATACAAAACTTCACACAATCTTTAATAGCAACATTAGTGCACTCAAGATAATAAGTCTTTTAGGTTCAGTTCTAACACCAATAAACTTCCATTAAAACACTAGATACTGTAGTACTTCCCTCAAAAAGCTCAATTCCTCAAAGAGAACCCAAAAAGGAACCAACAAGAAGCAAATGCAAATAATGGCAGAAATCTGTCAAAACAGACTAGCAGGTAAAATCCAATTTTTTCGATGAACTTCTATTGCTCAAATAGAAAAGTGTTGAACTAACTAAAGTTAGAAAACAACCTGGGGAAGAAGCACAAAAAGTCACGCCTCAAAAAGACGTTCAGAGATTTTACACGAATTTTTACGGTGAAGCACAGAAATCTGTTTCGAGACAACAACTTTCCCAACCATTACTTCTCTCTCATTAGAGGTTACTCTTGGCACAAAAAGCAAATAAAAAAGATAGGGAGCAGTTATTATTGAAGTTATAACTTCCAAGACTCAATTAAAACTTTTGGGTTATCTCCCAATAAGTACTTTTCTTTAGGGCCTTTAAGTTAGGCATGATAGTTTGAGAAGATGCTCACATAAGAAATATGAATTGAAGTAAAAGAGAGCATCAAGAAGCAAATTCAAAACACATTTAAGTCTAACCCACTTCCTATGCATAGGAATCTTGTAAAGAAACAAGTCATGAAAGCACAAAGCAACAAGCATAGGAAAGAAAAACAAGTACAACTTCAAGATTTTTAACATAAAGAGGGGGAAGTTAATATTGTTGAGACACATAAAACCATGTTTCCCTCTCTCATAGTATCTTTCAGTAGCATCATGAATAAAATTAAAAATATAACTATCACATAAAACATTCTTATCATGAGCCACATACATATAATAATTATTAATCTCCACATAAGCATAGTCATTCTTATTAATTGTAGTGGGAGCAAATTCAACAAAATAGCTATCATTCTCATCACCATAATCATCAAATATAGGAGGCATATTGTAATCATAATTAATTTCCTCCTCAATAGTAGGTGGACTAAAAATATCATATTCATCATTGTAATCATCATATATTGGAGGTTTTGTATCATCATAAGCAATAGAATAGCTATCTTCAAAAGCTGGGGAACTAAAAAGATCATTCTCATGAAAACCAGTTTCCCCAAGCTTAGACTTTTCCATAGCATTAGAAATAATGGTGTCCAAAGAATTCATACTAACAACATTGCTATTAGCATGCAAATAAAGTTCCATAGGTTTTTTAATTTTCTCTTCAAACACTTCATGTCCTAACTCAAGATAAATACTATAAAGCTCTCTAATTTTGTTGTTTTTTCCATTAAGCTTAACTAGTGAAAACAAGAAACAAAAAGACAAAATTGCAGAATCTAAAGGAAATAACTTCAAGCACTCACACCGGAAAATAGGCGTTTGCTGTGGGAGGTTCTTCTTATTTAATCCTCCGGTGTGAATACCTTTTACCTTACCTCCCCGGCAACGGCGCCAGAAAATAGCTTGATGTCTACGCACTTCTATTCTTGTAGACAGTTGTTGGGCCTCCAAGTGCAGAGGTTTGTAGAACAGCAGCAAGTTTTCCCTTAAGTGGATCACCCAAGGTTTATCAAACTCAGGGAGGAAGTGGTTAAAGGTATTCCCTCTCAAGCAACCCTGCAATCAAGATACAAGAAGTCTCTTGTGTCCCCAACACACCCAATACACTTGTCAGGTGTATAGGTGCACTAGTTCAGCGAAGAGAGAGTGAAATACAAGTGGTATAGATAATTATAAGTGGTAACGGTGATAGAAAATAACTTGATGGTGTGGAAGAGACTAAAGGCAAACTGAAATAAAGATGGAAGCAAGCAAACATGTAATAGATCTAGTTGCAAACGGTGTTTCAATGTTTGGAAACAAGGCTTAGGGATCATACTTTCACTAGTGAACACTCTCATAAATATATTCTTCTTTATGATACTATGTGTTGGGTCCGTAGTATAGAAAACAAAAAATTTCCTACGATGTGAACTACACGCCAATATCTATCTACTAGGTACAAAGCAACAGGTGGACATACATCCAACGATAACTTACCCTCGAAGACAACGAGTTTTGTTAATGAGTAGGAACTCGTGGTTGATGTAGTCGTACACTTGCCGATCTCAAGATCGTGAGGAAGTCCAGCAGGTCCGGCTCCAGCACGTCCATCAGATCCAGCTCCAGCAGCACCAAGTCTAGCACCGCAAAGCAGCGGTGCATCCGTGATCGCACACACGTCCGGTATCCCGACAACCTTCGACCCTCGCTCTAGCAAAGCAGCGGAAGCAGTAACTCCTTTCCAGATAAAGCCACCGGGAACATGTATGTCGCTAATCCGAGACCATGGGGGAATAATACTAGAGGGGGAGAGAGATCCTTCACATGGAGGTGTGTGTGAGAAGTGAGGAGAGGGTGGCCTTTTATAGGAGGAGGGGGTGCCCCTCCTTCATGGCCGTCGCATGGAGGAGGTGTCTCTTCACCTCATCCATTCATGTGGTGGTAACCCCTCCACATTAAAATGCCTCTTCACATTCCCTTTTAAAGTCTCCACTTTAAATGCATTAAATGTCTCCAAATTTAATGCTCTCTCATTTAATAAAACTCTTTTATTATTTTTATTCAGAATTTTGTTAATTACTTTAATTAAAAAACATTCACATAAAACCCCCTTCAACATTTCAATATTACATGCAGAACCAATTTCAGTAATTTCACCCGAAACAGTTTCGATGTCTATTGAAATAATTCCAGCGCTTTCTTAAATCTTTATCTGAAACATATTTTCTCCAAATGGTGTCGGTATCCCTTAAGTGTGTCACCCTACGGTTCACGCATAATGCAGACATGATTGAGACCCCTCTCCGATCAATAATCAGCAGCGGGACCTGGAGATCCGTACTGACTCCTACACATTCAACGATGACTTCTATGATCGTGAGAACCTTTAACGCTTGTAACTAAATCCCTTTGTCTCGTGATATATTACATGTCCAAGATTAGATCATCGGTATCTCCATACCTAGTTTGATCTCGTTACCGACATGCACGCTTTTCTCGTTCCCGTGATATAACATTCTAGTGATCACATCACTTGCTTGCAAGCTATTTCAATGTGATATCACCGAGAGGGCCAAGAGTATATCTATCCGTCATCGGGATTGACAAATTCCACTCTTGATCCATGAGCCTCAACATAACATCTTCGTAGCACTGAACCCATCTTTATAGTCACCCTGTTACGGTGTGACGTTTGATGTTATCAAGATACTCTTCCGGTGTTAGCAATTAACATGATCTCATGGTCTAAGGATAAAGATTACTTCATATGATGTTATAGCAATATAAACATAATGCCTTTGATCGTAATGCTATACTTCGGATGAATGTTCATCACATCATTCCACCAATGTTGTGACCTCGTTATTAACAACATCCAATGTCCATGATCAGGAAACCTTGATCATCTTGTTAATCAACGAGCTAGTCTATAAGAGAGGCATAACTAGGAACCCTTTTTGTTTGTTAAACACACATGTATTGACGTTTCCGATCAATACAATTATAGCATGTAAAATAAACATTTATCATAAACATGGAATAAGATAATAACCACTTTATTATTGCCTCTCGGGCATATTCCCTTCAGTCTCCCACTTGCACTAGAGTCAATAATCTAGTTTGAAAAACTTTGCGTATTGAACACATATGGCTTTCTGGTGTTGCATATATGCGATTGCTAGTGGTTAACATAATATCCGGATCTGACAATTTCAGGTCCGTGTGTATTTGCATGTCTTTGCGTCTCTACGCATCACTCATTCTCAAATGAGATGGCATTGTATAAATTTAGTCCTTTGGTTAGACCTTTAGTTCGTTCCGGTTAAAATATGTTGATATTATTGTCACACAATATATCTTCATAGTATTAGCCCACTTTGAACCACACCTAGTTTGATAACAAACTACTTAACACAAATGCCCTCCTATGCTGCTACTATAGCAGTCATACACTTAGCCTTTTGTTGTAGTATCCGTCACAATGTCTCAACTTTGGAACTCATCCAAATCCATCATGGAACATCCTTTCCATTACATTGTGCCACCCATAGTCTAAATTGAGATAAATTTAATTTGTATCTTGTGACAAAACTAGTATCAATGTAACACTTTACAATGAACTACCTTTAACTCTTTGTCACTTATACATTATATATTCTTACTTCTTCCAAAGCTCATAAGAATATCTTTACTTTCGTCCAATGATCATCCCATGAATCACTCTGGTATGTGCTCATAACATTTAGAGCATAGGACATTCTGGATATATACATATCATGGTATAATCGATCAAAATCTTCATGTGATTTTACTCACCAAGTGTTGAAACACTTGAATTTTAATACAATCCTTTCCATGCAGCAATAACCTTTCTTGTTGTTTCCATATTGAACCCTTTCAATATCTCATATATGTATGTCTGGCACAACCATATTAGCACCTTAATCTATCCATATAGATATTGATGCCTAATATTCCGGTTTTGGCCAAGTCTTTCATCGAAATCTTATTTTAATGAAATTCTTAACTTGTGTCAATACAAGATACATCATTTCCAATCAACAATATGTCCTCTACATAATGTATTATAGATATGTCTCAACGCTCCCACTTAATTTCTTGCAAATGCAAGCATCTTCATCATCTCCGATGAATTTAAACTCTTTTAACAGTTTCATCATGGTGAAGATTCCAACTCCGCTATGCTTACTTCAACTATTGAAGTTTGCATGCCCTGTTAGCACCCTTTGAATTAACAAAACCCTTTGGACCGTGTCATGTACACGTCCTAGGTAACCGTTCTATTAGAAGAACATTGTATTGTTTATTCAATTACCATATACCAAATTATATGTAGTGGTTGCTACATTAATCCGTTAAGACTAAATATCGCTTATGAAAGATCAAATCTTGTCATAGTCAACTCCTTGAACATTGTCGTAAACTTCTTTTCGTCATAGTCAACTCCGTGAGAATTGTGGCCGCCACCGGGACACTTTCTGGTGCTGCGGTACTTAGCACATATAGCTAAGGTTCAACAACCTTATCAAAGTTTTATTGTCCTCCCACTTAACTTTTCACGAAAAATTCCTTCTCAAGAAACTTGACGTTCCAAGTAACAAACTCTTTTGTCCTCGGTGTTATGGAGAAATTCCCAAAAAATTCTTTGGGATAACCTACAAAGTCGTGTTTATCTGACTTTGGTTGTAAACATTTTACTTATGCATAGCATACCAAAATTTAAGAAAAATACAATTCGGGTTTTATCCCAAACCATAACTTATATGGTGTCATTTCAACGGATCACGATGGTGCTCTTTTCAGTGTAAAAGCGGTAGTCTCTAAAGCTTCAATCTTTAAAACATAATGGCAGTTTTATAAATGACACCTTTGATCTTACCATGTCAAACATGGTTTGATTTCATCTCTCGAATATGCCATACTCCTATGGTTTACCGGGAAATCCAAATTCATGGAACAATTCCTCAAATCTTAGGTGTTTTGCTAAACATGTAACTCAAATATCTTCCTTTATGATCGAATCATAAACTCTTTATTTTCTTGTTGCAATGATTTTCCACTTCATCTTGAAAGTTGTGGCATCCCGCTAAAACCACTACTAGAAAATCGCTGTGTTTTTATGTTGCGCATCATCATGACCGCATGCTCATGTCATCATGCCACATTGCATTTGGGCATCATATTAAATCTTGTCTTTTATTATTGGCTTGCATTTGTTCCTATCCATTATACATGTCTTTGATTTTGGGTTCGTACTAAATTGTATTTGATTTTTGATATATGCTAAGTGCCCAATTTGAGTTGAGGGCATATCTCTTCATTTTTATTTCAATCACTAACATGTTGCTACATGTGGTCCATGTGAATTCTCTCTATATTCCACCACACATGGTACCATATGGGTTTCTTCGATTTGCTTGGATTTAATCATGCCATATGTATTTGTGTGGATCCTTGCCATCATATATTATCCATATTATCTTGTCTAAAATATACCATACATTGTCCATATGGGTTCTTATTTATTTGCTTTGGATTTAAATCATGCCCATAGGAATATGTGGTTTATCCATTCAAGTTTGTTCAATTTAAATCCTAGTGCTCTTGTCTCTATCTATCTACACCATCTTCCTGTGTACCGTTCTTCTTGTTCAGAATTCTTTGAGCTTTTCTTTTGTTTAATCCTAAAAGTAACCTCATTGCCTCTCTCATTGGTTCAAACCATATCATGCATTTTTTTTTCGTGCATTCTCCTAAGCCTAAGAGCATTTTTGGAAACACCGTAATTTATTTTTCTAAAATATCCGTACGGTATAATATATATTAAGCCGTCATCTCTCTTTGTTATTTTAAAACAAAACAATATTTTTTTTGGGTCTGTTACATGACCATAAAAGTTTTTCTTATTTTACTAAAAATAAAACAGGCAAAAAGCCCGTCTAAAGTTTTGGCCCAAAACTAGTCCCATCTAGTCTACTTTGGACTATATAAATAGTCCAATCCCCTTCTTTGTCCTTTCCAAACCCTAGCCCAATATCTACCTAAATCCAGATCTGAGATATTCCAAAAATTCCCCACCCCAGTTGGGCGTGCTCCTCCATTTTTCTCTACAGCGGCCGCCGTTTTGTGCTATGAGCGAGACGCCCCAAGTAAGTATCCACCAGATTCCAATCTCGTTGAGATTATTTTTCAAGCCACGGAACCGATTGAATCCAACTGCTTTCTTTTGCTGGACGTATGCGAGTGTGTTGCAGCCTAGATTAAATCGATGCACTTCCTGAGCTACTCCAGTTCTACCGCTTGCCCTCTGCAGATCCTTGGTTCCCGTGCGCCTTGCACACGGAGCAGCACAAGTTCCGCGCGCGTGAAGTTTTTCTAATGGCCAATAGCTCCTGGCCTCCCTTGCTCAACGTCATGCCACACCAGTCTCGTTTGTCGCGTGCGCCAACCATCAGGTCGCGAGGCCTGCCCGTGTACAACTTTCCGCCTCCACCCAGCTGCGCATGTGCCATACATCGCCAGGCCAGATCCGCGTCAACAGCAGGAAGTCGACTCCATCCTCGCCTTGTTCCCTGCGTCAGGACAAAATTTCTCCTTGGTCTCTGCCGCAGTAGCGAATCGCTCTGTATTTCTTTCGTGCGACAATGGCATACTATTTATTAACCTATCCTCTCTCTGGACTTTGTCTTGATCTGTTCCACCGTCCTACCAGAGTCAAGAGTCCCTCTATGCAGATGCATGGCTTCATATGCTCATGGTTTGGCTGTTGTTCCGTCGGATCCAATTCACCGGGCGCTTTGTCAAATTATGCTCTATCGCCTGGTACGTGTTCGACGAATTTCCCGCAACACTATCAGGTTGCTTTTCTACCCATCTTCGTCAACCCGACACTTTATTCGTCTTCATCGATCACGATGTATATCTCATCATACACCACATTGGAGTTCACCTCGTGATATCGCTGCCCCTCAAACAAGATCGGCGTCCTAGCATTCCCTACATCCACTACTTCGACTATGGGAACATCAAGATGGCGGTGATGTGACTACTTTCGTGACTTCGTCTACTACCCCTACTCTAACAACAACCCGAAGACCATCTCTCCGACTCCGATCTGAACCGTGAGACCCCAAACCTACCCTTATTTTGTATAAATATAATATAACTTGTTGCATATTTAAATCATCATGTTTGCATACATGTCCTCTTGTGGATTGGGTTAAATAGTGGATTCATCTAAATTAAATATGAGACCATATGTGGACTATTCTCGTCTATTAACACCTCCATTTAAATTTGTGTAGAGAACCGATGCTATGTTTTGCCTTATTAAAACAACATTTAAATTGCGGCGTAGCTAAATAACTTGAATCATCTAATTAATTGTCGGGACCCCGGTTCCGCTTAATATTGCCTAATTGCATTACACCAATGCCATGCCATGCATCATATCATAATCATGCCGGATCTTTTGCCGTAGTATTAAATATTGCATACGGTGTTTCTTCTAGTGTTTGCTTCTTCGCGGATTAGGCCGATGAGTTGATGCGAGTACCGACAAGTTCTCCGGATATGAACCTTCGACAGTGTTTCCCAGGTGAGCATTTCTCCCCCTTCTACCTATTTTGCATTTATAGTCTTTATTTCCTCCTGTTGATCTATTGCTATCCGTGTCGCGATGCTTTAGTTCCTGTGCACCAGTTATAACCCGTGCAGCCTCTATATTGCCTTGGACACCTCCTATTACCTGTGTTTGGTAGATAGCTGGCCTTGCGAGTCGTAGTTGCTTGCTCAGGTGCGATCTCGTGTCGTCGAGTACCACAGATGTTGGTATGCTGGCAGATGGTTATTGGTGGATATGCTTATTGGTGGAGATGATCATGACTTTAAATACAACTATTAAAAATGCTAGATATAACTAATGTAGAGGCATCGGTGGGCAATAGATGTTATTTGGTTCTTCCACGCTCACTTGTGTCCCATAGGCCTCGAGTACTTGATACCTGTTCCTTGATTTTTCGCACTATCCACATCCGGGAGGCCGTGGACCTCCCCTGAGCCAGAGCTTGATTCGTTTCTATTTCTTGGGGCCACAAACTAGTTTGGGGTTTTATTACTATCATGTAATTATGCCATGTTACTGTTTTATTTAAGTTTGTGCGTGGAGCACCAGTATTGTTTTGGATCGCGCCACGTTTTCGCGGTATCGACAAGCCCAGTCACATTTTCGGGTTCCCAGTCGTTTACAGCCGTCGTCGCAAACCCTGGGTCCATTCCGGAGTCGGCCAACTTCGTTGCGGGTAGCTTAGTGGGGTGGCCCCCTGAAATATTTCTGAATCCTGTGATCGCTTTGTCGTGAATGCCTCGTTGGGTTTTGAGTTGGTTTTTCCAAGGTTGATCGAGTGTGTGTTGCTATTTGTGCATCCCTGCAGGGTAAAACTTTCTAAAAGCCGTGTCCGTGGTTATGGACGACTTGGAGCATAGTATCTCGATCATAGACAAGCATAACTAAAGTAGTGCTATAAATTTGACTTAATATGTGACTAGTAATCAGCTCAAGTATAACGGAATGGATATTAAAAATGCCAACAGCTGGTGGATTTGGGTTGTTTTGTGACATGCTATATGCCTAGTAAGTATTGCAACTCCAATGGAATGTGATAAAAGTGCCAACAACTGCTGGGTTTGGGATTCCCTAGGACAATTATATCTGACTAGTAAATGTTCCAACTACAACGGAATGTTAACTAAAACTGCCCACTACTTATGCTATCAGGATGACTCATGCTATCTATATCTGAATAGTAAGTGCTGCAACTAAAACAGAATGAGTAAAATTGCCAACCATGTGAGTTCCTCGATCTGACTTCCTCGTTTGGTCTCGAGGGGGAAATACCAGGATGGGTTTGTTTGGTGTTAGCTTCAGGTTGAATCCGAATAGGTCTTTCTTATCCCTCTCTGATAACCGCCAGTTGTATCGAGTCTCTATAGGTTGTTTAGTGCCGCTGCGTTGCCGAATTCTAGCCTCGCCATGTACTGGCCTCAGTACTAACGCTCCTCTTTTTCCTTTGCCCTTTGTCGGCACCCCTTTTGTTTTAGCAGGTTTGAGATCATCGTCGTTAGCAGGGTTACCCTTCCGGCTTGGCCTGGGCAGGGTTATGGACGCCATTGGTTATTCTTCAGGGCTCTTAGCCCCATTTGCCTCTTGTCCGTAGTCGGACGCTCTATCGCTTCCAAGGTGATTTGGATTTTTGTATAGTATATCTGTATTCTTGACACATGGAGTCGTTGTTGTATATATCTGTTCTATGGGTCCCATCGTGGACTGTTGTGTAATGGTATTACTTCGTTTTCCACCCGCACGAAAGTGCCTGGTGGGCGTCCTTGAATCGTTTCTATGCGGGTTTGGCGGAAAGGGCTAAAACTTGCATAGGGCCGATTCGAGGGTGTTACAAAAGTCTTTGAACAACTTTCAAATGTTTCATACTTCTTCCTTATTAAGTAAATATACAGATATATTCACTCAAATTTTCGAAGAAAGCATATGAAGCAAAAAGATCCATCGCATATGGCTACATATAATGGACTATGCACATTAGCATGCACAATTTCCAATAAGCTAGTCATCCGTTCCTCTCTAGACTATGGACAGAGTTTCAATTATCTCGAGGAAAGTCTCACATGCGTCAATTGATCAAAATCAAAGACTCCAAAAATTCATCAACATGGAGTTTCTTCATGTTTTCTTTCCAATATAATTTAAATAGCGATGCCACTTCATAAGTGATCTTTCAATCACTTGTCTTGCGATATTTTAGCAATAGTGTTTATGGATGTGATTTCTCCCACTAGACTTGTAAAAGTTCATTCATCCTTTATAGAATACGGTAATTATTTGAACAACCATTGTTCTCGTAATACCGGAACAAAATAAAAATTATTAAAACAAATCTTGAAGCCTAGGTTTGACGACAACGAAAATGCACAATAACACTTTATTTGTTTTCGATGATCATCATCACTTATTCTCTTGCTAGTTACTTAGGCCATTGCAGTTCATGAATTGCGTTGTCCTGTATGACACTTCATACCAAACAATTCGGTATCCAATACCTAAGAACCACATTGTTTAATAAGCAAGGAATACAACCATAACATGTATATCTTCTATATACCCAAGTTGGACATCTCCAACCTTTTATTTTCTGCCAAATATTTTATAGATTCTCTTTCAGCAATTCCTTTTCTGTTAAAAGAGTCTATCAACATCAATAGTGGTGTCATCAACATGACACATGGTACAAAGCTTGTATATAGTCAAATACTAATACCTTTGGACTTGCACTTTGAAGTGGATCACCATCATCAAATGTTTGGCATTCTTTCAAATATCCATTCTTTAGTAATCTATTAGTGTAGTAAACATTTTACTTACATCTTCTATTCATCCTTATCATGAAAACTTTCATGATCAAGCTACTATAGCCTATAAGGAAGAATCGCGAGTATAATATCAGTTCCCAAAACCTTTTTGGTAGATTCAGATGCCTAGCATCTCCAACCTTCAGAAATTCTCATACAATATGAGAACATGTATTTTGCTAAATTATACTCTATCATAATGCAACCAAAAACATTGTTTCAGATATCACAATATCTTTGACACATGATGGTTTCTGAAACAATTTTCAGCTCCAATATAATCTTGATATTAAAACAACTTTTGAATATCAATAATCATGGAGGCAAACATGATACTTTAGATACTAACATTGGAATTCTTACTATTGATTTAATACCACTTATTAAACTTCATGGAGTAAATAGAGTTTGCTGAAAGTTTGCAATAGGACTTATAAACTTTAAATTGACATTCAAAACAATACGATACCAGTTCATATAGTAAATATCCAGAATTCTATAGTTTTATTATCTCAAATAAAAAACTAAGCATAAGGTAGAAAACGAATGCCAATGACTACAACAAACTATGCAAACTCACTTTTATTTAATTTATGACAAA
The DNA here is from genome assembly GCA_910589775.1 of Avena eriantha. Taxonomy (NCBI): domain Eukaryota; kingdom Viridiplantae; phylum Streptophyta; class Magnoliopsida; order Poales; family Poaceae; genus Avena; species Avena eriantha. The sequence goes on along the minus strand of OU342740.1, from coordinate 306,998,927 downwards.
TTTGGTTTGACTAATCCAAATTAGACATGAACTCCCACTCAAAAACGACATCCCTCGTGTCTTTTTGGTGATTACATGAACCAAATCCACTACACCAAGTCCGATCATCACGTGAGTTGATGTAGCTTCAAAGGCGAGCATCTATATGGGCATTATATCAACTATATGACTCATGCTTAACCTTTCGGTCCGTGTTTCGAGGCCATGTCTATACATGCTAGGCTCGCCAAGTAAGAACCTTAGTACTCGCATGTGTAAAACTGTCTTACACCCGTTTGTATGAAAGCGTAGAGTCGAGTACACCCGAGCATCACGTGATGTCTCGAAATACGATCCAAAAAACGGTGCATACTTAAGGAATAACACATTTTTATCTTGATATCTAAATGAGGGATCATCTTACAATGCTACAGAAAGCGCCAAACTAGCAGTATAAGATGCTAACATCTAATGTGTAAAGTGAGATGATATGTGAAGGAAATATGCCCTGAGAGGCAATAATAAAGTTTTTATTATATATTCCTTGTATATGATAGATGTTTATTTTGCATGCTATAATTGTATTGAGAGGAAACATCAATACATGTGTGTTTAATAAACAAAAAGGGTTCCTAGTTATGCCTCTCTTATAAACTAGCTTGTTGATTAACAAGATGATCAAGGTTTTCTGATCATGGACATTGGATGTTGTTAATAACAAGGTCACAGCATTTGTGAAATGATGTGATGAACATTCATCCGAAGTATAGCATTACGATCAAGTCATTATGTTTATATTGCTATAACATCATACAAAGTAGTCTTAGTCCTTAGACCATGAGATCATGTTAATTGCTAACACCGAAAGAGTATCTTGATAACATCAAACGTCACACCGTAATAGGGTGACCATAAAGGTGGGTTCAGTGTTATGAATGTGTTATGTTGAGGCTCATGGATCAAGAGTGGAATTTGTCAATCCCGATGATGGATAGATATACTCTGGGCCCTCTCGGTGATATCACATTAAGATAGCTTGCAAGCAAGTGATGTGATCACTAGAATGTTATATCACGGGAACAAGAAAAGAGTGCATGTCGGTAACGAGATCAAACTAGGTATTTGGATACGATGATCGAATCTCGGACATGTATTATATCATGAGACAAAGGGATTAAATTGCTGATGTTAAAGGTTCTCATGATCACAGAAGTCATCGTTGAATACGCAGGAGTCAGTATGGATCTCCAGGTCCCGCTTCTGATTATTGATCTGAGAGGAGTCTCAATCATGTCTGCATTATTCGCGAACCGTAGGGTGACACACTTAAGGGTTGCCGGACACTATTTAGGAGCACATATGTTCCAGACAAAAGGTTTGCAAAGCGCAGGAATTGTTTCGATAGAAACAGGAATTGTTTCGATAGAAACAGGAAATGTTTCGATAGAAACAGGAATTGTTTCGATAGAAATTGGAATTGTAGAAAGTGGTTCTGCATGTGATATTGAAATGTTGCAAGGGGTTTTATGTGAATGTTTGTTAATTAAAAATTCTGAATAAAATAAAAAAAAGAGTTTTATTAACTGAGAGTTGCATTTAATTTGGTGGAAATTAAATACATGTGAGTGGGATTTTGGGTGGAGGCCATGTTTATGTGAGTGGAGGTTCACCACATGAATGAAGGAGGGGAGGAGTCCCCGCCCTCATGCGCCGGCTATGGGAGGGGAGGGGTCTCCCTCCCTCCTATATAAAGCCCCCCTCTCCCCTCTCACAAATCACACCTCCTCGTGAAGGATCTCTCTCCCCCTCTAGATATTCCCCCATGGTCTCAGATTAGCGAGATACATGTTCCCGGTGGCCTTGCGTCTGGAAGGAGTTGCTGCTTCCGCTGATTCGCTGGAGCGAGGAGGTGGAGGTTGTCCGGTGGCTTGAACGTGTGTGCGAGGACGGATGCACTGCTGATTTGCGGCGCTCGGACTTCCACATGATCTTGAGATCGGCAAGCGTACGACTACATCAACCATGAGTTCCTACTCGTTAACAAAACTCGTTGTCTTCGAGGGTAAGTTCTCCATGGATGTATGTCCACCCGTTGCTCTGTATCTAGTAGATAGATCTTGGCGTATAGTTCTCATCGTAGGAAATTTTTTGTTTTCTATGCTGCGGACCCAACAGTGGTATTAGAGCCAGATCTATGCGTAGGTGCTTTGCACGGGTAGTACACATATGTTTATATGTGGGCGATGATGATCATGTTATTGCATCTTCTATGTACTTTGGATATTGGTGGCATAGTGGGATGAAGCGGCCCGGACCAACCTTACATGTCATCGTACATGAGACCGGTTCCACGACTGACATGCAACTAGTTTTGCATAAGTGGCTAGCGAGTGTCTGTCTCTCCTACTATAGTCAATATCTTATTTACAACGAGTTGCTAATAACTTGGTTATCCTCGTTGTGGTTCATGTTCGTAGGTAAGACCGGTTCTATCTCCGAAAGCCCTAAGCCACGTAAAACTTGCAATTGATAAATTAGAGGCGTCTAATTTAGATCGTTGCTGGGCTAGTGTCTTGATATGGTATTGTTGTAAGTAGATGTATGATAGATACTCTTACAACTCACTTAACGTGTAAGTTCCATAGACCTAGGCCTTACACACAAAGGAATGATAGAGATCATACCACGATGCAAATGATAGAGATCAAATGCATGGACCATATCACCTCACTTCACACATTAGATGTTAGCATCTTATATTGCTAGTTTAGCGCTTTTGGTAGCATTATAAGATGATCCCTCATTTAGATATCAAGATAAAATGTGTTCTTCCTGAAGTATGCACCGTTTTGTGGATCCTGTTTTGAGGCATCACGTGATGATCGAGTGTTCTCAACTCTACGCTTTCATACAACGGGTGTAAGACAGTTTTACACACGCGAATACTAAGGTTCTTACTTGACGAGCCTAGCATGTACAGACATGGTCTCGGAACACGGACCGAAAGGTTAAGCATGAGTCATATAGTTGATATGATGCCCATATAGATGCTCGCCTTTGAAGCTACACCGACTCACGTGATGATCGGACTTCGTGTAGTGGATTTGGTTCATGTAATCACCAAAAGGACTCGAGGGATGTCATTTTTGAGTGGGAGTTCATTAGTAATTTGGATTAGTTGAACTCAATCTATCATAAACTTAGTCTAAATATATTTTACAAATTCTGTTGTAGATGGCACCACCTGCTTTTTATTTCAATGTGTTCATGGAGAAAGAGAAGCTTGCTGCGAATGGTAGCAACTTCACCAATTGGGCTATGAATTTGAGGATTCTCCTCACTGCTGCACAAAAGCAATATGTGCTAGAGGCGCCGCTAGGCCCCCCACCAGCTCTTGATGCCCCTGACGAGGAAAAGAACGTCTATATAACTCGTCAGGAGGACCACAACTTAGTTCATTGTGGCATACTGTATGGGCTAGAGCCAGAACTTTGAAAACGTTTCGAAAATGGCAATGCCTTTGATACCATGGGAGAATTGAAAATGATTTTCGACACCCATGCTGCCGTAGAGAGTTATAATGCTTCTGAAAAGTTCTTTAGCTACATGATGGAAGAGAACAGCTCCGTTAGTGAGCACATACTCAAAATGTCTGGGTACGCCGATAAGCTTGTGTCCTTGGGAATAACGATTCCCAATGACTTAGGCATACATCGTGTTCTCCAATCTCTGCCACCTAGCTACAAGAGGTTCGTGATGAACTATAATATGCAGGGCATGAAGAAGTCTCTTCCCGAGCTTCTGTCAATGCTTAAGACTGCAGAAGTGGAGATTAGGAAAGAACATCAAGTGTTGATGATCAATAAGACCACTGGTTTCAAGAAGGACAAGAAAGGCAAGCAGAAGGGAAAGAAGGGTGGCAAATCTGTTGCCGCGCCTGAAAAGAAACCCCGAGCTGGCCCTAAGTTTGACACCGAGTGCTACTATTGCAAGGGGACTGGCCATTGGAAGCGCAACTGCCCCAGGTATTTGGCGGACAAGAAGGCCGGCAAGGCAAACAAAGGTATATATGATATACATGTTATTGATGTGTACTTGACTAGTACTCGCAGTAGCACCTGGGTATTTGATACGGGATCGGTTGCTAATATATGCAACTCGGTTCAGGGGTTGCGGAACAAGCGACAACTAGCAAGGGATGAGGTCACGATGCGGGTCGGCAATGGATCAAGAGTTGATGTGATCGCCGTCGGAACGCTGCCTCTCCATATGCCGTCGGGATTAGTTATAAACCTGAATAATTGTTATTTGGTGCCTGCACTGAGCATGAACATTGTATCCGGATCATGTTTGATGCAAATTGGTTATTCGTTTAAGTCTGAAAACAATGGTTGTTCGATTTATATGAATAATAGCTTTTATGGTCATGCACCTGTGTTGAATGGTTTATTTCTATTGGATCTCGATAGTAGTATTACGCATATTCATTATGTTGATGCTAAAAGGATTAAACTTGATAATGATATATCTGCATATATGTGGCACTGCCGTCTAGGTCATATTGGCGTTAAACGCATGAAGAAACTCCATTCTGATGGACTTTTGGAATCACTTGATTTTGAATCATTTGATACATGTGAGGCATGCCTTATGGGCAAGATGACTAGAGCGCCGTTTTCTGGTTCAATGGAACGGGCGACAGATTTATTGGAAATCATACATACTGATGTGTGTGGACCAATGAGCGTGTCGGTGCGAGGTGGATATCGTTATTTTGTTACTTTCACGGATGATTTGAGTAGATACGGGTATATCTATTTGATGAAACATAAGTCTGAAACCTTTGAAAAGTTCGAAGAATTTCAGAATGAAGTGGAAAATCATCGTAACAGAAAGATCAAATTTCTGCGGTCTGACCGTGGAGGAGAGTATCTTAGTTACGAGTTTAGCACACATATGAAAGACTGTGGAATAGTTTCACAACTCACGCCTGCCGGAACACCACAATGTAATGGTGTGTCAGAACGTCGTAATTGTACTTTATTGGATATGGTTCGATCTATGATGTCTCTGACTGACTTGCCACTGTCATTTTCGGGTTATGCACTGGAAACCACTGCATTCACTTTAAATAGGGCACCATCTAAATCCATTGAAAATACACCGTATGAATTATGGTTTGGAAACAAACCTAAGCTGTCATTTCTTAAAGTTTGGGGATGCGATGTTTATGTGAAGAAACTTCAACCGGATAAACTCGAACCTAAAGCAGAAAAATGCGTCTTCATAGGATACCCTAAGGAAACGATTGGGTATACCTTCTATCACAGATCCGAGGGCAAGGTCTTTGTTGTCAAGAATGGATCCTTTCTTGAGAAGGAGTTTCTCGCGAAAGGTGTGATTAGTCGGAAGGTAGAACTCGAAGAGGTTATTGAACCTTCTCTTCATGAAATGGCGAGTAGCGCAGCACCGGAAGTTGTTTCGGAGTTGACTTCACCTAATGAAGAGAGAGCTAATGATATTGATCATGAAACTCCGAAAGAGGGCACTACCGAACCTCACAGGTCAAGCAGGACACGTGCAGCTCCTGAACTGTACGGCAATCCTGTTATGAATTTCATGATTGATGAAATAGATGACCCTGCGACGTATGAAGAAGCGATGATGAGCCCTGATTCCAACAAATGGCTAGAAGCCATGAAATCCGAGATGGAATCCATGTACGAAAACCAGGTTTGGACCTTGGTGGACTTACCTCACGATCAAAAGGCCGTTGAGAATAAATGGATTTTCAAAAGAAAAACTGATGCTGATGGTAATGTAACCATCTATAAGGCTCGACTTGTCGCAAAGGGGTTTCCACAAATTCAAGGAGTTGACTACGATGAGACATTCTCTCCCATAGCGATGCTTAAGTCGGTTAGGATTATGTTAGCAATTGCTGCATATTTCGATTATGAAATATGGCAGATGGATGTCAAAACTGCGTTCCTCAATGGTAATATTGAAGAAGAGTTGTATATGATACAACCTAAGGGTTTTGTCGATCCTAAGGATGCTGATAAGGTGTGCAAACTTCAGCGATCCATCTATGGACTGAAGCAAGCATCCCTGAGTTGGAATCTCCGCTTTGATAAGGTGATCAAAGAGTTTGGATTTGTCCAAACTTATGGAGAGGCTTGTATTTACAAGAAAGTGAGTGGGAGCAATGTGGCATTTCTGATATTATATGTGGATGACATATTATTGATTGGAAATGATATAGATCTTTTAAATAGTGTTAAAAGTTATCTAAACAGCAAATTTTCGATGAAGGACCTTGGTGAAGCTTCATATATATTAGGCATTAAAATCTATAGAGATAGATCAAGACGCCTAATTGGGCTATCGCAGAGTACATACCTTGATAAGATATTAAAGAAGTTTAATATGGGCGGAAGTAAGAAGGGGTACTTACCTATGCTGCAAGGCAAGACATTGAGTAAGACTCAAAGTCTGGCTAAGGCGGAAGAAAGAGAGATAATGGATAAGATCCCCTATGCCTCAGCCATAGGCTCTATAATGTATGCCATGCTATGTACAAGACCGGATGTGGCACATGCTATTAGTTTGACTAGTAGGTACCAATCTGATCCAGGTTCGGAACACTGGATAGCGGTCAAGAATATATTTAAGTACTTGAGAAGAACTAAGGATATGTTTCTTGTATACGGAGGTGAAGAAGAGCTAGTCGCTAAGTGTTATGTCGATGCTAGCTTTGACACTGATTCGGATGACTCTAAGTCTCAATCCGGATACGTATTTCTCTTGAACGGAGCAGCAGTTGGTTGGAGGAGCTCCAAACAACCTGTGGTGGCTGGATCAACGACGCAGGCAGAATGTGTTGCTGCTTCAGAAGCGGCACAGGAAGCGGTTTGGATGAAGGAGTTCATAACTGAACTAGGTGTGGTTCCTAGTGCGTTGGACCCAATGGTGATCTATTGTGACAACAATGGAGCCATAGCCAACGCCAAGGAACCAAGGTCTCACAAGAATTCCAAACATATTAAGCGCCGGTTTCACTCCATCCGCGAGCATGTCAAGGATGGAGATATAAAGATTTGTAAAGTGCACACGGACCTAAATGTAGCAGATCCGTTGACTAAAGTACTCCCTAGGGCAAAACATGATCAACACCAGAACTCCATGGGTGTTAGATTTATCACTATGTGAACTAGATTATTGTCTCTAGTGCAAGTGGTAGACTGAAGGAAATATGCCCTGAGAGGAAATAATAAAGTTGTTATTATATATTCCTTGTATATGATAGATGTTTATTTTGCATGCTATAATTGTAATTAGAGGAAACATCAATACATGTGTGTTTAATAAACAAAAAGGGTTCCTAGTTATGCCTCTCTTATAAACTAGCTTGTTGATTAACAAGATGATCAAGGTTTCCTGATCATGGACATTGGATGTTGTTAATAACAAGGTCACAGCATTTGTGAAATGATGTGATGAACATTCATCCGAAGTATAGCATTACGATCAAGTCATTATGTTTATATTGCTATAGCATCATACAAAGTAGTCTTAGTCCTTAGACCATGAGATCATGTTAATTGCTAACACCGGAAGAGTATCTTGATAACATCAAACGTCACACCGTAACAGGGTGACCATAAAGGTGGGTTCAGTGCTATGAAGGTGTTATGTTGAGGCTCATGGATCAAGAGTGGAATTTTTCAATCCCGATGACGGATAGATATACTCTGGGCCCTCTCGGTGATATCACATTAAGATAGCTTGCAAGCAAGTGATGTGATCACTAGAATGTTATATCACGGGAACGAGAAAAGAGTGCATGTCGGTAACGAGATCAAACTAGGTATTTGGATACCGATGATCGAATCTCGGACATGTATTATATCATGAGACAAAGGGATTAAATTGCTGACATTAAAGGTTCTCACGATCACAGAAGTCATCTTTGAATATGCAGGAGTCAGTATGGATCTCTAGGTCCCGCTTCTGATTATTGATCTGAGAGGAGGCTCAATCATGTCTGCATTATTCACGAACCGTAGGGTGACACACTTAAGGGTTGCTGGACACCATTTAGGAGCACATATGTTCCAGACAAAAGGTTTGCAAAGCGCAGGAAATTTTTCGATAGAAACAGGAATTGTTTCGATAGAAACAGGAATTGTTTCGATAGAAACCGGAATTGTTTCGGGTGAAATTGTAGAAAGTGGTTCTGCATGTGATATTGAAATGTTGCAAGGGGTTTTATGTGAATGTTTGTTAATTAAAGTAATTAACAAAATTCTGAATAAAATAAATAAAAGAGTTTTATTAATTGAGAGTTGCATTTAATTTGGTGGAAATTAAATACATGTGAGTGGGATTTTGGGTGGAGGCCATGTTTATGTGAGTGGAGGTTCACCACATGAATGAAGGAGGGGAGGAGTCCCCGCCCTCATGCGCCGGCTATGGGAGGGGAGGGGTCTCCCTCCCTCCTATATAAAGCCCCCCTCTCCCCTCTCACAAATCACACCTCCTCGTGAAGGATCTCTCTCCCCCTCTAGATATTCCCCCATGGTCTCGGATTAGCGAGATACATGTTCCCGGTGGCCTTGCGTCTGGAAGGAGTTGCTGCTTCCGCTGATTCGCTGGAGCGAGGAGGTGGAGGTTGTCCGGTGGCTTGAACGTGTGTGCGAGGATGGATGCGTTGCTGATTTGCGGCGCTCGGACTTCCACACGATCTTGAGATCGGCAAGCGTACGACTACATCAACCACGAGTTCCTACTCGTTAACAAACCTCGTTGTCTTCGAGGGTAAGTTCTCCATGGATGTATGTCCACCCGTTGCTCTATATCTAGTAGATAGATCTTGGCGTATAGTTCTCATCGTAGGAATTTTTTTTCTATGCTACGGACCCAACAATATGGTCCATGCATTTGATTCTATCATTTGCATCGTGGTATGATCTCTATTATTCCTTTGTGTGTAAGGCCAAGGTCTATGGAACTTACACGTTGAGTGTGTTGTAAGAGTATCTATTATACATCTACTTACAACAATACCATATCAAGACACTAGCCTAGCAACGATCTAAACTAGACACCTCTAATTTATCAATTGCAAATTTTACGTGGCTTAGGGCTTTCGGAGATAGAACCGGTCTTACCTACGAACATGAACCACAACGAGGATAACCAAGTTATTAGCAACTCGTTGTAAATCAGATATTGACTATAGTAGGAGAGACAGACACCTGCCAACCACTTATGCATAACAAGTTGCATGTCAGTCGTGGAACCGGTCTCATGTACGATGACATGTAAGGTTGGTCCAGGCCGCTTCATCCCACTATGCCACCAATATCCAAAATACATAGAAGATGCAATAACATGATCATCATCGCCCACATATAAACATATGTGCACTACCCGTGCAAAGCACCTACGCATAGATCAAGCTCTGATACCACTGTTGGGTCCGTAGCATAGAAAACAAAAAATTTCCTACGATGTGAACTACACGCCAAGATCTATCTACTAGGTACAAAGCAACGGGTGGACATACATCCAACGAGAACTTACCCTCGAAGAAAACGAGTTTTGTTAATGAGTAGGAACTCGTGGTTGATGTAGTCGTACACTTGCCGATCTCAAGATCGTGAGGAAGTCCAGCAGGTCCGGCCCTAGCACGTCCATCAGATCCAGCTCCAGTAGCACCAAGTCCAGCACCGCAAAGCAGCGGTGCATCCGTGATGGCACACATCTCTGGTACCCCGACAACCTCCGTCCTTCGCTCCAGCAAAGCAGCAGAAGCAGCAACACTTTTCCAGATAAAGCCACGGGGAACATGTATCTCGCTAATCCGAGACCATGGGGGAATAATACTAGAGGGGGAGAGAGATCCTTCACAAGGAGGTGTGTGTGAGAAGTGAGGAGAGGGTGGCCTTTTATAGGAGGAGGGGGTGCCCCTCCTTCATGGCCGGCGCATGGAGGAGGTGTCTCTTCACCTCCTCCATTCATGTGGTGGTAACCCCTCCACATTAAAATGCCTCTTCACATTCCCTTTTAAAATCTCCACTTTAAATGCATTAAATTTCTCCAAATTTAATGCTCTCTCATTTAATAAAACTCTTTTATTATTTTTATTCAGAACTTTGTTAATTACTTTAATTAACAAACATTCACATAAAACCCCCTACAACATTTAAATATTACATGGAGAACCAATTTCAGCAATTTCACCCGAAACAGTTTCGGTGTCTATTGAAATAATTCCAGCGCTTTCTTAAATATTTATCTGAAACATATTTTCTCCAAATGGTGTCGGTACCCCTTAAGTTTGTCACCCTACGGTTCGCGAATAATGCAGACATGATTGAGACCCCTCTTCGATCAATAATCAGCAGCGGGACCTGGAGATCCGTACTGACTCCTACACATTCAACGATGACTTCTGTGATCGTGAGAACCTTTAACGCTTGTAACTAAATCTCTTTGTCTCGCGATATATTACATGTCCAAGATTCAATCATCGGTATCTCCATACCTAGTTTTATCTCGTTACCGACATGCACTCTTTTCTCGTTCCCGTGATATAACATTCTAGTGATCACATCACTTGTTTGCAAGCTATTTCAATGTGATATCATCGAGAGGGCCCAGAGTATATCTATCCGTCATCGGGATTGACAAATTCCACTCTTGATCCATGAGCCTCAACATAACACCTTCGTAGCACTGAACCCATCTTTATAGTCACCCTGTTACGGTGTGACGTTTGATGTTATCAAGATACTCTTCCGGTGTTAGCAATTAACATGATCTCATGGTCTAAGGATAAAGATTACTTCGTATGATGTTATAGAAATATAAACATAATGACTTTGATCGTAATGCTATACTTCGGATGAATGTTCATCACATCATTCCACCAATGTTGTGATGTCGTTATTAACAACATCCAATGTCCATGATCAGGAAACCTTGATCATCTTGTTAATCAACGAGCTAGTCTATAAGAGAGGCATAACTAGGAACCCTTTTTATTTATTAAAGACACATGTATTGGCGTTTCCAATCAATGCAATTATAGCATGTAAAATAAACATTTATCATAAACATGGAATAAGATAATAACCACTTTATTATTGCCTCCCGGGATTATTCCCTTCACTATGCTTAACTACTCTCCGGTTGGACACTCTAATCGTCTGTAGGGCTATAATAGCGCACCTAAAAGTTCATATTTCCCATCTAGAAAACCCCACACTGTCACCTTGAGTACTACATGAGTCCAACAAACACCACAATTTCATAAAGACATCCAACTCCAAATATAACTCATAACAAGTATTTGTAATCTCTAGCCTAAGTGCCACCATGGTGAGCACGCTGTCACTTTCACACACATGGGGAGAGCAGAGATCTAATAAAGCACTTGAGTAGCAAGGTAGATCTACTTGATTACAAAGCTCATGATCACAATATGATGATGCATAGAGAGAGAGGGATGAACACATAGCTACCAGTAGAACCCTTAGCCTCGAGAGAGAACTACTCCCTCCTCATCATGGGAATCAGCAACGGTGATGGAGATGGTGGTGGAGATCGATGGAGATGGCTCCGGGGGCTCTTCCCTGTCCCGGCAGGGTGCCAGAACAGAGACTTTCTGTCCCCTGAATCTCCTTTTCGGTGGCGGCGGTGCTGCAGAACTTTTCGTGGCTGGAGGCTTGATGATTTAGGGTTCATGTCTTGGGAGGCTTCTTATAGGCCAGAGGGCAAGGTCGGTGGGCGGCCAGGGGGCCCACACCATGCCCTAGCGCGGCCTGGGGGACCCGCGCCATGGGGTGGTGTGGCCACCCTGTGGCCCCTCTCCGTCTCGTCTTCTGGCTCCGTGAGTCTTCCGGTAAAATAGGAACTTTGGCTTTTGTCCCATCCAATTCCAAAAATATTGATTTTCTGACTTTCCTGGAACCAAAAACAGCAGAAAACAGGCAACTGGCACTGTGGCACTTGTTAATAGGTTAGTCCAAGAAATCATATGAAAAGTACTCCAAAGTGTGGAAAAAACACAAGAAAGTAGATTATACCAAGCATGGAACATCAAAAATTATAGATACATTTGCAATGTATCAATGCTCGATAGTGGGTTCATGCCTCTGGTAATCTGGGGAAGTGACAGAAATCTCTAAGGTACTAGATGTGTTGTTGCTACTAGGGAGAAAACAACAATCCTTTGTTCATAAAACAATCGTATTGTTTACTTTACACGCAATTCGTAATGCAATTATCCGTTGCTTGCAACTTAATACGGGAGGGGGTTCGGATGATAACCTGAAGGTGGATTATTAGTCATAGATGCAGTTGGATGGAGGTCTATGTATAATGTTGTAATGCCCAATCGAATCTCAAAGGAGTCAAGATGAGTAGTATATGCTTGTATGCTTTCTCGATGTTTGTCAATTGCCCCGCTGTAATTTGTGCACCCAGCATGTTATCTATCTTAAGGAGAGCCACCTCTAGTGAACTATGGACCCCGGTCCTTTCTTTTACTATCAATCTACAATCAATTGTTTACTGCTTTGTGTTTACTTTGTGCAAACTACTACTTTCTTCCATTCGATATGTTTAATCCTTTGTTTCAGCAAAACCGGTGAGATTGACAACCTCATCGCAAGTTGGGGACAGAGTTCTGTGGTTGTGTTGTGTAGGTCTCCATCTTGCTGCTGGCACCGGTAGTGTGCCCTGCCAAAGTTTAGCTAGCTACACCTTTGGGGTGTTTCCTTGCTCCTACTAGATTGATAACCTTGGTTTCATAACTGAGGGAAACTTACTGCTGTGCTCATCATACCTTCCTCTTGGGGTTCCCCAATGAGCTCATTAGTACATGAGTCAGCATTGCACTGCAGGGATTCCTAGCCGGATATCAACTTCCACACTCCCGGTGGGATCGGGGAGCTGGAGGCCTCATTGTACACCAGATGTGTACGACGACACGAGTCGCAACACTTGGGGCGCTTAAATGTCGTGAGCCGGAGCTGCTGCACGATGAAGAAGGAGCAAGGGGTGACCTGCGAAGAGCTTCACGACCTTGAGGTCGGCTACGAGGACGACTACATCAACCGAAACATTAACCGTGTACGGTCTACAATGGTATGTATTCTATACGCTCGGCCGTTACCGCATTACTACATAGATAGATCTTAGGTAGTATTAGGCGGTTCCAACGTAGGAATTTTTTGTTTTCTGCCGGGAAACCCTTAAGTGTCAACTAGTTGAGCTACTTGTTAAGGAAAAATCAGCCTCACCACCTCCCCCTCAAGTGGAAACACCTCCTAACCCTAAGGTACCTACTCCGGCTATTCCAACAGGTGAAGATGTGGGGGATTAACATAATCCCACTAACTCCTCCACCAAAAGGGGCGATGGGAACGAAGAGCACCATGCAGTTCCCGGATGGTACTCTCATGACCCTCCGATCCCTCATCCCCATATAAATAATAGAGGTGACCCACCTAAGTTAGCTGCACATAATTTTGCTCAATGGCAAGTTTTAATGAAATGTCATTTGTGCAACTTTTGCATTGATCTATGGAACATCATTAAAGAAGGACTCAAAATTGAGGATCCAACCAACTTGACAAGAAGAGAAGTGGTCAATAGGCAACTTAGTGCAACTGCTTTGCACATGATTTAACATGGAGTGGGACCAAAGGACTTCCCACACATTGAGAACTTCAATACCGCCAATGAAGCTTGGGATGCTCTCATTGACTTGTTTGTTGGAAATGAGAGCATGAGAAGAAATATATAAGATGCTTTGAGCAATGAAGATGAAGATTTCTTTATGAAGGATGGTGAGGACCATGAATATATGTATCGAAGACTCAAATCCACTGCCACCACCTTCAGAAATGTCGCTGCATCTCATATTGATGATGCATGGATAAATAGGAAGTATGTGAGTGTGCTCATGCCCTTTGAGCCCACTGACTTGAAGAGTCTTCAAGGAATACACAACTACCATCTCATGACCTCAAATGAAGTTATGCGAGAGATGTCCTCCTTCAAGATTGCTGCCAAGAATGCCAAAGATGCCCGAGCTCGTGCAATTGGAATGAGTTGTAGTGTCAATATTTCCTTGAAGGCCAAGGCTGTGGAGTATGAAGAATAAGATGGAAGTGATGATGCACTCTCTATGAGCCACCCCAAACATGTCAAGGTTGCTCATGTTGAATACATGGCCTTCTATGCAAGAAATTTTGGAAAGACCCTGCCAAGGCCAAGATGGAAATGCAATGAAGAAGCAACCCAAGTGGTATAAATGAAAATGCTTCAAGACTAAGAACTTTCTTCAACTGTGTTGACCGCTATCATTTTTTTGTCGGGTGTCCTTATGAGAAGAGATAAGACAAGGGTGGTGCACTCATATTGAAGAAGAATACAAAGGCTCATTTCAAGAAGCCTTTCAATAAGAAGAATGCCACCAACAAGAAGTCTGATGACATTGCATTGATAGCTCATGAAGAGTTCTCTTTCGATGATGAAGATGAAGAAGAAGAAGAAGAAGAAACAATGAATGGTGTGGCTGCCATCGCCACCACCTCTACATCCACTTTCTCGCTCTTCGATTCACCAAATGAGAATGTCTCCAACAAGAACATCACTTGCCTTATGGAAAGATCTTCGGAGAACTATGTTTCTAGAGGGTTAAAATGGGTGTTTGATAAGGGAAAATCAAGATCATATAACCGTCACATATGCCAATAAGTCAAAGTCTCAGGTAATGGGTCTTGGCAAAGTTGTGGCTGCACACGATGTTACTCTTGTGGACGTCATGCTTGTTGAGGCTCTTGGATATAATTTACTTTCCATTTATGCCCTTGGCAAGATGGGTTTCGCTGTCTTTATTCATAATGATAGTCCTCTTATGGATCAAGACTCTAAAGGTCGCTTTTGTTGGGTACATCGCAAATGACTTGTATGTGGTGGACTTTTCGAGGAAAACCACTACAAGTGCGGTGTGCTTATTCAGAAAGGCCAATGTGGGGTGGTTATGGCATCACCGAATAGCCCATGTCAATATGAGAACTTTGCAAAGCCTCCATAAGGGTGGCCATATTGTGGGACTAAAGGAAAATGTTTGTTTTGCCAAAGATCGTGTTTGCAGGGCTTGTGTTGAAGGAAAGATGCATGATTCTCTCCACAAGCCAAACAACGTTATCAAGTCAAAGAGGATCTTGGAGATTCTTCATATGGATCTCTTTGGTCCTCCATCTCATGCAAGCATTGGTGGGAAGAAGTATTGCTTGGTGATTATTGATGACTACTCAAGATATTCATGGGTATACTTCTTCAAGTTGAAGAGTGAGACCCAACAATACTTCATCGACTTCATCAATATGGTTCAACATCAATACAATGTGCCCGTGCTAACAATAAGAAGTGACAACGGCACCGAGTTCAAGAACTACACGTTAAATGGATTTCTTAGTGATGAGGGGATAAAACATCAATATTCCGTTGCATATACTCCTCAACAAAATGGTTTAGCTGAGAGGAAGAACTGGACATTAATGGATATGGCAAGGTCCATGTTGGTAGAGTTTAAGTCCCCATACAATTTCTGGGCTGAGGCAGTCTCCACTGCATGTCATGCATCAAACAGACTCTACCTCCGCAAAGATTTGATCAAGGCTCCATATGAAATACTTACCGATAACAAGCCCAACATCTCATACTTCCGAGTGTTTGGTTGTAAGTGTTTCTATCTCATAAAAGGTGTTCATTTTTCCAAATTTGATTCCAAAGCTTTAGAGGGTATTTTTGTTGGCTATGGTCTTGATTCCCACACTTATAGAATCTATGATAGACTCTCTGGAATTGTCATAGAATCTTGTAGTGTGGTTTTCGAAAAATATGATGGCCCCCAAGCGGGAAGTGTTGATGTTTGTGTTGTAGATGATGAAATACCCCAAGATGCCATAAGAAGAATGGGTGTGGGATTCATCCGCCCCGTTGAGGAACCCCTTGTGGCGGATCGACAAGAACTATGCTCTACTCAAGTGGAGCCCTCATCTTCACAACTTCAACAAGCTCCCAACATTGAGGGCAATGATGACCCAAGCCAAAGACAAGCTGAGAACCCTCACCAAGTTGATCAGGCGGAAAGCTCTAGGCCAGAGTGTCCTATCTCTCCAATGACTGGATTGTCCAGCCCTACACAATTAGTTGCACAAGGCATATTTATTCAAGCATCCACAAGATCATCTCAACACCTATCAAGTAGTTTGCCTGCTCAAGATCAAGATCAACATGTACTTCATGTTGATGAAAATGAACCCATTATTGATCAAGGTAACATTGATGGTTAAGACGAGGACCAAAATGATGAAGAGATCCCCACAAGAAACAAAAAGGAGATCGAAACTCGCCGCAAAGCTAGAGTGGATAGAAGGTTTTGGTGATCTCAGGAGAGGTATGTCTACTCGAGCTCAATTAAAGCATTTTGGTGAGCATCAAGCTGATATATCCATGGTGGATCCAAAGAAAGTATGGGAAGCTCTTGAAGACTCAGATTGTCTAGAAGCAATGCATAAAGAGCTCAACAACTTCGAGAGAAACAAAGTATGGGAGTTAGTACAAAAGAGCAAGGAGTGCCGCAATGTTATTGGTACTAAATGGATATTCAAGAACAAGCAAGATGAACATGGCATAGTTGTGAGGAACAAGGCAAGATTGGTAGCTCAAGAGTTCTCTCAAATTGAAGACATTGATGATGGAGAGACTTATGCTCCCGTGGCTTGAAGGGAATATGTCCTGAGAGGCAATAATAAAGTTGTTATTATATGTATTCCAAGTATATGATAGATGTTTATTTTGAATGCTATAATTGTACTAATACGGAAACCTTAATGCATGTGTGTTTAATAAACAAATATAAAGTTCCTAGTTATGCCTCTCTATAAACTAGCTTGTTGATAATAAGATGATCAAGGTTTCCTGATCATGGACATTGGATGTTGTTAATAACGAGGTCACAACATTGGTGAATGATGTGATGAACATTCATTCGAAGTATAGCATTACGATCAAAGTCATTATGTTTATATTTCTATAGCATCATACGAAGTAATCTTTATCCTTAGACCATGAGATCATGTTACTTGCTAACACCAGAAGAATAATTTGATAACATCAAACATCACACCGTAAACGGGTGACTATAAAGATGGGTTCAGGTATTCCGAAGGTGTTATGTTGAGGCTCATGGATCAAGAGTGGAATTTGTCAATCCTGATGAAGGATAGATATACTCTGGGCCCTCTCGGTGGTATCACATTAAGATAGCTTGCAATCAATTGATGTGATCACTAGGATGTTATATCACGGGAACAAGAAAAGAGTGCATGTCGGTAACAAGATCAAACTAAGTACTGAGATACTGATGATCGAATCTCGGACTTGTAATATATCACAAGACAAAAGGATTTAGTTACTATCGTTAAAGGTTCTCTCGATCACAGAAGCCACCGTTGAATGTGTGGGTGTCCGTATGGATCTCTAGGTCCCGCTTCTGATTATTGATTTGAGAGGGGTCTCGATCATGTATGCATTATTTGCGAACCATAGGGTGGCACACTTAAGGGTTGCCAAACACCATTTTGAGCAAATATGTTCTAGACAAAAGAATTGCAAAAGTGCTAGAATTCTTTCAATAGACAACGAAATTGTTTCGGGTGAAATTGCTGAAATTGGCTCTACATGTGATATTGAAATGTTGCAGGGGGTTTTATGTGAATGTTTGTTAATTAAAGTAATTAAAAAAATTCTGAATAAAATTAATAAAATAGTTTTATTAAATGAGAGAGCATTAAATTTGGAGAAATTCAATGCATTTAAAGTGGAGACTTTAATAGAGAACATGAAGGGGCAAATTCAAATTCATCATCCACCGCTGCATTACCACCATCTCCATCCATACCATCTACATCTTGTCTAGATCTTGTTGTAATTCCTATACTCATTGTGGATTTATACAAGTACTATTCATCTATGATTGTTTCCATTATCATTGCCATGATGTTGATTGCCTCCATGTCTGAGTAGATCATTAGTTCTTGGGGAGATGGAGAAACCCTAGTATGAGATTGAAATAAGATAAAGTCTATTATGATATTCATCGTTGTGACCATGTGTTAGATTCTCTACATCTTGATGTTGAGAGAAGTCGACCTCTCAATATTTGCCTCTCGTGGGGATTTGATAGAGGGAACTACTTGTTGGTAGATGGAGGCGTGCTAACACTTACAGTGACTATAAAGCTATTGGCACTCCTTACATATCAACTTGGAAAATCAAGGAAACTCACAGAACAATATCCATGCCATGGGATATGTCCTACGGTATTACGTCCCTTAATAGCACAGTAATTCGATTGATGTCGATTGCTGACTGCTGTGGTTATGAGGATGATGTGAGCAGCGGTTGTTGCCTATTCGTCCACATACGGAGTTCCTCCCACACATACATAGTTCAGAATGTTCATGATGATAATCTTTATCTTAGATCTTTACAATACTAGTGGTGTATCTACTACTCCCTGAGAACGCCTTTTCCCTACTACAGTTCCAATATCTCTTACATATGTGATACTTACTTTCTGTATTAAGTTATTTTGCTTTACTTTATTATTGATCTTATACCCAAAACCCAAAAACACCTTTTTACACAATACTCGCATTTTATCTTGTTACTTAGAAATTTATCTAGCATTTCTATCTCAATAACTATTTCAAGAATTATTAGACTTCAGACTCCTCCTCCCTGTGGGATCGATATCTTTATTTCGAAACTAGCTACAAACGATATGTGCACTTGCAATCATCAAGCTATTTTCTGGTGTCATTGCCGGGGAGCTAAGCGCTATAAGTCTTTTAGTTTTTGCTTATTTATTTTTTGTCTTGCTAAATTTTGTTTTGAGTTACAGGTTTCCACCAAATTGATGGAGTTTGAGCATATGATTAGTGCTAACCCACTCAACCACTTTGGGAAACCCTATGATATTTATAAAAGAGATAACTCCAATGACAAAACAAGGGGGTTTGAAATAAATCCTCTACTACTTAGTATTCTACATAAGAAGCCGTTTACTAGAGATGAAGAAGATCCTGATCCATATGAGCATATTGCATGTTTTAAAGATATATGTGGCACTTTTCTATTGATGGGAGATACTGCTGATGAGGTGAGGGTTAAACTTTTTAGTCAAACTTTGAGAAGTACAGCTCTCTCATGGTATAGATCTCTACCCCCCTAAAGCCACTACTACTTGGGATAATTTAGCGTGTGAATTTCTATCAAAATATTATCCATTATCAAAATCTTTTGGAATCAGGCGTCTTATAATGACTTGGAAGAATCGTTCTAATGAAGGACTAGTAAGAGCTTATATTAGATTTAAATATTTACTACGACTATGTCCTCATCATGATTTGCCTGATTGGTATTTACTACATATCTTTTATGGCGGTTTAATTGAACCTAATAAAATTGAACGAGACTCTTTCGCGGAAGGAGCCTTTATGAATCTTCTGTTGGGTCCGCAGCATAGAAAACAAAATTTTTCCTATGATGTGAACTACACGCCAAGATCTATCTACTAGGTACAAAGCAACGGGTGGACATACATCCAACGAGAACTTACCCTCGTAGACAACGAGCTTTGTTAACGATTAGGAACTCATGGTTGATGTAGTCGTACACTTGCCGATCTCAAGATCATGAGGAAGTCTGAGCGCCGCAACTCAACAGCGCATCCGCACTCGCACACACGTTCAAGCCACCGGACAACCTCAACCTCCTCGCTCCAGCGATCCAGTGGAAGCAGGAACTCCTTCCAGACGAAATGCCACCAGGAACATGTATCTCGCTAATCCGAGACCATGGGGGAATAATTCTAGAGGGGGAGAGAGATCCTTCACAAGGAGGTGTGAGGATGAAGGAGGTAATGGGTGGCCTTTTATAGGAGGAGGCGGGGTGCCCCCTCTCTCCATGGCCGGCGCATGGGGGGTGACCTCTCACCTCCCCCATTCATGTGGCGGTAACCCCTCCACATTAGAATGCCTCTTCACATTCCCTTTTAAAGTCTCCACTTTAAATGCATTAAATTTCTCCAAATTTAATGCTCTCTCATTTAATAAAACTCTTTTTATTAAATTTATTCAGAATTTTGTTAATTACTTTAATTAACAAACATTCACATATAGCCCCTTGCAATATTTCAATATCACATGCAGAACCACCTTCTGCAATTTCACCCAAAACAATTTCCGGTTTCTATTGAAACAATTCTTGCGCTTTGCAATTCTTTCGTCTGAAACATATGTGCTCCAAAATGGTGTCCGGTAACTCTTAAGTGTGCCACCCTACGATTCGCGAATAATGCAGACATGATCGAGACCCTTCTCCGATCAATAATCAGCAGCGGGACCTGGAGATCCGTACTGACTCCTACACATTCAACGATGACTTCTGTGATGGTGAGAACTTTTAACGCTTGTAACTAAATCCCTTTGTCTCTCGATATATTACATGTCCGAGATTCGATCATCGGTATCTCCATACCAAGTTTGATCTCTTTACCGACATGCACTCTTTTCTCGTTCCCGTGATATAACATTCTACTGATCATATCACTTGCTTGCAAGCTATCTCAATGTGATATCACCGAGAGGGCCCAGAGTATATCTATCCGTCATCTGGATTGACAAATTCCACTCTTGATCCATGAGCCTCAACATAACACCTTCGTAGTACGGAACCCATCTTTATAGTCACCCTGTTACGGTGTGACGTTTGATGTTATCAAGATACTCTTCCGGTGTTAGCAATTAACATGATCTCATGGTCTAAGGATAAAGATTACTTCGTATGATGTTATAGCAATATAAACATAATGACTTGATCGTAATGCTATACTTCAGATGAATGTTCATCACATCATTCCACCAATGGCGTGACCTTGTTATTAACAACATCCAATGTCCATGATCAGGAAACCTTGATCATCTTGTTAATCAACAAGCTAGTCTATAAGAGAGGCATAACTAGGAACCCTTTTTGTTTATTAAACACACATGTAGTGATGTTTCCGATCAATACAATTCTAGCATGTAAAATAAACATCTATCATATATATAAGGAATATATAATAACAACTTTATCATTGCCTCTCAGGGCATATTTCCTTCATCTTCCTATACCTAAAGTTTGGGCTTGACTTAATAGAATTTGTGATCATAGAGTTTCATGGAATTTTGGTCTAGGAAGTGAAGGAGGCATAGAAATAGAGCATGATTATATTCATGACTATAATAAAAAGGCCATGTTAAAGAATTATCTGGATTCAGATCTGGTATTGCAAGTTGTTAAAGGTTTTATAGAACATATTAAAGCTCCGAAGGAGGGTCTAGTCAAGTATGATCCACCACCCGAACTAGAAAAGAAAAGAGAAGATAAAGCAACACTTGCCTCCATAGAACCAATATATGAAGTACCTTTCCCTAGCACTGTGCAAAAGCATATTTTTGAATATGAACAGGTCAACGCAATACATGAAAAGAAGGAAGAGGAAAGCATGCCATAGGTTGTGGAACATCTGAAGGAAACCAAATATGAAGAGGTAACCAAGGAAGCAATTATGGCTATGTACTCACACTGTAACATAGTTGAACTTGATGTAGAGACTTCCATATTGGTTGAAGGTAAAACAAAGGTAAAAGATGTGGGTAAGCCTATTCTTCCCTTCATATTTAAAGAAATCTCTCATTACGGTTTATGTGATCTTGGCACCGAAATTAATGTTATATCTTATCATTTCTACCTAGAAATAAAAGAAGAAATAGAACCGGCTACAATTGAAAATACTGATATAACAATTATGTTAGCCAATAAAAACCTTAGAATTCCAATGGGAGTAGTTGACAATGCAACTGTCACAATTGGAAACAAAAAATTCCTATCGATTTTGTAGTTGTTGATATGCCAGTTGACACTCTTTGCCCTATTATATTTGGAAGAACCTTTTGGGTGATATAGGTGCCTATCTTAATTCCAAAAAGGAGATTGTGTCTCTTAAGCTTGGGGAACGAAAAATAAATTCCATTTTTCGAAATTTAAAGACGGACCTCCACAAATACAAGAAGAAGAGGGAGAGAGAACTATTGAGGAAATGGCGGCTCTTTTATTTGGTAATCAAGAAGAAGAAATAAATGAAGATCCAAATTATGAAGAAATAGTTATGGAGGACAAGTCCCTAGAAGAACTAGAAGATGAATTCGATTCACTTCCTATTTTGGGACCTCCAATTGATGAGGCTTTTGAAGAGCCAGAAAAGAGAGGGGACGAGGAATTACCACCCCAGAGTTGAAGACTCTACCAGATAATCTTAAATACAGGTTTTTAGATGATACCAATAAATTTCCTATTATTATTAGTGCTAAACTTTCAGGAGAAGAAGAAGAAGAACTCATGAGGATACTTAAGGAGCATCGCCAAGCCTTTGGGTACTCAATGGATGACTTGAAGGGGATTAGTCCCATGATAGCCATCCATCGAATATTCATGGAAGAAGGTGCAAAACTATTTGCGGAATTTAATATAAGATTAATGACTGAAATGAAAGAAGTGGTAAGAAAAGAAATTGTATGCCTACTGGACGCAGGTATAATTTATCCTATTAAAGAGAGTGAATGGGTAAGTCTTGTTCATTGTGTCCCTAAGAAGCGCACTTTTAGTATTGTTCCTAATGAAAACAATTAACTAATATAGGATGTGCATAGAATTCAGGAAATTAAATAAAGAAACTAGGAAGGATCACTATCCATTACCGTTCATAGATCAAACTTTAGAAAGGTTAGCAAACCATACTTATTTTTGTTACTTGGACGGATACTCTGGTTTATCTCAAATAGCTGTTCATTCGGATGACCAACTTAAAATAACTTTCATAAGTCCTTACAGTTTACATGCTTACCGACGTATGCATTTTGGTCTATGTAATGCTCCAGCTACTTTTCAATGATGTATGACTGCTATTTTTGCGGATTTTATAGAACTTATAATGGAAGTGTTTATGGATGACTTTTCTGTCTATGGCACTTCATTTACTAGTTGCTTATATACTCTCAAGAGAGTTTTGCAGCGTTGTGAAGAAACTAATCTTGTTCTAAACTGGGAGAAGTGCCACTTTATGGTCAAATAAGGTATAGTCCTTGGACAAAAGGTATCAGGTAAGGGAATTGAAGTTGATAGAGCTAAGCTTGAAGCAATAGAGAGAATGTCGTAACCTAGGGATATTAAAGGTATAAGGAGTTTTCTTGGTCATGTGGGTTTTTACAGAAGGTTCATTAGAAATTTCTCTAGGATATCTAAACCTTTGACTAACCTCTTGCAAAATGGAATGATATTTAATTTTGATGACAAGTGTCTTGAAGCCTTTGATAAACTTAAAAATGCTTTAACTTGAGCTCCCATCATTAAACCACCTATCTGGGATACAACCTTTGACTCAATATGTGAAGCTAGCGATGATGTTGTAGGAGTAACTCTAGGACAACATATTGGTCGTAGATTTAATATTATACATCATGCTAGCAGAACTCTCAATGGTGATCAAATGAATTACCCAAAGGAAGAAAAGGAACTATTTGCTGTATTTTTCTCTTGTAATAAATTTCGTTCTTACATAGTTGATGCAAAGGTGAGAGTTTATACGGATCGTGATGGTTTAAAAAAACTCCTTGAGAGGAAAGAACATAAGCCAAGACTGATCCGTTGGATTCTTTCACTACAAGAATTTGAGTTGCATATTATGCATAGGCAAGAAATAAAAATGTTAGATGCAGTGTCCATGTTTGCCTAGGAAGACACCAATCTTATTGAGAGGAACTTTAGTCCTGGCGATTTTCGTTTACGGGAATTATCTAATGAACTAAAGTCAATTCCTCCAAGAGAGAAGGAGTCCTTGTTGTGGGAGGAACTTTTCATCCCCGATTAAATGAGTGGTAAGTGCAAGGTAAGTGTTCTTACTCAAATAAGTGATTTATTTTCACATTTTTTACTCTTGAATATTATGTTTTCGAATTCCTTGTGTTTTTTTGAAGTTTTAGAGGGGTTTTACCAACTATATGGGCAGAGCTATACGATCGGAGAGGGGTCTCCCGTCGTACAGTTGGTTGTTAAACTCTCTGTACCATATTTGAGAAATTGTTTTCAATATCTGAGCCTATACGGTTGCAACTATACGACCGGAGCAAAAATTCCGGCTGAAAGTTGGTCGTTGAACTCTCAGATAGTTTTGCTTTTTGGTATCTGTATCTATACGGTCGCAACTATATGACCGGAGCAAAAAATTTGGTCGTATAGTTGGTCGTTAAACTCTCAGACATTTTTGATTTTTGATATCTGAGCCTATACGGTCGCAACTATATGACCAGAGTAAAAAGTCCGGCCGTATAGTTGGTCGTTGAACTCTCAGATAGTTTTGCTTTTTGGTGTTTGTATCTATACGGTCGCAATATACGACCGGAGCAAAAATTCCGGCCATATAGTTGGTCGTTAAACTCCCAGACACTTTTGATTTTCGGTGTTTGAAACTATACGGTCGCAACTATATGACCGGAGCAAAAATTCCGGCCATATAGTTGGTCGTTAAACTCTCAAACACTTTTTCGTTCGATCTTTATTTTATATTCATCTAAAAAAACGTTGTCGGTTCCAAGTCGTGATTTAATCGACCTAGACTCAAGATATTTGGAAATATCTGCCCAGAACCAACTAGGCGGTCGGACCTATATGGGTCGCGCCCGTATAGTTGGTCGTTACGCGGTAGGACACTTCCAAATCCGTGATTTATTTCCCTATTTCGGTTGGATTCTTTTTTTTGACGATAATTTGGTGTTTCTCGTGAGTTTTACCAAACTCTGACCCCTCTTATATACTGTCATTGTCTCTCTCTCTAATCGCAATCTACAGAAACCAATCTAGCAATACGCTATCCCGCCCCAGGCCGTGGAAAACCGATGGGGCTCATTGCTCCTTCCAGGACCGCTCTAGCAGCCCATCCGTGGAGCACGATGACGAGGTGGTGGAGAGGTTTAGCCCGAGGTACAAGGAGTACGTCGAGCCAAGCTACTTGAACAATGATTCCGATGATGATTTGGTTGATGTTTACATCCACCGTGACATATATAAGCCACCAGAGATCAATTAGGCGGCGATGAAGAAAGCTCAACAAGAGAGAGAAGATCGCAAGCCACATGGAAAAGGGCGCGTGGAGACGGTCAAGTTCATTACGACAGATCCAAGGCCGCACAAGCATAAGGAATTATCTAATATTGGTGCAAGTGCTAGCAAGGAAGGGGAGGTTCCACTCTCGAAGCCAACCATTGGTGCTCGTATAAAGGTTAAGCCTCAAGAATAGTGGAGGTACGGCTTTCACTTTCCTGATCCATCAATTATGGATGAGGAAGAAGAAGTTGTCCCCAAGACCAAGGATCGCGTGCGGGCACTAGAGATATATCAGAAGCAGGAGCTACTCCATCGTGTCAGAGTCCATCACCGTCTCAATGAGATGGAGAAGAAGGAAGACCTCCTTCCATTGGTGACCAAGATCGCAGATAGAGTGGACACTCTGCAATCTAATCTGCGTAGGTGCTATAGCCGCATAACTACTCTGGAGGAGACCAACAAGAAGCTACGCACCGCAGTGTTACATGACATGGATCCCAGTGATCTATAACAATCACGGTATCAAATAATCGCAAAGGATTATTTGATCCCGCCTGGCTTGATTCGAAGCTTGGGGAGATCTTTAAGACCTTGTAATCTATCTTATAAGTTATTATTATTATTTTTTCATTAGTTCAAACTAGAAATAAAGTGTGTATCATTAGAATTCCCTTCAGGAATAGTCAATCCCATTTATGTAATTCCGAGTTTATTATTATATATGGAGCAATATTGAGTTTGTGTTTTCTTTATTGATATATGAAAGGCTTGAGTATGATTTTACTTGCACTTGATGATACCAATAGGAGTCTTCCACACCATTGGTATTAATGGAACACATAAAGATAATTTGGTCAATATGGTGTAAGTCTACGGTTTGATTCACAAAGAAAATTATCTATACAATTAAGTTGAAAAAGAAAACCTTGAACAAAGGAAAATGAAAGTGATATCCAAATAGAGTGAGAACAGGTCGTAGTAGAATCTCAAGTCATAAGAATGCTTCATATACAGTTGGAATTTGATAATTGAGATCGTTTAACTTTGAATTCCTACATAAGGTGGAATATATTGCTAGCTCCTTTGCATAGCACTTAAAACAAAAGTGTGAGTATATATGCAAAAGAAAATAAAAAGGAAGAAGAAAAGGAGTGGATGTGCAAAGAGCAAATAGGCATATACTGATGTATTGTAGTATGACAAAGAGACACTTTTGAGATTTTGAATCCCAAGTGAATACATTGATCCTAAAACACTTGGGACTACCTCATTAACTCATTCAGTTGAACCAGATTCTTTTACATTATGTTGAGATTCATCTTTTATGAACTATTGATAACTAAGGTGTGGAAGCCTTCCAATACTATTCAGATGGTTCGAGTAAGGTACTATTCATGAACTTATTCCCCTTTATCATACATGATAAACACATGCTGCAATTGCCTCATTTATTATATCGACTCAGCTTCATGAATATGAGGATCACATCCATTAAGCTAAAAACTTGCTCGGGACGAGCAAGAGTCTAAGCTTGGGGAAGTTGATGAGTGCATATTTGCATCATGTTTTACATTATTATTTTGCATTGTAGATGTAGGATTTTTTATTTTATGGCGCTCGCGTGCACATTTTATGTTTGTTTTCACCAGGATTAGGACAGATGATGGCTCGAATGGATACAATTATTGATGAAGTTGTACTATGGAGAAAAGGAGTAAAAAACAACGTAAATCGCTTATTCGGGAAATATTAATAATACTAGAAGAAAACCAGAAGCGAACAAAGGAGGCAGAGAGCCCAATGACCAACTATACGATGGGAGCAACTCTTCCGCCCGTATAGCTTCGGCCGTATAGCTGGTGCCGCCTCCGCCTCGTCAAATAGTTTCACCCCGTGCAATTGGTTCGAGGAAACAACATACAGAACACCTAGAAATCGCAGAAACCTCACCTCCGGAAGGCATCTAGAGGGGGAACTCATCCACAAGGGATCCATCTTCGCCCTGCGTAGATCCGGGAGGCTAAGGCATCGATCTTCATCATCCACCGCTGCATTACCACCATCTCCATCCATACCATCTACATCTTGTCTAGATCTTGTTGTAATTCCTATACTCGTTGTGGATTTATACAAGTACTATTCATCTATGATTGTTTCCATTATCATTTCTATGATGTTGATTGCATCCATGTCTGAGTAGATCATTAGTTCTTGGGGAGATGGAGAAACCCTAGTATGAGAATGAAATAAGATAAAGTCTATTATGATATTCATCGCTGTGACAATGTGTTAGATTCTCTACATCTTGATGTTGAGAGAAGTCGACCTCTCAATATTTGCCTCTCGTGGGGACTTGATAGAGGAAACTACTTGTTGGTAGATGGAGGCATGATAGCACTTACAGTGACTATAAAGCTATTGGCACTCCTTGCGTATCAACTTGGCAAATCGAGGAAACTCATAAAACAATATCCATGCCATGGGATATGTCCTACGGGACTACGTCCCTTAATAGCGTAGTAATTCGATTGATGTAGATTGTTGACTGTTGTGGTTATGAGGATGATGAGAGCAGCGGTTGTTACCTATTAGTCCACATACGGAGTTCCTCCCACACATACATAGTTCAGAATGTTCATGATGATAATCTTTATCTTAGATCTTTACAATACTAGTGGTGTATCTGCTACTCCCTGAGAACGCATTTTCCCTACTGCAGTGCCAATCTCTCTTACATACGCGATACTTACTTTCTCTATTAAGTTATTTTTCTTTACTTTATTATTGTTCTTATACCCAAAACCCAAAAACACCTTTTTACACAATACTCGCATTTTATCTTGTTACTTAGAACTTTATCTAGCATTTCTATCGCAATAACTATTTCAAGAATTATTAGACTTCAGACTCCTCCTCCTTGTGGGATGGATATCTTAATTTTGAAACTAGCTACAAACGATTTGTGCACTTGCAGTCATCAGGGTTACCACCACATGAATGGGGGAGATGAGAGGTCACCCTCCATGTGGTGCCGGCCATAGGTAGGGGAACCCCCTCCTCCTATAAAAGGCCCCCCTCTCACTCCTTCACACTCATACCTCCTCGTGAAGGATCTCTCTCCCCCTCTAGAATTATTCCCCCGTGGTCTCGGATTAGCGAGATACATGTTCCCGGTGGCATTTTGTCTAAAAGAAGTTGCTGCTTCCTCTACATCACTGAAGCGAGGAGGTGGAGGTTGTTCGGTGGCCTGAACGTGTGTGCGAGGACGGATGCGCTGCTGATTTGTGGCGCTAGGACTTCCACACGATCTTGAGATCGGCAAGCGTTCGACTACATCATCCACGAGTTCCATCTCATTAACAAAGCTTTATTGTTCTTCGAGGGTATGTTCTCTATGGATGTATATCCACACGTTGCTTTTATCTAGTAGATAGATCTTGGCTTATAATAGTTCCCATCATAGGAATTTTTTTGGTTTTCTATGTTGCGAACCCAATAGTGGTATCAGAGCCTGATCTATGCGTAGATTCTATGCACGGGTAGTACGCATATGAGTATGTGGGCAATGATGAACATGTTATTGCTTCTTTCATGTATTTTGGATACTGGTGGCATAGTGGGATGAAGCGATGTCAACACCCAGATTTTTAATCCCAGATGCCTATTATGCCATACATCGCAATCCCAGGATTACCATTTTTGCGAGACATAACAGATTGGATATCACAGTACATCATCCATTACAAACCATAATAAGGTCTTACAACAAATAAAGGATCTCATGATCTAGTCTTAGTACATTCAAGTAGCGGAATAAAATAGCGTAGCGATGGGGTCCATCTTCAGCGTCACAGGCAATGCTGACGATGGGAGATGATCCTAGTTATCATAGCCATCCTGGTGTCCTTCCTCTTGGTAGTCCTCCTCATAGTTTGGCCACGGGAATAGCCAGGGACAAAAGCCATGAGTACTCTTTAAGTACTCGCAAACTACCACTAACAAGTAAGGTAGTTCTAGTAGGAAGTGCTGACTCTAAGATTATTTGTAAAGTTAAGTTTGAAACCTAAGCTGAGTTCAGAAACAAAGAAAGATAAAATAAAGTTTGAAATCACCTAAGTGGGAACTTAGTTATCATAGTCACAACTCTATTGTGGTCAAGTCATGTCACAATTCATTTCATACGTCATTTTGAAAACATCTGACAATGGAACAGTATGGCCACTCCAACTGTCCATAACCGCGGACGCGGCCATTCGAATAGTTTGACACTCAGCAGAGGTGGTACACTTTCACCAAAAGATTCGATACATCTGTCAGGGGTAACCCTGAATCATCATACTTAGTATGGAGATAATCAAACATAACATTTCCTTTACACACTCTAGTATAAGCACCTCTCCAATGAGTATGGCCTCCCAGCCATGACCATCTGTCATCCTGGGCACTGCATAGGTGGACAACATTGAGAGGTAGCCTCAGCTCAAACCTCTCCCGCGAGGGAACTAATACTAATGCATATAAACTTCCGCCTAAGCCTTACCCAATTCAGGTATTGTGGTTGTACGGTAAAATTGGAATGGTATCGCATCTGAACCCAACCATCAGTTTTTATGAAAGGGCTAAGGCTCATGCCTCAACATTTTCATCATCATAAACCATTTGTGTTTCTCAACACATGTCAAAACATCTCAATAGAATGACTCATCATTCCAAGGTTTTCACAAGTCATTTTCACCAAGTATGCCCATCTAAAGTGATCAAGTTTTTGGTATGACTCTAAGCTACTAAGTTAAGAGTGTTCACTAAGGGGGATGCTAATATCAATCTCCTGCCATAGAATGACATCTAAGTCTAACTAGATAGGCCAAGTTTTATACTCTTTATGCTACCTTCAAACAAGGTAAAAGACTTTGGTAAAGTAAAAGAAAGTAAAGCCTGTAAGTAAACCTTGGAGTAGGTATAAGTCAAAAGGTATAACCAAGCATGCCTATTGCATTTTCTTAGGTTATCTAGCTTGCAAGGTCTAGCTTACATTGTTAATGATGGCTTGCCTTGATTAGTGCAGTGGTTGAAATTCTCTTCCTCCTCCTCTTGGTAGAACTCCTCCTCCTCGTATACTTGGTCGGTACTATCGTCTATAAATACATACGGAATACACAACCACCAAACAATACTTAACTAGTATACTTACCACACTAAGGCACACATTTGATGATCTAGTATCATCACAAACATCACAAGGTTTAATGAAGTAGTTTCATTTATTTTATTTGAGAAAAGTAATTTCTACTCATTGAAATTAACTAAGATTTAATATTATCCAATTAAAATATGGGATCATGTGGACACATGTCATCACCACATATTCTAATACATGGGAATGTGATTTAAAGGTTGGATCACATTTTAATAAGTTTAAGTTTAATATTTAATGATTTAAAGTGACTAGAAATGCCTATATAGCATTATTTTGGTACTAGTCCAAAGTAACTGCATGCAAACCTTAGTATTATTACATATTCAGATAGGTATGGTTAAATGTGATTTTTCAGAGTTGGAATCAACTCAAAAGCTATTATGGTTGATTTTAGAAAAAGGTTTGAATGTGCAAAAGCTTCTGTCTTGTTTTTTTCTAGGAGAGATCTGTAACTCTAAATTATTTAAATCCAACGGGCTTGGATAGAGATTTTCATTATCTTTCCAACAAAATTTGAATCACTCAATTTGGATTTGTAAAACTCTCTGAATCGATTTTCAAACTAAGGGACAGAACTAAGTCTATGTCTAAAAAGAAAAATCCTAATTTGAATCACATGGCCAGCGCGGGAAACTAATTGGGCCGGCCCACTCCGCGGCACAGAGGATAGCTGACAGGGGTGTCCCGCCTGTCAGTGCCTCATTACACACGAAGCGGTACGGGGCGAGCTGGACCATAGGATTAGAATGCAGATCTACGGCTGGGACTTATCATCGACGACGGACTCGTCGCCGGCGAGGCTGAACCCTAGCGGCTCGGTGGGGGTGCAGTGGGGATGTACCAGGGCTCCATCTAGTGCGGCGAGGCAAGGAAACGAACAAGACGATGACGGTGAGCTCAGGCGAAGTCGCGGTAGAGGCTGGGGTGGACGAAATCAACGGCAACGTCTCCTCCTCTACTGCGGCGGTCTTCGGCTCAATTCCGACGAGAGGTGGGGAAGGACTGGTGGTGAGAGGGGAGTTGAATGGTGTGGCGATTGAGGCTGGGGAAGGCCTCCTTATATAGGCTCGAGGAGGGGACCGAAGGGGCGACGGCGAGCTCGTCGGTGACGATGATACAGGGTGCTATCGGCAAGGGCGGCGTAGGCGGACGGTGGCTTGCCTCCTGGCAGTCCTCTACGGCTTTATGGCGGTGCTAGGGGCGGTGGCTAACAGTCGGGACCGTCGCGCACTCTGGGAGACAGAGGTGGTGCTCGACGCGGTTCCCAGCGAGTGCGGGTCGAGCGGCGGGGTACAGCCGTGTCTAGCGGGGTGAGGTGGTAAAGGCAGAGCGGCGCGCGCGGTTTGCGGTCGAGGCACGGTCTGTGGCGTGTTGGCGGTGATGGTGCTCTGGCGTGCTCTAGCACGGCACAGAGAGGATAGTGTGGCGATGCTCTGGGGTGGTCCAGTGGCTATCTGTGGTCGTGGGGTGGACCGTGGACGGCGGTTAGGTCAGGCCTCACTCCCTGGAGCGGCGGAGAGGGGCTGGCAGTCTACTGCGGCTTGTGCACGATCGGCAAGCGATCATGGCCTCGGTGCGGCGTTGCACTGGCGCTAGGGAATAGGGTATGGGCTGGTTTTGGTCTGGTTGGGTCTGGGGGAGACCAAGAGGGTTAATGTGGCTCAATTGGCTTGACAATATTTGATCAACAACAGTAATAGTTAGGCCAATTTGATTCTGCACACCAAGTGGTCGATCAGATGGCTGAAAGAAGAAAACTTTTGAATTTTGAAATGAGATTTGGTGGAGTGGTTTGTCACATGCTTAAACATCTCTGGTTGCTAGGATTTGTTAAATGGAATTCATTTGAGTGGTTTTTGAAAAAAAGTGTGATCTAGACATATGAACTAGATTCCATTTCAATTGTCATTTAAATTAGAGTTTGAATATTTTTGGAAGATCACAAAGTGGGCCTTGGTATATCTTAACTTGTACTAGCAAGAGGTTCAAAGATCCACAATTGTTTCTGTTGGAATTTGAGTGCTAGGAATGCCCAAAGTGGGCTAGGTGATTAAAAAGGCACAAGTGACCATTTCCTTTATTTAATTCTTTTTTATTTCTTTTTCTATGGTTTTTTCTTGGGAATGACCTAGATGATGTGGCATTCATCTTAGATTTTACAACCATTAGAACACACAATCATGGCATTTCAAACAACTCCTATTTTAAATGCACACACATATGAATGCTTAAAGATTTTAAATGGGAAAAAGTTTTTGTTAACCCTAAATTGGGTGATTTAAATCTTGATCACTTGGATTAAAGATTTGGGATGTTACAAGAGGCCCAGACTAACTTTACATGTCCTCGCACATGAGACCTGTTCCAGGCTTGACATGCAACTAGTTTTGCATAAGTGGCGAGCGGGTGTCTGTCTCTCCTACTATAGCCAATATCTGATTTACAACGAGTTGCTAATAATTTGATTATCATAGTTGTGGTTCCATGTTCGTAGGTAAGAACGGTTCTATCTTCGAAAGGCCTAAGCCATGTAAAACTTGCAATTGATAAATTAGAAGCGTCTAGTTTAGATCGTTGTTGGGTTGGTGTCATGATATGGTATGTTGTAAGTTGATGTATAGTTGATCCTATTGTAACACACCTAATGTGTAAGTTCCATAGACCTTGGCCTTACACACAAAGAAATGATAAATATCATACCACGATGCACATGATAGTGATCAAGTGCAAGAACCATATCATTTCACTTTGCACATTTGATGTTTGCATCTTATATTGCTTGTTTGGCGCTTTAGTAGCATTATAAGATGATCCCTCATTTAAATATCAAAATAAAAAGTGTGTTGTTCCTTAAGTATGCACCGTTTTATGAATCGTGTTTTGAGACATCATGTGATGATCGGGTGTACTCGACTCTGCGCTTTCATACAATGGGTGTAAGACAGTTTTACACACGCGAGTAATAAGGTTCTTACTTGGCGAGCCTAGCATGTACAGACATGGCCTCGGAACATGGACCGAGAGGTTAAGCATGAGTCATATAGTTGATATGATTCCCATATAGATGCTCTCCTTTGAAGCTACACTGACTCACGTGATGATCGGACTTGGTGTAGTGGGTTTGGCTCATGTAATCACCAAAAAGACACGAGGATGTTGTTTTTGAGTGGGAGTTCATTCATAATTTTATTAGTTGAACTCGATCTATCATAAACTTAGTCTAAACTTTACAAATTCTATTGTAGATGGCACCACCTGCTTTTAATTTCAATGTGTTCATGGAGAAAGAGAAACTTGCGGCGAATGGTAGCAAGTTTACGAATTGGGCAAAGAATTTGAGGATTCTCCTCACTGCTGCACAAAAGCAATATGTGCTACAAGCATCGCTAGACCCCCCACCAGCTCCTGATGCCCCTGACGAGGAAAATAACATCTATTTGACTCGTCAGGAGGACCACAACTTAGTTCATTGCGGCATACTATATGGGCTAGAGCTGGAACTTCGAAAGCGTTTTGAAAACAGCAATGCCTTTGATACCATGGGTGAATTGAAAATGATTTTCGATACCCATGCTGTCATAGAGAGTTATAATGCTTCATAAAAGTTCTTTAGCTACATGATGGAATATAATAGCTCTGTTAGTGATCACGTACTCAAAATGTCTAGGTACGCCGACAAGCTTGTGTCTTTGGGAATAATGATTCCCATTGACTTAGGCATACATTGTGTTCTCCAATCTCTGCCACCTAGCTACAAGAGCTTCATGATGAACTATAACATGCAGGGCATGAAGAAGTTTCTCCCCGAGCTTCTGTCAATGCTGAAGACTGCATAAGTGGAGATTAGGAAAGAACATCAAGTGTTGATGATCAATAAGACCACCGGTTTCAAGAAAGACAAGAAGGGTAAACAGAAGGGAAAGAAGCGTGGCAAATCTATTGCTGCACCTAAAAAGAAATCCTGGGCTGGCCATAAGTCTGATATTTAGTGCTACTATTGTAAGGGGACTAGCCATTAGAAGCGCAACTGCCCCAAGTATTTGGCGGACAAGAAGGCCAGCAAGGCAAACAAAGGTATATATGATATACATGTTCTTGATGTGTACTTGACTAGTACTCGCAGTAGCACATGGGTATTTGATACTGGATCGGTTGCTAATATATGTAACTCGAATCAAGGGTTGCGGAATGATACGTCCATTTTGCATCACTATTCTATATCTTAATTCACTATTATTTATTGATATATTTCGTATTGAGAGGTGATACTTATGTTATTTCATCTATTTTTGCATGGTTGATGACTTTTAGAGCATGGACCGCTGCAGTCAGGATTGTGATGGAAAAGGTGCTGTTTGGAGGCAAAATTCACGAAGATCAGAAAATCCAGGAAAATATACGGAAAATCCTATTTTTCCAGAAGACTCAGGATGCGAGAAGATGGAGTAGAGGTGGGCCACAGGGGGTCCACACCACCCCATGGCGCGGGCAGGCCTAGGCCGCGCCTGGGAGTGGTGTGGCCGCCCTGGCCCACTCCAGCTTGACCCCCCTCTGGCGTATATCATCCCCATGAAACCCTAAGACTCGGGGAGCGACCACAGAAAGATTTTGCCGCCTCTGCGGGGCGGAAAACACCGAGAGAGAAAGATCTCTCTGGCAGACAGATTTCTGCCGGGGAAATTCCTTCCCGGAGAGGGGAGATCGTCGCCATCAACACCACCATCAAGCTGGACTTCATCGGGATCATCATCATCATCATCACCACCATCATCACCATCAGCACCCTCATCACCGTCTCCATATTGTTGTAACAATTGAATTGAATCTTGCATTAGTTCATAGGGGAAACTTTCCCGGTGTTGATTACTCTTTGTAGTTGATGCTATTGAGTGAACCATTGAATTATTGTTTATGTTCAGATTGTTATACATCATTATTCCATCTCTGGTCATGATCCATATGATGTCCTGTGAGTAGTTAGTTTTGTTCTTGAGGACATGGGAGAAGTCTTGTTGTTAGTAGTGGAGTTGCGTTGAGAAAGATTCAATAGATTGTTATTTAAGTTGTGGTGTACTTCTTCTAGTGGTGTCATGTGAACGTCGACAACATGACACTTCACCTATAGGGCCTAGGGGAATGCATTGTGTATTTGGCTACTAATTGTAGGGGTTGCCGGAGTGACAGAAACCTGAACCCCCGTTAGGAAACCATTGCACAAGGGACATAAGGGTCTTAGAGTTTAAAGTTGTGGTTAGGTTTCTACCTTAATTACTTTCTTGTACTTACGGATGTTTGCAAGGGGTATAATCACAAGTATGTATTAGTCTTGGATGGGGCGGTACATTAGCACAGGTTCACCCACACAACACTTAGCAAGCTAAAGAAGATTAATCGACTATATGAAGCGAAAGAACTTGACAGTCTTCCCATGTGTCCTCGAGAACGGTTGGTCATCTTAAGAAATACAACCGCTTGTCCTTTGCTGCATAAAGGATTGGGCCACTTGCTGCATTTATTCCTACTGTCTTTTATTTACTCATACTTTGTTTACTTGCTTTATCGAAAACCCCTAAAAATCCGTTTGCTAAGTATTTGCAGAGAATTCCTGATCCATACCACTAGCCAGCACCTTCTGCTCCTCGTTGGGTTCGACACTCTTACTTATCGAAAATACTGCGATACACCCCCTATACTTGTGGGTCATCAAGACTATTTTCTGGCGCCGTTGCCGGGGAGTGAAGCGCTATTGGAGAGTGGAGCTAGTAAAGGAAACTTCTACTGTGAGTATTGTTTACTTCTGCTAGCGGCTTTATTTTCGTTATGGATAATTCGCTGAGTTTCTTAATTGGTAATGCTACTACCACTGCTAAGGTAGTAGATAAGCCACCACCTGCTGAGAAAGATGTTTTCAAAATACCTACAAGAATTATTGATCGTGTTATGGATAACTACTATGTTGGGGATGGAACTATCCATCCCGGTGATCATTTGCTCTTTATACACGAATTATGCGGGTTGTTCAAGTGTGCAGGTATTACTACAGATCAGGTTAAGAAGAAGTTATTCTCATTATCACTGAAAGGAAGAGCTGAGGAATGGTATAAGCTGCTGAAGAATGGTCAAGCTCTGGAATGGGAGGAAATAGTGCCTCTCTTTTATTCAAAGTTTTATCCTCCTAGTGAGATTCATAAAGATAGGAATCAAATATACAACTTTTGGCCTATTGATGGAGAGAGTACAGCTCAATCTTGGGGGAGATTGAAGTTACTAATGCTCAAATGTCCCATTCATGAGCTCCCCAACAATATTATTATCAACAACTTTTATGCAAGGCTCCCTCTACATGATAAAGATTTATTGGATGCTTCTTGTGCTGGATCATTCACTCGCATGGAAGAAGAAGCTAAATGGGACCTTCTAGATCGTATTCAAGACAATGCTGAAGCTTGGGAGAATGAAAAAGGTAGAAAGTCAGGTATAAATTATGATTATGAATGCATTGAATTTTTTATGGTAAGTGATGACTTCCAAAATATTAAAAATGCTTATGGTCTAGACTCTCAAGCTATTGCTTCTTATTTTAAGGCCTTTGCTTCCTACATTGAAGTGCCTAAAAAGAAGTGGAATAAGTATCATGAACCTTATAAAGATATTGCTAAGAGTGTTCCTGCAAGAAATACGGAAGTTTATACTGCTAATCATGTTTTACCTAAACCTTATATTGAGAAAATGCCTTTTCCAGTTAAGGTAAAGGAACATTCTATGATAGCTAGTATGGTTAATGAAAGTATGAATAAGGCTATGGAACCTGATAAACAAATGGTTGATGAACCTATAATAGCAAATGTGAAAGACTTTGTCACTAAGTATG
Organism: Avena eriantha; assembly: GCA_910589775.1. Taxonomy (NCBI): domain Eukaryota; kingdom Viridiplantae; phylum Streptophyta; class Magnoliopsida; order Poales; family Poaceae; genus Avena; species Avena eriantha. The sequence continues at coordinate 306,961,584 of OU342740.1, read as the reverse complement.
AAAAAGAGGGACACACTATCCTTTGTAAGGATACCTCTAATATTGTTTCACATAGTAGTGTTATGAGAGCTAGTATTCCCGTGTTTTTTGTTAGAATAAGTGATCATTGCTATGATGGTCCTTGTGATAGCTATATTGTCAAGTTTATGCATGATACTGAAAGTTACTATGAGAGAGGGAAAAGTGTCTGTATGCATCTCAATAATATCAAGTTTCCTCGCTTTATGCTGAAAGTTTTTATGTTGCACTTCTTTTGCATTCTTATGCAAGTTGCCTTTGGTTTCAATAACTTGTTTGTTTACAAAATCCCCTTGCATAGGAAGTGGGTTAGACTTAAATGTGTGTGTTTTTGCTTCTTAATGCTCTCTTTCACTTCAATTCATATCCCTATGAGTGCTTCTTCAAAATTATCATGCCCATCTTAATGGCTATAAAGAAAGAGCTTTATGGGAGACAACCCAATTTGTTTTTGCTTTTAGTTTGTTTTTGTTTCTTTGAGTCTTGGAAGTTATTACTTCGGTAATAACCGCTCCTTATCCGTTTTTTTTGTTTTTTGTGTCAAGATCAACCTCTAATGAGAGAGAAGTAAGATTTGGGGAAGTTGTTGTCCCGAAACAGATTTTTATGCTTCACCGTAAAATTTCGTGAGAGATCTCTGTATGTCGGATTGAGTTGTATTTTTTTTGTGCTTCTTCCCCAGGTTGTTATTTAACTTTCATTAGATTTCCACATTGATTTGAGCAACAAAATATTTTCAAAAAAATTGATCTTTACCTGCTGGTCTGTTTTGACAGATTTTGCCACTCTTGCATTTGCTTCTTTATTTGATTTCCTTTTTGAATTATTTTTGGGTTTTCGGAAGGGGTTGCTACAGTAGCTTTTGTTTTGATGGTTTTCAGTTGAGATTGGACTCAAAAGGTTTATTCACTTCACTTATACTAATGTTGCTAATGAGAACTATGTGAAGTTTTGTGTGAAAAAAAATTCTAGGAAGTGGAGATAATGGTGAAATAAGGAAGAGAAAGGTTTTATGACTCAAGTAATAAGTATATGAAGATAAAGATATCGATGATATTCAAGAGATGACTCCGGAAGGATCCAATAAATACCAAATTCAGAGACCTGCAGAGTCTGTTTTCAAATAGGTAAGAGTTCTGGTAAGAAAAGTTCCGCGAAAATACAATCCAACTATATTTTTGCAGTTTTCAGTTAATAAGGAAAGCTACGAAGCGAAAAAGGGATGGAAACGGAGCCAGGGTGGCTCACACCACCCTGTGGCGCGGTCCCTCCCCTGGCCGCGCCACCAGGTGGTGAGTCCACCCCGGACTCCGCCTCCGACTCGTTTTCTCCTAGTACCTTCCTTTTGATATGAAACTTCATAATATATAACCCCCCGGATCCCTCGAGGTCTGTATATCGTGTTTTCGTCGTGTTTTTGTTTTGATCTGTTTCCGCCAGGACACACTCTTTGAAGGTTTAGAAGCACAATGGTGTCTGCCAAGGATAAAGGGAAGGAACCTATGGAGGAAGATCTCTAAGACCCCAAGGAGGGGCTAGTACCTTTTGTCACTTGCCCTGCATCAACGGAAGCCCTATGAGTCACTAAGGAGTTGTGAGATAAGTAGCGAGACTTGAGGAGGAAGGTGGACATGCTTAAATGGGAGAATAATAGGCTTCGCAAGATGCTGGAAGATTACCTCATGTCAACTAAGAGGATACCACCACCGCCAAAGGAGTAATTCGTCATCAGGTTTGGCATCCCCTTGGTTTGTTCCAAGCTTGGGGGAGTGCCGTGGTATCATATCACTATCTTCTTTTTTTTACCTTATTAGTAGAGTCATATCATGAATAGAGGAGTTATTATGTAGTATGGTTTGCATTATGGAAGTGTCCCCTCTCTCGTTAGATTTGTATCCCTTGGTCTGAGTTTCCGTTATGGAATATTAATGAGAAGTTCTATCATTCACTCTTTTGCATAGCTTATGTTAGTTTTCAATTCGTGGTTATATGATTAATCTTGTTGTTAGTATTGGTAGCACTTTGGGATCATTGAGTTAATTTAGTTGGTTTTGGCAAACCTGGCTCGGTCAGTAGCAACACCTTTTTGAGAGTTGAAAAGAAAAAGATAGAAGTACTCTAGAGAAAAATAATTTCATCATGTTTCTTTCTTGATTTGCTCATAAGTCTAGTATTCTCTAGTTAAGATCTTTTGTGCTTCCAAGGAAGATTGCATGTTTCTCTTTATCACTTGTATGTTTGTTTGTTTCCTTCAACTCTTATACTTGCTACCCAGCCTTGCTAGCCAAAAACCTGTACTGAGAGGGTATTCTTCTCGTGCTTCCAACTCCTTTAAACCAAAACACATGCCATTTGTGTCCACCATACCTACCTAATAGCATTATTGCTATTCCAAGTAAATTCTTGTTTTGTCTACCTCCCAAATTAAACTTGTTATGCGAAAATTAGTGATTAAAGCTCTCACGAACTTGATGGCACACTTTACTTTCTTGCATTTAATAAACCTGAACCATTGTGAACTCTCCATGAAAGTTATATGCTTGCAAATTATAGGCTGGGGATTAGCAGAACCATGCTGTCACGGGGAACGCTTTCAACCCTTGTAAATATATACCCAGTTGATACCTCGCTCTTTTGTTTGCGGATGTCGTCGATGTGAAATAAAAGGGGATCTTGTAAGTCCATGGAGTTATGTATGTGTGTTAGAGAAACGCCTGGGCCGCTGGTCTAATCCATGCTGACATGGTGGAAACCTGCAGCGTAACCATAATGATATCTATGAAGCATTCTTCTTATAAAAAAAGAGAGAGATAGCTATTGAGAAAAAGAAAATAAAAAAAAGAGATACTATGAAAAGAGGAAAGAGAGAAAAAAGCACCATTTTCCCATGGTAAATAAGAAGATTGCTGAGATACTCATTGTCTGCTTCCCTTGTCATTTTGATATGGGGATTCTTCAGTATCAACGGGCAAGGGGTACCCCATTGGCGGTTCTCAATGATACACACATACTTGTGATGACAAGAACTTACCGGTAACTAAAGTTGAGTAGCATGAGGAGCGGCCCTCGTACTCAAGGGACTTGGGATTTTTAGTTTATAGTCTGTCAAGCATATAACTTAGATTGGACCTCACTTTCACCTTAATCACCTAAAGATGCCTATGATAGGGGCAATGAGAGCTGAAAGCTAGTAAGTATCATAATTTTTGGGAGCTCTTTATGAGACTTGCAATCCCTGCTTCCCTCTTTGAAGGGCCTTTCTTTTACTTCGTAGTTGAGTCAGTAAACCTATTCCCTTTTGTATCAACAAGTATTTTGAGTTGATGTGTTTCATTCATTCATATGATGATTTATTCAATCATGTTTCTTATGTTCCTTGTTTTGCACATTGCTCTTATCTTGATGTTTACTACTTTCAAAGCTATCATTGAAAACCAGCTATTTGCGAACTCCAGCAAATTATCAACTATTCTTCGACCGAGAGCTAAGTTTGCCATTACCAATTATGATTCACTTTATATATCTTTATTGTGTTTCCTTTACTCATTGCAAGTTGAGTTATATAATAGTGAGTTGTCTTCTATTATGATCTATGTATTAGATGAATGTGATGCTTCTTGTCCATATTCTTTTATCGACTCTTCACTCCATAAACCGGAGGTCATGTTTATTGAGCTCAGTTTCGCTTGGGACAAGCGAAGTCTAAGCTTGGGGGGAGTTGATACGTCCATTTTGCATCACTATTCTATGTCTTAATTCACTATTATTTATTGATATATTTCATATTGAGAGGTGATACTTATGTTATTTCATCTATTTTTGCATGGTTGATGACTTTTGGAGCATGGACCGCTGCAGTCAGGATTCTGATGGAAAAGGTGTTGTTTGGAGGCAAAATTTGCGAAGATCAGAAAATCCGGGAAAATATACGGAAAATCCTATTTTTCCAGAAGACTCAGGATGCCAGAAGATGGAGTGGAGGTGGGCCACAGGGGGCCCACACCACCCCATGGTGCGGGCAGGCCTAGGCCGCGCCTGGGAGTGGTGTGGCTGCCCTGGCCCACTCCAGCCTCCCCCCTCTGGCGTATATCATCCCCACGAAACCCTAAGACTCGGGGAGCGACCACAGAAAGATTCCACCATCTCTGCGGGGCGGAAAACACCGAGAGAGAAAGATCTCTCCGGTAGACATATTTCTGTCGGGGGAATTCCTTCCCGGAGAGGGGAGATCGTCGCCATCAACACCACCATCAAGCTGGACTTCATCGGGATCATCATCATCATCACCACCATCATCACCATCAGCACCCTCATCACCATCTCCATATTGCTGTAACAATAGAGTTGAATCTTGCATTAGTTCATAGGGGAAACTTTCCCGGTGTTGATTACTCTTTGTAGTTGATGCTATTGAGTGAACCATTGAATTATTGTTTATGTTCAGATTGTTATACATCATTATTCCATCTCTGATCATGATCCATATGATGTCTTGTGAGTAGTTCATTTTGTTCTTGAGGACATGGGAGAAGTCTTGTTGTTAGTAGTGTAGTTGCGTTGAGAATGATTCAATAGATTGTTATTTAAGTTGTGGTGTACTTCTTCTAGGGGTGTCATGTGAACATCGACTACATGACACTTCACCTATAAGGGCCTAGGGGAATGCATTGTGTATTTGGCTACTAATCGTAGGGGTTGCCAGAGTGACAGAAACCTGAACCCCCGTTAGGAAACCATTGCACAAGGGACGTAAGGGTCTTAGAGTTTAAAGTTGTGGTTAGGTTTCTACCTTAATTACTTTCTTGTACTTACGGATGTTTGCAAGGGGTATAATCACAAGTATGTATTAGTCTTGGAAGGGGCGGTACATTAGCACAGGTTCACCCACACAACACTTAGCAAGCTAAAGAAGATTAATTGACTATATGAAGCGAAAGCACTTGACAGTCTTCCCATGTGTCCTCGAGAACGTTTGGTAATCTTAAGAAATACAACCGGCTTGTCCTTTGCTGCATAAAGGATTGGGCCACTTGCTGCATTTATTCCTACTGTCTTTTATTTACTCATACTTTGTTTACTTGCTTTATCAAAAACCACTAAAAATCCGTTTGCTAAGTATTTGCAGAGAATTCCTGATCCATACCACTAGCCAGCACCTTCTGCTCCTCGTTGGGTTCGACACTCTTACTTATTGAAAGTACTGCGATACACTCCCTATACTTGTGGGTCATCACGAAACATGTGACCACTAGCAAGGGGTGAGGTCAAGATGCGTGTCGGCAATGGATCAAGAGTTGATGTGATCGCCGTCGGAACGCTGCCTCTCCACCTACCATCGGGATTAGTGATAAATCTAAATAATTGATATTTGGTGCCTTCACTTAGCATGAACATTGTATCTGGATCGTGTTTGATGCGAAGTGGTTGTTCATTTAAGTCTGAAAACAATGGCTGTTCGATTTATATGAATAATATCTTTTATGGTCATGCACCTGTGATGAATGGTTTATTTCTATTGGATCTCGATAATAGTGTTACGCATATTCATAATGTTGATGCTAAAAGGATTAAACTTGATGATAATATATCTGCATATATGTGGCACTGCTGTCTAGGTCATATTGGCGTTAAACGCATGAAGAAACTCCATTCTGATGGACTTTTGGAATCAGTTGATTTTGAATCATTTGATACATGTGAGCCATGCCTTATGGGCAAGATAACTAGAACGCCGTTTTCCGGTTCAATGGAACATGCGATAGATTTATTGGCAATCATACATACAGATGTATTTGGTCCAATGAGTGTGTCGGCGCGAGGTAGATATCGTTATTTTGTTACTCTCATGGATGATTTGAGTAGATACGGGTATATCTATTTGATGAAACACAAGTCTGAAACCTTTGAAAAGTTTAAGGAATTTCAGAATGAAGGGGAAAAGCATCGTAATAGAAAGATTAAATTTCTGCGGTCTGACTGTGGAGGTGAATATCTCAGTTACGAGTTTAGCACACACCGAAGAGTAGTTAAGAGTAGTATCATAAAGAAGAATATATTTATATGAGAGTGTTCACTAGTGAAAGTATGATCCCTATGCCGTGTTTCTAAGCACTAAAATATTGTCTTCTATTAGATCTATTACATGTTTGCTTTCTTCCATCTTTATTTCAGTTTGCCTTTAGTCTCTTCCACACCATCAAGCTATTTTCTAGCACTGTTACCACTTATAATTATCCATACCACTTGTATTTCACTATCTCTTCGCCAAAATAGTGCACCTATACACCTGAGAAGTGTATTGGGTGTGTTGGGGACACAAGAGACTTCTTGTATCTTGATTGTAGGGTTGCTTGAGAGGGAATACCTTTGACCACATCCTCCCTTAGTTCGATAAACCTTTGGTCATCCACTTAAGGGAAAACTTGTTGTTGTTCTACAAACCTCTGCATTTTGAGGCCCAACAATTGTCTACAAGAATAGAAGTGCGTAGACATCAAGCTATTTTCTAGCGCCATTGCCGGGGAGGTAAGGTAAAAGGTACTCACATCCTCCGGTGTGAGTGCTCGAAGTTATTTCCTTTAGATTCTTCAATTTTGTCTCTTTGTTTCTTGTTTTCACTAGTTAGGCTTAATGGAAAACAACAACAAAATTAGAGAGCTTTATAGTATTTATCTTGAGTTAGGACATGAAGTGTTTGAAGAGAAAATTAAAAAACCTATGGAACTTTATTTGCATGCTAATAGCAATGTTGTTAGTATGAATTCTTTGGACACCATTATTGCTAATGCTATGGAAAAGTCTAAGCTTGGGGAAGCTATTTTTTATGAAAATGATCTTTTTAGTTCCCCAGCTTTGGAAGATAGCTATTCTATTGCTTATGATGATACCAAACCTCCAATATATGATGATTACAATGATGAATATGATATTTTCAGTCCACCTACTATTGAGGAGGAAATTAATTATGACTACAATATGCCTCCTATATTTGATGATTATGGTGATGAGAATAATATTGATAGCTATTTTGTTGAATTTGCTCCCACTATGATTAATAAGAATGACTATTCTTATAGGGAGAGTAATAATTGTTTTATGCATGTTGCTCATGATAAGAATATCTTATGTGATAGTTATATTGTTAATTTTATTCATGATGCTACTAAAAGTTATTATGAGAGAGGGAAATATGGTTTTATGCATCTCAATAATATTATGTTTCCCCTCTTTATGTTGAAAATCTTGAAGTTGCACTTATTTTGCTTTACTATGCTTATTGCTTTGTGCTTTTATGACTTGTTTCTTTATAAGATTCATATGCATAGGAAGTGGGTTAGACTTAAATGTGCTTTGAATTTGCTTCTTGATGCTCTCTTTTACTTCAATTCATATTTCTTATGTGAGCATCTTCAAAAACTATCATGCCTAACTTAAAGGCGTTAAAGAAAAGTACTTATTGGGAGATAACCCACAAGTTTTAGATGAGTCTTGGAAGTTATTACTTCAGTAATAACCGCTCCTTATTCTTTTTATTTGCTTTTTGTGCCAAGAGTAACCTCTAATGAGAGAGAAGTAATGATTGGGAAAGTTGTTGTCCTGAAACAGATTTCTGTGCTTCACCGTAAAAATTCCTGTAAAATCTCTGTATGTCCTTTTGAGGCGTGAATTTTTGTGCTTCTGCCCCAGGTTGTTATCTAAGTTTCGTTAGTTCAACACTTTTTTATTTGAGCAACAGAAGGTCTTCGGAAGAATTTGTCTTTACCTGCTGGTCTGTTTTGACAGATTTCTGCCATTTTATGCATTTGCTTCTTGTTGGTTCCTTTTTTAGTTCTTTTGGGGAATTGAGCTTTTTAAGGGAAGTGCTACAGTATCTAGTGTTTTAATGGAAGTTTTCTTGGTGTTAGAACTAAACCTAAAGACTTATTATCTTGAGTGCACTAATGTTGCTAATAAAGATTGTGTGAAGTTTTGTATGAAGGAAAATTTTCAGGTGTATGGAAGGAATGAGTAATGAGATGAAGGATGGACTAAATCTCAAGCTTGGGGATGCCACTCGTGTCACCCCAAGAAATATCCAAGAAGTACAAGCGTCAAAGCTTGGGGATGCCCAAGCCATCCCCTTCTTCATCAATAAAAATCCCAGGTTTCTTCCAAACACTTCATTTTTATTGTTTCATGCATAGTTGTGTTGTTCTTGGAGCGTCTTCTTTTTCGTTTTCGTTTTGGTTTTTTTCATTTTCTTGATTTGCTTAGTTTTCTGAATAAATTGGTTGGACCCCCTCTTTCATGCATTGGTTTTCGAATAGTTTGGTTTGGATTGGAAAAGAGTAGGAAAGTTCATGCTTAAGTGGTAAAGAGAGCTTGTTTTTGACTGTGGGATATGCTTTGTCATGCCATGCTCGATATTGTTTTGGCTTTATGCTTAGTATTCTTTGTTGTAGCATGACTCGTTATAAACAATTGAGATTGCTTAATGTGCCTTGGAAGAATCATGCGTTGTTTTAGCGTATTAAAGCATAGTATTATGGTATTCTCCTTTGATGCTTTATTTGGGTTAACTTGGCGCATGCTCACACCATGTTATGACTATCTAAATTCACCATAGCCTTTATGATCCTTTACTTTTCAACTTGTAGTATCACTTTATGGTTTGATCAATAATGTTTTGTCACTCTGCATGATTATGGCCATTATTGCTCTCTTAGTTTGTCGCTCCCAATCTTTTGCTAGCCTCCACAACCAAGTATGAGATCCACTCATGCATGTAACTCCGTAAACCAAGTTATTCCAAAGATTCCACCATACCTACCTACTAGCTTATGCTATTCCAAGTATATTCATGCTTTTGTTTACCTTGCAAATTAAACTTGTTATGAGAAAACTAGTGATTAAAGCTCTCACGAACTTGATGGCATACTTTACTTTTCTTGTCCTTAATAAACTTGAACCATTGTGTCGTCTATGTTGTATATGCTTGCACTAATTTGTTGGGGATTAGCAGAACCATGTTTTCATGGGGAATGCTTTCAACATTGCATGGTTACTTTGTACCTAGTTGACATCATGCTCTTTTGTCCAGGGATGTCGTCGGTGTGAAATGAAAGGGGAGCTTGTAAGTCCATGGAATTATGTATATGTGTTAGAGAAACGCCTGGGCCGCTGGTCTAATCCATGCTGACATGGTGGAAACCTGCAGCGTAACCATAATGAGCTGTCTATGAAGCATTCTTCTTATAAAAAAAGAGTCCCATATTGAGAAAAATAGAGAAAAAAGAGATTATGAAAAGAGGAAAGAGAGAGAAAAGCACCATATTCCCATGGTAAATAAGAAGATTGCTGAGATGCTCATTGTCTGCTTGCCTTGTCATTTTGATATGGGGATTCTTCCGTATCATCGGGCAAGGGGTACCTCGTTGGCGGTTCTCTATGATACACATGTACTTATGATGACAAGAACTTACCGGTGACTAAACTTGAGTAGCATGAGGAGTGGCCCTCGTATTCAAGGGACATGAGATTTCCAACTTATACTTCGTCAAGCATATACACCATAGTTTGTTCACCTTAACCTTAATCACTTCAAGATGCTTATGATAGGAGCAATGAGAGATGAAAGCTATTAAGTGTCATAATTTTTGGAAGCTCTTTATGAAACTTGAATCTCTTCTTCCTTCTATGAAGGAAGTTTCTTCCACTTATATATTGAGTCTCCACCTTCTATCTTTATGCACCTACTTTGAGAGCATAGTGGCCATTCTTAGTTCTATGTGCATTGTCCCAAGACTTGTTGATTGATGCATACCTTGATATTTCTTGTTTTAAACTATTTGTATCTAGTCACTCTTATGAACTTTGAAGGTGTCCTATGCATTTATATTTGCTACTATGAGGGACAAGTTGAATGCCACTATGATATGTTTTTATTTATGTCAAACAAACAATTGTCTTGCAAAGCATTGTTATTCATGAATCTTTTGTTTGGGCCTTTTCATGTTGCATGCATAGTTACTATGTCTTGTTGTTAGAACTTCATCTTTCATGCTCATGTTTAGAGTACTATGATCCCAGCTTTGAATGTTTTACAAATACTTTGATCAAGTTTATGATGGTGCATGGCACCTCAAAAATTATTCTTTCTTTTTATCACTTACCTACTCGAGGACGAGCAGGAGTTAAGCTTGGGGATGTTGATACATTGCAAACATATCTATAATTTTTGATGTTCCATGCTTGGTTTTATCTACTTTCTTATGTTTTGTCCACACTTTGGAGTACTTTTCATATGATTTCTTGGACTAACCTATTAACAAGATGCCAAAGTGCTAGTTGCCTGTTTTCTACTATTTTTGGTTCCAGGAAAGTCAGAAAATGAATATTCTTGGAATTGGACAGGACAAAAGCCAAAGTCAATATTTTACCAAGGGGAACACGAAGCCAGAAGACGAGACGAAGGAGGGCCAAGGCCTGGCCACACCTAGAAGCCATGAAATCTGAGATGGAATCCATGTACGAAAACCAAGTTTGGACCTTGGTGAACTTACCTCACGACCGAAAGGCCGTTGAGAATAAATGGATTTTCAGAAGAAAAACTGATGCTGATGGTAATGTGACCATCTATAAATCTTGACTTGTCGCAAAGGGGTTTCGACAAATTCAAGGAGCTGACTACGATGAGACATTCTCTCCCGTAGCGATGCTAAAGTCGGTTAGGATTATGTTAGCAATTGCTGCATATTTTGATTATGAAATATGGCAGATGGATGTCCAAACTGTGTTCCTCAATGGTAATATTGAAGAAGATTTGTATATGATACAACCTATGGGTTTTTTCGATCCTAATGATGCTAATAAGGTATGCAAGCTTCAGTGATCCATCTATGGACTGAGGCAAGCATCCCGGAGTTGGAATCTCCGCTTTGATGAGATGATCAAAGAGTTTGGATTTGTCCAAACTTATGGAGAGGCTTGTATTTACAAGAAAATGAGTGTGAGCAATGTGTCATTTCTAATGTTATATTTGGATGACATATTATTGACTGGAAATGATGTAGATCTTTTAAACAGTGTTAAAAGTTATCTAAATAGAAATATTTCGATGACGGACCTTGGTGAAGCGTCATATATATTAGACATTAAGATCTATAGAGATATATCAAGGCGCCTAATTGGGATATCGCAAAGTACATACCTTGATAAGATATTAAATAAGTTTAATATGGACGGAAGTAAGAAGGGCTTCTTACCTATGTTGCAAGGCAAGACATTGAGTAAGACTCAAAGTCTGTCTACGGCGGAAGAAAGAGAGATAATGCGGATAAGATCCCCTATGCCTCAGCCATAGGCTCTATAATGTACGCCATGCTCTGTACAAGACCGGATGTGGCACATGCTATTAGTTTGACTAGTAGGTACCAATCTGATCCAGGTTCGAAACACTGGATAGCGGTCAAGAATATCCTTACGTACTTAAGAAGAACTAAGGATATGTTTCTTGTATATGGGGGTGAAGAAGAGTTAGTCGCTAAGTGTTATGTCGACGCTAGCTTTGACACTGATCCAGATGACTCTAAGTCTCAATCCGGATACGTATTTATCTTGAATGGAGCAGCAGTTAGTTGGAGGAGTTCCAAACAACATGTGGTAGTTGGATCAACAACAGAGGCGGAATATGTTGCTGCTTCAGAAGCGGCACACGGAGCATTTTGGATGAAGGAGTTCATAACGGAACTAGGTGTGGTTCCTAGTGTGTTGGACCCAATGGTGATCTATTGTGACAACAATGGAGCCATAGCCAACGCCAAGGAAGCAAGGTCTCACAAGGATTCCAAGCATATTAACCGCCGGTTTCACTCCATCCGCGAGCATGTCAACGATGGAGATATAAAGATTTGTAAAGTATACACGGACCTAAATGTAGCAGATCCATTGACTAAAGTTCTCCCTAGGTAAAAACATGATCAACACCAGAACTCCATGGGTGTTAGATTTATCACTATGTAAACTAGATTATTGTGTCTAGTGCAAGTGGGAGACTGAAGGGAATATTCCCTGAGAGGCAATAATAAAGTTGTTATTATATGTATTCCAAGTATATGATAGATGTTTATTTTGCATGCTATAATTGTATTAATATAGAAACCTTAATACATGTGTGTTTAATAAACAAATAGAAAGTTCCTAGTTATGCCTCTCTATAAACTAGCTCATTGATTAACAAGATGATCAAGGTTTCCTGATCATGGACATTGGATGTTGTTAATAACGAGGTCACAACATTGGTGAATGATGTGATGAACATTCATCCGAAGTATAGAATTACGATCAAAGTTATTCTGTTTATATTTCTATAGCATCATATGAAGTAATCTTTATCCTTAGACCATGAGATCATGTTAATTGCTAACACCGGAAGAATACTTTGATAACATCAAACATCACACCGTAACAGCGTGACTATAAAGATGGGTTTGGGTATTCCAAAGGTGTTATGTTGAGGCTCATGGATCAAGGGTGGAATTTTTCAATCCTGATGACGGATAGATATACTCTGGGCCCTCTCGGTGATATCACATTAGGGTAGCTTGTAAGCAAGTGATGTGATCACTAGGACGTTATATCACGGGAATGACAAAAAGAGTGGATGTCAGTGACGAGATCAAAATAAGTATTGATCTACTGATGATCGAATCTCGGACATGTAATATATCACAATACAAAGGTATTTAGTTACTATCATTAAAGGTTCTCTCGATCACGGAAGACATCGTTGAATGTGTGGGAGTCAGTATGGATCTCTAGGTCCCGCTTCTGATTATTGATCCGAGAGGGGTCTCGATCATGTCTACATTATTCGCGAACCGTAGGGTGACACACTTAAGGGTTTCCAAACACCATTTGGAGCAAATATGTTCTAGACAAAAGAATTGCAAAAGCGCTGGAATTATTTCAATAGACACCAAAATTGTTTCGGGTGAAATTTTTGAAATTGGTTCTGCATGTGATATTGAAATGTGGCATGGGGGTTTTATGTGAATGTTTGTAAATTAAAGTAATTAACAAAATTCTGAATAAAATTAATAAAATAGTTTTATTAAATGAGAGAGCATTAAATTTGGAGAAATTCAATGCATTTAAAGTGGAGACTTTAATAGAGAATGTGAAGGGGCAAATTTATGTGGAGGGGGTTACCACCACATGAATGGGGGAGGTGATGGGTCACCCCCCATGGGGCACCGACCATGGGAAGGGCACCCCCTCCTCCTATAAAAGGCCCCCCTCTCACTCCTTCACACTCACACCTCCTCGTGAAGGATCTCCCCCTCTAGAATTATCCCCCATGGTCTCAGATTAGCGAGATACATGTTCTCGGTGGCATTTCATCTGGAAGGAGTTGTTGCTTCCGCTGCATCACTAGAGCAAGGAGGTGGAGGTTGTTCGATGGCCTGAACGTGTGTGCGAGGATGGATGTGCTGCTGATTTGCGGCGGTAGGACTTCCACACGATCTTGAGATCGGCAAGCGTTCGACTACAACATCCATGAGTTCTATCTCGTTAACAAATCTTTGTTGTTCTTTGAGGGTATGTTTGCCATGGATGTATATCCATCCGTTGCTTGTATCTAGTAGATAGATCTTGGCATATAATAGTTCCCATCATAGGACTTTTTTTGTTTTTATGCTGCGAACCCAACATGGCTCACCTTGAGTCCATATGTATCCTTCTTGCATATGCTGCACATCATAATTTTAAATTACAACAAATGGATGTGGAAAGTGCTTTTCTAAATGGTCCATTGCATGAGTCAGTGTATGTTAAGCAACCCCAGGATTCGAGGATCCCAACTTTCCAAACCACGTCTACAAGCTTGATAAGGCGCTCTATGGGCTTAAACAAGCTCCACGCACGTGGTATGAGAACCTTAGGGAGTTGTTGTTAGACCGTGGGTTTGAAGTTGCGAAAATTGATCCCACTCTTTTTACTAAGAAAGTCAATGGGGAGCTTTTCATATGACAAATATAAGTTGATGCTATTATCTTTGGATTGGCTAACAAAGCATTTAATAATGAATTCTCGAAGGTTATGACTGACAGGTTCAGGATGTCTATGATGGGGAGCTAAGGGTATTTCTTGGTTTTGAGATCAAGCAAGTAAGAGGAGTAACATTCTTCAATCAAGCCAAGTATACTCAAGACATGCTCAAGAGGTTCAATATGAAAGAATTAAATGGACCCCCTACCCCCATGGCAACCAAGACTCATCTTGAACTAAATCCAAATGGTAAAGATGTGGATCAAAAGGTATTACTGGTCCATGATTGGTTCTTTGCTTTACCTTTGTGCATCTAGACTCGACATTGTGTTAAGTGTAGGAGTATGTGCAAGATATCAAACGTCTCCTAAAGAAAGCCACTTGATAGCTGTCAAAAGAATCTTTCGATATTTGGCTCATACCCCAAAATATGGTGTGTGGTATCTAGGGGCTCAACATTCTCACTTTGTGGGTACACAAATTCGGATTGGGGTGGTGACAAGGATGATAGAAAATCAACCTCCAGGGCATGCCAATTCCTTGGTAGGTCCTTGGTGTGTTGGTCCTCTAAGAAGCAAAATTGTATATCTCTCTCCACCACCGAGGCTGAGTATGTGGCTGCCTCTAGTGCATGCACTCAATTGTTATGGATGAGGCAAACTTTAAAGGAATATGGTGTCCATTGTGACAAAGTGCCTCTTTTATGTGACAATGAGAGTACTATCAAGATTGCCTACAATCTGGTGGATCATACAAGGACAAAGCATATTGAAATTCGTCATCATTTCATTCGAGATCATGTTGCCCGAGGAGACATTGAGCTCTCTTGTGTGTCAACCAAAGACCAACTTGCAGATATATTCATGAAGCCACTTGATGAAACAATATTTTGTTATTTGAGGAATGAGCTAAATATCATAGATTCAAGGAGTTTGCCTTGATCATCTTGCATATTCACCTATATCTTGATCATTGTGTGGTTTACGTGCAGGCATGGAGATAGGGGGAGTGCAGTCCTAATCATTGGGCTATCCCTCCCCCCATAATGCCAAAATTAAGAAAATCAATTCTCTTAATATCATTTATGATATGTGAGCTTCATTGATGAGTGGAGGTTATGAACCCAAGGATAATTCTTCGCGGTTTCATGCCTCACACTCTTACATAGTGGCCTCGGCCACCACCCCTTCATTATGAATGGTTGGTTCTTGGTTATAGTTTGAATTGGAGTTTCACTTGAAATTTAATTTGGATTTTATTGCCTACTTGGTTCTTCATAGTTTGGAATCGAAACCTAAGCCTCACAAACCCTCCCATAAAAACATTCTATCTATCATATATGTCCCAAAAATTGAACCTGGCTGTTTTTGGTCGAAGACGGCCGGAGATTCTGGTGTGCAAACACCGGAGTCTCCGATGTGGTTCGGAGTCTCCGGTCTAGGGTGGTTTCTGCCTGTGACTTAAGGTAGCCGGGGTGAAAGAGTCACACACACTCTATCTTCCACCCCGACTCCCACTCTCACACCCGCCTCCTCCTCCTCCAAACCTGCCGCCCGAAGGCCGTTTGCCACCGAGATCCGCTGTGCCGCTGAACAAATCCATCCTCTCCACCCCTGGGACATTCCCCACCGGTGGAATCACTCCAATGGACAAATTTGGTACTCATCTCCTCACCATGAACCTAGGGTTCATCCCCTTTCTTTATTTTGAGTTTTTACTGATTTTTTCACTGAAACCACATGTATGTGTGCATTCTATCACATTAGTCTCATTCCCTTACCCGATCTGCTAGATTCGAGTCCTCTCGTAGTCTCCCGGTGCAACCCGCAATCTCTAGACCGGAGATTCCAGTCTATCAGTCCGGAGACTCCGGCCCAGGCCTGGGACTCTAGTCCGTCTGACCAGAAACTCCAGTCTAGGCCAGATATTTCGGTGTTGCACTCCGGAAACTCCGGTGTAGATTGCCTCTAGCACATCTTGCAAAGGTTTGAGGGTCTTCTTTTTATCTTCGGCACGTATGTGCTTACCCCCATGTTATCCCACCTCTATATTCTCACAGGTGGCTCTAGTTCTCGTCGTGGTCGCACCAAGGACAAGTCCAAGAGAGTGAATCCTCAATTTGATAAGGAAGCTGGTCGGTATGTGATCTCGCCCTCCAACGGGAGGCAGCATCAGCGAGATGCTGAATATATAAGGAGGAACCAAGAGCGCATAGAGGAGGAAAATCACACCAAGAAGGCTGAGTATGAAAATTTACAATCCCTTGCTCATATGACCAAGAAAGAGTACCATGCACTACGCAAGACGGACTTGTATGAGATGCCAAGGACCAGTGATGACCCTTGCTATTGGATATGGGAGCAGCAAGTACTCATGGAATATATTTAACTCAAGCTCACCAAGTCCCCTGTTTTCCTGCAAAAGTATATGGATCTTGCATACATGCGTGCCCACAAATACTTTGAAGATGTTGTGTGGATCACTGAGAAATTGAGACTGCATAGATTCATAGAGCTCAGAGAAGACTACAACATCACTCTTGTCTAGAAATTCTATGCAACTATTGTGTTTGGGACTGATCAGGCAAGGACTATGACTTGGATGATTGGCCATGTCCGCTGCACTACAAACTTCTTAGACTTTGCCAGAGTCATCAATGAGACCTTCCAGGGTGTGTCTGTTCATGTTGGGCACTGTATGCATGACGCTTCTCTTAGCGAGAACAAGAACAAGTTGGCACCTCTCTATGGCAGCACGGGTATTGTTGGTGAGGCCAAGGGCCTCAAGCCTCTCTACAACTTACTATTGAGGATTTTCATCACAACATTACTCCTATAGCTAGCAATGAGGATTCCATTAGATGTGGCCTTGTCAACCTGCTACACCGTGCTCACAAGGTATACCTTGTTGGCCCCGATGCTAAAGGATATGTTATTGACATTATGGACTATATTTTGAGGAGATGCACCATGCTATTCTCTTCAATAAGTCTCCAACATATGTTGCTCTTGTGATGAGGCTTATGACTACTCAGGACCATGGTTCACCACTTTCCCTTCCTCCCAATATTATGGAGCATGCCTTGTTGTATCTCCAAAAGAAAGGGAGAATGGTCCCTACTCTGAGGCACCCCTATGCGAGCGAAGATGATGAGATTTCTAAGGCTGAGCAGGCTCCCACTTCTCCAAGGGGCTCCTAGAGGAAGAATGCCTCCAATGCTCCCATGGATCCTGTCACACATGAGTTTGTTCATGATAAGGTTAAGAAGGCATTTTTCTGGGAGAAGAGACTTTGCTTCGTGAATGTGGACATCTGCAAGGGACAGCATGACACCTACAAGAGCAACCGCAGGATTGAGAAGCTACTCAAGGAAATCAAGGCTCAAGCAGAATAAGAAGAGGATGGTGATTCTAAATACAATGATGAGCATGGGGTTGAACCATCTACAGAGTCTGATCACACACTGTCCTTTGGTGCTTGCAATGAAATGAATGCAAGCTTGGTTGATTGGCAGTCATTCTCAGAGATCACTTCAGGTTTTACACCACAAGGTACTTCCTCCTCTCGCCCTCATGGCAAAGGTCCCCAGACTCCTTTTGATGATGATGATGATGATGAGGATGAGGATGAGGATGAGGATGAGGATGACGACGAGGAGGACTCCGAGTGATCTATTAGGGGCGATAGCTTGGGCCTTTTCCCTTTTTGGCGTTTCAATGCCAAAGGGGGAGAAGATGTCCATTAGGATCATCTGGGATTTGCATGGGATGGGTTGTGTCGTTTATTTGAACATTTGCTTTCATTCAGTTCTTGTGAAACTTATTTGGTTCGTCTGAGACTATCTATATGTGTGGACATGCTATGCCCTTTATTGTAATAGTTAAACCTCCCCATGTTTAGTTTCTATTACCTGACTTGCTTGTACTACTTGATTATCTTGCTGCACATCGTCAGGGGGAGCATAGTTAGCATGGTTATGTCTCTGATTAAACTTCCCATGCAAAAACCTCTTGTTGTCATCGAACACCAAAAAGGGGGAGATTGAAAGGACATTTATTGTCCTAATCTTTTTTGGTGTCTGTTAACAACATGAGGATCATTTTACTGTGTGTTAATGTCTACATGTCAATCAAATGAAAAGAGAAAAGGCCATAACTTTGTGGGAAATTCCTTGGATAAAATTGAGGCTTCCTGAAGATTCTAGACCAGAGTCTCCGGTGTGGTCCGTAGTTTCCCCAAAAGTCCCCGAAGTGGTGGTTTGACATGGCCGAGGGACAATCTGATAGGGGGTCCGAAGATGGACCGGAGATGTACCGAAGACGGACTGGAGTATCCGGTGTCCTCAGTCAGACCAGAGTCTCCGGTGTGCCTTGGACCGGAGTTTCCAAAGAGTCCTCGGGGAGAGCGTCAAGTGCCAAGATAGTTTGATAGGCGGTCCGGAGTTGGACCAGAGACTGTCCGGAGTCTATGGTGTAGGCGGGAGTCTCCAGTCTGTAGACAGGAGTCTCCGGTGTGAAAGTTCCCCAACGGGTAGAAAACAGTCTGCAACTAAGGGGGCTATAAATAGAGGACCTCATCTTCTACCTCAAGTTGCTCATCCCCAAATAGAAAGCACACTCCATTAGAGCCACCAAAACTCCAAGGTCTCTTCATCCAACCACCCAAACTTGCTGATCTTTGGGGAATCAAAGGAGGAGGCCTTGATCTAGAGCTTCACCAATAGATATCTTCATTTCCGCCTCATTCACTTGAGGGCCCCTTTCTCTAGGGTTTCATTGGAAACCCTAAGCCT
This sequence comes from Avena eriantha, assembly GCA_910589775.1. Taxonomy (NCBI): domain Eukaryota; kingdom Viridiplantae; phylum Streptophyta; class Magnoliopsida; order Poales; family Poaceae; genus Avena; species Avena eriantha. The sequence goes on along the minus strand of OU342740.1, from coordinate 306,942,746 downwards.
TGTTGTGGTTCTTACAAGCTTGTCTTTGATTGTTGTAGCTTTCTTGGATCCAGGAGCCTCCAATTAAGTTGTGGATGTGTGACTCGAACTTGTTGTAAGGGTGTCGGCTACTACCTTGAAAGTTGTCGATATAGTGGAAGCGTGAATCGATCCCCTTGGGGTGAGGTTCACCGGAGAACAAGGGAGGCCTTTCGTGGCGTTGGTGGTTTGATACCACCTCCTCCCCAGACACAGACGTACTTCCCTTCAAAAGGAAGGAACTACGGGAAATCATCCTTGTGTCTCCGCGTCCTTCATTTTGGTTACCTCTATCCTTTACCGCACTTTACTTTATCTTGTTATTGCTTAGTTAGTGGTGCTAGTGTGACATATAGGTAAATTCACCTTAGTTGCATATCTAGAGAATATACCTTTGTGTCAAACCCTAATTTGAAAAAGGAGTAAAATTTGAAGTAGCGCCTATTCACCCCCCCCCCCTCTAGGTGCCCATACGATCCTTTCACACTTTTAAGGGTTATATGATGCTTAGAGATCATTATGGAATCATCAGAATCACAGGAAGAAAGAGAGGAGAGAACCGGAATTGTTCCAAGAGGATCCAAAGTTGTTTGGAGTGAACTTAAAGGTGTTTCGGGTTAAAAGGAATTTAATAATATGTATTTTATATTAATTGTTGGAATTAATATTAAAACAAAATTTTAAATTAAATGGGAAAACTTCCCTAATGGGCCTTGTTCCCGAATGGAACAAGACCCAAGTGAGCAAGCTTCCTAAGAGGGCAAGGGCCACCGCCACCACCTAGGCATGGGGGCATGCGAGGTGGGGCCCACCTGGCCACCGGACTTCCTTGGACCGCGTGCATGGAGCCCAGCCCGGCCGGCCTTCCTCCCTTGCGCCTCCTCCTCCTCCCACCTCCTCCTTGGTTTAGTTCCACCCTGGGACTTGACTAGTTGTGGGTGAAGGGTAACGGGTAGGCTACACTAGCGTAAAATCAAAAATTTCTACCGCGTCAACCAGGAATACTATTGTCATAGATCATGGGATTACCGCTAGACGCGCAGGTGCGGAACTCGATGAAGCACGTTGCGGCAGTGTAGATGTTCTACGTCTCCTCCTCGTCCTCGTCCCACGAGCAGCTCCCCTTTGCGCGGCTCGTCCAAGTGCTACAGATGCAGCACCTCCGAGGTATCCACACGTCCGGAGTGGAAGTCGTCACACGCCAGACTGCTAGGTCTGCGCGTGCAACACAGGCGGAAGAGGAGTGGCGGCTGGGTGGAATCCTCTCTACTTTTCAGCTCGCCTCACTCCCTCTTATATAGGCATCCCTGGTGGGCTTCTACATTAGCAGCCCATTAGCAGCCTAAGCCTGGTCTAATTCGGATCCAATCCTCATTAGGCTTCCAGCCCCTAAAGTGTGTGACCCTATAGGTTCATACACGTATAGACATGACGCGAGTACACTTACTCCGTCAATAGTTGGTAGCGGCCTCTAGCAAGACGTGCCAACTCCTAAACGCATATAAAGATCATTCGGACGAACCATCACAAGGTTGAGTACATGTCTTTCCCTTTGCCTCACGATATTTGGTCTAGCTCTAAGCTGACCTCTCTTTCTCGATACTGTGATTCAGAATCCCTTTACTAGGTTAACTCTTAACCATATGTAGCACGACCATGCATTTCTGGATCCGATCACTCGAGGGGCCCAGAGATATCTCTCTCAAGTAGAGAGGGGCAAATCCCATCTTGATTGACCGATGCCTTGCAGCATGTATCAGGACAAACCCGAAAGCTACCTTTATAACTACCCAGTTACGGAGTAGTGTTTGATAGCCCCAAAGTAGGTCGATCCACATCTCAAGTACATGCGACAATCTCAGGTCTAAGGACAAAACGTACACGATGTGTAGAGAGAGCTGCAAGTATTATTGCTAGTCTCATGTTGGGTCAGTCCAACCTCATGTTCATAACATGTGTCCACATCATTGGTTTGACATCTCCATGTCAATGACTTGCGAAACATAGTCATTAACCAATCGATGTGCTAGTCTAATATTCACGTGTGTCCTCGCATGAACTCCGACTAGGGACAATTATTAGATAACCATACAAGTAAAGAGTTTCACAAACAATTCACATAATTGCCAATCAATACAAGTTGCCTGGTTTATGGATATTCAAGGAACATTATAATAACTCATGGATACACATGAAATACAATCATCTCTATGATTGCCTCTAGGGCATATTTCCTTCAGTCTCCCACTTGCACTAGAGACAATCTAGAGAGTATCTAATACCTATTGCTCTTGTGTGCGCTTCATGCGCAGGCTGCGGGAGTGGCTTAGTCAAGGGATCAGCAACATTTGAGTCCGTATGTATTTTGCATAACATGACACTACCTTCATCAATGAACTCACGAATCAGATGGTAGCGCATGCGAATATGTTTGTTCTTCTAGTGCTGTCTAGGTTCTTTGGCTTGTGCAATAGCACCATTGTTGTCACAATAAACGTCCAAGGGATTGGACGAGCCCTGAACCACACCAAGAGCGATCAGGAAATTCCTAATCCAAACAGCTTCCTTTGCAGCCTCCGAGGCAGCAATATATTCAGCTTCTGTTGAAGAGGAGGCCACTGTATCTTGCTTGGAACTTTTCCAGCTCACAGCACCACCATTCATGACAAACACATAACCTGATTGCGATTTCGAGTCGTCTGAGTCATTAAGGTAACTCGCATCTGTGTAACCCTTTACACTGAGTTCAACCTCACCTCCATAAACTAGGAACATATCCTTAGTCCTTCTCAAGTACTTAAGGATATTCTTTACCGCTGTCCAGTGAATCTCACCTGGATCAGCCTGGTATCTGCTCGTAACACTTAGAGCATAGGAAACATCTGGGCGAGTACATGTCATTGCATACATGATGGATCCAATAGCCGAAGCATATGGAACCCTACTCATGCGTTCTCGCTCATCAGTGGTCGAAGGACACTGAGTCTTGCTGAGTTTAATGCCGTGAGACATGGGCAAGAACCCCTTCTTAGCCTCTTCCATGCTGAACCGTTTCAACACTTTGTCAATGTACGTACTCTGGCTTAATCCAATTAGCCTCCTTGATCTATCTCTATAGATCTTGATACCCAGAATATATGCCGCTTCTCCCAAGTCCTTCATAGAAAAACTATTTTTCAATGAGGTCTTAACAGACTCGAGCATAGGAATGTCATTTCCAATCAATAATATGTCATCCACATATAAGATTAGAAACACAAGTGATTTCCCATTTTCTTTCTTATACACACAAGGTTCTTGTTCGTTTTTGGTGAAGCCAAACTCCTTTACAACTTCATCAAATCGAATGTTCCAACTCCAAGATGCTTGCTTCAGCCCATAAATGGACTTTTGAAGTTTGCATACCTTTCCAGCATTGTTTGGATCGACAAAACCTTCCGGCTGCATCATATACACGTCCTCAGAAAGGATTCCATTTAAGAAAGCCGTCTTGACGTCCATCTGCCATATCTCATAATCGAAATGTGCAGCAATGGCTAGAATGATCCGTATAGATTTAAGCATCGCTACGGGCGAGAAAGTCTCGTCGTAGTCAACTCCTTGAACTTGTCGAAAACCTTTTGCAACAAGTCGAGCTTTATGGATGTGAACATTTCCATCCATATCAATCTTCTTCTTATAGATCCACTTGCACTCGATGGCTTTAAAACCATCAGGCAGGTCAACCAAGTTCCAAACTTGATTGTCTCCCATGGACTCTATCTCGGATCTCATGGCAATCAGCCATTTCTCAGAGTCTGGGTCCACCATCGCTTCTGCATAGGTCGCAGGCTCATCATTGTCTAACAATAATAACTCTCGCGCTTCGCGGAGCCTCGCCGACCTTCGTGGTTGTGGTGCTTCTATTGCCATGGGTTCCTCAACTTGTTCTGCTACAATAGCATCACTCGTAGAAGCATCCCCGACTGGCTCATCTTGAACTTCTTCAAGTCGCACCGACCTTCCACTCGTTCCCTTTGTGAGAAACTCTTTCTCTAGGAAAACACCGCTACGAGCGACAAACACTTTGCCCTCTTCTCGGTTGTAGAAGTAATACCCTAAGGTTTCCCTTGGGTATCCCACAAAAATGCACTTATCCGATTTGGGTGTTAGCTTGTCCGACTGAAGTCGCTTGACAAATGCATCACAACCCCAAATCTTCAGAAAAGACAAACTGGGATTCTTTCCAGTCCACATCTCATATGGTGTCTTAACTACGGATTTAGATGGTACCCTATTTAGTGTGAAAGCTGCTGTTTCTAGCGCGTAACCCCAAAATGATAATGGTAAATCCGACTGGCTCATCATCGATCGAACCATGTCCAACAAAGTTCGATTACGCCGTTCAGAGACCCCGTTTCTTTGAGGCGTTCCGGGCGGCGTGAGCTGTGGAACAATTCCGCAACTCTTAAGATGATTGCTAAACTCGTGACTCAAATATTCGCCTCCGCGATCAGATCGCAAGGCCTTTATTTTCTTGCCACGTTGATTCTCTACCTCATTTTGAAACTCTTTGAACTTTTCAAAAGTTTCAGACTTATGCTTCATCAAGTAGACATAGCCATATCTACTGAAATCATCAGTGAAAGTAATGAAGTAGTGATATCCTCCTCTGGCTGTCGTGCTCATTGGTCCACATACATCAGTATGTATGAGTTCCAACAAGTCTGTCGCTCTCTCGGGAAACCCCGTAAAAGGCGTCTTGGTCATCTTTCCAAGTAAACAAGCTTGACATGTCTCGTATGATTCAAAATCAAACGAAGTTAGAAGACCATCACCATGGAGCTTCTTCATGCGCTTTTTACTTATATGCCCCAAACGACAATGCCATAGATAGGTAGGACTCAAATCATTTGGCCGAAGCCTTTTAGCACTAACATTGTAAACACATGCATTATCAAGATTTAAAATAAATAACCCATTCACAATGGGAGCATCAGCCACAAACATAGCATTCTTAGAGATTACACAACCATTGTTTGTACTCACGAATGAATAACCATCCCTCATCAAACATGAAGGTGATAAAATGTTTCGACCCATACTAGGAATGTAATAACAATTATTCAACTCCATGATAAATCCTGACGGAAGGTGAAGTTGCATGACGCCGACGAACAATGCAGCAACCCTTGCTTTATTTCCGACGCGAAAATCCACTTCGCCTTTTTGCACTTCTCTAGTCCTTATTAGCCCCTGCATCGAATTGCAAATATGAGCAACCGATCCGGTATCAAATACCCAAGAGTTAACATAAGAATCTGCGAGAAAAATGTCCACAACATTTACAACAAGCGTACCTGAGTGGGAAGTACTCTTACTTCCACTTTTCTTCAAAGAAGCCTGGTACTTGCTGCAGTTTCTCTTCCAGTGGCCATATTCGTGACAAAAGAAACACTCAGTGTCTCCTGCAGGACCAGCCTTTTGCTTGGGTGCAGGGTTTGGCTTAGGGATCGTATCCTTAGCCTTGCCCTTCTTCTTCTGCCAAGAAGTGCCCTTTTTCTTGAAGCTAGGCTTGTTCTGCACAGCCATCACATGGCTATGCCCTGCACACTTCTTAATGTCACATTCTGTTGTTTTCAGCATCCCACATAATTCATTAAGGCCCCTCTCCACCCCATGCATATGGTAGTTCGAAATGAAATGCCCATAGCTAGATGGAAGAGATGCCAAAATGAAGTCAGTGGCCAACTCTTGGCCTAATGGAAAACCAAGCTTTTCCAAAGTCTGACTGTAACCAACCATTTTGATCACATGGGGGCCTACAGCTGCTCCCTCTGCCAGCTTGCATTCCACAAAGGACTTAGCGACATTGTACCTCTCAGTCCTAGCCTGAGTCTGGAACATGTCCTTAAGCGCAACGATCATATCGTACGCTTCCTGATCCTCAAACTGTTTTTGAAGATCAGGTTCCATGCATGCAAGCATAAGACAACTGACCTCAAGAGATTCATCACATGCTTTCTTGTAGGCATTCTTAAGGGTAGCAGTTGCATTATCAGCAGGTTCATCCGGGATTGGGGTATCCAGAACAGTTTCCTTTTTCTCAGCCCTGAGAACAATTCTCAGGTTACGGACCCAGTCCGAATAGTTTGTTCCATTTAGTTTATCCTTTTCAAGAATCGAACGCAAAGCAAAAGGTGATGAATTGTTCGGTGCCATTGATCTACAACAAAAAATATGCAAAATACTAAGCCATGTAACCATGAAAGAGTAAAACATATTAAACAATTTAATAGCATATACTCCCACTTAAATCAACATCCCTCTATTGATACTAAGTGATTCAAGATCCACAATTAACAAGTCGACTAGTGAGCTTTAGCATCACTGCTAGAAGACAAGGTAAATCGGTAAGCAACCTTTGCTAATCATATCACATATGACTCTTGTTGTTGGGTGACATCTCTATGTCAAACCTAGGCGCCCAACCTTTATGCCCCAAGGTCCTTAACTGTTAAGATGACCTTGTTAAGCTCACCAACCCTTATGCGTGTAGGTATCCGATACAAACCCATCCAGCCAAGGAAAACCGTGGCACCCTAATTTCATAGACCCACCAACGATTGTACAGGGCATAGGATGGTGCAAGGTTTGGTTGGGAGGGCATGGTTTAACTTAAACTTTGTGAGGGATCGTTCTACTTCTATCATCTAAGCATGCATAGTAGTAAAACGTATAAGAATAGCATTCACATAGATGTGATACAGTATGGCCCATTTTCTCATGGTGATCTCCATCGCCATAGAACCTGTCCACCATGATGATCTCCATCTTCATGCTCTATGCGAGCCATCCTCCAAGTGATGAGTTCTCCAAGAACTAATACAAGCTATTACTCCTAACATCTAGTAATCAAAATTACATGGTATTGGGATCATCACAAGTTGGCACGCAGGCCATTACAATAATTGACAACACATATGGCTCCAGCCGTGTTGCCCAACTCACGACACGCAGGTCATGAAAAAATACATACATGCATCACATACATTTTTGGGCCATACTGATCACAAAAATCCTGCAAAAACAAGTTGTGCATAGAATCGCATTCTACCGGATCATGTGAAATCGTACCACCTATGAACCTTAACGAGATACAAAAAAGGGGGCTACGACTAAGGGGGGTCTAGGGGGTCTCCCCCTGCGGGGTTCGAAGGGGCAGCGCCCCTCGCGGTACGTCGATTCAGATCAAATCTATACAATTTTCTTTAAGGATTTTGATCGGCAAATCCAATTTACCATAAACCGACCATAGTTCCGATTTGACCAAACTCCTTTGATCACGGTACGTCGATTCAGATCTAATTCCCGATTCGATCAATCATATTGATCTTCGCGTGATTCAGAAGGATTTATGTGTCACTGTCTACCCCGATGGCGGAAACTGACCGGTAGGGGTAAGTCGTTCGACGACCTTAGAATCACGATCACGGAAATTAAGATCATAGATCAATCCAGAAACACCGCCATACAAACGATCATATCATTCATATCAATCTACATATCACCATATGCAAACTTCCCGAACCTATGACTGAATAGCATCGGCTCTGATACCACTGAAGGGTAACGGGTAGGCTACACTAGCGTAAAATCAAAAATTTCTACCGCGTCAACCAGGAATACTATTGTCATAGATCACGGGATTACCGCTAGACGCGCAGGTACGGAACTCGATGAAGCACGTTGCGGCAGTGTAGATGTTCTACGTCTCCTCCTCGTCCTCGTCCCACGAGCAGCTCCCCTTTGCGCGGCTCGTCCAAGTGCTACAGATGCAGCACCTCCGAGGTATCCACACATCCGGAGTGGAAGTCGTCACACGCCAGACTGCTAGGTCTGCGCGTGCAACACAGGCGGAAGAGGAGTGGCGGCTGGGTGGAATCCTCTCTACTTTTCAGCTCGCCTCACTCCCTCTTATATAGGCATCCCTGGTGGGCTTCTACATTAGCAGCCCATTAGCAGCCTAAGCCTGGTCTAATTCGGATCCAATCCTCATTAGGCTTCCAGCCCCTAAAGTGTGTGACCCTATAGGTTCATACACGTATAGACATGACGCGAGTACACTTACTCCGTCAATAGTTGGTAGCGGCCTCTAGCAAGACGTGCCAACTCCTAAACGCATATAAAGATCATTCGGACGAACCATCACAAGGTTGAGTACATGTCTTTCCCTTTGCCTCACGATATTTGGTCTAGCTCTAAGCTGACCTCTCTTTCTCGATACTGTGATTCAGAATCCCTTTACTAGGTTAACTCTTAACCATATGTAGCACGGCCATGCATTTCTGGATCCGATCACTCGAGGGGCCTAGAGATATCTCTCTCAAGTAGAGAGGGGCAAATCCCATCTTGATTGACCGATGCCTTGCAGCATGTATCAGGACAAACCCGAAAGCTACCTTTATAACTACCCAGTTACGGAGTAGTGTTTGATAGCCCCAAAGTAGGTCGATCCACATCTCAAGTACATGCGACAATCTCAGGTCTAAGGACAAAACGTACACGATGTGTAGAGAGAGCTGCAAGTATTATTGCTAGTCTCATGTTGGGTCAGTCCAACCTCATGTTCATAACATGTGTCCACATCATTGGTTTGACATCTCCATGTCAATGACTTGCGAAACATAGTCATTAACCAATCGATGTGCTAGTCTAATATTCACGTGTGTCCTCGCATGAACTCCGACTAGGGACAATTATTAGATAACCATGCAAGTAAAGAGTTTCACAAACAATTCACATAATTGCCAATCAATACAAGTTTCCTGGTTTATGGATATTCAAGGAACATTATAATAACTCATGGATACACATGAAATACAATCATCTCTATGATTGCCTCTAGGGCATATTTCCTTCAGTGGGTGCCCTCCCTTCCCCTATATAATAAGAGGCCTATGGGAGGGAGAGACACACTAATACTTAGCTAAGGCATTTTCCTTAGGTAATTCTCTCTCTCATTTCCTTTTGCGATGGCACGGTTCCTAGAAGAACTGTACACGTCATGAGATGACACAACTATAGCACACCATTGTGGTGCAGTGGTTCCAGCTAGAATATCTACTTCCGCACTCTTTGCAAGGATTGGAGAAAACTGAGGTCATTGTCAAGTATCGGATGTGTGAGACACCATGGAGGTGTTGCCACTTGTGGCACATGGCTTGTCGTGCAAGGACCTGGGATGACTTGTGAGGAGCTTCACGACCTTGAGGTCAGCTATGAGTATGAGTACTTCATCCACATTCCCTATGGACGGTCTACAAGGGTATGTTACCAAAACCTTCTCTGTTATAGCATTACTCCTATATATATCCTGGCATAGGGTGTTGTGCTAGCTAAGAAATAAATGTGTTTTCTTCTAAGAACCCCTTCAGGTTTGGACCGATGTAGCCTATAAGGGAGCAACATGAAGTACCAAATTTGCCGGGAGAAAGAACACACCACCTTCAGATAGCTTGCATATTCAAGTTCTTGGCAATCGAGAGGACATAGGCTATGTGTTCCATGCCTCTCCTCTACAACCGATCAGCATCCCAAATGCAACCCCTCATAAAAAACCATATATGTAGCTTGTGGAGCAGAGGAGCCTCGTCCTTCCATAGTTCTTTACCAATCGGTGCCCTTGTCCTAACAATGAAAAAGGATTCACATGTAGACTTGGTTAGGTAAACACCATTCTGTAAGAGCTTCCACATTATCTTGTCTTCCCCTTCCTAGATGATTTGTCCATTGACCAGCTCCCAAAGGTCCACGAACTCTGCAATTGTTCCCTATCGATGGCGACCCTCTTGTCTTTGACATCCATTTGTTGTCTATCAATTCCTCTTCTACAGTCATATTCTACACTGCATATCTATGAAGAAATCTTTACTTGTCAGTCTATGAATTTGCCTTTGAAATACTTAGGTATGCCCATTGATAATAAAAAACTACTTAAGGTTCATTTGAGACCTGTTGATGATAGGATAGAGAAAATACTGGGTTGCTCGCAAGGTAAGCTTCTAGATATAGGGTCTAGGGTTATTATCTTAGATTCATGTATTTCTACCATACCTATGTTCATGCTTTCCTTCTATAGGGTTCCTGTAGGGGTTAGGAAGAAATGGGATATTTTTAGAAACGGGTTTTTATGGGAAAAGGAATAGGGGATTAGGAAATTTCATCTTGTTAATTGGGAAACTGTTTGCCCACCTAAAGATTTAGGGGGTTCGGGTGTTCTCAACTTGGACTTGATGAATGTTAGTTTATTGTGCAAATGGTTATGGAAGTTGGAAAATGAGGATGGAGCTTGGCAAGAGGATTTGAAGAAATATATCTTAAAAAATATACCCTTTCTCAGACTGAAGGGAAACCTGCTGTGTCACAGTTCTAGGCAGGGCTTATGAAAGTTAAACACATATTTTACACCTTTTGTGATAGGATTTTGGTTTCTGGAAATAAAACCAGATTTTAGGAAGATGTTTGGCATAGGAGGAAGAAACCTATGGATGACCTCTTTCCAAGGTTACATGATTTATCTTTTAATAAGAATGTGAGGGTTGATAGGGTGGTGCAATCTTTTGGTTGTTGCTTGGTTTTTAGGAGATGTTTCTAGGGTGAGCTAGCCGTAGAATAGTCAAAAACTCCTTGACAAAATCCATGGTGTGTTGTTGAGAGAGGGGATGACAGAGTGAGTTGGAAATTAAGAAAAAAAGGTTTCACTGTAAAAAGTGTATACAATTCATTGCAGGCTAGACCTCTAATTAAAGTTTTCCAAAAAATTTGGGTGATTAAGATACCTACAAAGAGTAAGGTGTTTTTGTGGTGCTTAATGTGGGGAAAAACATTAACTAAAGATAATCTGAAAAAGAAGGTGGCAGGGGGAGGGGCAGTGTATGTTGTCTGCTTGTGATGAAAGCATTGATCACCTATTCTTTAGTTTTCCCATAACTAGGTTTATTTGGAATATGATTCAATGTTCTTTTGATACTCCTAGTCCACCTAGGAAATGGCTGAATTGGGAGGATGGGTGAAACAATTCAGTGGACATGAAAAGGTGGCAGCCAAAATCTGTATGGCTGCTACCTTCTGGTCTATCTACAAAACTAGGAACATGGCATGTTTTGATAATATTCTTCCTAGTGACCCTTGTGATATTATCTATTTGATTTGTCACTGGGTAACTTACTAGGTTGATTTGCAGAAACAAAACACTCAAAAGGTTCTACAGGAAGGAACTGATGCTCTGAAGATGATGGCAAGGGAGGTCTTCAGTAGAGCGCGTGGTTGGTAACCGACATGTCCAAGAATAGCCAGTGGATCATGTAATGATGAAGTTTAATCTTTGTTGTAGGTTGCTAATTTTGGTTTCGTCTACAGACTATGCATATGTATGCATAGTGTGGCACAAAAGAAGGGTAGACTTGTAAAACCTGTTGCTTTGTTAATGAAGTTGGGAGAAACCCCTTTGATAAAAAAACCGGCAGCGCGCTTCGATCAGGTTAGTATGACATAGATTCGTATTCAAAATATGCTTTTACTGCCACTAGTGGAAAACAGGCCTCCAGTCCCGGCCCGTAAGGGGCTTTAGTCTCGGCCCTGGTAACCGGGACTGGAGGGGCGGGACTAAAGGCCCACCCATTAGTCCCGGCCCTCTTACCAGCCGGGACTAATAGGCATCCACGTGGCTGTCTCTGCGGGCGCTGGGTGCCCCCCCATTAGTCCCGGTTCGTATTACGAACCGGGACAAATGGTTCTCTGCCGCGGCAGAATTTTAGGCACTTTCTTTGCCGCGGCAGAGAATTTAATTTGTATTCTTTATTTTCATTTCAAAATAGTTTTCTACGCTACCACATACCATACATGTTCGTGCATACATAAGATAACTTCTCTTAAGATCGAGCATACAAATATATACATGATAGTTACACATGGAGATCGCAATTATCGGGACTAGAGCCCGTCTATTCAATTACACGGTCGGGGATCATCGGCGCCTATTCACACTAAATTCTCCGGCGTCATCTATCATCTCATTCATCAAGAATCCTGCCAGTTCTTCAGCAATTTCTACTACGCGTTGCTGTGGTAGGAGCTGATCCCGCATTTTCTTGAACTATATAAGAAAAGGAGATCAATATGAATATCAATCATGATAACAAAAAGTGACGGTAATAAAAAATAATGTTATGAATGTATTGCTTACATCGACTCTATAATCATTCAGCTCACTGGTAAACGTGCGAATGAACTCGCAAACGTAGAATCCACATAGATTCGTCCCCTGTGGCTGCCTCGCGCACTTTACGAGAATAGAATTCAATCAAAATAATAATCATGCATCATAATTGTATTGAAACTAGAAGTAAAGAGATGCGCCTACTACTTACCGAGACCGGCTTAAACGTCAGCTTCTCAGTAAAGTCACCCGTAACCGCACTCTTGAACTGGTTCCAAACCCTACCCGGTAAAGAAAATGAATGAGTTATTTATTACGTGATATCTCAGGAAATCAATGAAAGAGACCGCTGTAGCGCAAAATTTACCTCTGGAGCATGTCCTGCATGTCACTAAACTGTTCCAGGGGTCTCTTTAATGGGTCCATGACTTCAACTCTTCCCTTATCAAGTTGAATGTCCATGAGAATCCAGTGGAAACTGTACACGTTTATATATACATCAGTAACTCATCAATTACACTTAACATCAAGTAAGCAGAAGAGAATGTGTACAATAGAGTAAGACACTCACGCGAAATTGTAAGGAAACAGTATGTGGTCACAGAAATTTTGCTCCGTTAGAAACCTTAGAAGGTTTTCCTGTGTTTCCTCAGGTTTTTCCTTTAGCGTCCGACAATGTATTTTATCTGGGTCAATGAACCCAACACTGAAGATTGACCTTCTTTTACATTCCATGATCTTCATTCTGCATAATAATAGAGTACAAAAGGATATAATTAGGATAATTACATGCAATGAACTGAAAAACTGAAAAAAATGAACAGCTTATATATAGACAATGAATTCAACAACTTACAGACAATAGCAACTCATGAGACTTTTGTCGATGGCGTCGAAAGTGTATAACTAGAAGAGTTCTGGAAACTCAACATGGACCTCTTCTTCTCGGAAGTAGTAGTCATGTGGGACTTTCGCCACGATCATTATTCTCTCCTCCTTTACGGCTTTCAACTACCATTTATGTAAACTCCACATTTGTGTTGGCAGTTGTTGGAACTGCTCAAAGCTGACCAGAGGATTCCCTGGGACATATGTAGGGACTACCTAAGCCTTAGGTAACTTGTCGTCCTGGGAACCTAGCAATTCCTCAACAGTCACATTCATAGCGGCCGCAAGCTTCTTAGCTTCTTCCATATCCTGCTGGGGAGTGTCATAGGATACCACCTTGAGGGGTGGGATCGATTTTTTGGCCTGTTCCGCGAGCTGGGGGACGTCCTTTCTTTTCCCGGTTGCACTTTGACTTGATGCTTTGCTCCCGCTTGCACTTCTAGTTGATTTGCTCTTCTTCACTTCCTTCTGAAGTGTGCGTCGATAGTCATCTGGCTTATGGTGCAAGTCATATTGCGATTTTGTGTTCAGAAAAGAAAGTGCATACGCTTTTTGCTTCTCGGTGTATACCGGGGCGGGCTCAGGTTTCTTCTTTTGAAGCTGCGCAACACATTCAGCCTTTACGATCATGTCGGTTTCCTCGTCAGTACGATCGTAAGGTCTGATAGAAAGATTCTTATGAGGTACTCTTGGGAGGGGCGACATTTGTCGTTTTGGGCTTCTGCGTCGTATAGTACTAATCGGAGGCTGCGGCGCAGATCGAGATGGACTCGGGCTGTGGTGGTCGTAGTCATGGGGTGGGCTTCTTGGAGGTGATGGAGGTGAAGGTGACATGCGACCACTCGGAGGTGGTGTTGGCTTTGGCGTCCATCCTAGAAGCTTGATGTTGTTCTTATCCCATAGAATGATACCACCCAGTACTTCTCCGAGTGTCCTCTCACCTTCAGGTCCAGGGATGTCAAGCTCCATTGAGTCCCACCCCATTGCGATTTCATCCACACCAACTTTAGCATAGCCAGCTGGAATCTCACGGCCATGCCAGCGTGCGCCAGGTGGACAAGGTAAAGCACATCCGACCGCCACCTTGATGGATAGGTTCTTCACCTTCTGATGGAGCTCACAAGATGCCTGCTCCTTGATTCCATCCACAGGGTAGCCCGGACCGCCATCTACCATACGTGCATCGTCAAAAGGGACCTCCGATTCAGCCACGCTGCTTTTCCGCTAAGATGGGACGGCGGTAATATTGAGTACAGGATCTTGCAGGCGCGCTGCTCCTCGAAGTTCGTCAATCTGTTGCTGATGCATTTGAAGTGTTCCTATCAACTCGGTCAACTTGTCTCCCTCCTCCTCCTGCCGTCGCCTCTTTGCTCTCTCTCGGCTCCTATAAGTATCTCTGTCTTTGGGAAACCCCATCTCCCACGTATAACTAGGGCCAAGGCCTCGTACACGTCCTCCGTGTTCGTCATTCCCGAGGACCTTTGTCAGCAAGTCTTTCTCTCTATCGGGACGGAACTTTGTTGTCCCCGCTTTAATCTCCTTCACCACTTTCTGCCATGTATCCGAGGGTATCCTAATCCTGTCACTACAAATAAGGTCCCATGTACTTTCTTCATACTCACTCCCATGCCCAAGGAACCAATTCCTTGCCCTCAGATCCCATTCTTCGCGTATTGGTTCTGGAGTGATCCCTTTAGCAAGCAGCTCATTCTCTTTAGCATCCCACTTTGGCATGGCAGCCGCGTAGCCCCCTGGCCTCAGGTGATGGTGATATTTCTTCATCGCGGCATTTTTCTTGTTTTTTTCTGACATTTCCATAGCAGGTTGTGACTCCTTGTACTTCACAAATGCATCCCAGTTAGCCTGCTGCTTCGTTAGATAGCATTCAAATTTAGGAGCCTTCTTCGTCTTCTGATACTTTTGCCATAATGCTTTCTTCCAGTTCTTGAATAGTTCGGCCATCTTCGTAAGAGTCCACTGCTTGACTTTCTTCCTCAATGCAGCTGTGTCGGCATCATCCTCACATTCTAGCAGGGTGAAATGTGTCATGAGGTCATTCCAAAGACCCTCTTTGCACCTGTCGGAGACATACTCACCCTCTTTCGCCCCTTTGGTCTTATTCCACTCTCGAACGGTGATCGGGATGCGATCCGTAACCATAACTCCGCATTGTTGTTTAAATACAGTTTTAGCCTTTTCGGATACCACCGGTTCACCCCGTGGTGATACTCGCGTAATTTTATAACGCGTAGATGTGTCCAACTTTTTGGCCGGGCCTCGTTTGGAATATTTTTTGCTCGATGTGGAGGCCTAAGAGAAGAAACATTCGTCAATTTATATATATATATACAACTCAGTTAATGCATCTACTGATCACCAGACTTCATATATATATCTCGCCGTCGGCTTCTCCACCACCGGAGCCGTCGGCTTCTCCTTGATCATTTCGGTTGACCTCCTCTCCCTCATCGGAGGGGTTCAGATAAATCGACGGAGATTCGGGTGGATCAACATGGGGGGTGTCGTTGATCATATCCTCGAGAATTTCTTCCTGTGCTAGGTCTCTCTGGATTGGATCCATAGTTTTCTACAAAATGCACACAATAACATTTTTCATTCAATATACAAATAATTCCAATATACAAATAATTCCTATATACAAATAATTTCTATATACAAATAATTCCTATATACAAATAATTCCTATATACAAATATTTCTATACGCCATTCAGTTCCACAAATATAAGCATAAAGCTTGAACATTATTGAAAATTCCCTAAAACCTAAAACCTAAAACCTAAACCCTTAAAACATAAACCCTAGAACCCTTAACCCCTCAACCCCTTACTAATAAGGTATCATGCACTTATAGATCAAAGTTTGAGATATTTTCATTAAATTGCCATATGACCATTCTATTCCACGAATATATATAAGAAAAAATATATATAGCTTGAACATTACTATTGAAAATTCTCTAAACCCTAAAACCTAGACAATCCTAAACACTAAAACCCTAAACAACCCTAAATCCTAAACCCTAATCCCTAAGTACTGAACCTTAAAACCCTAAGCTCTAAACCCTAAACCCCTAACCCTAAACCCAAAAACCCCGAACCCTAAACCCTAGGCTATATATATTTTGTGAAAACTGGGACAGTCAAATTTTGAGCCATACTTATTTGTATTTGCTTCACGACAAAAACTACTATTGTCGCTTCAAAATTAAATAACTTCATATTTGGAAGCTTCCTTTGTAAATAATATTTTAAATGCATATACGCACCAATCTACGAAATATGGACAGGTTATTATAAACTATAGCAAAGATATGGCCATGACCTTGGTCATCTAGTTTGAAAGCCATGCATATTCATACATGGTACACCATATATCGTATGACAAAATTAAAGCCATTATTATCAATTGGAAAATTTAATATAACTTCAAATATGGAAGCTATTTTTGTAAACTATGTTTAAATGCCAATATGCCCCAATCTACCAAACATGGTTACATTATCATAAAGTATGGTAACACATATGGCCTTGACCTTGGTCATCTAGTTTTTGAAAGCCATGAATGTTCATACATGGTACGCCATATTGTGAAACACGTTTTTTCAAGAGTTATCAAATTTTAAGAATATATTTTTTCATGGAAACTAGCTAGTGCACACAATGAGACACCAAGAGAGAAAAGAATGGTTGTATTTTATTTTATATTTTGTTTCTTTGTATTTTTTTTAGAAAATGGTCCAAATTTGGTGTCATTACCATTCATATCAAAAAATTGAATCTTGCAAAACTCTCGGTGGTTCTCCAATATTTGACTAATTCGGTACCTTTAAATTATTTTTTTAAAAAGTCAAGAGCAAGCTATATCACACACTTTGTCGTTCGAAATTAGACATCTTACTTTAAATTGTCAAAAAGTAATTCTATTGCAATGATTTAGCTAGGATGCTTGGAAATTCATGAAAGTAGGGCATTATCCACCAAATTTGGAATGTCCTTTTGTAAACATTGCTTGAAATGCCAAGATGCATCGATCTAGAAAATATGGACACGTTTGTAAGCAAAGCTTGACGAAGATGCATCAATGTACGGAGTACAAAACATGGACACGGTATCAGAAATTATGGTTGTGACCTTGCTCATCTTGTTTGAAAGCCTTGAATTAATATTCATTAATTTCGATAGATGTCTATAGACTCATTAAATGCTGCAAAGCGTACATCCATGTGGGTCTATCTGACGGGGCCAGGATCCCCGAATGGGAATAGCGTACCTTCGAAGCTTCATTCAAAATTTCGGTAGAGCGCCAAAATATCCCGCCCATCCATTCAAACATCCCGTCCATCCATTCAAACACAAGCCCCAAAAATTATTTTATTACAAAAAATAACCTGGAAGAATGAAAGGGCCTTATACATTGTGTGAAAAATAGGGGCAGTGGCATTTTGAGCCATCATATTTGTAGTTGCTTCACAACAAAACACATTGTTGTCACTTGGAAATTCGAAAACAAACTTTAAATTTGGAACCAGATATATTGGTTGATTTGCCAAGATTCACTGATCTACCAAATGCGTACACGTCATCATAAACTATGGCCATGACCTTGGTCACCTTTTTTTGTATGATGGTCATCTTTTTGAAAGCCTTGAATTATTCGATAATTTTAGCAAATGCCTAAAAACTCATTTAAACGCTAGAAAAAGCAACTCTCGCTGGCGTCTGGGTCTAGACGATGACAACGCATCTGAGTGGTCCCACGTCGGAGTAGCCTATGCTAGAAGCTTCAACCTCAAAATTTCGGTACGGCGCCCAAACATCGCACCATCCATTCAAATATCCCGCACATGCATTCAAACATACTTCATGTTTTTTAGAATGCAAAATTCAGCTTCCATCCCTGATCCGGAAATAAGAACCCGAGGATCACTGCAATAATAGAGGGATATAGGTGGTAAATTTGCGTTCTCCCACGTGCATCACCCCATCGATGTTTCCCTGTCCTTCTTCAATATTTACCTGCCCGCCCATTCCGACCTACACTAACTTTTTGGACCCACCATGCAAGTGACCCACATGTCAGTGACCCACAATTACGAGAAGTAGATATTCCCATCGTTTGTTGTTCAAAATTCGAACATTTTTGGCTAAATCGAGATAAAATTGTTAAAATCGAAAACCTGGATTGCAAGCTTGAAAATTCATGAAACTTGGGCATTATCCTTCAAATATTTTATACTTTATGAGAAAATTGGTGCGATGAGATTTTGAACCACATATAGTCTTTGTAGTTGCTTCACAATAGAAGCCATTGTTGTCACTTGGACAATTTATAATAACTTCGAATTTGGAAGCACCCTTTATAAACATTGTTTGAAATGCTAATATGCCGTTATGCATTGATCTACCAAACATGGACAAGTTATCATATACTATGGCAAACATATTTCCATGACCTTTGTCATCTCGTTTGAAAGCCATGAATGTTCATACATGGTACGTCATATCATGAAACAAGTTTCATCAAAAGTTGTCAAGTTTTAGCATACTTTTTTATGGAAACTAGGTAGTGCACGTAACAAGATACTCTGTGAAAGAAAGACATTGATTCACTTTATATATTTTTTATTTGGATTTTTCTTTCAAAAGGTCCCAAATTTGGCAGCATTAGCATTCATATCAAGAAGTTGAGGGGTTGTTTGGTTAAGCTTATCTATTGCTTTTAGCTTTATTTTATAAGCCACTTCTGATTTTCGCTCTTGGCTTATACCATCATTCAACTTTGTCAAGGTAAGAGCTAAAAAATAAAGCCAAAACACCTTCATGGCTTATAAGCCAAAAATCAAAAGCCAGAATTAAATCCAACCAAACAACGCCTAAATCTTGTTGAACTCTTGGTGTTTCTTCCTTGTTTTAGTACTTGGGTACCTTCAATTGAATTTAACAAAAAATATGACCAAGCAGGTATCATCCACTTGTAGATCAAAATTTGAGATACTTTCATTAAATTGCGGTAACACCATTCTATTCCACGAATATAACCATAAAGTTTGAACATTACTGAAAATTCCCGAAATCATAAACCCTAATCCCTAAAACCCTAAACAATAAAACCCTAAACCCTAGCCAAGCATGTATCATGCACTTATAGATCAAAATTTGTGATACTTTCATTAAATTGGGTAACACCATTCTATTCCATGAATATAAGCATAAAGCTTGAACATTATTGAAAATTCCCGAAACCCTAAACCCCTAAATCCCAAACCCTAAACCCCTAAACCCTAAAACCCTAAACACTAAACCCCTAAACCCTGACCAAGCAAGTATCATGCACTTATAGATAAAAATTTGAGATAATTTCATTAAATTGGGTAACGCCATTCTATTCGATGAATATAAGCATAAAGCTTGAGCATTATCGAAAATTCCCTAAAACCTAAACAACCCTTAAATCCTAAACCCTAAACCCCCAAAGCCTCAACCCATAAACCCTAACCAAGCAGGTATCATGAACTTATAGATCAAAATTTGAGATACTTTCATTAAATTAGGTAACACCATTCTATTCGACAAATATAAGCATAAACCTTGACCACTATTGAAGATTCCCTAAACCCTAAACCCTAAACCCTAAACAACCCATAAAACCTAAACCATAAAACCTCAAAGCCTCAACCCATAAACCCTAACGAAGAAGGTATCATGCACTTATAGATCGAAATTTGAGATCCTTTCATTAAATTGCGGTAACCCCAATCTATTCCATGAATATAAGCATAAAGCTAGAACATTAATGAAATTTCGCTAAATCCTAAACCCTAAACCCTCATCCCCTAAACGACCCTGACAAAGGAGGTATCCAAATTTCAGATATTCTTTCATTAAATTGCACTAACGCCATTCTATTCGAAGAATATAAGCATAAAGCTTGAACATTATTGAAAATTCCCTAAAACCTAAACCCTAGAACCCTAAACCCTAAACCCTCAACCCCTTACCAAGCAGGTATCATGCACTTATAGATCAATATGCAAGATACTTTCATTAAATTGCGATACCACCATTCTATTCCACTAATATATATAATGCTTGAAATTAATATTGAAACCTAAACCCTAAAAAGTGAACCTTAAATCCCTAAATCCTAAACCCTAAAATCCGAAACCATAAACCCTAAACCCCTAAACCCTCAACCCCAAAAAACTGAACCGTAAACCCTAGGCTATATATATTTTGTGTGAAAACTAGGGTAGTGGGATTTTGATCCATACATATTTGTAGTTGCTTCACGTCAAAAGAAACTATTGTCACTTAGAAAATTGAAAATAACTTCAAATTTGGAAGCTTACTTTGTAAATAATTTTTAAATGCCAATATGCACCAATCTACCAAATATGGACATGTTACTATAAACTATAGCAAAGATATGGCCATGACCTTGGTCATCTGGTTTGGAGGCCATCCATATTCATACATGGTACACCATATATCGTATGACAAAATGAAAGCCGTTATTATCGATTGGAAAATTTAAAATAACTTCAAATATGGAAGCTATTTTTGTAAACAATGTTTAAATATCAATATGCACTAATCTACCAAACATGGTTACATTTTCATAAAGTATGGTAACACATATGGCCTTGACAGTGGTCATCTAATTTTTTTGAAATCCATGAATGTTCATACATGGTGCACAATATTGTGAAACAAGTTTTTTCAAGAGTTATGAAATTTTAAGATTATATTTTTCCATGGAAACTAGCTAGTGCACACAGTGGGTCACCAAGAGGGATAAGAATGGTTGTATTTCGTTTATATTTAGTTTCTTTGTATTTTTTTTAAAAAAATGGCCCAAATTTGGTGTCATTACCTTTCATATCAAAAATTTGAATCTTGCAAAACTCTCGGTGCTTCTCCAATATTTGACTAATTCGGTATCTTTAATCTATTTAAAAAAATTAAGAGCAAGCTATGTCACACACTTTGTAGTTCAAAATTAGTATACTTACTTTAAATTGTCAAAAAGTCATTTTATTGTTTAGATTTAGCTAGGAAGCTTGGAAATTCATGAAAGTAGGGCATTATCTGAAATCTCCTTTTGTAAACATTGCTTGAAATGCCAAGATGCACCGAAACATGGACACGTTATCAAAAACTATGGTTGTGACCTTGGTCATCTTGTTTGAAGGCCTTGAATTAATGTTCATTAATTTTGGCAGATGTGTATAAACTCATTACCTGCTTTCATCCTTCCAAAACAGCTATCTAGTTTGAATCATACATCTGGTAATTTTTAATGCTATGTTTTTGGTGTTTTTCAAGTGCTTTCATCCTTCCAAACCAGCTAATTGGGTTTTAAATGTCATGCCTTAATTCAGAGAAATGACAATGGACTACAAGGACCAGAGTTCCAGCTGCTCAGCTCAGATTCTGTTAGCAGATTGACTAGGTGTCACACCCGCTTGAGAAGGAGCTAGTGTCATCCTGAACGTGCTACTGTAATTTCATACTTACATTAAATGATCTCTAGTTTATATAATTCTACTTGTTTCCCTTGTTATTTGTTTTAACCTCTTTCACCATATTTTACCTGGCTATAGTTAAAACCACGCAGGAGTCCTCGGGAGGCAGGACAAAAAGTTGTGATCCCTCTTGCCATTCATCCTCCCATAACATTTCTGAAGCAAATAACTTACTTAACAGTCCACCTAGAACAACTCCTGCAGGTTATAATCATATAAAGGTTGTATTGCATGCAAAAAAAGGGTGTAGCTGCTCTTAGATCTATAGCTGAAATGTTGAAGAAGAGGACAAATGATACATTGAAGCGAATCACCATGTATTGATCTCTTATTGATGATACCAACACTTTGTAATCTTTTAGAATGTCGATATTGTTGTATGATCTATTGTAATAAACTTTTATTGTTGTATAATAAGTAGTTTAAATTTGTGCGTGTTTATTAATTGATGTCTTGACATTCCTGTGTTGTTCTAGAAAAAAGTCAGCGTTACCAAAAAGGCCGAAATAGTAACATGTCGGAGCAGTAACATGCCGAACATTGAAACGACGTGAACATGGACGATCCCAAACAAACATTAAAAGGGGAGAACAGTAGAAAGCCAGAACCGTTGAAGGCCGGAACTCTAAGGGCCAGAGCAGTAGAAGGCTGAAATAGTGAAAGTCCAGAATAGTAGAAGAACAAAAATAGTGAAATGCCTAAACAGTCAAAGGCCAGAACAGTGAAAGGCCTAAACAATAGAAGTCCTGAACAATGATAGGCCTCAATAGTAGAAGTATGGAACTCCTAAGGGCAGAACAGTAGAAGGATGGAATTGTGAAAGGCCAGAATAGTAAAAGGCCAGAACAGTAAAAGGACACACTACAACAAAATCAGCTCCAGCCGATGTTTTTCCACCATGGGCAGGCGACGGTTTTGGCTTCCTACTCCCGGGGATAGTTGCTAATAAATCGGCTTTTTCCGAAGTGGTTGGCCGAACCGTCTTCGGTAGTATACACCAGATGGTACATATAAATTGCCACCTCAGTTAATAGGATTTAGGTGAGCAGTTTAAAAAATGGACTGTCATCGGCCTGGGAGACGGTCATCCATTTGAACGGGCACCAATAGGCCGAGGCATCCGCATTTCTACAAACGTCACGACAAGGTTGGAGTCGGTTTCTATGATGAACCTACTCTAGCTGTTAGGAGACGGTTAGAAATATAAGCCGCCCGCGCTACACCAGGACGTCCAGATTTCTCGGTCTGGTCTAGGTTTATGTTTTCCTGCCCCGAGCCTCTGGTATAAAACTAGGAGACTCCAGGTGGCTTTTGCACAGGTGCTTAATTTCATCAAATTACAGCTGAAACCCATTACAATGACCACATAATTGAACTAAAGCAAACTTAATTAATTAGATTTTCTTATGCTTGCAGTTATACCTGTGCAGTAACAAAATAAAGGACACAGTAGATAACTAGGACTAAATTCTTCACATATCTTTCTCTTTACAAACGAGGAAACAAGCTGAATGTTAAACTCATGAGAAGCACATATTGAAGATACTTTCTTTCTCAGACTTTGTGATGCATAACATGGCTACCTCACCGACTTTGTAACCCCCGCGGTAAACAAAATCATGCCAGGTGGCCTTCTTTATCGTGAGACCAATTGGAGAACACAAGCATAGCTACGCCGCCGTGCAACCAAACTTTTCCTGATGAGGGGAGGTCACACTGTCTCATAAAACCACTTCTTAGCTTTTGCAATGTAATGAACATTATGTCATCTAGTGTACCATATAGAAACAATATGTGAAATAAAACTGAATTTCTTTTTGTTACTACTTACAAGTGTTTTATGCCCAATGTTTTTCTCCATCAATGTATGGCCACCAATTGGGCTGATGTGAGTATAGTTGTCTCTGGCAAAAGAAACGACACCAGCTTTCTCGATGGATGAGAGTGGGATTGATGGATGTTTTATCACCAAATTAAGGATTTCATCATGTCCTCCAAATACAGCAATACTCCAACACTTTCTTAGTTAATAAAAAGTATAGTGCTAGCTTGTAGTTCTGAAAAAACCATATGCTTCAAACAAAAATACTTATCAGATGATGATTTTTCTATTTAGTTACCTTGTATGGCAAGATGATATAGTTTCAGATTGATTTCCTCATCTGCACCATACATTGAGTTAGTATAATATATCTCAACATACAGACATGCACAACAAATTGTATAGAGAGAGTATATATGAACTAACCTGGCTTTTCAGAAAGTTTTTTCTTACTATCAAGATTTTCATATACAATAGCATTGAAGAATTCTTGGTCACCATCCAAATACAGAACATTCTGATCATAGGAGAAGATATAGTAGTGGATGATAAAATTATCCCATTGCTCACCCCATATCACTGTCTTGTCCTTTTTTTGAGAAGTTCAAAGCAATTCAAATATCCATTTGGCGTCATGATGCGTATCTTGTCACGAGGAGTCATTTCATTTAATTTGTCAAAGATTTATCCCACGCAGGAACTAGGGTCCAACGATCCCTTGGTTTGTGAGGGGGATGAACACGCGATTCCATGGGAACTCAGCGATGGAGATGATGGTGGAGCAAACGCACGACAGAGAGTTGATACTGGGGTTTTTTACCCAGGTTCGGGACCCTCGTGAGGATGTAAAGCCCCTACTCCTCCTTTGTTGTATTACTCACATGCTTTGCGAGGGTACTGGAGAATGAAAGTCTAGGGTTTTAGATCTCAAGGATCGATCCCCTCTAAGGTAGGAGAAGGGCTCCTTATATATGGCGGTGCCGGGCCTCTTCCCCCATCTGTGGGCGGGAAGGGCTACCACATTCCCACCAAAGGATTCAGACCCGTCTTGTCTTCTTGCACCCGCCAGCCAGCTGTTGTGTCAGGGGGTGGTCGATAGTCTATCGCTTTATGCCGTCGCCTTGGTCTTCTTGCACCAAAATAGCCGTTTCAGACGTCGTCCTTGTCTTGCATCACCCCCCTACTTCTTCATGACCTTCTTTCCATGGACAGACTGGCCATCACTTGGACCGACCGTTGGCATGTCGTCTTGCTTGGCGCGGTTGGACCTGGTGACTCCCCCTCCCGAGGCCTTGCTGAGAGGCTTCTGCTCCCATCTGATTTAGGCACTTGTAGAGGATCCGGGTTCCAGTTCCCCCTCCGGAGGTTCCCTCTCCTTGCGAGACCTCGGGGGGGTGCCCCGGATGGGCCTGGCGACTCGACGAGACGGGGTACCCCTGGTGCCAATAGTCCGATAGTAGCCTCTAGTCGCTTGGCTTGCACGCCACTAACGAAGGGCCCAGGAAGTCAAGGGACCAACTAGAGCCAGGCCCATGAGCGGTCGCATCGTAGCATGATAGCCAAAGTCGCCACCCGCGGCTTCCACGTGTCCGCACGGGACGCGGCGTACCCAAGGTGCGAGAATTGTCTCTTCCACTACTTAGCCTTGAAGATCAAGCCACCCACAAAAACCCCAAATCCCGAGGGACTCGCCAGCTTTTGTTTATCTCTGCCGCCAGCCCATCGAACCTCCACGCGATTCTGCTCCTACCCCCTCCGTAGCGCTCGCGATGGCACTTAAGAGAGCACGTGCCACTTCCGCCGCGCCGAGATTTTCCCCGTCGATCGTGGGGGCCCTACCGCTGCTGGCGCGTGGTTGACACGGGTGATTTTTCCTTCAATCCATGGCAACGGCGCCAGAAAGATGCTTGTCGGCTCAAGATATGATGAGCTCGTTGGGAACCCCAAAAGGAAGGTATGATGAGCACATCAGCAAATTTTCCCTCATTTGTGAAACCAAGGTTATCAAACCAGTAGGAGCAAGGAAACACCTCCAAGGTGTTGTTTGCAACTTGGAATCCTGCACAACACAACCATAGAACTTTTCCCCCAACTTACAGTGAGGTTGTCAATCTCACCGATTTTGCTAAAACAAAGGATTAAATGTATTGTGTGGAAGATAGTAATAGCTTTCACAAAGTAAACAAAAAACAGTAAACAGTAAACAGTTGTAGATTGATGGTAAAAGATGATGGGTTCGTAGCATGGAAAACAAAAAATTTCTACCGCAAGAACGAACAAAACCCAGATCTAATCTAGATAAAAGCCAAGATCTAATCTATTAGACATGTGCAACGAGATAGATAGGAACTAACCCTCGTAGATCCGAAAGCGTTAACGAGATTAGATCTCGTGGTTGATGTAGTCGATCACTTTCCGATCTCAAGATCGTGTGGACGATCCTTCCGGTGTCGCGTTCCGGCAGCGCTTCCGCAGTCGGTCAAGTGGACGATCCTTCCGGCGCCGCGTTCGGGCAGCACTTCCGCAGTCGGTCACACGTGCGGAGTCGAAGCAGACCTTCCTCTCCTCGTTCCAGCGAGCAGTGGAGGTAGTAGATCTTCTCCACGGAATCATAGCAGCACGACGGCGTGGTGGTGGTGGAGTAGAGAATTATGCAGGGCTTCGCCTATGCCTGTGCAGAAGAAAGGAGGAGGCGAGAGGCGGCGGAGATTGGGTGTTGTGTAGGAGGGGCAAGGGGTGGCGCCTCCCCCTCCTAGTAGGACTCCCCACCTCCTTGGGCCGGCGGATTGGGGAGGGGGGGAGGAGTCCTCCTCCCCCACGACTCCTAGTCTTGACCCACCAGGACTCCTTGATCCCTTCCTTGGTTTTCAAGCAAACTCCAAGAAACCTTCCAGAACCTTCCGGAACATTCCGAAACCTTCTAGAATCTTCATACAAACACTCCGGAACATTTCCTAACACATAAAATGATCCCCAATATATGAATCTTATTCTCCGGACAATTCCGGATCTCCTCGTGATGTCCCGGATCCAATCCGAGACTCCGAACAACATTCGGTCTCCAACGCACATTGCATATCTACTTAAAACAACTTCGAACCTTAAGTGTGCCACCCTACGGTTCGTGAATATGTAGACATGACAGAGACACATCTCATATCAATAACCATCAGCGGGACCTGGAAATCCATAATGGCTCCCACATACTAAACGATGACTTCGTGATCGATCGAACCATTTACATACGAAACCAATTCCCTTTGTCACGTGATACTATACTTATCCGAGGTTTGATCATCGGCATCTCCATACCTAGTTCTACCTCGTTACTGACAAGTACTCTTTACTCGTTCCGTGATATGTCATCCCTTGTGACCCAGTCACATGCTTGCAAGCTAACTAGATGACATTCTACCGAGAGGGCCCAGCGCATATCTATCCGTCATATGGATGGACAAATCCCAATCTTGGTCCATGCGCTTCAACACATACTTTCAGAATACCCAATGACACCTTTATGACCACCCAGTTACGAAGCGGTGTTTGATGTCATCAAAGCACCCATCTGGTGATGGTGATTAACACAACCTCATGGTCGAAGGATTAGGTTACTATGCATTTAAAAGCTTACAGCAATACGAACTTAATGACTTGATCTTATGCTACACTTACTATGGGTGTGTGTCCATCACATCATTCTCCTAATGATATAACCTTGTTATTAATCACATCCTAATGTCCATGATCAGGAAACCATGATCATCAATTAATCAACAAGCTAGTTCAACAAGAGGCTTACTAGGGACTCTTACATGTTTACAAAACACACATGTATTAGTGTTTCCTTATAATACAATTATAGCATGGGATGTAAACATTCATCATAAACACAAAGATATAATAATAATCACTTTTATTGTTGCCTCTTGGGCATATCTCCAACAGTCTCCCACTTGCACTAGAGTCAATAATCTAGATTACATAGTAATATACCTAACACCCATGGCGTTCTGGTGTTGGTCATGCTTTTCCCTAGGGAGAGGTTTAGTCAACGGATCTGCTACATTCAGATCAGTGTGTACTTTGCAAATATTTATGTCACCATCTCGGACATACTCGCGAATAGCGTGAAAACATAGCTTGATGTGCTTCAGCTTGCTATGTGACCTTGGCTCCTGTGCATTAGCTATGGCACCTGTGTTGTCACAGTAGATGGCCATCGGGTCCAACACACTGGGAACCACGCCAAGTTTAGTAATGAATTCCTTCATCTAAACGGCTTCTTGTGCAGCCTCCGAAGCAGCTATGTATTCCGATTCAGTTGAAGATTTTGCCACAATGCTTTGCTTCGCACTCCTCCAGCTCACTGCAGCACCATTCAAAATAAATACGTATCCCGACTGTGACTTCGAGTCATCCGGATCGGTGTTCCAACTAGCATCGGTGTAACCATTTACAACAAGATGTTCATCACCTCCATAAGAAAGAACCATATCCTTATTCCTATTTAGGTACTTTAGGATATTCTTGACCGCTGTCCAGTGCTCCATTCCAGGATCACTTTGATATCTGCTAGTCAAACTAACAGCATGTGCTATATCCGGTCTTGTACACAGCATGGCATACATGATAGAACCTATGGCCGAGGCATAGGGAATATTATTCATTTTCACTCTATCTTCTGCCATAGCTGGACTTTGAGTCTTACTCAAGGTCTTACCTGAGAACATAGGCACGAACCCTTTCTTGCTATCTTCCATTCTAAACTTCTTTAGAAATTTGTCCAAGTATGTACTTTGTGAAAGCGCTATTAGGCGTCTTGATCTATCTCTATAACTCTTGATGCCTAGAATGTATGCCGCTTCGCCAAGATCCTTCATTGAAAAACTATTATTCAAATAGGTTTTGACGCTATTAAGAAGTTCTATATCATTCCCAATCAACAATATGTCATCTACATATAGTACTAGGAATGCTACAGAGCTCCCACTCACTTTCTTGTAAATACAAGCTTCTCCATAAGTTTGTATAAACCCAAAGTTTTTGATTACTTTATCAAAATGTTGATTCCAACTCCGGGATGCTTGCTTCAGTCTATAAATGGAGCGCTGAAGCTTGCATACCTTGTCAGCATCTTTAGGATCGACAAAACCCTTGGGTTGTACCATATACAACTCTTCCTCAATGTCACCATTAAGGAACACCGTTTTGACATCCATCTGCCAAATCTCATAATCGAAATGTGCAGCAATTGCTAACAAAGACCTCACAGACTTTAGCTTCGCTACTGGTGAGAAAGTCTCATCATAGTCAACTCCTTGAATTTGTCGGAACCCTTTCGCGACAAGTCGAGCTTTATAGATGGTAACATTACCATCAGAACCTATTTTTCTCTTGAAAATCCATTTGTTCTCGACAGCCTTACGGCCATCCTATAAGTCCACCAAAGTCCACACTTGGTTTTCATACATGGATCCCATTTCGGATTTCATGGCTTCTAGCCATTTGTCGGAATCTGGGCTCACCATAGCTTCTTCATACGTCGCAGGGTCATCAGGGTTGTCCACCAACATGACGTTCAAGGCAGAGTCATGCCAATCAGGAGTGGTACGAACCCTCGTTGACCTGCGAGGTTCAGCAGTAACTTCATTTGAAGTTTCATGATCATTATCATTAGCTTCCTCTCCAATTGGTGCAGGCGGCACAAAAACATCTTCCGGTGCTGCGCTACTCTCAAACCCGAGAGAAGGTTCAATAACCTCATCGAGTTCTACTTTCCTTCCAGTCACCTCCTTCGAGAGAAACTCCTTCTCAAGAAAGGATCCATTCTTTGCAACGAAAACTTTGCCTTCGGATCTATGATACAAGGTATACCCAATTGTTTCTTTAGGGTATCCTATGAAGACGCATTTCTCCGCTTTGGGTTCTAGCTTATCAGGTTGTAACTTCTTTACATATGCTTCGCAACCCCAAACTTTAAGGAACGACAACTTAGGTTTCTTACCAAACCACAATTCGTACGGTGTCGTTTCAACGGATTTAGATGGTGCCCTATTTAAAGTGAATGCGGCTGCCTCTAATGCATAGCCCCAAAATGATAACGGTAAATCTGTAAGAGACATCATAGACCGAACCATATCTAAGAGAGTTCGATTACGACGTTCGGACACACCATTACGCTATGGTGTTCCCGGCGGTGTCAACTATGAAAGTATTCCACATTTCTTTAAATGCATGCCAAACTCATAACTCAGATATTCACCTCCGCGGTCAGAACGCAGAAACTTAATCTTCTTGTTACGATGATTTTCCACTTCACTTTGAAATTCCTTAAACTTCTTGAAAGTTTTGGACTTATGTTTCATAAAGTAGATATATCCATATCTACTCAAGTCATCCGTGAAAGTGAGAACATAACGATATCCACCACGCGATGCTACACTCATTGGACCGCACACATCGGTATGTATTATTTCCAATAAGTCTGTAGCTCGCTCCATTGTACCAGAGAATGGAGTCTTAGTCATTTTTCCCATTAGACATGCTTCGCATCTTTCAAGTGATTCAAAATCAAGTGATTCAAGAAGTCCATCTGAATGGAGTTTCTTCATACGCTTCACTCCAATGTGACCAAGATGACAGTGCCACATGTATGTAGAATTATCATTCAATTTTATTCGTTTAGCATCTATGTTGTGAACATGTGTATCACTACTATCGAGATTCAGTAAGAATAAACCATTCATCTCAGGTGCATTACCATAAAAGATATTACTCATATAAATCGAACAACCTTTATTCTCGGACTTAAAAGAGTAACCGTCTCGCAATAAACAGGATCCATATATAATGTTCATGCTTAACGCATGCACCAAATAACAATTATTCATATTTAAAACTAATCCCGAAGGTAGATGTAGAGGGAGCGTGCCAACGGCGATCACATCAACCTTGGAGCCATTTCCAACGCGCATCGTCACCTCGTCTCTTGCCAGTCTTCGTTTATTCCGCAGCTCCTGTTTCGAGTTACAAATATGAGCAACCGAACCAGTATCAAATACCCAGGCACTACTACGATTACTAGTAAGATACACATCTATAACACATATATCAAATATACCTTTCTTCTTGATATTGCCGTTCTTCAGATCCGCCAGGTACTTGGGGCAGTTACGCTTCCAGTGACCAGCATCCTTGCAGTAGAAGCACTCAGTTTCAGGCTTGGGACCAGCCTTGGGCTTCTTTGCAGGTGTGGCAGCTTTCTTGCCGTCCTTCTTGAAGTTGCCCTTCTTCTTAGGCTTGCCTTGTCTCTTGAAATTGGTGGTCTTATTGACCATCAACACTTGGTGCTCCTTCTTGATCTCCACTTCAGCAGTTTTCAGCATGGACGATAGTTCAGGCAACGTCTTGTTCATGCAGTGTATGTTGTAGTTCATCACAAAGTTCTTGTAACTTGGTGGCAGTGATTGAAGGAGACGGTGAATCCCCAATTCATTAGGAATCGATATCCCCAATTCTTGGAGCTTGTTTGCGTACCCAGACATGGTGAGCACGTGCTCGCTAACGGAGCTTCCTTCTTCCATCTTACAGTTAAAGAACTTTTCGGAGGCTTCATAGCTCTCCATGGCCGCGCGAGTCTCAAAAATTAGCCTGAGCTCCTTAATGATCTCGAACGGGTTGTGGTGCTCAAAACGCTTTTGGAGCTCCGCTTCTAAACCGTACAGGATGGCACACTGAACTGTGGAGTAATGATTTTTCCGAGTGGCGTAAACATTCTTTACGTCATCGGTGGCATTATCTGCAGGTGGGTCACCTAGCGGTGCTTCGAGCACATAGGTCAACTGACCAGCCCTGAGGACGATCTTCAGTCCACGGAACCAGTCCGTGAAATTGCTTCCATTGTTCTTAAGCTTTTCTTTCTCTAGGAATGCATTGAAATTGATGGAGGGGGTCGCCATAATCTAAAACAATTTGCAAGTAGTTTAGACTAAGTTTATGCCAAATTGAGTTCAAATTTAATTCCCACCAAAGGATTCAGACCCATCTTGTCTTCTTGCACCCGCCAGCCAGCTGTTGTGTTAGGGGGTGGTCGACAGTCTATCGCTTTATGCCGTCGCCTTGGTCTTCTTGCACCAAAATAGCCGTTTCAGACGTCGTCCTTGTCTTGCATCACCCCCTACTTCTTCATGACCTTCTTTCCATGGACAGACTGGCCATCACTTGGACCGACCGTTGGCATGTCGTCTTGCTTGGCGCGGTTGGACCTGGTGACTCCCCCTCCCGAGGCCTTGCTGAGAGGCTTCTGCTCCCATCTGATTTAGGCACTTGTAGAGGATCCGGGTTCCAGTTCCCCCTCCGGAGGTTCCCTCTCCTTGCGAGACCTCGGGGGGTGCCCCGGATGGGCCTGGTGACTCGACGAGACGGGGTACCCCTGGTGCCAATAGTCCGATAGTAGCCTCTAGTCGCTTGGCTTGCACGCCACTAATGAAGGGCCCAGGAAGTCAAGGGACCAACTAGAGCCAGGCCCATGAGCGGTCGCATCGTAGCATGATAGCCAAAGTCGCCACCGCGGCTTCCACGTGTCCGCACGGGACGCGGCGTACCCAAGGTGCGAGAATTGTCTCTTCCACTACTTAGCCTTGAAGATCAAGCCACCCGCAAAAACCCCAAATCCCGAGGGACTCGCCAGCTTTTGTCCATCTCCGCCAACAGCCCATCGAACCTCCACGCGATTCTGCTCCTACCCCCTCCGTAGCGCTCGCGCTGGCACTTAAGAGAGCACGTGCCACTTCCGCGTTACCGAGATTTCCCCCGTCGATTGTGGGGGCCCTACCACTGCTGGCGCGTGGTTGACACGGGTGATTTTTCCTTCAATCCATGGCAACGGTGCCAGAAAGATGCTTGTCGGCTCAAGATATGATGAGCTCGTTGGGAACCCCAAAAGGAAGGTATGATGAGCACATCAGCAAATTTTCCCTCATTTGTGAAACCAAGGTTATCAAACCAGTAGGAGCAAGGAATCACCTCCAAGGTGTTGTTTGCAACTTGGAATCCTGCACAACACAACCATAGAACTTTTCCCCCAACTTACAGTGAGGTTATCAATCTCACCGGTTTTGCTAAAACAAAGGATTAAACGTATTGTGTGGAAGATAGTAATAGCTTGCAGAAAGTAAACAAAAAACAATAAACAGTAAACAATTGTAGATTGATGGTAAAAGATGATGGGTTCGTAGCATGGAAAACAAAAATTTTCTACCGTAAGAACGAACAAAACCCAGATCTAATCTAGATAAAAGCTAAGATCTAATCTATTAGACATGTGCAACGAGATAGATAGGAACTAACCCTCGTATGTCCGAAAGCGTTAACGAGATTAGATCTCGTGGTTGATGTAGTCGATCACTTGCCGATCTCAAGATCGTGTGGACGATCCTTCCGGCGTCGCGTTCCGGTAGCGCTTCCGCAGTCGGTCAAGTGGACGATCCTTCCGGCGCCACATTCGGGCAGCGCTTCCGCAGTCGGTCACACGTGCGGAGTCGAAGCAGACCTTCCTCTCCTCGTTCCAGCGAGCAGCGGAGGTAGTAGATCTTCTCCACAGAATCACAGCAGCACGACGGCGTGGTGGTGGTGGTGGAGTAGAGAATTCTGCAGGGCTTCTCCTATGCCTGTGCAGAAGAAAGGAGGAGGAGAGAGGCGGCGGAGATTGGGTGTTGTGTAGGAGGGGCAAGGGGTGGCGCCTCCCCCTTCTATTTAAAGGAGGGAGGGCGCCTGGGGAGAGGGAGTCCTAGTAGGACTCCCCACCTCCTTGGGCCGGCCGATTGGGGAGGGGGGGAGGAGTCCTCCTCCCCCATGACTCCTAGTCTTGACCCACCAGGACTCCTTGATCCCTTCCTTGGTTTTCAAGCAAACTCCAAGAAACCTTCCAGAACCTTCCGGAACATTCCGAAACCTTCTAGAATCCTCATACAAACACTCCAGAACATTTCCTAACTCAGAAAATGAACCCCAATATATGAATCTTATTCTCCGGACAATTCCGGATCTCCTCGTGATGTCCCGGATCCAATCCGAGACTCCGAACAACATTCGGTCTCCAACGCACATTCCATATCTACTTAAAACAACTTTAAACCTTAAGTGTGTCACCCTACGGTTCGTGAATATGTAGACATGACAGAGACACATCTCCTATCAATAACCATCAGCGGGACCTGGAGATCCATAATGGCTCCCACATACTCAACGATGACTTCATGATCGATCGAACCATTTACATACGAAACCAATTCCCTTTGTCACGCGATACTATACTTATCCGAGGTTTGATCATCCGCATCTCCATACCTAGTTCTACCTCGTTACTGACAAGTACTCTTTACTCGTTCCGTGATATGTCATCCCTTGTGACCCAGTCACATGCTTGCAAGCTAACTAGATGACATTCCACCGAGAGGGCCCAGAGCATATCTATCCGTCATATGGATGGACAAATCCCAATCTTGGTCCATGCGCTTCAACACATACTTTCAGAATACCCAATGACACCTTTATGACCACCCAGTTACGAAGCGGTGTTTGATGTCATCAAAGCACCCATCTGGTGATGGTGATTAACACAACCTCATGGTCGAAGGATTAGGTTACTATGCATTTAAAAGCTTACAGCAATACGAACTTAATGACTTCATCTTATGCTACGCTTACTATGGGTGTGTGTCCATCACATCATTCTCCTAATGATATAACCTTGTTATTAATCACATCCTAATGTCCATGATCAGGAAACCATGATCATCAATTAATCAACAAGCTAGTTCAACAAGAGGCTTACTAGGGACTCTTACATGTTTACAAAACACACATGTATTAGTGTTTCCTTATAATACAATTATAGCATGGGATGTAAACATTCATCATAAACACAAAGATATAATAATAATCACTTTTATTATTGCCTCTTGGGCATATCTCCAACAAAAGAAAGGATTGGGGTCCATAGTTCACTAGTGGTGATTCTCCTTAAGATAGATGACATGTTGGGTGAACAAATTACAGCAGGGCAATTGACAAACACTGAGAAAGCATACATGCATATACTAATCATCTTGATTCCTATGAGATTTGATTAGGCATTACAACAATATATATAGACTGTAATCCAACTGCATCTATAACTAATAATCCACCTTCAGGTTATCATCCGAACCCCCTCCAGTATTAAGTTGCAAGCAACAGATAATTGCATTAAGCATTGCATGTAAAGTAAGCAATACGATTGTTCTATGAACAAATGATTTATGTTTTCTCCCTAGAGCAACAACACATCTAGTACCTTGGAGATTTCTGTCACTTCCCTAGATTACTAGAGGCATGAACCCACTATCAAGCATAAATACTCCCTCTTGGAGTTGCTAGCATCTACTCGGCCAAGATAGATACTAACAACGGAGAGCATGCAAGATCACCAATAACAAAGACATGATAGAATCAATAATCAATCTGAAATAGCATCTCAATATCCATCGGATCCCCGTAAACACAACAGGTATGATTACAAATGGATGATCTTGATCATCAACGGAGCTCACAAGATCTAGACATGGTAGCACAAAGGAGAAGAACCAACTATCTAGCTACTACATGGACCCGTAGTCCAAGGATGAACTACTCACGCATCACACCGAATGCTTGCATGGTGGTGAAGAAGGCCTCCAGGGTGAATTCTCCCCTCCAGCAGGGTGCCGGGAAGAGCTTCAAATCCCTCCCGATCTAGGGATGGAGATGATGGTGGCTACACAATCTTTCTTGGAATTTTGATTGGGTCCTTAGGGTTTCTGTATCGGAGGCATCTTATAGGCAAAAGGGGAGGCCGAGGGGGTGCCCTAGGCGGCCACACCACCTCCTGGCATGGGCCAGGCCTGGCCTCCTGGCCAGGTAGTGTGGGAGCCCCCTAACCCCTATCCGTCTCGTATTCTGGCTCTGTGTCCCCCTCGGTGAAATATTGACTTTGGCTTTTGTCCCATCCAATTCCAAGAATATTCATTTTCCGACTTTCCTGAAACCAAAAATAGCAGAAAACAAGTAGCTGGCACTATGGCATCTTGTTAATAGGTTAGTCCAAGAAAGTGTATAAAAATACTCCAAAGTGTGGACAAAACATAACAAAGTAGACATAAAACAAGCATGGAACATCAAAAATTATAGATACGTTTGCAACGTATCAGCCGCCGGCAAAAATTCTCAACGAGGAGGGGTTGGAGAAGGTCTGCAAGCTGATGTCCTCTAACTCGAATGAGTAGGGAGCCGCGTGGTTGTGGTGCGCTACCGTCAGGGAAAGCGGGTGGCTTGCCACCATAGCCCCTATTTTCACCCACTTCGTCACCACTGCCTTCGTCCCGCCATTTCCCCCCTTTCTCATGGCCGTCTTGGACCATTACTGCATCCAACTCCTCCATCTCCACCCATGGAGCGTGACCCTCTTTGTCGCCTTCGCATTCTGGTGTGAGGACTTTGTCGAGGTGGCGCCGTCCTTGGCATTGTTCCGGCACTTCTACAGCCTCCGCGTCCTCACACCAGGGGACGTCCTCGGTGGCGCCAGATTCTTTGTCGGGGAGGAGGGAGAGTTCCTGCCCATGTCCATCCTCGGCATGACATAAGAATTCCACTGCAATTGGATCTTGGTGGACGCCAAGAGGGCATGGCCTCCGCTTCACGCTCCCGTGGGGGCGGCGGTGGAGAACCCAGGCTAGGC
Organism: Avena eriantha; assembly: GCA_910589775.1. Taxonomy (NCBI): domain Eukaryota; kingdom Viridiplantae; phylum Streptophyta; class Magnoliopsida; order Poales; family Poaceae; genus Avena; species Avena eriantha. The sequence goes on along the minus strand of OU342740.1, from coordinate 306,906,518 downwards.
TCATGAGGCAGTTTCCTTCATGAGCCCGGGCCCTCGCAAGGTGTGTTGTGTACCTAAGGAGCCAGGGCCTGTATGGCGAGATGGTGGTGAGGGAGTTCTTGCGACAACAGATCGCCGCTCTCTAAGAGCACAAGAGGCCTGTGTGGGCCATGTCTCCTGACCACGATGCAACCAGGCTCTTCGAGGGGCACTGTTTAGAGGATACCATGTCCGCCCTTATTCTACTGCTCCTTGGTGTGGATGGGGTGGCGAAGCTTCCCTTGGGAGCCCGTCCCCTGTATTCGGGGGGCGATATGAGCACAGTCCGCTTAGGTCCCACTTTCGATGCCAGGGGTGTGCCCCTTAGTCGAGTTGGCTGACGAGGATGCGGGGCCAAGCAATGCCCTCGTCCCCCTCCAGCGCGTATGGCGAGGGAGGACGATGGATAGTGTGTCGTCTTCAGAGGAGGAAACCAACAACCTCCCCCGTGTTGGGGCCGATGGCCCTTCTGGCTGGGCCATTTGCGGGGAGCGAGCCAAACCTGAGGCGTCAGCCGCCCTTGCGTCGGTGCAGGTGCCCTAGAACCGCCCCCGGCGGGGCAAGGTGGCGCCTTTCTCCCCCCGGTGTGAGGAGAGCTAACTGGTCCTTGGTGGGAGGATAAAAAAGGAGGTAAGACACGCTGGCGAGGCTCCCCCTTTTCCCCTGCTCCTTTTCTCTGTTACGTCATCTCACTCTATCATTGCAGGGGTGAGAAAAGGAGGAAGATAAAACTAGCGAGGTCTGATTCAGGGGGAGCGGTGGGGTGTGCCGGGGGCAGTCCTACCTCCCTCCGGCTAGGAGAGCATCCCGGAATCTCCTCCACTCCTATCTAGGAGTGGGCTATGGCGCGGGACAGCCTGGCTGACGAGGGTCTGCCTAACTCCGAGGCGGTCGTAGGAGGCGGCAAGGCCCTCCTTCTCGACGATCTTGTGGGAGCACAAGTCACGACTCCGTCGCCAGCCCATGACGACCGAGGTGGGCCTATCGAGGGAAGTCCCTGAGCTCCCGATGTGGTGGGTCCAAGCATGCTGGCCTTGCTGCCACCCGAGGGTACCTCCTTGGGTCGGCCTGGGTGCCTGCAGGGTGTTCTTGCAACCGCCTACGCCGGGCTTGACTGGTTCCTTACCAACATCGCTGCAGAGGATCATCGCTTGGCCGGGGTGTGGTATCTCCTTCACCTAGATCAGGCCGCTCTCGACCAGGACCAGGAACAGTGGAGAGCCCGTTGCAAGGCAACAAGCTCTGGGGGTGACCGGGTCCTCGTGGAGTCGTATCGGGAAGCTATGGGGACTTCTACATCGGCCAGAGTTCGCATCCTATCTCCCGGGGCCTACTCCGGGGACCTGGCCAGCGTCACTCATGACTTCTCTGTGTGGACCGTGCACTTTCCTTCTCCGAGTGGAAGGTCGAGGAAGACCGTCGGTGGGTCGCTTAGAGAGAGCAGGATGTGGCCCTCCGTGAGGAGGCAGTTTGGTTTCACGAGGATGAGGCTCAGCTGGAGAGGAGCCGACTGGAGGTGGTTGAGGCCTAGCTGGGGATGGCCCAGTAGAAGCTTGAGGAGCACATGCTCGATATTGACCACCGTAATGCGAACACCGACGAGTGTCTTCATCGCTTCTATGTCAAGGTTGCCGAGGAGCGGGAGCAAATGAAGAAGGACAACAAGGTGGCGCTCTTGCAGCTTCGCCAAGCCCTTTGGGCGGAGTGGCATGGGAAAGCCAAGACCCAGGAGGCGCACTTCCTGGAGAGGCGAGAAGAGCGGAAAGCTTCCCTCCGTTCGGCGGAGGAGCGCCTAGCCCAGGCTCTTGTCGATTGGGGCACCTTGAAGGAGCTATAGGTCGCCCACCAAGAGCTCTAGAAGCGTTGGGACCTTCATGACAAGGTGGAGCGGGACCTCCACATGTTGGACAAAGAGAAGTACAAGATGTACCGGGCGCTCGCCAGGCGTGTGGCCGCCACTCTCTAGGACTTCGGGGTAACTGACTTTTATGCCAGTCCCCTCGCCGACGCCAACACAGATGGTGCTTTCCTGACACTCTTCGACCGGATCACAACAGCGTTGGAGGGGAGAGCTGAGCTCTACCACAGGTACCATTTGGATGAGTGCCACAAGATGATGTGGGTCATGGCAACCCATGTTCTCTCCGTCCTCTATCAGTACGACACCAACTTCCCCTGGAGGATACTCCTAGAGAAGGTGACGCATCCTGTGGGAACCTTGTCCGGCGAGGTCGCGCAGTTCCAACATCTTGTAGAGGAACTTGCTGACATCTTTCTCCTGATCTTCATGCAGAACAAAGAGGGTGAGGACTCAGAGGGCACTGGGTCCACTGATGATGAAGACGGAGGTTCCCTGCACAACATGTCTGGTGTCGAGGGGAGTGGCGAGCCATCACCGGAAGGCAGTGCTTCGGAGCTATGGGCCTGAGGGGCCTTTTTGGCTATGATCAGTTTGATGTATTCCGGCATGATGGCTGTGTTTTGGACCTGATGTCTCTTTTGTGGACTTGTGGGGCGTATTTGTTCATGCCCATGTTGAGTGTCTTGTAGTTCCCTGGGTCTCATAGGGAGATGTCTAAGGGAGGCTAAGCGCGCAGATGAGCGCCTTTAGTGAGCCCTCGTGATGAGTTGTAGGCATCATGACCTGCAGGCAAGGTGACTTACTACGGAGGCTGGGCGGTAAGTTCAGAGCCCCACCTGCAAAGCCCTATGGTTTCCCGATGGTTAGAGGGGCGGGTGCCTCGTGAGACATCCCATCGTCCTCTCGCGGAGAGAGTTGTCCTATTAGCATAGTGATTTTTTGGTTTTCTGAGGGCCAGGAACCGTGGGTGATGTGACTTGCGGCCGAGGGATGGGTCGTAAGTTCAGAGCTCGACACTTTAGGTCCTGTAGAGCGCAGGCCGCGGAGGGACAGTGCCTGACTAGCCTTCACGGCGAGGTATGCATACGTGTATTTTAGTTAGGAACCATGGGTGAGGTGAGATGCGGCCGAGGAACGGGCGTAAGTTCAGAGCTCGACACTTTAGGCCCTCAGGAGCTCGAGCCGCGGAGGTACAATGCCTCGTGATCCATCATCACGATATCTTTTGCGCCAGGAATCGTGGGTGAGGTAACTTGGAACCAAGTAACGGGCCATAAGTTCAGAGCTCGACACTTTAGGTCCAGGAAATTTTGGGCCGCCGGAGGGAAGTGCCTCGTGAGCCGACAGTAACCGTGGGTGAGGTGACTTTTGGCCGAGGAACGGGCCATAAGTTCAAAGCTCGACACTTAAGGTTCTGGAGATTTGGGGCCGTTGGAGGGAAGTGTCTCACGAGCCACCCCGTAAGCCTCTCAAGGAGAGCACCATAGGGCCCATGCTAGCCCGTGATCTTCTCAAGGAGGAGATCGTAGGTATCGCACGTTGCGGCGGTCCCGGTCGAGGACGGGTGTGTCCTGGATGAGCCGCATTCCTAGTGCTTCCTCGTTCCATCAATACATCATACGAGGGTCTCGAGCACCAGGGATCTGCGAGTGAAGTGACTTATCGCCTAAGCTAGTCTGCCATTTCAGAGTTCAATCCTTCAGACCCTGGCATCGACGGAGGCGATCAGGCGATAGGCAAAATCCTAGCCCCCGCTCGTATAATGGATATATGGGGATGTGGTCAGCACGTGGGTATAAAAGAAACTCGAAGAACAAATGAATTCACCCAAAAGAAAACATAAATCATCGACAACTGGAGTTGTTCCCCTTCCCAAGCACCCTGCCCTAGTGAGGGGCGCAAAAGTGTCACCAAGAAGAGAGGGAGTGGGAGCTATGGGTCACCTTGAGGAGGCTAAGCCCGGTGGGGGCATGTGTTCTGGGGATCTGTCTAGCCCTGGGCCCTCCGCTAGAGCTACGATTCAGGGACCTTGAGGCGCCACGGCCTACTGTGCTTGCCACTCTGCTCGCGCCTCTTCATGTTGTCATACTCCTCCCTTACCTCCATGAGCTTGACGCACTTGTTTGTGTCATAGCCCTGCCTCTGGTGGAAGGCCCAGTACAGGTGTGAGCCGGTCGAGCCTCCCTCTTCTCTCCTGGTGGGGTGTCGCTTGCCGTCCTTCCCCAGGTGCCTGATGGGGTATGTCTCACCCTTCACGGCTGTGTCCGTGGGCCCAATCTCGCCATGGGCGAACAGACCCCCGGCTTCTACCTTGGCGCAACGATCGACCACCGCGAAGAGTTTGGCCACCATGGATAAGTTCTCTCCATGGTGACCGATCTTGTCAAGGACTCGAGCATCGGAGACACCCTCCATGAAAGCAGCGATGCCTTCCGCATCGGTAGCCCCAGTGACCCCGACGAGGTGTTGGTCGAAATGCTACGGGTACCTGCGCAGGGCCACTCCAGGTCCTTGCGCACCTTCTTGTGGTCGTCACCCGTATACGTGGGTTCAGCCGCATCCCCGAACTTCGTGACGAAGAGCCCGCAGAGCTCGGACCATGAGCCGATGGACCCCTCGGGGAGGTTCAGCAGCCACGCGCACGCCTCCGGCCCCATGCCCATAGGGAACCAGTTGGCGAGGACATGGTCATATCCTCCGGATAGCTCTATGCCCGTGGTATATAGATGCAAGAACTCCATGGAGTTGGTGGTGCTGTTGTATTGTAGCGGCATCTCCGGCTTCAATCCAGGCGACCACACCACCCGACGGAGGTGGTTGGTGAGTGCAGGGCAGCTGGAGCTATGGGTCTCCGCACCAGCGGTGATCTTTTCTCGGTTCTGCAGGCCCGCAACCGAGATGGCCTGGAGGGTACGAGTCTCGTGACCTCGGCGCCTGGCCAAGATCACCCGCGCATCCTCCACCAAACGGAAGACTTCCACCCGGCCCCGAGTCTTCCTGGGACTCGCCATGTCATGCGGCTTCACACCATCTGAGCCCCTGGGCCCGCCGCGAAGAGGAGGGGTGGATGTGCCCAGTAGGCTATGTCACCCGAGCATGCCCCACGCTCCACAGGGTCACCCCAGGCGACATTCATCAAGGCTGCAAGGCGCGCCTGCCACTCCTATCTCGCGTCCTTGGTGTGCGAGTAGTGAAGGATCTCTTTCGCCATGAGGCGAGCCATTTCCATGGTGAACGGGACGCGAGAAGCTCGGGTCGGCGAAGTGCCTGGAGAAGAATTCTCTCTGTCCATCCTCACGGTGGGGCATGGGTGGAGCTCGTTGCTGGCCCCAAAGCGGGGCAGGGGAGTGGTGGTAGCAAGGCGTGAGCCCCCGAGCCTCCTTGCCCGCTCTCACTAGGAGCGGTTGTCGCGAGGCCTGCTACGAGCGACCATGTCAATGTTGCTGGCTTGAGTCCTCTGAGTCACACCCCAGCCCCTACCTAGCGCATCAAATGTCGGAGATTTATCCCATGAAGGAACTAGGGTCCAAGGATCCCTTGGTTCGTGAGGGGGCTGAACATGTGATCCTGAAGGAACTCAGCGACGGCGACGACAGTGGAGCAAACGCATGACACAGAGTTGACACCGAGGTTTTTTACCCAGGTTCGGCACCCTCGTGAGGTGGTAAAGCCCCTACTTATGCTTTGTTGTATTGCTCGCGTCCTTCGCGAGGGTGCAATGGAGGATGAAAGTCTAGGGTTTTAGATCTCAAGGATCGATCCCCTCTAAGGTAGGAGGAGGGCTCCTTATATAGGGCGGCGCCGGGCCTCTTCCCCCCATCTATGGGCGGGAAGGGCTACCACATTCCCGCCAAAGGATTCAGACTTGTCTTGTCTTCTTGTGGTTGCTAGCCAGCTGCTATGTCATGGGGTGGTTAACAGTCTTTTCACTTTATGTTGTCGCCTTGGTCTTCTTGCACCAAAATTGCCGTCTCAGTCGTTCTCCTTGACTTGCATCATTCCCCCACTTCTTCATGATCTACTTTCCATGAACAGAATGACCATTGCTTGGACTGACCATTGGCGCGTCATCTTGTTTGGCGTGCTTGGACCTAGTGACCCCCCTCCGGAGGCCTTGCTAGGAGGCTTCTTCTTCCGGCTGATTCGGGCACTTGTAGAGGATCCAGGTTCTGATTCCCCTCCGGAGATTCGCTCTCCTTGTGAGCCCTTGGGGGTGCCCCGGGTGTGCCCGGTGACTCGACGAGACGGGTACCCCCGGTGCCAATAGTCCTACATAACTGCTTCCTAACATGGCAAGGAACATACTGACAAAAAATAGCTGTCATTTCTCTTATGCGGTGTAGTAATTCATAAACAAGAGACTGAATGTTTTGCAAATTCCTTTGTATGCTATCAATAGGAATAAGCCATTTAACTCACATACCATTGTATCTTCGGTCCCCACATGCACAGTTAGTAAAAAAATTGAAGGGGTTCACGTATGAAAACAATAAAAAATTTACCCTACGCCCGTGAATCCCTGATGCTGCAAGGACCTATCTATTAATAACGCAGTAACGGGAGGGGCTTTTCACGAACTTACCCTTGAAGACTGAAAAGCGTTGTCAGCGCTCAGGAGAGCATGGTTGATGTAGATGAGCCGAAGCTGACCTCAAGGTCGTGATAAAGTCCTTGCGCTCATGCGGCTCCAACGACTCCTAGTGCCTCAAGTGTGACACCTCGCGGGGAGTTACATGCATCTGGTGCCTGACGATGACTCTCGCTTCCCCGATCTAGCTGCAGTTGCAGAAGTAGAGCTCCTGGATCCGAATCCCACAGGATGACGGTGCTCCGTGGTGAAGATGTCTCTCGTTTGTGTAGTCCAAACTTAGGACCACGGTCACGAGAGAGAGAGAGAGAGAATATCAATTGGAGGTCTCCCCAAAAGTGAGGAAACCTTTATTGAATATTGTGTGTATTTTCTGGTCAAAATACCCCACAATATATAGGGGGGGGGGGAAAGTACTACCTCCCTCAAAGTCCCGGGTTGGGACTAAAGGAGGGAGAGGGGGCAGCCGCCGGCCGGCCTTGGTGGGCCCCGTGTGGGGGGGGGAGGGGGCTAGGCCCAGCCGGCGACCCACTTCCCCTTCTCTCCTCTTGCCTTCCCCTCATGGCCCCTTCTCCCTGTGGAATTTGGCCCATTAAGGCTTTTTGACCTTTAATTGATTTCTCTTTTATTAAATAATTAGGAATAAATGATTAAATCAACATTTAACATTCATTCACATATCATTCAAACTCCATGGAGATTATCACTTTGCGGCCCGAAAGTTGGGGTGTACAGGTAACGCGGTACCCAAGTTCCCTGAAATCAGCCAGGGTGACTACAGTTGGTGTGCCAAATACTCAGAGGGTCTTTTTGGCACGAATTCAACTTTACGTTTCAATACAAAAAATCAGGCTAGTGGGCGTCAAGTTGGGCCCCCCTGTCAGTTCGCCGTTATGTCGCTCCCGTAGCTTAGGCGGGGTGGCTGTCACGTAGGCTTGCAGCGTTGGCATAGTGGATATGACAACGCCCCCTACCCAGTGTATTGACGAGACAAAAAAGGGCCCATGTATCGGCGTTATAATTATTTTTTGTTTACTCAGAAGCTGGAACGGCCACCGCCACGCGTCTCTCCTTGGACTTCCGTCCCAATCGTTAATCCCTACCATAAAAGCGCATTGACGGTTCCACGGTTCCCCTGCCTCGCAGAAACCACTCTTCTTCTTCCTGTCAGCTACTATCTTCTTCCCGTCTTTTCCTTGCCACCATGGAAGATCTACGCACTCTATAGATAAGCTCCACCACCCATGACAACAAGAAGATAGATGTTGTCTACACCAACGAGGAGGAGATGGTGGTGCGTGTCTTGAGGATGTACGAGGGTTGGCTTGGGATAGACGAGGACAAGTTTGTGGGATTGGACCTCGAGTACACCCCTGAGCACCCATATGAAGGGAGTGAAGTCGCCGTCGTTCAACTTGCCATGCGGAAACACGTCCTCGTCTACCACCTCTCCCGGTTTGTAGATCTTCTCTCTGTAGCTAACCTCTTTTAGGGTTTTCTCCTCTTGTTCTTTATCCACTTGCTCATCTTGCAACTACTGGATTTTACTTAGGACCAAATAAATTAGGGTTTGCCTATGTCTCAATCGACTGAGATTTTCTTTAGTCTCAATCACCTAAGAAAAGTGCAACCGTAGTTAAAAGAAATGTGCAACTCGTTCAGTCGACTGAGAAATAGCAAAACCGAATAAATTATGACAATAAAATGTTGACAGTCTTGATCTTGCATTTACTAAACTTTTCAAAATTATATTGAGATGATGATCTTGCATTGACAAAATATTTGTAGTTACAAATTTTGGTGATGACAAACTACATACTTTCAGGACTGACATGAAATGTCCGGCACTGCGCCAGTTCCTTGAAAAAAAGGGAATTGTTTTCTGCACTGTCGACACAACAACTGATTTTTAGAAATTGTATCAAGAGGAAATTATAATTCCTGCGCACAACTAGATCGATATTCAGCGTCTTGTCAAAATCCTAGGGGACAGGAAGAAGGATGGAATGGCATCACTCGCAAGTAGAATTCTCGATGAGTCGTACGACAAAATGAAGGAAGATTTCCCTACGGATAGGCACGATTTCTAGGACGAGTGGCCGTTGTCTGATATAAACCTGAAGTATGCATCTATAGATGCTTACGTGACCTACCAACTGTACAAGAAGATACGGTTTTTCAACGTTACCTCGTGTTTTGCCCTATTTGCAAGAGGGAAGACGAGCTTAGGGGAGCCCTTTGTAGAAAATGCGGAATAGCTGAGTTTGAAGCTGAATATGCAAAGAAATTGGCTGCATCTGAAGCAGCTGACAGAGAGGCTGCAGAAGCAGCTGAAAGAGAGCTTGCAGCTGAAGAAGCAGTTGACAGAGAGGCTGCTGCAGCTGAAGCGGCAAACAGAGAGGCGGCATCTTCTAGCGGCAACAATCAGGCCTATGATGCACCGCTAATTGTGTCGCCGGACGCTGAAGATAGGAAAGCCAAGTCAGATGCCATTTGGGACAAAGCAGTTCGTCGGACGTGGAGTACCTGGAATGATGGCAAGCGCGTCAAGTGGTTTGATGAGGAGTGAATTAAATTTTACTTGTCAGTGTTATGTTTCTATTTTGTGGAACTCAGTTAGCTTGCCAAGATGTCTAGCGCATCAAGTGATACTAGTAAAATAAATTTAACCCTCGTTGTGTTATGTTTATGTATGTGTCTTGTAGCTTGTCAAGATGGTAGCTTCTTAATTGGCCGTTTGAAAGAGTGCCCTTTTCCTCTCTCGCTAAACATATATGTTTCATTTTGCCCAAATTGGTAGCAAATCTAGAGAAGATTCTCACTTCGATATTTCGTTCCCTTTTGGACCTCTTTTTGCCTCCGATCAGGTAGCAAATCTAGAGCAGCAAATCACACTAGGGAGAATACATTCATTCAGAAAACAAAACAAATGTAGATATAGTTGTGCGCAGCTAAATAGGATATAGCGATAGAAAGTAGGTTGCTTAACGAGGTTCGATGCATTCAGCCAAAAATAGGATATAGCCAGGAGACGGGGGCCTCCTCGCCGGCGGCCATGGAACGATGATGGCCACCCTATCCTCCTCGGCCATCACCGGCGCGGACGGGGTATTCTCGGGAGTTTGCGGATGTTGGTAGGGCAGTGGAGAGGGTTGCGTGGGGTCAGTGAGCTCAACAGTTAAGGTGGATAGAAGCAAGACACGTTTCGTTGCAAAACCGTGCAACACGCCGCACAGTCTACTACACCGTGCACCGCGACACGTGCACGGTACGTCACGTTTTTTTCCCGGGCCATGCATGGCAGTTCTATATTGAGCCACATGCAAAGGGCGCACACACAATTTCTATGTACAAAGTTTGACACGGCCCTAAAATTGGCGATAGTTAAAAGTAGAAATGTAGAGGGTGGGTAGGTGGCTATATGGCGAGATTTGTGGGGTTGTGCTAGATTCGCTAGAGGGATGTGTTGATGACTACGAGTGACTCGATGAACCAGAGATGTTAGGTCTCGTCGAGCTCAGTTGTTCGGCCTCCGGCTAGCGCGTGCAAGCTTCTTACGGTGGGCCCCAGTTGGAACTGAGATTGAAAGCCGCTGCGTAAAAAATGGGATGTGTCTTATTAAAATCAATTGACAATAAATTGCAGCTGTCCATCGACGACCGTGCACTCGATGACGCATGTGTTGTGGCGTAGTAGTAGCAGTAGTAGGCTTTTTAGACTTGATTAAACGTGACATGACCGCTCGACGACTTTTTCCATAGACGGCATCGTGTTCCTTCTTGTAGAGGGAGACGTCAAGATGGTAGCTCGTTAACTGGCAGTTTGAAAGAGTACCCTTTTCCTCTCTCGCTAAACAGATATGTTCATATTTTCCCAAATTGGTAGCAAATCTAGAGAAGATTCTCTCTTCGATAATTCATTTCCTTTTGGACCTCTTTTTGCCTCCGATCAGGTAGCAAATCTAAAGCAGCAAATCACACCAGGCAGAATACATTCTTTTAGAAAACAAAACAAATGTAGATATAGCTGTGCGTAGCTAAATAGGATATAGCGATAGAAAGTAGGTTGCTTAACGAGGTTCGATGCATTCACCTAGAAATATGATATAGCTAGAAAGAAGCTGCTTAGCAGCAGGGGCAGCCGCCGCAGCTGCAGGCACATCCTGCAAGCGCCCGCGCCTCTGCCATCTCCCTCTGGTGCTTCCGCCACTTGTTGCTGCCCAGTTTCTTGGACTTGGGGGCCTTGGTCCTGATTGGAGGCATGCGACCCTCTTTGATGGCCACCCGCTGGAGGTTTCGGAGGTGAATGTAGAGAGCACGGTGTTCAGCGATGTAGGCGTTTATGTTCGCGGGCTCGGGCTTGCCGCTTTTGTGGATGCAGGACCCCGCGGCCTCTGCATGCTTCAGTAAGGTGTTCAAGACGGTGTCGTCGGTGGCGCGACTCGTCAAGCAGTAGACGCCCCTCTTGCGGAAGGGGCAGCTGTAGGGGTCCCTGAGGAAGTCGTCGTACTTGTCGCCCCGCAGCCTCCTCAACACCTAACGAGCCTTGGTGTGAATGGACTCGTCATCGCTGCAGACGTCGCTCCAGTAAACCTATTGGAAGAAAGGGAAAATGGGGGAGTAAATGGTGTAAGAAGATCGAGCAATCGAAATGCGAACAAGCGAATCCTAATAAACCAAGATCTAGCATCCAACGATGGGAACGGTGTTGGATAATTAGGCACAATTTCCATGATTAATTCCAGAATATTAAACATGACAATACCAGCTAAATTTTAATTAGATTAGCCCATTATTTCTAACAAACGGTAGAAGAACCAGGGGAGGGGAGCAAACCAAAGTTACCTCTGACCATAGGTCGTCGATGCCGTGTCGTAGGGGTTCAGCGGAGCGATGTACTTATCTGGATCGTAGGTGCCCAAGAAGTGCGTGATCTTCTTGTGACCGGCGGGGGGGGCTCCTCTTCAGCGGCTCCGTCGGTAGCTGGGACGGGGGCCTGGACAGGAACGGCGGCTGCCATCGATGCCTCCACTGGGGCCTAGACAGGGACAGCGGCTGCTTTCAACGCGTAGAGGGGGACCGGCGAGGAGATGTGGGCCTCCTCGCCGGCGGCCACGGAGGTGACGATGGCCACCTTATCCTCCTTGGCCATCACCGGCACGGACAGGGTATTCTCGGGAGTTTGCAGATGCTGGTGGGACAATGGAGAGGGTTGTGTGAGGACAGTGAGCGAGAGTGGGAGTGGGTGTGCAGAGAGGGGCTCTATAGCTAAGGTGGATAGAAGCAAGGCACGTTTCGTTGCACCACCGTGCAACGCGCCGTCCAATCGACTGCACCGTGCACCACGACACGCGCACGGTACGTCACGTTTTTTCCCGGGCCATGCATGGCAGTTCTGTATTGAGCCGCATGCAAAGGGTGCACACACAATTTCTATGTACGAAGTTCGACATGACCCTAAAATTGGCGATTGAGAGCCGCTGCATAAAAAATGGGATATGTCTTATTAAAATCAAGTGGCAATAAATTGCAGCTGTCCATCGACGACCGTGCACTCGATGACGCATGCGTTGTGGCGTAGTAGTAGCAGTAGTAGGCTTTTCAGAATTGATTAAACATGACATGACCGCTCGACGACTTTTTCCATGGACGGCATCGTGTTCCTTCTTGTAGAAGTCTCGCTGAGGGAGACGGCTGTGCTGTCTCACGCTGTACTTTGAAGGGCACGACGTGTGCAACGATCATTGTTGGATCGCACAGAATGAACGGTTGGTGCGCACGATCCTCGTGACAACTATGATAACCAATCAGGGAGTAGCAGATAGGGTGAGCACGGATTTGTGTTTCTACAAAAGATAGGGAGGTGGGGGGCAAAACTGAGTAGTACCACATAAAACCAAGGGCAATACTGAGTAGTATAAAAATGGAAAGTGGGTGTCTTGCACAATGAAATACATCATGGCATACATCAAATTATGCCAAGATAGATCCACAAGAGTTCATTAGATGTGTGTTCTTCTCATAAACCACTCATAAACCATGTAAGAATCCACTAGAGTCATTGGATGTGTGTTCTTCTCACAAACCACATATCACCAGTGTCATTGCATGTGTGTTCTTCCCACAGACCACACATGGATCCACCGGTGTCATTGCATGTATGTTCTTCTCACAAACCACACATGGATCCACCAGTGCCATCGCATGTCTGCTCTTTTCATGAACCACGGCTAGAGTCATTGCATGTGTGTTCTTCTCACATACCACATATCACATGTGTCATTGCATGTGTGTTCTTCCCACAGACCACACATGGATCTACTAGTGTCATTGCATGTGTGTTCTTCCCACAGACCACACATGGATCCACCCAGTGTAATTGCATGTGTGTTCTTCCCACAGACCACACATGGATCCACCAGAGTCATTGCATGTGTGTTCTTCCCATGAACCACACATGGATCCACCAGTGTCATTGTATGTCTGCTCTTTTCATGAACCACAGCTAGTCGTTGCATGTGTGTTCTTCTCACAAACCACATATCACCGGTGTCATTGCATGTGTGTTCTTCCCATGAACCACACATGGATCCACTAGTGTCATTGCATGTGTGTTCTTCCCACATACCACACATGGATCCACCAGTGTCATTGCATGTGTGTTCTTCCCATGAACCACACATGGATCCACCAGTGTCATTGCATGTGTGTTATTCTCACAAACCACATAAGGATCCACCGGTGTCATTGCATGTGTGTTCTTCCCATGAACCACACATGGATCCACCAGTGTCATCGCATGTGTGTTCTTCCCATGAACCACACATGGATCCACCAGTGTCATTGCATGTCTGATCTTTTCATGAACCATAGCTAGAGTCATTGGATGTGTGTTCTTCTCACATACCACATATCACCAGTGTCATTGCATGTGTGTTCTTCTCACAAACCATATCATGAACCACACCTAGTGTCATTGCATGTGTGTTCTTCTCACAGACTACACATGGATCCACCAGTGTCATTTCATGTGTGTTCTTCTCACAGACCATATCAAGAACCACACCCAGTGTCATTGCATGTGTGTTCTTCCCATGAACCACACATGGATCCACCAGTGTCATTGCATGTGTGTTCTTCCCACAGACCACACATGGATCCACCAGTGTCATTGAATGTGTGTTCTTCCCATGAACCACACATGGATCCACCAGTGTCATTGCATGTCTGCTCTTTTCATGAACCACAGCTAGAGTCATTGGATGTGTGTTCTTCTCACAGACCACATATCACCAGTGTCATTGCATGTGTGTTCTTCCCAAAGACCACACATGGATCCACCAGTGTCATTGCATGTGTGTTCTTCTCACAAACCATATCATGAACCACACCCAGTGTCATTGCATGTGTGTTCTTCTCACAGACCACACATGGATCCACAAGTGTCATTGCATGTGTGTTCTTCTCACAAACCATATCATGAACCACACCCAGTGTCATTGCATGTGTGTTCTTCTCATGAACCCCACATGGATCCACCTGTGTCATTGCATGTCTGCTCTTTTCATGAACCACAGCTAGAGTCATTGCATGTGTGTTCTTTTCACAAACCACATATCAGTGGAGTCATTGCATGTGTGTTCTTCTCACAAACCACATATCACCTGTGCCATTGCATGTGTGTTCTTCCCATGAACCACACATGGATCCACTAGTGTCATTGCATGTGTGTTCTTTTCACAAACTACATATCACCAGAGTCATTGCATGTGTGTTCTTCTCACAGACCACATATCACCTGTGTCATTGCATGTGTGTTCTTCCCATGAACCACATATCACCGGTGTCATTGCGTGTCTGCTCTTCTCATTAACCACAGCTAGATCCACCCGTGTCATTGGATGCATGTTCTTTTCATAAACCGCATATGGATACTAATTAACCTTAGGAGAGCCCTAACCTTAGCATTAGACCGAGTCTTCTAGAAGGCACGCCCTAACACAGTTGTTCTGCTTGTCAATTGTTACATACCGTCTGATCGGGGCGCTTGGATGATTGGGATGGTTTTCGTGAGATCGATCCGCGAGTAGTCTGTTCTGTGGCATGATTGGCCACGCTTGCTCTGGACAAACTGACAGCACAGGGGGCTCCCCTGTTGCGAGTGTCACGACTCACGAGTTGAGCGGGCCATATCCGAGTGTCACGCCCCCATTACTTCTCCTCCTTCCCATACTTATCTTCCTTCCCCTTGAAGCCATATTCCCCACTTCACTCCCATCCTGCCGTAGCCGCAAGCCGACGGCCCCGCCATCCCAATCCCCTATCCGGCAGCCACCCCCCTCCCCTCTTGCCATGGGTTCAAGGGGAGATGACGAGGAAACGCGTCGTGACGACAGGGACGGTGATTTCGATGTGAGTCGTCTCATCTCTATATCTATCATTCGTGGCTAGTTATCTATTTTTGAGCCAGATATACTCCGTTTACTCAGGCATGTATGATGTGTTAGGCCAACCAGACGATGTATGACGCCGACTATCACGGTTTAGCGGATGAAGACAGTCCTCTGCTATGTAAACATGGATATGTGCCTGCTAAATTTGTAGCGTTCGAAGGACGAAATCCAGGCAGGAGGTTTCTATGGTGTCAAGGACATCGTGCAATGATGCGAGGCGGAAGTTGCGGTGTTGTCAAATGGGTAGATCCAGAGTGGCCCAAATCGATGCAGAAAACGCTGGACAAACTATGGGAAATGACTGTTGAGTTGAAAGAATCTGCATTCAGCTCACTTCTTGACAGTGTTGAGATGAAGCTATGAGAACCAGCTGACACGACCAAGCATAAGGTTAGCAAAGTCATGGGGGTGGAAAGAACCAGTTGAAAGAACCAGTTGAGATCTCATGGGGGTGGAAGACAAGGTTAGCAAAGTCGAGAAGGAGAGGGACACGGCGTTGGCCCTGAAGGCTAAAGCAGAGCAAGAACTGACTCAAGCAAGGAAGGATCTTCACCAGGCCAAAGTCCTGCAGTTCACAACTATGAGTATTGACAAGTGCATGAGGAAAGATGTAGAGAAACAATTGAAGCTGTGCAAGGAAGATACTAAAAGGAAGGAGCAGACGATTCGATCCTTGCTCTCGCAGGAAGATGCGCATAGGGCTAAGATTAGGAAGATCAAGGAGATGTGTGTTAACTAGTTCTATTTAGCTTAAGCCCCGTGCCTTTTTTAAGTTGTAATAGTTGTACTTGTTGACCTAGCGGTCTGAACTATTGGCCCCGGAGTCCTGGGAGTAAAAAAATTGGTCGCCCATTAATCTGTCTTAACGCTGCATTACTTCCTTTTTTCTGACCAATGCCCCTTGGATATTCCGCCCGTCGCTTCGTCGTCCTCGTGAACAAATAGGAGGCGCCACAGCTCGTCGCTTCGTCGCCCATCCCCTCGCCCTCTCCAATCTCCACCGCGCCGTCCACCCCCTCGCTCTGTCTCCAATATCCACCGCGCCGCCATGGAGATGCCCTCGCTGAACTTCTACGAGGCGGTGATGTTCTCGCACTTCGACATCCTCACGCCGCCGGCCGCGACGGTGCCCCACGGATGGCGCATCAGCTATGCGGGGTGCCAGTGGCTCCGCTCCTCTTCCCCGGCGGAGCCGTGATGGAGAGCGAAATCGCGGCGTGCCGCCGCCAGATGCCCGCATGGAAGAGGGCGTTGTTGGGTCCGCAGCATAGAAAACAAAAAATTTCCTACGGTGTGAACTACACGCCAAGATCTATCTACTAGGTACAGAGCAATGGGTGGACATACATCCAACGAGAACCTACCCTCGAAGACAATGAGTTTTGTTAACGAGTAGGAACTCATGGTTGATGTAGTCGTACACTTGCCGATCTCAAGATCGTGATGAAGTTCAGCAGGTCTGGCTCCAGCACGTCCATCAGATCCAGTTCCGGCACCACCAAGTCCAGCACCGCAAAGCAGCGGTGCATCCGTGATCGCACACACGTCCGGTACCCCAACAACCTCCATCCCTCGCTCCAGCAAAGAAGCGGAAGCAGCAGCTCCTTTCTAGATAAATCCACCGGGAACATGCATCTCGCTAATCCGAGACCATGGGGAAATAATACTAGAGGGGGAAAGAGATCCTTCACAAGGAGGTGTCTGTGAGAAGTGAGGAGAGGGTGGCCTTTTATAGGAGGAGGGGGGTGCCCCTCCTTCATGGCCGGCGCATGGAGGAGGTGCCTCTTCACCTCCTCCATTCATGTGGTGGTAACCCCTCCACATTAAAATGCCTCTTCACATTCCCTTTTAAAGTCTCCACTTTAAATGCATTAAATTTCTCCAAATTTAATGCTCTCTCATTTAATAAAACTCTTTTATTATTTTTATTCAGAATTTTGTTAATTACTTTAATTAACAAACATTCACATAAAACCCCCTACAACATTTCAATATTACATGCAGAACCAATTTCAGCAATTTCACCCAAAACAGTTTCGGTGTCTATTGAAATAATTCCAGCGCTTTCTTAAATCTTTATCTGAAACATATTTGCTCCAAATGGTGTCGGTATTTCTTAAGTGTGTCACCCTACGGTTTGCGAATAATGCAGACATGATCGAGACCCCTCTCCGATCAATAATCAGCAGCGGGACCTGGAGATCCATACTGACTCCTACACATTCAACGATGACTTTTGTGATCGTGAGAACCTTTAACGCTAGTAACTAAATCCCTTTCTCTCGCGATATATTACATGTCCGAGATTCGATCATCGGTATCTCCATACCTAGTTTGATCTCGTTTCGGACATGCACTCTTTTCTCGTTCTCGTGATATAACATTCTAGTGATCACATCACTTGCTTGCAAGCTATTTCAATGTGATATCACCGAGAGGGCCCAGAGTATATCTATCCGTCATCGGGATGGACAAATCCCACTCTTGATCCATGAGCCTCAACATAACACCTTCGTAGCACTGAACCCACCTTTATAATCATCCTGTTACGGTGTGACGTTTGATGTTATAAAGATACTCTTCCAGTGTTACCAATTAACATGATCTCATGGTCTAAGGACTAAGATTACTTTGTATGATGTTATAGCAATATAAACATAATGACTTGATCGTAATGCTATACTTTGGATAAATGTTCATCACATCATTCCACCAATGTTGTGACCTCGTTATTAACAACATCCAATGTCCATGATCAGGAAACCTTGATCATCTTGTTAATCAACGAGCTAGTCTATAAGAGAGTCATAACTAGGAACCCTTTTTGTTTATTAAACACACATGTATTGACGTTTCCGATCAATACAATTATAGCATGCAAAATAAACATTTATCATAAACATGGAATAAGATAATAACCACTTTATTATTGCCTCTCGGGCATATTCCCTTCAGGCGCTGCCCCGGTATGCGGCGGCCAGCTCGTACTGGCCGGCGCTGTTCAAGAAGGAGCAGGAGGCCAAGATTGGCAACCGCATCATTTACGGACGTGGTGCACCGGGATCTCCACAACCAAGAAGGGCGGGAGAGGTTCTGGTCCGTCCCTAGACGGACCAAGTTCAGCGTCATCGCCGCCGCTCACCGCGAAGAGGTGCTCCGTATCGCGTACAATGCGGAAATCGTGGAGGTTCTGTCCGATGAAGACGAGGAAGCCGGCGGCTCGGAGGACAGCGGCAGCGGAAGTGAAATTGTTGACTAGTTGGTTGAAGTAATGTAGGATGTGAAATCGCACCTTTGTTTAGAAGAATTTGTAGTTGAATTAATGAAATGCCTCGATTTAGATCTCTGTCTCGATTAATTTGTGGAAGAATTTGTGATTTAGATCAATTTCTGCCTCGATTTAGATCTCTGTCCCGGATTGGGAACGTGATCGTGGACCAAAGACCCCTTTTCTACTAGTGTATTCTGACATTGGTGGTTTGTTTAAACGTAATCTACGTGGATTTGGCCGCATGCAAATGGCACAATCACAATTTATAAAGTGGAAGCACGTACACCTGGTTACTGGAGATCCGGGAGCTTTGCCAGATGCAGGAGCAGAGAGACGGTGAGATAGACGGGCTCAAGATTAGGCCAGAAAGTGGTACCCATTTCCTCCTCATCTGGGCATTATCGGTGAGAACATTGCTGTTTATGTTGCCACGTCATTGTGCAGCATCTGAAATAAGTTGTTGCTTCGTGGAGTGTGGCAGCTTAAATAATTTATTTCTGTGCCACTTACATTCCGTCGTATTTGGAGGCCTCCTACCCCTCAGCAATCGTGGAACCGGTGGATCCTTGTTTTCAGATAGCAGTGGCACAATCACAATTTCAGATTCAACTACTGACTCGGGCGTTTCCAAACCCTAAGTCGCGCTACATTTTACTCAGAGAACATGGGTAGATTGTTTCGCCGAGCAACGTGCCACACACAGAGCTCCAGAATTTAATAGAATTACATATATAGGTTCAAGTTCAACACACTACTATGCATCTTCATTGCCAGCAGCCTTCTTCCGTAGCCTGGATGCCAAGCCTTCACATCCAATGGCTTCTTCATTTCCTGCCTTCTTCCTCTTCCTCGGTGCCAATTTTCTTAGCTTCACATATGCTCCATCGCCGGGACAATGGGCACCAGAATCGTGTCGAGCATCATCTTTCTACTCGTTTTTAATTTCTTTGGGCAGCAAAATGACTGACCTGGCAGTCATGTTTCTAACCTTGCGGCGCTTCCTGTCAAAGAAACAAGACTGTTGCATAACTGCCTAATATCTACAAAGTAAATAAAACAAAAATTACAATTCAGTACAAACATGCGAACCCCAAGCGACCTTTGCTTACCAGGAGCTAATTGCGTTCGAGCAACCACCCTGTCCAAGAATAGAAGGGCGACTTCTAGTTGCAGCAGCTTCCACATCCAGTACATCATAATTCAGCTCAAACATGCAATCCGAAGCATACCTTTTCATCAACCCAATTAGCTGACTATCACACGATATAGGAACATGGATGCCACGTTCATCAATGAAGCTGAACTTTGCAGTCTGCTTCGGCCATACTTCAACATGATTACGCAGAGCAGCAACCATACCAGATATAGTGCAGATCTGCGCATGCGCTTCTTCCATCGTGAAACAGTGGCTTCCATACCACTTGCCCTTGGAGTCGTACCTATAGAGGACTACCGTAACCAGGTAAGGGGGGTCCGCGCAGATCCCACTTGACAGAAAACTATGGACAAAATATGTTTGTCAGCGTTGGGCTAACGAACAATTTGAGGTTTGAGTAGCCAGCTAGTAGTTGTAATTAGTGCGAATAGCAAAGAGAAGGGTAGCTCACCCGCTTGTAGGCAGAACTTCTTCTTCCTTGATAGTAGGATCTGCCATCCTCCAAACTGCTCGGCTCGTCGGCTGTGGAGGCGGGCTAGAGCCTCGCAACGGCGGCTATGGCATGCACCATTGGAGCGCGGTATCAGCAACTGGGCGCAGCAACTTGGCCCCGGAAGTCAAATGTCCGAAGGGATCGTCCTGCCTGGAGGGTGGATTCCGACGCCGCCGGTGCTAGGGGAAAGCTAGGAATGGATTTGTGAAATTAGTCAATGCATCCAATCAACTTAGCTGCTCGATTTGCCTAAGAGGTTGCCGCGTTGGCGCCCGCGTCATGGACAGATAACCGACATGTGGGTCCCGACCGTCTACTTCACGGGGCATTTTAACGGAATGTTTGTATTTGGCAGGGGTGAGATGAGTTTGCCTCGAAATGGCCCCTCTCAGTAGTTGGCGGCCCAACTTTTCGAACCGCAGTAATTTCAGGCAACTTAGGTACCGCCATGCGCTGGCCTGCCAACTTTGGTACTGCAGACGAACAAGCCCATCTCCATGGCTATGGAACACCTTCCACCTCCACTCCGGACATCCTCTGGACTTACCGAAACCCTTCTGGTTTTCTCTCTTCTCTTTTCTTCGGTGATTCTGCCGATCCTAAAAACACTCTCTAAGCATCACCGAGCCCTTAAGCGTGATACCCCACAGTTTGAGAACACTCTAGACATGGTCGGGACACTCCTGGACCAATGATCGATAGAGGGACCTGGATGGCCATGTGACCCCTGTGCATTCCACGAAGATCTTTCGTCGTTTGAACCGTGACGGACACGTCTTATTCCTTTTGTCTCTCGATACTTGCATTGCCCGAGATCTGATCAATGACATCACCATGTCATGTTCAATCTCCTTACCGAAGAAGGCTACTTGACTCGTTTTGACAAGTGATATCCCTGTGATCAAATCATATGCTGCACAGCTATTGGATATAACTTCTCCGTGTGGGCCCTCGAGTACCTTTCCGCCACGCGGATGGACAAATCCCGCTCTTGACATATATTGCCTCTACGGTTCCTCCGAATACCTGAACACACCTTTATTGTCATTGTATTACCATGTGACGTTTGATGCTATCTAAGCATTCTCGGGAGACAATGATTGATATAGCCTCACGGTCTAAGGAATAGTCTACTAGGTCTATTCTAATCATCGTAAATTGAACTTCATGACATGATCGGATCAAGATGTTTAGGTTGGGTATTGGTTCATCATCTCATTCGCGGAATGAGTTGACTCCATTTCCAACTGGCATAAATGCCACATGATCAAGAAACCTTGATCATCTGTTGACCAATGAACCAGTGACTAGAGTTTCACCGGGAACCCCTCGTTGTTTATATATCACATGTGTATTGATGTTTCCTTTCAACATAGTTATAGCATGATACAAAACTTAATCATAAACTTTATGAAATATGATAATAATCCTTATTATTATTTGTCTCTAGGGCATATTTCCAACAAAAATGAGCTACGGCGATTCTTCTGTCTGCATTGTCCCTCAATGCTCATGCAAACAGGGCAACATGGAGCCTGCACAAAATAAAGCTAACTGAATTATTTCCCAAAAATCTAGCTACAACTTGAGTTAGTTCATGCACACCTTTCTGTTTCTTTTAGTAAACAAGGTAAAACTCCACACATACAATAATCCATGACTAAATATGAGAGTACATTGCTAGTAAGTGGAAACTAAAAAATAATAATACACTATGTATACATAGTACAATATTTTACTAGGCTAAACATAGTGGGACCGTCACAAACACTATTACAGATTCATGTTTGCAAATATGATTGTATCATAGTGCTTGCGTCGCTCCCACTATGGACATCGTAGCTATTATTATACACTACTCGCTCATTCTGAAATAAGTGGATCAACTTTGTCTAGATACATATGTATCTAAATATAATTGAGGTAGTTACTTCAGAATGGAGGGAGTAGTTACAATACACATATGATACTAGTATGTATAAATTTCCCACTATCATCTACTAGGCTAGGCAGAGTGGGAGTGTTATCCACAATGTGTAGCCAAAAGTGGTTCTATATTTACAAAAGAGGGAACCGGAGCAAGAGGGTGCTCTAATGCCAAATATGGTTCCAATTGGATTAGCCAACCTTTGTGTGACATGTTTCCTCTATTCTCATGTCTTAGACAAAAAATAAGGTATCAGTGGGACCCATGATGTAGGAATTTAGAATAGCTACATTGTGGAGCTCTAGCCAAATTGCATGGTGAAGCCAAATACAACTTTCTGACAGATTTAGCTATAGAAACATTGTGGATACCCTTGCTAGTATCATACACATGATACTAGTGTATGAATTTCCATCATGACAAGCCTATATGATGATCTCTATGTTATGACACTACCCACTATGGATATAATAATAAGGCTGGTCATAGTGGAGAGTAACATATGCATGTTATTAGTCTAATAGTAACATATGTATGTCACTCTCCAGTATGACCAGCCTAAGTATTATATACCAATACCTAAATACAAAAACTTTGTTATCTCTATTACTAAATAATTAAGGACCCAATTAAATAAGTGGAATCTAAATAAAGAAGTACTCATCTATACATGCCATTTTTTGGTAGCAAATAAAGAAGTACTCATCTATAAATACCACATACTAAATAAAGAAGGAACAACTCTAGAGAAGAATCTTGCTATGCATTTTACTAAATAAAGAAAGGCAAAGGAAGAAGAGAGAACACCATATCTGCAGGGAGGGAGGGTGTCGGCAGGAAGGGGGATCAGGGGCTGGTGCTCTAGAAGGCCACCGCGATGGGTGTGGGGTGGGGGAAGGGGCAGAGGGTGCACCAGTAGACAAGATGTGTCCGGCGGGAGGGGTTGTGCGTGGCGTGGCAAATCCGACGGGGGAGGAGAGAGGGGGAGGAGAGAGGGGGAGGAGAGGAGAGGGGTGGCGAATCCGATAGGGGAGGGGAAGCGCGGTGAGAGGGGAAAATTTCGAATTGGAGGAGGGGAATGCTAGGTATTCTCGAATTGAGGGCAAATTTCGAATTGGAGGAGGGCAAATTTCGAACTAAGGGAATATACCCAAATTTTTTCCCACCATATTGAAATTTGCGGACAATTTGTATATTTTCGAATGGTTCGAAAATGCCTCGTTTTTCTAAACAAATGTACAAAGTTCAAATTCAATTAGAAAGTCACATAAATATAAACAGAGGACAAATATAACAAGAAATTCACATAAAATTAAACAGAGGACAAACATAACTAGAAATTCACAAAAATTTAAACAGAGGCCACATACCGATCTCCAGATTACAAAGTTCTACTACAAAGCAATAACTGAATATTCAGATTAAAAATAGGTCATGTTTTAGCTAATTAATCATCGTCGACGACCACCACGATGGCCTCCACCGATGCGCGATAGGTTGCCATGGTGCCCAGCCACTCTAGCTCATCGCCGGGATCATGGATGGGCGGCGGAGGTGGGGTCGGCTCGAATGTCAACGAATCTGCGTATGCCTCAACCTCCTCATAGTCGATGGAGCTGGAGCTGTCGGACTCGGCGGGCTCCGGCTTGACATCATTGGTGTTGACGACCTCCAATGACGCACGCTGCGCGGCCATGGTGCCCGGCCACTCTAGATCGTCATCGAGCTCGTGCGGTGGCGACGACATCTCGACCTCGAGTGAATCTGTGCTGGTCTCGACGTCCTCCTCCTCCACCATGGGGTAGTTGTCCTCCTCGGTAGTGACTTGGGCCTAGAGTCACCGGCGCTTCGCCGCGTTCCAGCAACATGCATGTGCTTCACTATGGCAGGTGGATTGGCGCATGGATTCGTGCTCCTCCTTGAAAAGCTCGGCCCATATGGTGCATCCGAGCCTTATCTGGGGTCTGACCGTAGCGCCGACAGCAAGCGCGCATGGTGGCGGGCAACCTCAACAGTGTGGGCCGCGTCACTCCTCAATGGGGGTGGAAGGGGAGACCGCTTTGGTCAAGGTGCCACCCCTTTGGCAGGCGCAGTCCGACGGAGCAGGGGAGCAAACTTCTACCAAAAGGTGCACCGTCGCCGTGTTCACCCTTGTCCGGCCAGCCCCGCCATGGCTCGAGCCGGATTCCTCTGCCATCTCCGACGTAATTGGAGGATCTGCATGAAGGGGGAGGATTGAACGACGACGGTGGCTGTAAATTGAGGATTTTGAATGCAGCGTGTTGGCGCGGGTAGGCAAATATTGGGGAATAGGATTGGCGTGCAGCAAAATGGGGAATCTGGGTGCGGAGGGTCCAGATTTTTAAATAAACCCATACTTTCTTTCATCAATTAGGACAATCATGTCATCTTTTACAATTTGTCACAAGTTTAAAAACCTTAAAATTTGTGCGCATGCAAAAAATCTAGTTTTTTTGACAATATGTATTTTTTATTTTTTTTCTCTTGAAAATGTGTGGAAATGAGTAAATCATTATTTGGACAATCAAAAAAATTGTATTAGTCATTATTAGTTCAAGTGGGATGCATCTACACAAAACTTGGTTTCGGTGTTCCGAAGCATGGGAGTTTGCCCTCTAAACCGATGCCATTCCTACAAGATGATCACTTTTGTGAAGCAAGTTCCATTAAGGATGTGTGTATCATCTTTTAATTTTTTTAAGGTTATATACTCAAATAATGAGGCAATGCAAAGAATCATACTTTTTGACGGTCCTAAAAAATCTTTGAATTTTTTCCATGGAAACTCGATTTACGGAATTCCAGAAATATCCGGACTACCCGTATACAAGCATAGACAAACATACTACCATAGGACATTCTAGAAAGCCGTATCTATCTTTTACTATTTGTTTCAAGGTTAAATACCAAAATACAATAAATAAACTATAATTCGTAACAAGTATATAAAAAGTGTCACCAAATTGATGCTGTATACAAAAATTACCTAAACCCGGACTCCAAAATCCAGACACTCTGGGTTGTAGTGCATTTTCAAATGAAAATTAGCGTCAACTAGTCATTGTAAGTTTCCTTCACTAACACTTCAAATCAAACTAGGAACTACATATATTGAAGTATTGCCACTAACACTTCATACATCATCATAAGATCAAAATATGGATAGCATGAACTACTAATTAAGTAAACTTCATATACATTCTTGATTACCACTGTGATCACAAAAGCACCTAGTTTAATACAGTCATCCATCATCCCAAAAGCACCCGGTACTAGCAAACTTTAACAACATCTAACTAAAATTATACTACTACTAACTAGTACTAGCGATCACTTCTTCTTCATCGCACCATCATCCGAGCAGCAACGCTTCCTTTTGGAGGTCGCCGCCTCCGGCTCGTTGTCGTTATTAACCATAGGCCACTCCTCCGGCTTGTCGTCATCATCGTCGGCCATCGGACACTCGTGTTGCGTAATAGGCGCATTCTCCACCGGCAGCGCCTGCATGCTCTGCTCCAGCGGCGCCTACAAGCTCTACTCTAGTGGCGCCTCCTCCTCCTCCTCCTTGTCCTCATCAGAATATCGCTCTAGCGGCTCCTCCTGATATTCTTGCAGAGCGATGAGCTCAGGATCATCGGATGGCGCCGACTCGTATGGGCCATCGACGACCCCGTCATCGGTGTTGCCGCCGCTGAGGCCGTCGTGGCTCGATTCGGGTTCCGAATCGTAGATCCAAGCCATGTTCTTCCTTGAGGGTTTTTGGGGAAATTTGGGGAATTGATTTTGTGGAGAAAGGTTGGGAAGAAAGTGATAATGTTGAGATGGAATCGATTGTTGAATTTATAGGCCTCCTCATCGGCGTTGCACATCCCACAATAAAGCTGAAAAAGGCATTGAATCACCGCCAACGATTGCAATTCAGCAAGTTGCCGTTGTGAATAAATAGGAATATATCAAAACACTGTCTGTTTTGCTATCAGGAATGTGACAGCTTGTACGTGTGTCTCTGTCTAATTGGCATGGAATGTGCGTGTCTTTTGAAGCCTCTTAAAATATGTATATATGATTTTACTATCTATAAATTATTGTAAGTGCATTCACCGCACTTCAAATAACATCGATCCCTCCTATCAAGAAATTATTTATCAAGAATGCACAAGAATACTGTGATGTTTTTACATTTCGCTGTAAGATCAAACTTTACTAGAGGGAAGTTACTTTAGATGCATGTATGATACTTCAAATATATAACATCTAAACTAGAGGAAAAATTATTGATAAATCTAAACCAGTAAGAAAAGTTACGTGTGATCGTATATAAAAAACTTAATTGGCATGATCACACATGATTTAGCTGATGTAACAAGTCACTAGAGGCATCCTCTGCTATGCTTAGAGTTTAGGGTTTAATTACCATTAAATCCCAAACCCTAGACACTAAACCCTAAATCCTAAGCACCACTAAGAACGCCGCTAGTGATTTATCACACCAATTAAATCATGTGGTTATGTCAAGTAAGTTTTTAATTTAACAACCCAAAGTGCACTTGGGTGGGTTGGAACACCCCTCTCCACCACTGGTATATGCCTCACTTTATGATCAAACTTGAGTAAAATATATTATGAACAACACATGGCAGCAAGATAAGGCATGCGAATTTTGTTTCAAAACTTTTGCAGACGGTTTTTTTTATCAAACCACCTCCAAAAATAAATTATTAGAGGCGGCCTAATATTTGGGTCTTTTCCGCGATGCTTACAAACGGCTCATAATTTGAACCGCTACCAATAAGACGATTTTCCGGGAGCGGTCGGGTTTTCTGCCTGCTCCCCAATTATCAGAGTAGTGTATTTGTTTGAACCGCCTCCGAAAAGATACTATTGGAGGTAGGTGAATTATTCGCGACGTATTTTTCACAAAAACCACCTATGGAAATGGGTTTAGGAGGTGGTTCAGACTTTTTAGGCAAAAACACACTAGGGGTGGATGCTACAAAGCCCGATTCTATAGTAGTGCTAGAACATTGAAATACCAGTACAGTGACATGCAAGTACAGTAACAGGCCAGAATAATAATATGTCAGAACAGTAACAGACAAGAACAGTACAGGCTTGAAGAGCCAAAAGTCCAAAACACTAAATGTCCTAAACAATAACAAGGCCAAAATCTAATGGCTAGAAGACTAATAGGCCTGAATAGTGATAGACCTGAATAGTAAAAGATTAGATCGTTAGTAGGACGGAATTGTAAAAGGTCAGATTGACAGCAAACCTGAATACTACCGGGCTGTCATGGTGCATGCCTCAAGTGGCCACACAGTGTTGGGCTAACATGGGCCTTCTATAGGCCGAAACATTGACAGGCCTTAAAGTTAGCAGTGTGGATGTTTGCATGACATCAGCAGTCAACGCGGTTGGCGAACAGATCTACGACGAAACAAGTTTTCATGGCTAAAGGGTGGGATCCGCCACGGTCGAAAAAACCCGTGGTAGATTCATTTCTAATGGAATTTTACCATAAAGGGCATCCGTCGTAGAGACTTTCCAACCACAAAAAACAGGACTTCAACCACGGAAATCGTCCACTGTAAAAGCCATTTTTTCTTGTAGTGTCTCTTATTCCAAATGTGCTCGCTTCTGACAAAACTCTCTGGTGCCGTTGCTCCTGCCCTAGCTCACCAACGCCACTGCCTTCTCCTGTCTCTACCCCTCTCCGTCTAGTGCAACTGCTTCCCGCTCCCTCTACCCAACGGCTGGAGGCGCTCTACCTCAAAGGTTTGGTGCACATCAGGGATGAGGAGTAGAGGAACTCGAGGTCATGTTGGACCCCGGGTGTGTGGCAGCATCTCCCTTCATCGACCCTCACATGGAAAATGGAGGTCGCCGCCGCCCCTTCGCTGGACTCTTCCTCTCCCCAGCAACACCGCCGGCCGAGCTCGATTCCAATGCAGTTGGATCCGGCCGGGGGGCATGCACAAGAGCTCGTCGGGCGTTGTTTGGGCATGCCGCGTAGCTGCCCCGTGTGTACCTGGTGATGATGCCTTTGCTACTGGGTCACCGTCGAACTCCCTCCATGCCTGCCCTGCCTCATCAAGCCACACTGGTGGTGGAGCCTTACCCGCCTCTGACGATTCCTTCCTTGTGTCGTCTCCCTGACCGATTTCATTACTCCATCGCACCAAGGTGAACTCTCCGTGGAGCGCTAGAATTTGTGGGATCTGGTTTTGTTTACATTTTTAGTGTGTACCTTCACTTGAGGATCGTAGGAAAGAAATTTTGATACTGGTCTGTGCAGCTTGCACGGAGGACCCTACGGGAGTAATTCTGGAAAAAAATCCATTACTAATTCCATCAATATTCAACACAATATTTTTCACAAGCTGAGGTATCCCTATGTCTTACTATAGGAATATTTTTGGGGGATTGGCTACCATAATTATCAGGTTACAAGCCCAATACCACTAACAGGATTTGATCGAGGATTTGAATGCACACATGGTAATTGCCCCATTCATAGGAGTGGCATTTTCCTTTTTTAAGATATGTTTGAGTGCCAGAATAATTAGATATATTATTCTCTTGATTACAGGAACAGAAGGATGACCAACCATGGTCTTCGTTCAAAGAACGACTTTACAGGTTTAGTCTCCTAGTGTTTCCAGTTCTTAAAAGGCTATACGAGCTGTGAGCATACTGATAAACTCCATATTTATTTATTTCAGAAAACTGGAAAATAAGAGGGTAAGTTGTTGTCGATCAGGGGTACATGGATGGGGCTATTTGCTGCTATTTTTTTTAGGAGGAAAAGAAGGATGAACAACCTTGTTATACATTTAAAGAAGGACCTCACTATTTATAGGTTTAGTCTCTGAGTGATTTAGTTCTTAAAAGACTATATGAGCTATGAGCTTATATAAATTTCATGTTTGATTAATTCATAAAACTGAAAATAAGAGGCTCTGTTTTTGTCGATTTGGAGTACATGGATGTGGGCTCTTTGCTGCAAAGAAAATTCAGAGCGGCAAATAGTATATCACTCTAGCCTACTTATACTTTCAAAACATAGCTCATACTGGTGACACATTTAAGCACAAGCACATGCACACCAGCTACATCTTGCCGCAAATAACAAGTAAAACAACTAAGTTTTGTGTTAATGGCAACAAGTTGATTAAATGATTATTGTCTAAACTACAGCAGACGCCTACGGGTTATTTGCATTTCTCGACCTACAATTCCTGAATATAATTGCTTTACTGTGCAAGCATAGAGCGGCAACATGAATATTTTTTGTAGATCATTTTCAATTTTGTCCTACATTTGAACTTACAGTTTTACCATGAAAATTTGTGCTCATTTTATCAGAAATTCATTGTACATCTCATATGTGGGAAGTTTAATCGTAAATGTTTAGCTAACCGAATTATTGAATATCGTGGGGACCAAGTTAGTCGGAGCGTTGCTGATTTGAGGAAGCAGGGCATCACAGGGAAAATTAATATTGTTGTGTGAGTTATAGTTTTTACTTTCCACTAAAATGAAAAATATATTTTTATTGAGACTATGTGAATAGTGAAATAGATAATTATGAACTTCTTTATCTATTTTTCAAATGAAACAACTTCCCTTGCAACAGGCTTGTCTGATCTATTTAATATATTTATTACTTGATGCCAAGACTGAATTCTAAATAGGGTTGACCTACAGGTTTGTCTGATCTATATTTATTTTCTGAACCTTGTGCAGACATTAGACAGGGTGGTTTAGGTGATTGTGGAGGTGGAACTGACAATGATAAATACAGCTACAAGCGAGATCAGTTCGATAGCAGGTATTCCAATTTTTTTCACTGATCTTTTTTGGTAGTCTTCTGACAGTTTTATGACAATATTCATGCAAGTAGATCAGTAATAACTCAAGTGCGTAGGAGAAGAAGACCGCCTGCATATCCGATTAGTTTTAATACATGCTCAAGAAAGGACTGAGTAAGCAATTCCTCCGAGAAGTATAGCGAAATTTGGGTCAGTGGCGAAGTTTTGGAAGGTGGTTTCATTAATCGGGGTAAGCACATATCCAATATTGCATGGTTCGGCATTGTTTTCAAGTGGAGATACTCAGGTTCTGTCTCTCACACACACACGCTGCACATCCCACCGCAAATGGTATTTGTTTAAATGGAGTGAATTTTAACATATATATACACAATATGAAGTAACCTGATTCTCTTTTTATGTACAGTTACCCTTGGTGCTACTGGTGATGTTCAGCGATTGGATTTTCCCTCCCACAAAACGTTTCATGCTTCATTACAGCTTTCCACAATTTTTCAATAAATGAAGTTGCCAAACGTGGGGGTTTGAATCGACCTGAAGTTGGCCATGGTACATATTCTTCCTTATACGTGCAGAGCTGCATAATATAGAATTTTCTTAGCATAGCGTAAGGCATGTACCGATCTGATGCCTGGGGCGATACGATAGCATAGCATTATGCATGGGCTAGAGATATCTTAGAGTTGTGTCATTGTTAGTTGCCATACCATAGCGTTATGCATGGTGGGCGAGAGATATCTAGGGCGATTTGGAGGTGTGAAATCCCTCAAATCATGGAGACAATTAGCGATAAATGTCTCCTGGTAATCTACCTTATATGACTTTTTTTCTTATGCCTTGTGTGATTTGGTGGGAGGATAAAATGGTCTTATTTAAAAAAGTATAGGACGAAACCGATCAGAGAAAACAGAGGAAATTCGTTCTTTTTTAAGTAAGTAGAGAGCGTTATGCATGGTGAGCGAGAGATATCTGGGGCGATTTGGAAGTGTGAAATCCCTCAAATCATGGAGACAATTAGCGAGAAATGTCTACTGGCAATCTGTTGTATATGTATTTTTTTTTCCTTATGCCTTATGTGATTTGGTGGGAGGACAAAATGATCTTATTTGAAAAAATGTAGGACAAAACCAGCGACCGGAGGAAATTCGTCCTTTTTAAGTAGTAGTAGAGATAGAGATTTTGTGCACCTTATATTGTACAGTAGGTTGGAGCTCGAAAGGTAGAAAATAACTCTTCACCGACAGCTAGCTGTATATGTAACTTTGCGCAGAATTTAACAAAATTCCACATTGATCTTTAAGAAATAGCAGTATATGACTAGTTGAACTTTAAACAAATAATAGACGGCTTTAATTAATTAAATAAAAGTGGTATATGAAATCACCGTGATATTGTATTGTGTCGTGTCTCCATCCGAGAAGAGTCAAGTTCCAACTGGAAAGAGCCAAGTTGGAGGCCATGGACCATCTCTTGTCTTGGCCAATGTCTTGGATGGTGGTAAGAGCGGCTCCACGGTCCCTTCATTCATACTGTAGACACCGCACTCGAGCTACAAATCGTCGTAATTGTAAGAGCATGGGTAACACTCGCTCATAAAGTAGATGCAGTCTTGTCGAGCCCCACCGTCACCGCCGATAGGGAGTGACTCAGAGCAGCCTTCGCTGACGAAGAGTGCATGCCCCTTCAATGTATCAACCTTGCTGTTATATGTTGATCCAAATTCTACAAAGTAGAGGCCAATTTCTGACGGAACGGAGCGAGGCCCGTCGCCGGAGGCTTGGGCCGATAGAGAAGGGAAAAACCACGTGGGGGGGTGCGGGGGGCGACAGCCTCCCGCGGTACGAATCGTTGATGACCTAGGTTACCACCGCTTTATATACTTCTTGTAAGCCGACGGCTGGGATAAGTTGCATCCGTAAAATCCCGACGTTGTATAAACATTCTCCGTTATAGTGAAATTTCGCTGGCTGGCGCCCGTGGTTTTTCCCTTCTCTTTATTGGAGAGGGTTTTCCACGTTAAATCTGTATCCCCTTGCTGTGATTTTGTTTTTGTTCTTCGTTATTTACTTATCGCAAATCTAACACTTGCTCCACCGTGGTGCGTAACCATTAAGCATGTCTGCTGCCTCGAAAACTAGGAACCGAGATGGCGCGCGGGCCTGATCGAGGTGCCTCCGTTGGATCGTCTGGTCCACCATTAGCAGCCGATCGCCAGACACGAGCAAGTAGAAGCGGAACTGAAGAAGGAATAGATTAGTAAACTCTCTTGGTACCTTAGTGCAGCTTATGCATTGGACGGATGTGATGCTGAGGCCGCCTTCCACGTCGTTGGCGGTGATGTCTAGAACGTAGAGCCCGTATTCTTGGGGTATGATGTCTGCCGTCGTGAGGACGTAGAGCTTCCCCTGGAAGAGTGCGATGTCTGCGGCGTCTCTGTAGTTTCCAGCCCCTACCCAGCTCACGCCCACGGGTTCGGCCCCGCCACGGGCATAGACCGTACGGCGACGAAGTGATCCGCCGTCACAACCTTCCGTATCTCGTCGCCGAGACGAAGACTATACCAACAATCGCTGACGTCGACATGGCTGATCTCTTGAGTGGTCGCATCCCCGGATTGAGGGTGCATCAGTGAGCACCTGCCCTCACGGTCCACGACGAAGAGCATGCCGCCCGTGGAGAGACGGTGGGAGACGTCCTCAGGCTCGAAATGGGCAGGCGGTGTACCGCGCCGTCGGGTAGGCTGAGGAAGGAGCCGTCACGGAGAGCGGCCCATGGGAGAAGCGGAGGCAGCAGGTGCTGCACCGTCCGCGCGCTGGAGCGCCACGCGCGGCACACGGCGCGTAGATGGACGCGGTCGGCGTGAGACAGCACGCGTGAGAGCACCAGGCCTAGCAAATCCGGCTGGAGGTCCGTCCATCTCGATGGAGCGCTCGCCGCCACCATCGCCTCGATTTTGTTGGCGCGGCACCCGTGCCGCCGAGTTCTTCCGGCGAACAACGAACGAAGACCAGCCGGCGACGGAACGTACACGACAACTTTCGCCGTGATATGATGTGCACGTTCAGCCAAGCTGAAACTAGCTGATGGATCCTTGCAATTGTGATTTGTGACTACTCACGAACACGCACGCAAAAAAAAAAAAAAGTCCACAGGTGCCCTGTGGATTGGATTTATTCATGGTGTGTTTACGGTGCTAGCTTGCACGCATACATATGCACAGTATGTATATATGCCAGGATTCAGTATACCGACTCGGTGACTAACTCAGCCTCGAACAGGAACTACGAGCACACGACACCGGGCGTCGAACGAGTGATCTCTTCCTAACAATCACCCTCTAACCCCGGGGACCGACTAGTCACTAGTAGAAACCGGCCAATTTGTTCCGGTTCGTAAGTGCCTTTAGCCCTGGATTTTGAACCGGGGCTGCGAAAACGGGACTAAAGGTTCAAGTTTTAGCCTTGGTTCAGTTATGAACCGGGACTAGAGATCCAACCACGTGGCCTGCTAGACGCGCTGGATGGCAGGACATTTAGCCCTGGGTCGTGTTACGAACTATTAAAGATTTCCTGTGCCATTTGGCTGCCCCGGCAGGAGATGGGGTTTTGTGTTTTGTGTTCAATTATTTTTTATTCTGTGTTTTCATTAGAAACAAATTTTCAGAACGCTACTACACAGTACTTGTACACATTGACGCAATATATAATATAATTACTCTTACAAGCATATATGGAGTTCCAACCGGGTCCAGAGCATGTCTATTTGATTACATGGAGATTATTACATGGATGCTTTAGGGTCTACTTATACAGTATTCTTCGCGTGGGTCTATGACCTCGTCGAGAAAAAATGCAGCAAATTCCTCTTGGATTGCTATTAGGCGGTCCTCTGGTAAGAACTTGTCCCGCATCGCGTCCAACCATGTAAAAAGAAGATCGTATGAATTAGACTCAACACGACTTTTTGTAATAAAAATAAAGGGTGAATATATTGTTTACTTACTCGAACATTTTCCGAGGGCTTCTCAATACTGATGCGAATGAACTCGCACACGTAGAATCCACATAGATTGGTTCCCTGTGGCTGCCTCGCGCACTTTACAAGAATAGAATTCAATCAAATAATAACGCTAGCATGATAAATGCACATAAACTAGAATTAAATAGATGCGCGGACTTAGCTCGTACTACTTACCGAGAGTGATTTAAAAAATAGCTCCTCACGTCATTGACCGCGGACATGTTTCTTGAACTGTGTCCAAACCCTACCTAACAAAGAAAATTAATATATGAGTTAATAACTACTTGATATCCCAGAAAATGAACGAAAAAAACCGATATAGTGCGATAATGGTTGAAATTACCTCTGGAGCGCATTGATAATGATGCGGTAGTTTTCAATGTCTACGTTTAGTGAGTCCATGATGTGAACTCTTCCCATGTCAAGTGAAATGCTTAGAAGAATCCAGTGGTACCTACGCAAGGTTTACATACGTCAGTAACTCATCATTTACACTGAACATCGAGTAAGCAAAAGTTAATGTGTACAAAAACTCACTTGTCGTCGTGGTAAGGAAATAGTATTTTGTTACAGAAATGTTGTTTCGTAAGAAACCGCAACAAGTTGTACTCGGTCTCCAGTGGTTTATCCTTTAGTATAGCTCCATGAACTCGATGTGGGTCAATGTACCCAAATCCGTTGATAGCCTTTCTTTTACAATCGAGCATCTTCATTCTGCATCATTATATATAGCGTACAAAAGAATATAGTGAGTATACTTACCGGCAATAAATTGAACAAGCTGAGATAGAGACCTAATTACATAAATAAAGTAATCACTTACAGACAATACGAACTGAGGATAGTTTTGTCGAGTTCCTTTAGATTGAATAACTGAAATAATTCTCTAAATTCAATAGGGACCTCGTCTTCAATGAAGTAATGCGATTTTCGAACTTTCAGTATGAGCCAATTTCGCTGTTCTTTTGATGCTTTCATGTACCATTCATGGAATCGTCACATTTGTATTGGCATATCCCGAAGCCTCTCAGAATTGACCAGAGGCTCCCCGTTAACAAATTTGGGTGCTACCCCAGCCTTGGGCATATCGCCGTGAATAATTTCATGAATAGGCATACCACATTGCTCGGCCAATATCCTAGCCGTTTCCGGATCCATAGGTTCTTCCTTTTTAAAATGAGCATCCACTTCGGCCCGTACGACCGCATCGGTCTCCTCATCGGTCAGGTCGTAAGCCCTCTTGGGAGGAATCGGCGGTACTCTTGGGAGGGGCGACAACTGTCGCTTCGGGCGTTGGTTATCGCTCGACGGAGCGGTGGTATTCTTCCGTTTTTGGCCCTTAGTGGGTGGAGGCGGCTGCGTAGATTGAGATGGACTCGTGTTGGGGTCATGGATTGGACTATTACTGGGAGCAGACGGTGCACTTGGAGGTGGACTTGGAGGAGACGGTGCACTGGGAGGAGACGGTTGCCTTGGTGGAGAAGGTGGCCTTGGTGTCGAGCCTGGAAACTTGATGTATTCTTTTTTCCAAAGAATGAAGCCACTCGTGACTTCTCCCAGTGTTGTCTCCCCTTCACCTCCAGGGATGTCAAGCTGTAGTGACTGACACATAGGTAGAATTTCATCCACACCGACACGAGCATAGCCAGCTGGAATCGGATTGCAATGGTAGGTCGCTCCCGGTGCAGAAGGTAAAGCAAAGCCGACCGCCACCTTCATGGAAATATTCTTCAGTTCAACATGCAGCTCACAACTAGTCTTCTCCATAATTGCATCCACGGGGTACACATCCATCGTTGCATCATTACCGTGGCCCTCCGTGGAAGCCACACTACTTTTCCATTGTGATGGGCCGACCGTACTGTCCGGTGTAGGATCTTGCTGTCGGAGTCCTTTAAGTTCATTAAGCTCTTGGCGATACTCCTGCAGTGTGGCTCCAAACCTCGCGAACCGCTCCGTATCCTCCTCTTTTTGGCGGTTTGTTCTTCTTGATCGGCTTCTGTACGTGTCACGGTGCTCGGGAGACCCGATAACCCATGGATAAGAAGGTCCGAACCCTCTTGTTCGTCCAGCCTTTTCAGGATTCCCGAGAGCCTTTGTCATCTCATCGTTCTCTCTGTCGGGAACAAACGTTCCCTCTTCAACCTCTTTCATCACTTTAACAAGTTCTTTCTTGGGTGAAGAAATTTCTTCGGCTGCAACAATCTCTCCTGTTTTTGGGTCTAATGATGCCCCATGCCCGAATACCCAATTTCTTGACCTCAGGGGCCAACTAGACATAGCTGGAGTGACCCCTTTAGCCTCTAGGTCAGCCTCAGCTTTATCCCACTTAGGCATGGCACTCCTGTAGCCACATGTGCCCATATGATGGTGATATTTCTTTTTGGCTACATTTTCCTTATTTTTTGCTGATATTGCCTTAGCTGGTGCCGAGGTCTTGTATTCCACAAATGCGGCCCAGTTATCCTGTTGCAACTCTAGTGGGCCAACGAATGGAGGAGTTGTTTCCTTCAAGACATACTTGTGGTACAATCTTTTTTTCCATTCCTTGAATAGTTCGGCCATCTTCTTAAGAGCAAAGTGCTTGACTTTCCTCGTCATTTGCTGTGTGAGCTCATCAGTCTCCAAGACTGGTAGGGTGAAATGTGTCATGAGATAATTCCACATTGTATCTTTCGCTCTGTCATCTACAAAACTAGCCTCAGCTGGATCCTTTTTCTTTCCTGGCTTGTTCTAGTTTCGCGTGGTGGTCGGGACTTTGTCTCTAACAATCACTCCGCATTGACTTGTAAATGCATTCGCAGTTTCTTTGGGCTCCAGCGGTTGACCCTGCGGAGAGACTAAGTCAATGCTGAAACGGACATCAGCGGGCAACTTGTGTGTCGGGCCTCTTGTATTTGTAGAAGATTGGCCGGAAGCGGAGGTCTAAGAGAAGAAATATTCATCAGTACATATATACGAATCAATTAGTGCATCTATACTAGTGAACGATCGATAGAGGCTTTATATACCTTGACGGAGTTTGTCATTATTATGGTGTCTTCACCATGGTCTCCACGATGGTCAGCACCATCGTCTCCATTATTTGGTCCACCATCGTCTCCTCCAGACAAATTAAGATATTCGGAGCCATCATAATAAGACCCCTCAGTACCCTCATCTATAATGTCGAGGAGCTCCTCTTCGTTCTGTCTACCGTCCATAGCTTAAGTAATACAGAAAAAGAATATTGCATTAAGTAAAAGAATATTACAACTGCGACAACTCGGATACAATACTTAGTGATTAAGATAAAGTACATTATTAATACATCACCGAATAATAGCTCGGGTGCATTATAGGATAAAGTATAAGATAAAGCACATTATTAATACATCACCGGAGAATAGCTCGGGTGCATGATATGATAAAGTATAAGATAAAGTACATTATTAAGATAAACTAGCGAACGCAGCTGCCGCGTTCTGTACTACAGGAGCTCTGCAGCCACAGAACAGGAACCATCACAGGAGAATAGCTCGGGTGAGATCCGTGAACCTGCCAGATATTGGAGAACCTAGTCTCCAAAAGATACATGTATCGCCGTACATGCTCGTCCTCCTCCCTGATACGACGACGTAGCACCTCCTCGGGGGCTGGCTCCCTCTGCACCGCTCCTAGACCTCGTGGACGCCATCAAAGAAGCTCCGGGTCGACGATGATACCCGGATTCCTCACCAAGGTACGAGTCCCGACAGGTAGCACCTCCCAGTGCTAACCCGGCGGAGCCCAGACTCGAACATCCCCGACGGAGTCCAGTAGGCTCGGACGAGGTGGACGCGGCATAACTAAATAATAGCAATAAACAATCATAAAACATAAACAGTAACTAAACTAAACCTAATTAACTAAGTATTCTAACTAACCCTAGATAAATACTAATACTAATATTAATACTATCTAAATACTAATACTACTAACACTAACCCTAAACCTAACACTAACTAATACAGTAACTAACACTAATTAACACTAACTAAAAATATTAATACTAACTAACACTAACCAAAATACTAATACTACTAATACTATCTAAATACTAATACAATTAACACTAACTAAAATACTATCTAACCATAACACTAACACTAACACTAACTAAATACTAATACAATTAACACTAACTAAAATACTAATACTACTAATTAAGACTAACTAAAATACTAATACTACTAACTAACACTAACCAAAATACTAATACTAACTAAAATACTAATACAACTAACACTAACTAAGACTAATTAACACTAACTAAAATACTATCTAACCATAACACTAACACTAACACTAACTAAATACTAATACAATTAACACTAACTAAAATACTAATATACTACTAACTAACACTAACACTAACTAAATACTAATACAATTAACACTAACTAAAATACTAATATACTACTAACTAACACTAACACTACTACTAACCAAAATTAACTAATATAACCCTAATTAACCAAAATTAACACTCTAACTAAAATACTAATTAGCTAGGGCTAGCTGCACGGCGATCCCCTGAAGACGGCGAGGCGGCGCGGGGCGGAGACGACGCGGGGCGGGGCAGGGCGGGGCGGCGCGGCGCAGGGCGGAGACGGGCGCGGGCGGCGGTGCGGCAGACGGCGTGGGCGCGGAGAAGTTGATCTGGCGGCTCTCCGGGTCGTGCCACGACCCAGGGTGGGGGTGGGGTATTTATACCACCCCCCTTTAGCCCCGGGTGGTAATACGAACCGGGGTACAACCCGGGGCTAAAGGTGTTTTCGGCCCACCGCACTTCCCACGCGCCGAAACGCTTTAGCCTCCGTTTATAATACAAACCGGGGCTAAAGGGTCTTTAGCCCCGGTTTGTAGTACAAACCGGGGCTAAAGGGTCTTTAGGCCCGGTTTGTAGTACAAACCGGGGCTAAAGGTTATTTTTGGCGCCAAAACCAAAAATGGTATATAGTTTTCAGAAAATTATGTATTATATATCAAAATTTTCAAAAAAAGAAGATCTATAATTTAAATCTATTATCATACTTTATTATACAACTTAAATGAAATTATCTATTATTTAACAAGTATTATATTTAGTAGAAATGTTCATAAAAAATAATAAAAATATAGTTTATTATTTAAAAATGCAAAAATACATATAATATAGCAAAATATTCACAAAAATATAGTAGAAATGTTCTCCCGCCATTTCCCCCGCTTCCCGCCATGTTCTCCCGCCATTTCCCCCGCTTCCCGCCATGTTTCTCCCGCCATTTCCCCCGCTTCCCGCCATGTTTCTCCCGCCATTTCCCCCGCTTCCCGCCATGTTCTCCCGCCATGTCCCTCTATATCTAGGCCGACCGCCATTTCCATCGACACATCCACACCTTCTCTCTCACAACAATGGACACCTCTTACTGGGATTTTCTGACGCTCAAGGAGACCGAGGCGCTGTGCGCCTCTAGCTACCCATGCTCGCCGGGGTACCGGTTGCCCGCTGGCTGGATGCTGAGCGCTGGAGGGGTTCCTGTTCCTCCTATGTCTCAAGGTTCGGCCCGCCAGGCGGCCATCACGAACCACTTCTACCTCGAGCTCACGCCAGAGCAGCGGATGGATCCCCATTAGGATCCCGACAACCTCGACACCTAGAATGCCTTCTTCGCAAACCGGCGGGAAAGGGAGCTCGCCAGGTACTAGGGTGACGGCCCGCTCCCAGTGAACCACAACGAGGCTGGTCTCTTCCTGTGGTGGGTGAACAGGACTATCGCCGGTGTGATGCGCTACATCGCCATGGGAGACCATCCTCTCCTGAGGTACCTGCACTTTCACGAGCAGCATAGCCACAAGAATGGTGGTGGTGGTGAAGGCCTAGGGTGTACTGGGGTCGTCATCCGGGAGCCCCCTCCCCCACGCGTCGTGAATCCGAGGCCGGAGGATCCATCCGCGTGCTACGAGCGACGACGATGACGATGAGGATTCCGAAGACGACCCAGAAGCTATGTACTATAGGGCTAGATATGATTATGACTAATTTTTACATTTTAATATTAATAAATGTCTGGCCACAACAAGTTGCAATACTACCTATTGAGATCGAGATAGTTCATATCCATATACATATAAGAAGATCATTAAAAATAAAGGTTTAATAATATTGTACATCACCAACATCCACACATGTTAGGGTTTTCTTCTAATCCGTAACTATGGAGCACCTTCCTTATTTAACGGGATGCTTGGGTCATCCTTCACAGCGAAGAGCGGAATTTCATGAAACTTATCATAATCGTCTGACATGTCTATCTTATCCTCCACCCCCACGATGTTTCTTTTTCCTAAAAGAACTATGTGGCGCTTTGGCTCATCGGATGCTGTATTCTTTTGCTTATCTTTCCTTTTTCTCGGTTTGGTAGACATGTCCTTCACATAAAAAACCCGAGCCACATCATTGGCTAGGACAAATGGTTCATCTCTATACGCAAGGTTGTTGAGATCCACTGTTGTCATTCCGTATTTCTTGTCTACCTCAACCCCGCCTCCTGTCAGCTTGACCCATTTGCACCGAAACAAAGGAACCTTAAAAAAAGGTCCATAGTCAAGTTCCCATATCTCCTCTATGTAACCATAATATGTAACCTTTTTCCCATTCTCGTCTGTTGCATCAAATCAGACACCACTGTTTTGATTGGTGCTCTTTTTGTCTTGGGCGATCGTGTAAAATGTATTCCCATTTATCTTGTACCCTTGGAAAGTCAATATAGTCGAAGATGGTGACCTGGCCAACAAGTACAACTGCTCTCCAACATTTATGTCATTCATTAGATGTGTCTGCAACCAACCGCCGAAAGTCCTCATATGTTCATCTCTAATCCAGGAGCCAGGCTTCCCCGGGTTGTTGGAGTGTACAATATTCTTGTGTTCCTCGATATACGGAGCCACCAAGGTGGAACTTTGCAGAACTGGGTAGTGTGCTTTAGTGAGAGAATGTCTATCCATACATATCCTTGCTTTATTTCCTAGCGTGCCTTTTCCACTAATTCTACCCTCATTACGTGATTCAGGAACACCGATGGGCTTAAGGTTAGGAATAAAGTCAGCACAAAACTCAATGACCTCCTCTGTTCCATATCCCTTTGAGATGCTTCCTTCTGGCCTAGCACGGTTATGAACATATTTCTTTAACTCTCCCATGAACCTCTCAAAGGGAACATATTGTGTAGAAATACAGGACCAAGAATGTTAATCTCATCGACTAGGTGAACTAGGAGGTGAGTCATAATATTGAAGAAGGATGGTGGGAACACCAACTCGAAGCTGACAAGACATTGGACCACATCTTTCTGTAACCTTAGTAGACTATCTAGACTGATTACCTTCTGAGAAATTGCATTGAGAAACGCACATAGCTTCACAATGGGTACTTGAACATTTTCCGGCAGGAGTCCCCTCAATGCAATCGGAAGCAGTTGGGTCATAAGCACGTGGCAGTCATGAGACTTTAGGTTTTGAAATTTTTTCTCTGCCATATTTATTATTCCCTTTATGTTCGACGAGAAACCAGACAGGACCTTGATACTGTAAAGGACTTCAAAAAATATTTCCTTCTCTTCTTTGGTAAGAGCGTAGCCAGCAGTACCTTCAAACAGCTCTGGATGCATGTCGTCTCGGTCTTTTATACGTTGTTGGTCCTGCCGTGCTTCAGGTGTATCTTTGCTCTTCCCATACACGCCCAAGAAGCCTAGCAGCGTCACGCAAAGATTCTTCGTCAGGTGCATCACATCAATTGCAGAGTGGACCTCTAGGACTTTCCAATAGGGTAGCTCCCAAAATATAGATTTCTTTTTCCACATGGGTGCATGTCCGACATCTTCCTTCGGAACAGATTGTCTACGAGGACCCTTTCCAAAGATTACTTTTAAATCCTTCACCATGTCAAATACATCATCACCAGTACGGTGGATAGGCTTACACCAGCTGTGTCATCGGATTGAGGACAAGTACGCCATGAGGGGGTCCTCGAGGCGTGCGGAAGAGAGGGTGTGAGACGTACGGTATTCTGGGACGGTGAGCACACAAGTTTACCCAGGGTCGAATCCGCCGGCTTTGGATGAAT
The DNA here is from genome assembly GCA_910589775.1 of Avena eriantha. Classification (NCBI taxonomy): domain Eukaryota; kingdom Viridiplantae; phylum Streptophyta; class Magnoliopsida; order Poales; family Poaceae; genus Avena; species Avena eriantha. The sequence continues at coordinate 306,864,754 of OU342740.1, read as the reverse complement.
CCTACTCCTGCTAGCAATCCAGTAATACGGCAGAGCCGGAATATGGGTTACAAGGGTTTCGCCTGTGCGAGTTGAGGGTCTAAAGTATTGGGTTGTAAGGTGTTGTGCCCTAAAGGCTCTCCCTAGGACGGCTTATATAGATATCCGGCCTAGGGTTTACAGGAGAGATCAATCTGGCTACGACTAAGAGTTGGTTACAGAGTACATCTTGAACTACAAGTAATATTATGGGCCTAAGTCGGTAAGTCTTCTAGGCCTTCCCGTAGCCGGATTGGACTCCGTCTTCTCTCTCTCTCTGACTGGGCCGCCCGTGAAGCAAAGCTCTAACCCAAAGTGGGCCACCCTGGTCAGTGAGGAACTATGAGGATACCCGAAAGTATATCCCCAACAGCAGCCCCCGGAGGCCTCCAAGATCCAAAGTCAGATTTTATCATCGTCTAGCTTGATCTTCGGCTTGCAGAATCTTGAAGGGTTCCTGAAACTTCACAACAAAAAATACGATTCGGGTCTTAAAAGTAAGTCGGACCTTTTAATAGGTTACTCGGATTTTCCAGCTCGCATTTAAACTAAGCCGGAACTTGGTCTCTAACGCCACCTGACACAAGCATGGTCAAGTCACGTCATTTGACATACGTTCCGTCAGCACGACCGTTGGTGGGCCCGTGGTTCGCGGAACTGAGGCGCCGTTGCAATGCGTGCGTGGAGATCGAGGCGACGCAATCATCGCGCGTGCCCTTCCCAGTTCTTTCCATGACGCGTGGCGGTTACACTGTAGCGTTTGCACAAATCTTGGCGCAGGTAGGTGGATATAAGGGGTTCGGATTTCTTCTTCTCCTTTCCACCAGTCCTTTGCCGTTCCTTTCCTCCCAATCCTCTTGCGCGCTCAGAGCCTTCTCGCCCTCCTCCCACAGAGCTCCTAGCGCCGCCCCTTTTAGGTCACTTTCTCACCGAAGAAAAATGGCTTCATCTTCTTCCTCTTGTTTGGCGGCGGCAGCGGCGGCGGCGGAAGCAGCTGTGGAGAAGGAGAGCTTTCGGGGAATCTGGATCCCCTGCGCCCTTGACGAGGACGGCCTCAAGAACATGGAGAAGGGGGGGCTTCTCGCCGCCGGCGACTGGCGGACCGGCTCCGGTGAAACTGTCCCCAACCCGCGCGAGGGCGAGCGCGTCCACTTCGGCACTCATCTGGACCGAGGTCTGTCTTTTCCTCCCTCGGAGTTCTTCTCCGAGGTGATAGATCACTATGGAGTTCAACTCCACAATCTTCCTCCCAATTCTCTTCTAGAAATGAGCGCATATGCTGCGCTTTGCGAGGGCTTTCTCGGCATTAGGCTGAGTTTGCTTCTCTTCCGGTACTATTTTCATGTCCGGAGAAATTCCATCACTGCCGGTGTTCCTTACATCACGGGCACCATTAGCTTTCCTGTTAGACGAGACCGGGCATATCCCAAAATTTCTGCCAGTGACTCGGTCAAACAATGGCCAGCCACTTTTTTCTACCATAGGGATATTCCGGCTCATAGCAAAGCTACTGCTTTGCCAGCTTTTGTCGACGGAGCCGGCACAGCCCAGCCTTCCTGGGATGAGGCTGCTCCGGCTCTCACCGACGATCTGATCCTCGCTAAGAGGCGGATCGAGTATTTGATCAAGCACAAGGGTCTAAAGGGATCCGACTTAGTCCATTGCTGGGTCTCACGTCGGATCCAGCCACTTCAGTACCACGGGGATAGACTGATGCAGTCCATCACGTCTTCCAAAAAAGACTCCATCCGCATCAGCCCCAAAGCCTACACCGCCCAGGGTTACATAAGCCAGATCAAGTGGCTGATCAAGGAGCGGATCGAGAGGAAAATTCCGGAGGTTTCTCGGGATATGCACACGGCAGAAAACCCCGTGGTGCCGGTAAGCTTCCATCAGTACACCTTTTGTGTGTTTCAATTTTTAAGTTATATACTGCAATGCTGATATGCTTTCTTGTTTTCAGCTTGCTGACCTCCCCGAGTCGGAACTTGCTCCACTCGAAGGATACCCTCCTGAGTTTTCTCAGGAGACGGAAGTAGTCGCATTGCCGGATCTTGCGCTCAAGAAGCGCAAAGCTCCAACAGTGGCAGTTGGCACAAAGGAGGTGCCAGTCGTGAAGAGGTAACCTTCTTTCACAACTTTTCTGCCTTTACACTTTACTCAAGTTTCTTTCTGAGATGTAATGTTTCCGACTTTACTACTTTCTCAGAGCAAAATCAATCATCAAGGGTAAGGGGAAGGGAACTTCTTCGAAGCCCTTGCGTCAGACGAAGCTTACCATAGCTTCCCCTGCCGTGGCTCCTCCGACTCCGGCCCCTCAACCTTCTACAACTCCGGCGATCATTCCTTCTCCGGTGGTTGCAGAAGATCTGGCTCCTCCATCAGAGCCTACGATCCTTGGGTCGCAGACTGATGTCACCGTGGGTGCGTCAGATCAAGATAAGGGTGAACCCTCTTCGGGTAATGATCCCTCGGCTGAAGTCTTCGCCGAAAACCTCATCAGCAATCCGGGACTTGCCAAGTTTGGCCTATCCCGGAAATGTGCAGAGGAAATCCAGCGGCTGGCCAGGCAAGTCCTGGACAAAAGCCATCTATCCCCCGAGGAGGAAGCGCAAGAAGCAGAGGACGTCAAGTTCTCTGACCTTCTCGCTCAAGTCCGCCTTCGCGACGAGAGGATCAGGACTGGCGAGCTTCCAACAGCCCCAGTAATCCCTCTGACCCTCGCCGAGAAGGTGGCAGCTGAAGTGAACGCGGGTTTAGACAAACTCACCCGCGAGCAATATGTAAGTCGGAATTCCAACTCTTGTTTTTACATTATGTTATATCATATCCTCTAGCCCCAAGCATGAAGTAGGATATAGAATCCGGGTTGATGCTTTCATTAGGATACCAAAGAATGAACTAGTGTAGCCCCCAAGGCTCGTGCTGATATTTACCAAAAAATATTAGCCCGAGTCTTAAGTAGCTTTCTGACTTTGGGTATTCTGACTTATAGAAAGTATGTTCCTATAACCAGGAATTATTAACCAATGTCTCTGATAAGCGGAGAGAGATCAAAGCTCTCCGGCTTAAAAATGCTGAGCTCAAGGTAGCCAAGGATGAAGCCGAAGGTAAACATTCCGAGATTCAAACCTTGTCTTTTGCTTTTTTAATGTCGAATTTTTCTAAAATGTTGTTCTTTTTGACTTACAACATTGATGAAACAATCCATCGCTATGATTGAAGAGGCCGAGAACCTCAAGACCCTGGTGGTGGAAAACAAGGGACTTCACCACGAGCTGGATAAGCTTAAGGCGGATCATGAAACGAGCATAGCTCAAGTCCTAGAATCCTCCTCCATGGCCACTGAAGAGCGCGATCGCAAGATTGCCGCTCAAGATAAAGTTATCTCGGACCTCAAGAATGAGCTTGGCAGAGAGAAGGACATCTCCCAGGCGCTCCGGGCTGAACTCCAGAGTCTCCGGGAGGAGAAGGCCAAGATTGACGACGTCATTCTTGGTATGTTTCCCCTCTCTAACTTATCTTTTCTTCGACTTCTATCATTGTCGTTTTTTTTTCTTAACTTGTTTTGTGTATAGGTCCTCTGAACTTGACGGACTCGTCCTCGTCCGAGCCCCACACTCACCGGCTTACCCAAGTCGGTGATCTTCTTCATGACTACCGCCAGTCCCTTGAGGACATTGGCGAGTCTCTCAGGATTCCGGACATGCCAAGCATGTCGGATTTTCAAGTGCGGGAGAAGGCCAATGAGATGCCGCTGCTTGTTCGGGACTGGAACATGTCCTACGCGCGGACTGCTGTGCAGAACGCTCTTACCATGGTCATGAGCTACCATGGAAACATGGAGATTTGGCAAGTGACCAGAGGGTACTGCAAGGTAGACGAAGACGGCCAGGAGCAAGACCTTCAAGCCATCATGCACTCCTGCGCCGGATACGGGTGCCACGTAGCTGATCTGACCAGCTACGAGATCCCCTTCTTCACCCGCGTGTCTACTCCACCACCTCCTCCAGAAGAAGCCGAAGAAGTTTCCGACGATGAACGGACCACCTCGGATCCGGACATTACGGAACAATATCAAGGCGGAGTAACTAGCGAGCCGGCAGCTGCTTCATCTCCTCCTGCATTATAGACCACAAACTTATGTATTATTCTGTGAAAGAACATGATGCGTTTGTAAATATTAAGTACTATTGATTTTGCTAGTGCTAAGTGTTTTATCTATTCAGCACTTTTGCCTTAGACTTTTTTTTGTGTTCCTGAAATGTTTACACAAACACTTGAAATTTTCCGTCTCTACTTATCGTTTATCTGGCTTTCCGCCTCGTCCCTTTCGTGAGCCGGCTAAACCTTCAGCCGGAAACTTTGCCGAGCAACGGAGCTTAATTGCGAAACCAGTTTAAACTCGGAAACAAAGCCGTCTTCCAGTACCAACAATTCACTACTCGGAAAATACCCGCATCCAGCAATCAGACAAATAACCCAAGCAAAGACTAGAATTTTTAGAGTTATACCCGAAGGTAGTAGTTTTAGAATCGAAAATCTAAACCAGAACGAACATGAGCATAAAGTACTTTCAAGCATTCTGGGATTTCCGACTATGACACGATCATTAGGAAATAAGATGGTAGAAACTTCTCAGAAAAACTTTGAGGTAACCAAAACTTTTATTTCTCACAGAACAGGTACATATTTATGATTACAAAGAAGGATAAACTAAGAATAAAAGGGACGTAGCTGAGCATTATTCCACAGTCTGTCTAACTCATCCGGTTTGTACTGCCTCCAGCTCTCTTTCTCTTATTAGTAGCAGGTCTTTCTTTGACTGGCCTCATGTCAGTTAAGTAGTACGATCCATTGTGCAATACTCGACTAACTAAAAAGGGTCCTTCCCATACTGGGGAAAGTTTGTGCTTTCTTTGTTGCACAAGCCGGAGAACCAAATCACCTTTATTAAAAGATCTAGTTCGAACTCTCTGGCTATGATACTTGCGGAACTTCTGCTGATAGGCTGTAGATCTCAATTCAGCAACGACGCGAACTTCTTCGACTAAGTCGAGATCATTTTGTCGAGAAATCTCGGCATCCTCTTCGATATATGCGGCCACTCTAGGAGAAGTATGAATTAAATCGCTAGGAAGAACTGCTTCTGCGCCATAGACCAAGAAGAAAGGTGTGTACCCTGTTGACCTGTTCGGAGTTGTTCGTAAACTCCAAATTACAGAGGGTAGTTCCTCTGCCCAAGCCCCCGCAGCACGTTTTAGTGGTGCTTCGAGTTTTGGTTTCAAGCCCTGTAGAATTAAACCATTTGCTCTTTCGACTTGTCCGTTAGCCTGTGGATGTGCGACTCACGCAATGTCAAGCCGGATATTTTGCTCGTCGCAGAATTCAGCCAATTCTCTCATGGAAAAGTTACTCCCATTGTCTGTGATAATACTATACGGATAACCATATTGGATTATAACATCCTCGACAAATCTTTTGGCCGTTGCTCCATCACAACTAGTGATAGGTTTAGCCTCGATCCACTTTGTGAATTTATCCACCATCACTAAGAGGTGAGTGAATCCACTTGGGGCTCGTTTAAAAGGTCCTACCATATCAAGCCCCCAGACCGCAAAGGGCCATGTTATAGGTATTGTTCGCAGCTGATCAGCCGGAACATGAGCTTGCTTGGCGTACTTTTGGCATCCTTTGCATGTCTTGACTAATCGTTCGGCATCCGCCTAAGCTGTAAGCCAGAAAAATCCATGTCGAAAAGCTTTTGCCACTAAAGATTTGGCTGCAGCATGGTGACCACATTCGCCTTCGTGGATTTCCCTTAAGATTTCCACTCCTTCTTCCGGAGATACACAGCGCTAAAAAACCCCAGAAACACTCCATTTATGGAGCTCACCTTTAACAATAGTATAGGCTTTTGCTCGTCGGATAATCTGTCGGCTCAACACCTCGTCTTTGGGTAATTTGCCATCTACCAAGTAATCGAGGTAGGGTTGAGTCCAGGTGGGAATTACAGCCAGAACTGCTATCAAAGGTGAGTCGGATTTGGTCGGATATTCCTCATCTACTCCCTTTATCGAGGGAACTTTGAGGTGCTCTAAAAATGCACCATCCGGGACCTCTTTCCGCGTAGAGCCTATTCGAGATAGTGCATCTGCTTCCTCATTTTCTGCTCGAGGGATGTGTTGAACTTCAAACCCCTCGAACGATTTAGATAGATCATCCATGACAGCTTTATATGCTGCCATGTGCTTATTTGCATTACAAATATCCGAGACTTGCTGAGCAACAAGATCCGAATCTCCGTAACACATCAAACGTCGGATGCCAATATCCTTAGCAATCTGGATTCCATGCAGCAGTGCTTCATACTCGGCAATGTTGTTTATCGCTGTGAAGTGGATCTGCAACACGTATAAAAGTTTATCTCCTTGGGGTGATTTGAGCACCACGCCAGCCCCCGAGCCCCCTCGAGCCTTAGACCCATCGAAAAAGAGGGTCCAATATTCCGACTCAGGGAGGACCATGTTCTCCTTGGTCTCAGTCCAATCAGCGACAAAGTCAGCAAGGATCTGGGATTTGATTGTTGTCTGGGGTTTGTACTCAATATCGAAAGCTGCAAGCTCTATGCCCCATTTGGCGACGCGTCCTCTGGCATCTCTATTGTTGATTATATCTCTCATGGGAGCTTTGCTCACCACGGTAATTGGATGCTCTTGAAAATAGTGTCGTAACTTACGAGATGCTAGAAAAACACCGTAAGCCAACTTTTGATAGTGCGGATACCGCTGTTTTGATTCTGTCAGGACCTCGCTGACAAAGTATGTCGGACGCTGCACCAGGTGCTCCTGATTTTCCTCTGGTCTCTCCACCACCATAACTATACTGACAACCTTATTTGTCGCAGCAATGTAAAGCAACATCGGTTCCTGAGGTTCCGGCGCTGCAAGGATAGGAGCAGATGAGAGTACTTTCTTCAGGTCTTGTAGTGCAGCTTCAGCTTCGTCAGTCCAGACAAAATCCTTGGTCTTCTTCAGGAGTTTGTATAATGGTGCGGCTCTTTCACTAAGCCGGCTTACAAATCGACTAACCGCAGCAATGCAACCAGTTAACCTTTGTACGTCCTTCAGGCGAGTTGGCCTGGAAATATTGAGAATAGCCTTGATTTTGTCGCGGTTCACCTCTATGCCTCTTTGAGACACGATGAAACCTAACAATTTTCCGGCTGGTATTCCAAAGAAGCACTTCTTCGGGTTAAGCATGATGTTGTATTTTCGTAGATTGGCGAACGTCTCCTCCAAGTCGGAAATCAACGTTTCCTTCTTTTTGGACATGACCGCGATATCATCCACGTATGCATGTACATTGCGTCTGAGTTGATCATGGAGGCAACGCTACATCGTGCGTTGGTATGTAGATCCTGCGTTCTTCAGCCCAAAGGGCATCGTAACAAAACAGAAGGTTCCGAAGGGGGTTATGAATGAAGTCTTGACTTTGTCAGATTCCTTCATCCGGATTTGGTGATAACCGGAATATGCGTCGAGAAAACAGAGGAGTTCCGAGCCTACCGTAGAATCGATAACTTGATCAATTCTAGGCAGAGCGAATGGATCTTTTGGACAAGCCTTGTTCAAGGCAGTATAATCAACACACATCCTTAAATCAGTGGTGTCCTTTTTAGGGACCATTACAGGGTTGGCCGACCAATCAGTATGGATGACCTCTTCTATGAATCCGGGTAACTCGAGCCGCGCTAGTTCCTTAGCTATTGCCTTACGCTTTTCATCACCAAACCGTCGTAAGGATTGTTTGACGGGTTTAGCGTTCGGGTTTACATTTAGAGAGTGCTCGGTAAGTTCCCTAGGTACTCCGGTCATGTCAGATGGCTGCCATGCGAAGATATCTTGATTTGCTTGGAGGAACTTGACGAGCGCGCTTTCCTATGCGCTACTTAGGCCTACGCCTATCTGGGTCACCTTGGAGGGGTCATCATCCTTCAATGGCGTCTGCCTCGTCTCTTCTGATGCCTTGAACTCCGGATTTGGCTTTGTCACCTCCTTCTTCGTTGCGGGCATCTCGGACGGATCTATGCTCTTCTTGATCTCCTGGTACTCCTGGGTGTGCAGCACGGCTTCGGCAAAGGCGGCATTTCCATCTTCGCACTCTCGCGCCTTCTTCGGGTCTCCCCTGATGGTGATCACGCCATTGGGACCTAGAATTTTCATCATATTGTAAATGTAACACGGACGAGCCATAAAAGCCTAGTAAGTCGGACGTCCGAATATAGCGTGGTAGGCGCTCTTGAACGGGACCACTTCGAAGGAAAGTGCCTCCGTCCGATAATTCTTTGGTGTTCCAAAAGTAACATCCAAAGTGATCTCTCCCAGGGAATTAGCTTGTCTTCCTGGGACAACCCCGTGAAAGATCACAGAGCTATGGTTCAGCTGTGTTTCCGAGATCTTCATCCGGCGTAGCGTTTCGACATAGAGAATATTGATGGTGCTACCACCGTCCATGAGGGTCTTGGAGAAACCATAACCATCAATAAGTGGATTGACGATTAAGGCGTATTTTCCTCGCCTGTGTAGCTTAGGCGGATGATCAGCGCGGTCAAATGTGATTGCCACTTCCGACTAGTCCAGATACTGAGGGACAGCCGGAACTGTTGCATTGAGCTCCTGGAGAACTGCTTTCTTAACCTTTGCTATTTGAGATCCGAGGAAGGTGACGTAAGTGTCCTTCTTGGTGGGAAAAGTTTTCTTCCCTTCCGGCTTGGGATTTGAAGCATCAGCTTCCTCCATGTCGGAATCTTCCTTGGTCTCCTTGTCTTTTTCAAGATTTTTCTTTCCCTTCTTTCGCTTAGCTTTGTAGCCCGTGGTATCATCTCTCTTGATGTCGTCATTAAAACGACATTCAGCGTTGGTGTGGGACGAGCCCCCATTGGTGTCTAAGTGATGCACACATGGGTTATTGGCAATGTCGGCCCAAGTGTAGGTTTTTCCTGGTTGTTGCTCTCCTCTACCTTGGACCCTTGACGTCCCACGGCCTCCTCGTCCTCCAGACCCAGAAACAGTAGTGACCACCGCTGTCTCCACATTGGGTTTTTCCTTCGAGGTATTTTTGCGCTTTTGAGCTTGTTGCTTTGGTTGTTTTGCCGACTGAGGCACATCCAAGACATTGAGTAATCCCTCTGCATCGTCGTCAGCATCTGCATACTTGTTCGCTGTTTCTATCATCTCTCCCAAATCAGTAACCTTGTCACACTTCAAGCGATGGTGCAGTAAACCAATTGGGAGACCTGCGATGAAAGCTTCGATCGCGGTCTCATCATTTACTCCTTCACAGGAGTTTTTGGTGTCGATCCATCATCCGAGATAATCTCCGCAAGTTTCTCCGGCTTTCTGGGTGCAACGCTGTAGGTCTCCAACCGTACAGGGCCTCCGATACGTGCCTTCAAAATTCCGAAAGAACGCACTTCGCAAATCATACCAGTTATGGATGGTGTTCGCCGGAAGTTCATTGAGACATGATCGTGCCGTCTTCCGCAACATAAGTGGGAGATATCAGGTTGCGACAAGGCTGTTTCTGCCCTTAGCGATGCAGCAAGCTTGGAAGAAATCCTGTAACCAGGTGTCTGGCCGAGCAATGCCGTCGTAGGCTTGGATATGTCTTGAGATAGCAAATCCTTCCGGGAATTTTGTAGCTCTGATGCGTGGTCCGAAGCACTTTGGGCCCACGTACACGTTATCGTTTTCATAGCGCCGAGCCTCTATGTTGGAGTTGATCCTGTGTCTTGCGTCGTTCGGGGATAGAGATCGTCCCGAATGTCGGCTATGGCTGCGGTGCCTTGGAGCCAGACTTCGGCTTGTGCCACCACCTCCTCCGCCATGTCGTCCTCCTTGGCCTCCCTGGGGTCCGTTGTGATAATTGCCTGGTGGATGGGGTAGGGCAGCTCAATTGTTTCCGGCTGATCGCCGGTCTCCATCCGGAGCGTCATTATTCCGGTTCCGGGGAGGTTCTTGACTACGACGAGCCCCCTGCCGGCTTGTTCCAGCATAGTTTCTATCGTTCCTTCGTCCGTCGTTCCCACCATGGTGAGGCTCAGCCGGACGGCTCTCATGTCTAGGAGGTGGCATTCTCTGACGATCCTCCTCCCGACGTTTCTCCTTATATTCTCCCTTTCGATCGTTGAATTCTTGTCAGGGAGGATTCCTCGGATTCAGTGCAGCGATCGCGTCTTTTCGGCTGTTGGAGCGACATTGCTCCAGTTATGTGTAGCTCTACGATGCTGTCCCGACGATCCGGTTCTTGAGTAATTGTCTTCCCTACATTCAGGGTGATGGTACTACGCCCGAACGTAATGGGATCTTACGGCAGCCCATGCCGGATCTGTGCGACATTGGTCAGAATCCGAGATCAGTTTTTGACTTCTGGACAGGGCGACCTTCTGCTGCTCCAGTCCCTTGTTGAGTAGCTTGATACCCAAGCGTATCTCCTCTGGCCCTAGATTAGCCGATAGGATTTCACGAGCTGCCACGGTATTTTGCACTGGTGTTGGGTATACCCAATCTCCGTTGCTATCCTTCCATGGCTTCCCCATCTCATCTCCAAAAAGGATGGCACGGACACGTGGGAATTGGTTGTCATCTATGTGACGCTTCCGTGTCTTCTGATGTAGACGGGACATGTACTCCTTGTTTGACATGCGCTTCTTCTCCACCTCGATGTTTTTGGCTTCATCAAGGAGTTGTTGACGACACGCTTCTAGGGCCTGGGCCCTTTTGTCCAGCTCATCTGCAATAAGTTCTGCAGCTGTAGGGATAGGTGTGGTTAAAGCGGCATCGATGAGTTTACGCGCACCTTCAGTGATCACGTGTCCATCCACCGATGCTTCTTTTTTTCGGCTCATCTGGGATAAGTGCTCCATCTGAGTCTTCTTCGTATTCCTCGGCGATCACCTCCTCTGTGAGAGGGTCCTTTGCCAGGGTCTTGTTCTTCTTGTTCTTCTTCTTTGCCTTCTTGGCAGCGCCGGTAGCAAAGACGGCTTTGGGTCCATTTCCCGGAGTCAAGCTCTGATCGGTACTTTCGGACATCTGGACCTCGGGATTATCTCCGACGTCCATGTCATCCTGCGCTTTGGGAGAGTTTTCCCCGGCTTCATCCATGGCTTCTCCTTCTTCTGCAGCTTTGGAGTTGTACTCCTCTTCATATTCTGCGGAGAACTTTCAGAAATCTGCCGACGTCATGGCTTCATCCGAGGATGCGGGAACATCGGCGTTTGTTCCGATTGCCTCCAGCACCGAGTCGGTGTTTTCTCCAGCATCGGCAGAGCCGGATCCGGATCCGACATACCCGACGAAGTGCGATGCGTGCTTCCTGAGGTACCTGCAGCTTTCGCGATCAGCCATATCGAAACTTTTAATTGTCTCGAGGATTGCATCTGTGCTTGCGCCTTGCAGTATCATATTTCTTAGTGTGCACCTGAGGAAAGGCATGTCTGTCCCGACATCGTCAGAGCCATAATCAGTGTCGTTGATATGCTCCTCCTGGATTTCGACTTCCACGGGTGGGTCGATCTGGGATCCGGCTTCTCCAGGGAGATCCACTCCAGATTCGACTTGGACCGTGAGGTCTTCTTCAGGCTCAAATTTCTCCACTATCTCCGCAACTGGTGCGGGCTGGGTGGGATTAGGGTTTTCTGTGATCCGGAACTCTGCCGCCTCCACGGACAAAGGGGACCCAGAAGATACTTCTACCTCTATCCTCACCGCTGGGGTGGGTTGGGCAGGTTCAGCGAAATCGATGTAAACATCGATCTCGCCAAAAGACAGGCAGTCATGGCCTCCCTAGCTGGAATCCAATTCTCGTCGAGAACGATGAGAGGGACATCGCTGGCATAGAGGATGCGACCGACGGCGATGGTTTCGCCGATTCCGATTCTTGCAGATTCCGCTCAGAACGTAGATCCGAAGCTCACTTGCCCCACGGTGGGCGCCAACTGTCGTCGGATTGAGGACAAGTACGCCATAAGGGGGTCCTCGAGGCATGCGGAAGAGAGGGGTGTGAGACGTACGGTATTCCGAGACGGTGAGCACACAAGTTTACCCAGGTTCGAATCCGCCGGCTTTGGACGAATCCTACTCCTGCTAGCAATCCAGTAATACGGTAGAGCCGGAATATGGGTTACAAGGGTTTCGCCTATGCGAGTTGAGGGTCTAAAGTATTGGGTTGTAAGGTGTTGTGCCCTAAAGGCTCTCCCTAAGACGGCTTATATAGATATCCGGCCTAGGGTTTACATGAGAGATCAATCCGGCTACGACTAAGAGTTGGTTACAGAGTACATCTTGAACTACAAGTAACATTATGGGCCTAAGTCGATAAGTCTTCTGGGCCTTCCCGTAGCTGGATTGGACTCCGTCTTCTCTCTCTCTGACTGGGTCGCCCGTGAAGCAAAGCTCTAACCCGAAGTGGGACACCCTAGTCAGTGAGGAACTATGAGGATACCCAGAAAGTATATCCCCAACAGGCTGTCTGCCTCACCATTGAAATGCTTACCTTTCTTTCTTAGGATGTGCGAGGGCGGAAGAAAACGACGATTCCCCGGGTACACATTCTTCTTACATTTATCCAAATATATACTTTCAGTATCGTTTAAACAGTGTGTGCATGCATTGTATCCCTTGTTTGTTTGTCCTGAAATGTTAATAAGAGCAGGCCAATCATTGATTGTTATGAACAACAATGCTCGTAGGTCAAATTCCTCCTGCTTGTTCTCATCCCACACATGTACACATTGTCCGTGCCACAACTGTAAGAGTTCTTCAACTAATGGCCTTAGGTACACATCAATGTCGTTGCCGGGTTGCTTCGGGCCTTGGATGAGCACTGGCATCATAATAAACTTCCACTTCATGCACAACCAAGGAGGAAGGTTATAAATACACAAAGTCACAGGCCAGGTGCTATGACTGCAGCTCTGCTCCCCAAAAGCATTCATGCCATCTGTACTTTGCCCAAACCATAAGTTCCTCACATCACCTGCAAAGTCCAGAAACTCTCTCTCGATTTTTCTCCACTGCGACCCATCAGCGGGGTGTCTCAACATCTCGTCTTTCTTACGGTCTTCCATGTGCCATCGCAACAACTTGGCATGCTCTTTGTTCCTGAATAAACGTTTCAACCGTGGTATTATAGGAGCATACCACATCACCTTGGCAGGAACCCTCTTCATGCGGCGCTCGCCCTCAACATCACCAGGGTCATCTCGTCTTATCTTATACCGCAATGCAGTGCATACTGGGCATGCATCCAAATTCTTGTACTCGTCGCGGTAGAGGATGCAGTCATTAATGCATGCATGTATCTCCTGCACCTCTAATCCTAGAGGGCAGACAACCTTCTTTGCTTCGTAGGTACTAGCGGGCAGTTCGTTATCCTTTGGAAGCAACTTCTTCATTATTCCCAGCAACTTCTCAAATCCTTTGTCAGTCCCACCGTTCTCTGCCTTCCATTGCAACAATTCCAGTGTGCTACCCAGTTTTTTGTGCCTATCTTCACAATTTGGGTACAACAATTTTTTGTGATCCTCTAACATCTTCTTAAACTTCAACCTCTCCCTTTCAGTTACGCATTCTTCCTGGGCATCAGCAATGGCCCGACTAAGATCATCATCGGGCAGATCTGATGCCCGTTCTTCATCTTTTTCTTCATCAATGTCTTCCATTGTAGTACCATCGTATTCAGGGTAGTCGTTGTCATTCTCTTCTTCTTCGTTGTCTTCCATCATAACCCCTCTTTCTCCGTGCTTGGTCCAACAATTATAGCCGGTCATGAAACCGGACCGAAACAGGTGGCTGAGAAGGACTCTTGAGGAAGAGTATTCTTTATGATTCCGACAGACACCACATGGACAAGACATAAAACCACTCCGCTTGTTTGCCTCGGCCACAAGAAGAAAAGAATGCACACCTTTAATGAACTCGTTAGAGAGTCGTTTAGCGTACATCCATTGCCGGCTCATCTGCAATATATAATTAATTAAGTACATCAAACATAATCATAATTAATTAGTACTAATCTAAAACCAGCAACCGGGACTAAAGATATGATGAACCTTTAGTCCCGGTTGGAGGCACCAACCGGGACTAAATGTGGATATGGAGACAACATGTCGACACTATGTCCTCAGTGGGCAGCACTAAGCCAGTAAATTAAATGCCGACACTATTTTGGATGGGTGGCAGCACTATGCCAGTGTGAGTGTGTCGATATTATGTCATCAGTGCCCGACACTATGTTGTGCTGCTTAATCTATAAATAGGTATGCATTCTTGTGAAGAACTGCAAGATGGTGTGCGAGATCAGGGACACCACTATGGCGGAGCTTCTCGAAGATGTCTTAGGACAGTTAGCTCCACCAGCATACTGATTTAGCTAGAGAAGCTATAAACCGAAAGATGGTGTGGGAGAGCAGGGACACCACTACGGCAGAGCTTCTCGAAGATGTCTTAGGATCCCGTCCTCAGACATCTTCGAGGAGCTCGCCATAGAGGCACTCCCTAATATGTGAATTGTGATGTCTTCTTATCAAGCTTTTATGAATTAACCCTATCTTTGTTACAAAATTTTCAGTTTGTTAAACGCAGGTAGACGAAGAAGGATATTTTGCGCAGCTAGCTAGTTAGAATGATGAACTCACGCATGTGTGTGCTTCTAAAATCAATTTTCGAGACTCTATGTGCCAAAACAAGATATATATTGATAGAATCCACATATTATGATATTTACCTTAGAGTTCCTTACATTAATACAAGATAGATAGAATCTAAACATCGATCTCATGCTATCACTGCAAAAATTACTACCAAACTAAATACACAAAATCCATCTATAAGATAGAGCATGAAATGAGCTAATATAGCAATGAGAGTTCAAAGGATAAAGTTGCTCACCTTTTAGAACCTTTGGATAGATGGGGCACCACAAAATATAGACAAATCTTGAGGAAAAAAAAGACATGAACTCGAGCTTAAAGCAAGAAAGAGAGAGAGGGGAGAGCCACCAGCTTGAATGGTGGCTCGGACAGGGAAAGAAGATATAGCCAGACCTTTAGCCCTGGTTCGTGTCTAGAACCGGGGCTAAAGGTCCACCTTTAGCCCCGGGTCGTGTAACAAACCGGGACTAAAGTGTCTGGCACCCGACCTGGCCTGCCTGAAACCCTTTAGCCCCGATTTGTTACACGACCCGGGGCTAAAGGTCCCGTTCGAATCGGGGCTAGTGTCTGCCACCCCCTGGGGCCAGTTCTAGCCGTTGGACCGGGGTATTAGTCCTAGTTTGTAGCAAAACCGGTGCTAATACCCCTGAACCAAAGGTCTATTTTCTACTAGTGAGTGCTCAGTCGGATGACGTCAGGACCCTTTGTTTCCATGTACTAACTTTTTTTGACAATTTGTTTCCCATTTTAACTGGCCCAGGCTGTAACCCGTTGTCTTTTTTTGAAGGAATGTAACTCGTTGTCGTTAATCATCTTCTTGTTTAACT
The DNA here is from genome assembly GCA_910589775.1 of Avena eriantha. Lineage (NCBI taxonomy): Eukaryota > Viridiplantae > Streptophyta > Magnoliopsida > Poales > Poaceae > Avena > Avena eriantha. The sequence continues at coordinate 306,849,196 of OU342740.1, read as the reverse complement.
GGCCCAGAATGTACTTCGGTCCACTTAGACTTGTGGTTCGCCTGTTTCACTTGTAAAATTCAGCGTTAGTACATGTAAAAAAAATCAGCTTTAGTACCTTAACTTGGCACCCTCTTTGATACGGTCATCGATGTCAAAAATACGCAATTTTACGGTCACTAAATACGACGGGTGTGTCATGAGGGTCATTGGACCTGTGTACAACAATGTATTCCATGGGTGTTTACTAGTCCAAACAGAAACCGTGTAACTCTTTTTCCAAAAAAGCTCTCCTCTAAATCAAGCCCAAGCCTAGAGACTAACAGGTAGGGCCCCACCTGTCAGTGTCACGCTCCCCTTCTCCCTCCTCTCTTCCCCACCCGACTCCACCAGACCGCCACCAAGATGTCGTCGCGCGTCTCCAGCCTCTCCACGCCGGCGACCGGCGTCGACACCCATGGCGCGCGCCATCCCTGGCCGTACCCGCCGGCCATGACGCCGTATCCGCGTCCATCGCCCATGATGCACTGCCCACGCCCGCCGCCCACGATGCCCTGGCCGTGCCTGCCGAGGAGCTCTCTGGCCTGCACATGCCGGGGACGTCCGCACGAAGCAGCATGAGCACAGGGTCGAACGCCTCTCTCGGCCGAAATTGCTCGCACAAGCGCCGCCGCTGCTATTGCTCCGATGAGCAATTCTCATCGCAAGAAGTCTCTCCGAATCGCGTAGACTAGCCATGCAGAACCAGAAATATGTGCCGAGCCTCCCACTCCGCTCCAGCGATCCTAGAGCCCAGCAGATCAACGTCTTCGACAAGGCCGAGCCGCACGACACCGTTTTTCTACGATTCCGGGCGTGATAGGGAGGGAGCGCAGAGGAGTTCTGAGAAGAAGGGAAGAGCGGCACATGCGTGGGAAGGACAGTGCCGGCCGCCGGAGCCAGACCTGGGGAGGGCGGCGCTATCCAGACTCGGGGAGGGCAGCGCCGGAACCAGATGCGGGGACGTGGAGCCAGACAACCTTATCTTTTGGCAATTTTGCACTTGAGCCCTTTCGATTTTTATTATTGTAAATTTGTTGCATGTATGTGTGGTAGAGGCTGACACACGGGGTCCATTTCGTGCCACGTCAGCAAATACCTTCCTATATGGATCCAAGAAGCTAGTGATCGTCGTGACATACAATATTGACTGTAAATTGCGTATTACTGAGGTCGATGACCGTATCAAAAAGGGTACTAATGCTGATTTTTACTCGTTTCACACTTGGCTTCCTGGTTGGTAGTTGGGCCATATAATTGGTTTCTTAGTTGGACAGCTCGAAAAGAAATATCATTAGTAGTAAAACAGATCGACGTCTAATTTTTTTTTGGCGAAATAACGTCTAAATTTCTCTCCCTTCTCAACGCGAAGCAGCCCCTATGTTGGACATGCCTTTTGAGCTACGGAGTCCTTTCTAGCTCCCGATCTCCGGTGCTCATGGTATATTAAAAATTATACTTATAAGTTTTGAAAAATTATAAAACAAAATCTTAAATGTAGTTTTTTTTTTGCAAAATTGAATCAATCTATTAATAATCATCAACTGTAGTTAAAAAAGACCTAAAAGTAATAAAAATTACAAACAGATCACTGAACCATCTAGCGACAACTACAAACACTAGCGCGAGCCGAAGGTGAGCCGCCGTCCTCGTCCCCATCACCGAAACCAGGTAAAACTTGTCGTAGTAGAGCTTGTTGTTGTAGACAGATGGAAGTCATCGTGCTAAGGTCACAAAGAACCAACGCACTAGAGCAACAACCATCACCAATAATGACATCCCTAGATCGGAGGAGACTGACCTAAAAACAAACCGACGAACACGAAAACGGACAGAATCTCAGGAGATCCGCCGGACAAACGACTCTACGTGCTCTTCGTCAGCGCTAGATGAACCACCGAAGCGAGGATAGAGCGGGAAGGACCTTATTCTGACTTCAGGACGTGCCTCAACATCCCAAAAAAATACTAAAAACAGGTGAAACAAAGAACGGAAAATCTCCGGCCGGCGAGAGGCCGTGGTCCGCCACACCACCAAGGCCGTAGGTCCACCGAGACGGAGCGGATCGACGACGTCACCGGATAGGGGTATGGAACCCTAGATGGGTTTTCTCTCCTCTGTCGCCTCTCCCTGGAGGCGTAAGTGTGTACCGGTTTCTATGCTACTTTCTCTCTTCCGACAATAAATGTCGCAAATTTGTCTAGATCCACATGTATCTAAATATATTTTACTGTGTGATCCATGCAGCGGCAGAGTTTGCTACAAAATGCTGTTCGGACCACTAGGCTAAAGCAGACTAAAATGGACTATTAGTAGGCTAAATTTATAAGGGCATCTCTAACCAATTAATCGGTTAGAGGAGTAAAAATACGCAGCGGCGGCACCTAACCGAACTCCTAAATGGTTAGAGGAGTAAAATTATACTCATCGGAGGAGTAAAAGTGCCGGCCAACTCATAAATTTATTCCGAGGCCACATCCGGGAAAAAGTTCCGCCTCCCGGCCCGCCGCACCAATCCTGCCGGCGTCACCGCCGGCGAACCCCAAACCCCGCCGCCCCCACCCCGGTCCCTCCGCCGCCCTCCGGCCTACCTCTCAGTCCATCTACCGCCTCTCACCGTCGCTGAAATCGACGGGGAGACCTAGTTTTCGCCGGTCGCAGGCCCGATTTGCTCCAAGTCGGGCTCCGTCGGCGTCGACTCGTCGCAAGCCGGAGCCGGTGTGGCCTCTGGTGAGCACGGCAACTCAGAGTTGGCTCCTAGGAGGCCGGCCACCACCAATGTCACGACGCGGCTCGCCCCCTCCTCCTATCCCACCACAGATCCTGCGACCGGCGGTTACCCCCGCCTCCCCCGCCGCCCACGACGGGTTTCGTCTGGCGCGGGACCTCTGGCTGGAGTTTGAGGATGCAGGGCCGGTATTCGTCGATGCTGCTACCCGAGATGGATCGCTGGCACCACCAGCCGCAACCAACACAAGAAGGAAAAGGTGAATTTTTCCCTATTTTTCGTCATGTAAAATTAGAGCACAAGAAGCCGTGGCTTATTTGATTTTTGTTACAAATGAAGTACTAGGACTTCTACATGGACCGAGTATGAGTTGTATTTTACATGGCAACATCAAACTCTTGTAGATGACGCAATATACGAAGTGAGTGGTGTTCGTCCGCCATTGCAACTTTTCTGGGAGAAAATTTATAAAAATTCTAATGAAAAGACAACCAAAGATGGTAGATCGCTTTCATCGATGTTAAATAGATGGCACATTCTTGTTATGTGTTCTAATGCATAACAAGAACACTTTGGTTTGTGCCGGTTTCTATCGGGTTGTATCGGTATCTATGGGGAGAAGTATGTACTCTCTATGTATCAATTGTATCGAGTTGTATCGGTATCTATTTTAGGTGTATCAGGATGTATCGGTATCAAAACCTATGATAATATATGTGTTTGTATCAACCTATTTGTATTGCAAATAATAAAAAATAGTTTTACTCCTCTAAAAATAGGGCTTCAGTTAGGTGTCAACCACTTTAGAGGAGTACTTTTACTCCTCTAAAGTTTACTCCTCCATTTACTCGTCTAACAGATTGGGGATCCGTTAGAGATGCCCTAAGTATATAGGCAGAAAATCTTATGTGATGGGCGGGCCATAACCTAGTTTTGCCCCGACTAAGCTCCGCCACTAGATCCATGTGATAAACTTGCAACACTTATTTCCGAACGGAGGGACCAGTATCGTCTGGTAAAAAAATAAAATCATTTGGTCTTGTCTACTTTATAATGTTGTTGGTGTGCGCCTAGAGAAATTCAAAGATAAAACACGGAACTCCTATTCGACTCCCCTTGCGTTAGTTAAATGGGTCAAAAGAGGTGATCCATTCATTGAACCAATTTTATTTTGTAGTCTTAATATGAAAATATATTTCATTTTTAAATACATTATTAGAGAGTCTGATAATTCTAATTAGATCAATTATTATTCCAGCTATGTCATCTCTGTGACTCGATACAATATGAACAATTTTCTACCGTGTGAATACCTTTGTGCTGTGTGAATTATTTTTTCTTGGTTGCAATCCACTTGAAACTTAAAAATCTTAGACTGAAAAGTACAATTACAACATACTTGTAACTTCAAAATTTCTCAATTCCAACCTCACTTGCAACTACAAAATCTCAGTTGTAATCCCGCTTGCAACTCATAGGATGCAAGAATCACGATGTAAATCCGACGGTAGTGGAATTGAATGAGAACTATCTTAATTTTAATTCTCAGTCAACTGAGAATTAGCAAAACTGATTCAGCTCATGGCGAAGACAAATTAGGAATATTTTTTCTTAGTTGCAATTTAAAAATCTTAGTTACGACTGAAAAATTATCAGTTGCAATTCCACTTGTAACTGAAAACTCTTGATTGCAACTGCAAAATTTATCAATACCAACCTCTACTGCAACCGAAACATCTCAGTTGCAACTCTACTTGCAATTCATGGGACCAAGAATCACAATGCAAATCTAGCAGATATGGAGTTTAAAAAGATATAACTTAATTTTTATTCAAATGAAAATTAGCAAACCAATGCAACTCCCGGCCTGCCCAATCATGACGCCAGTCCAACAGTTAGAAAACTTTTTTTTTCCGTTGCACCTCCACTTGTAAGTTAGAAATCTTAGCGCAGAACAAAATATGTCGACCTGTGTCTGCCCACAACAAACACCAATCTTGACGATGCACAAGTTGACTAAGCACTAAGTTAGTTCTTAGCTAGCTGAGAACTAGAAATTCCATACAAAAATAATAGACAAAAGTTTAGATGGTACACATCTATTTGGAGATTAAATATAACGTACATCGACTCATGCTAACAATACGAAAGAAAATGAGTATCGAATAAAAATATCACAACAAAAAATATAAAAAACCCTTCATTACGATATTTCATGCAACTCGCATAGCCCATGGAATATGTGCTAATTGTTTAAATAAATATATCTTCCTAGGGGCAGAGAATACATCAAGACCTCATGAAAAAAATGAATAGGGGATAACACCTCCGTATAGACTACAACAATATACTATAGTACAACAATAAGATCCTTCTAGAAAGAAAAAAATAATACACAATAATCGAGGTTGATAGAATCAGATTGAAAAAACACAACACAAAGAAAAGTTGATGGCCAAAACAAATCTGGGTAGGAGTAGATTTTGACATTTTTGAAGTTTTAGAAGAGGATATTGAAGTTTTCTGTATCTCATGCATTCTTAAGAATAAGGTATATGATAATATTTAGAGTTAGAGGTATATCTTTGTATATGTCTCCCCTTATGAAGAAGGGAAAGATGATTGCATATCTGAATTGCATTATTTGTTTGTTGATAATAAACTAACTTCCTACTCTTATTAGTGGAGACATTATCCTAATAAGATTCTAAAAGGACAAAAGCATAAAGTTAAACCAGAAATGGTGTGACAAATTCAATGCATGGATTGATATTTTGGGTCTTATTGAAGTTAAACTTTCCAACATAAAGTTCACTTGGGCCAATAATCAGGAAAATCTAATTATGTCCACTATAGATAGAGTTATTTTTTGCAACACAACACTAGATATCATGTTCCCTTTAGGCTCTACCCAACATTATACTAGGATGGGGAGTGATCATACTCCTATCTTATGGGATTCTAGAGTAAATCACTCCTTTAAGCCAGCAAGCTATAAGTTTGAGAAGTGGTGACTACGAAGGGGAGATTTTAGAGACTTAGTCATCAAATCTTCGTAGGCACCAACTAAGGGGAAGGCTGCAATTGATATTTGGCAAGAAACGATTACAAGGTTTAGGAAATCTTCCAAAGGTTGGGTAGGAAAATAGAGGCAGATCTCAGACAACTCAAAAGAGAAATGATGGAAGAATATGATAGTCTTGACATCAAGTCTGAATCTGAAACTGAGTATGATAGGATGAATCATGTTAACCTCGAGATGCAAAAAGTTTGGTTAAAAGAAGAGACAAAGGCTAGGAAAACATCAGGAGCTATAGATATTTTAGAAGGAGATAGGAACACTACATATTTTAATGCAATAGCTAGTCAGAGGAGGAGTAAAAGTCTAATTGCCTCCTTAGATAGGACTGATGGCCCTACCTCTGATATGTTAGGGATTGCCATAGATTTCTACAAAACCTTTTTAGACATGAGAGAAGGACAAGTTTATCCCTTTGCCGCGTGTCAGAACAAGGACACCGGGGATGTGCGACAACCCAAATTTGTTCGGTAAGGGCGCGAGGTGCTCCAAGATCGAAGATGATGAAACATGGCAAATAAAAGGATTTTTTATCTAGTTCGGGCCGCCCTTTGGCTAACAACCCTACGTCCTACCTTTTGTACTATCGATGGATCTATATTGTTTACACAAGGGATGATCTCTCTTTCCAAGCAGCAAGAGTGCTTCCCGTGCTTCCTTCTCTCTCTTTATGTTTTCTCTTCTCTTTCTCTCATTTATCTCCCTTCCTACTCCTCACTTGGAACAATGTCTCTTGCCAAAATGGCCAACCTCCTTCCTATGGACAAGAGTCCCTCCTTTTATACACCAAGGGGTCACCACATTGTTGCCCTGCATGCACGAGATGCACGACTCCCAGGGTCAAGCACTCCTCGCCACGTGCTAAGGATGTAGATGTGCGGCATTGCGGGCCTCTCCCGCACCTTGGGCGGTGCAGTTCTAATCGATGATGATGGGACGCAATGGTTGTCATCTCGTCTTGTCCATGCGGGCACTTCTACAGTGCCATAAGTGTTGGGGCAGAGGTACCAGGACAAGCATGCCACGTGTGTGTCATGACAATCCATGTGCTGCTAAAGCTGCTCGCGCGGATGACTTTGGGCGCCTGACCTGCTTTGGTAGCAGCTGGCCGGTGTCATCATGTCTTGTACCTGCTGATATGCCTGAAGTTCTCTTGAATATGTTTGGCTGTTCTTGTTCTGAATATGCCCTAGAGGCAATCATGTATGATGTAATTACAAATTTAATAATAAAGTTATTAAGTTGTTCTAGTATGAACATCTGATATGTATCATTGAATATGTGATTCGATTGTGGAACTATATATTCATGTTGTTCATACTAGATATCCTTGGTTGTTGAGGTTGTGCTGGACACATAACTTAGACTAATGTGAAAGTCGGTTCATGACTAGGTTCCACTTGTCATGGGCATCGTGATGCTATTCCGACTTACAGGAATTCGGCTAAAGAGTTTAGCGAGTCAGACTGACCAATATTGAGATACAACAAACAGGTCATCATTTGTATGTCTCAATCAATGTAATCCTTAGACATGAGGTTTTTGCACAATCCGAGTTGTGGATCAACCAACTTAGGTTCTGTCAAACAATGTTCTGTAATAGGGTAGTTATAAAGGCAGAGTTCATGCTAGCTGAGAATCAAGTTGCGTGATGTGGATAACCAAGATGCGATTTTGCCCCTCTGACTGGAGAGATATTCTCTAGGCACTCTTGGGTGATATGATTCAGAAAGCATGGGCATGCGTGACTCGGTTAAGTGTTAATCGAGGCGATCGACTAAGAGTTAGTCGGATGAATCACATATCATATATCAAGAAGAGAGTTGAGCTATTTAAGGGATGACGATAATTTGCCAATAGCTCGACAAGGTATATCCTGAGGCAAAAGGGACTTGGATGTAAGTCGCATTGGAAGGTATGGCGTCATGACTCTTTGGTACTTGGGAGTTGGCATGTTCTGCTAGCAGCCGCTACCGATTGATCGATTGTTAGTCAGACTACAACGTGTCCAAGTCACCAAGAGCCTGCTTGGTCAGACACTTAAGAGTGGGAGCAAGTCGTTTGGGTTGGACTAGAATCGGCCACGGACTGAATCAGTGAGTTGGACTGGCAGTGACAAATAGAGGCTTTAGTGAATGGGCCACACGTGAGTGGATCCCACTTTCACTCCCTATATATACTAGAGCATAGGATGCCCAAAGGGCACGATTAGACCACTCCATGCGCTGGAAACCCTAGCCCCATTCAGTCCAACCGTCGTACCAGACCTAGAAGTTCGCCATCAGAGCTCCTCCTCGTATGTGTGGATACTGACAGAGGTGTTATATGTTTAGCACTTCGACCATCATGGATTGGATCGGATTTTGGGACTGCACTGCATCAACCAACCTGCTTCATCTATTACGCACCTACGCGTCTAGTGGTAATCCTCGTGGCCTTCTACCTCAGCTAGATCTTGGGAGTACAATATAGGCAAAATGTTTTGTTTATCTCTGTGTGCACCTATAGTGGTATCAGAGCAATAACTTCTAGTTTTAGCATCGAGATCGTGCATATGTGATATGCAGTTAGCATTAAATTGGATCTAGTTGTTGTTTTGGTGGTCATTCTATGAGATAGATCGGTTCTGTATGAGGTTGACTAGATCAACTATACTTGGGGAAATGGATAATCTGGTTCCGTGATCATACTATTGAGGCCGTCTAATGACATACCCCTACCGGTTGGCTTCCGCCATCATGGTAGTGTGACATGTAAATCCAGATGTGGTGATCGAAGATCAAAGGAGTTTGATCGGATCACCTTAGATGTCGTTCCGAATTTCACAACATGGTAGATATCGTATATATGCATAACTTGTTTTTTCAGGATCATGTTGTGAATGGTATGGCTTATATGCATGTGATGTGTGTAATCCATACGTGATCTGCGTATCACGGTTTTTATTAGCCGGCCAGAGCCTAGGTGCTATCATTTTATTGCATAATGACCCGCGTGTCGGATTCTCCATGTAATTTTTATTTACTAAGCTAGTGTAACTTTTTGGATAACCTAGATGACATGCCAGTCGATGTACAAGTTGTCGACATGGATTAAGATGGCACGTGACAAGAGTTGGAATGAGTTGACTTACAAGCTTTATGGAGATGGAGATCGCCATGAAGAGAGCCATGCCATTTCACATTATAATTGCTTTATTTTGTGTTATGTTTATGTCTCTGTTTTACCTCTATTAGATAGTTGGTAGAAAGTAATTCCTCAAAGAAGGTCTAGCAGTTGCCCCTCCAAGTGTTGCGCCATCACAAGTTGGACATTCTTGGTAGTTGGCTCATAAAATTGAGGTTCTACCAATTCTTTCCAACTAGATGGGTTTGAGTCAGACTCTTATAGCAGAAGCACTTGGTAAGCTAGACAAGGCCATCACAATGATTTTGGGACTCAGGGCAAAGTCGGTCAGGAATCAGGGCATGTGATTCCACTCGAACAACAGGAGTCGTATGAGATGTGAATGGAAAGGAGTTGCCTACCTAGATCATTTGACGGCTAGTGGTGATGCTAAATCTCACTAGTCGGCTTGCTTCTTTAGGATCTTGAATCACTTAGTAACCATCGGAGTGATGTTGGTTCTAGTGGGAGCATAAGTATTAAAATATTTAATATGCTTGCTCTTTTATGGATACATGTCTTATGTGTTTTGCATATTTTCTATTGTAGTTCAATGGCAGCTCGTAGCAGTCTCCCTCAGTTGTCCAGTTTTGCGTTGAGAATGATACTAGATAAAGATAAGCTTAATGGAACTAATTTCACCAACTGGTATCGTAATCTGAGGATTTTCTCAAACAATAAAAATGGGACCATGTACTAGATAACCCACTTCCATATGAGCCGAATGAGAATGCGAGTGTCGCTGCAACCAATGCCTACCGTAGGACTTGTGATGATTCCACAAAAATTAGTTGTCTTATGCTTGCTCTGTCGTGGTGGTGGCACGGCGGATGCCATGGATAGGCTAAAGATGGGGCCAATGAGTGCTAGGGGAATCCAGGGAGGGAGAACGTGGTGATTCCACGCACAGAAATTCTTGTATTTTCTCTATCAATGGTGTTTACAAGTGCTCTTGAGGCTCTCAGCAAGAAGGAGACGATGTCTCGTACTCCCAACCAACTAGCCCTAGAGTTCTACCTTAGACAGAGAGAATGATCGATCCCCTTCTATGGAGGCCCCGGTGCTCCTTATATAGGGGAGCCCGGGTTACAATTCTAGGGCACAGGTGGCAACATATTCTACGAATATGCTCCTTTCCTAAAGCAAATGCTTCTTTATTCTCTTTAACAGCTCGTTCGGCCTTTGGACGTAATCCATAGCGTAATCCTTGTCTTTCGGCGTCACCAGACATGGGCTACGTCATCCGGCTTTGCCCGTGTCACCTTGGTCGCCTCTGACCTGTTGGTCCTCTTCTTTACTTTACTTTGCTGCTACAGCTAATAAAGCCACCTTTTGACCAGCGGAGGATTCCTTCTCTTGAAAGCTAAGATAATCCGGCTAGCATGTAGCTAATCTGGCTTACCAAGTCACCTACAAAATAGATAGACATGGCCGACATATATCTTATGTCGGCCGGACCATAGTCATGGTGATGCTCCATTGGCCGGGTCACATCGTGATTCGGCCTGCCTTGAGGTGACCCGGTCAGCACTTGCTTTGACCGTGCCGTACCCCGGCTAACTTGGCCCTTATACCTTGGTGTTACCCTACCCGGGGGTATGCCCCCAGCATGCTCACATGGAACCGGACTTGCAGCAGAAGTTTGAGATGTTGAGGCCCACGATATGATCAAAATCCTCAAAACTATGTTCCACGCTCAGGCAAAGATCGAGAGATATCAAGTATCTCAAGCTTTGTTGAGTTTTAAGCTTAAGGATGGTGATCCACTGAGTCCGCATGTGATCAAGATGGTTGGTTACATGCAGTATCTGGAGAGGCCAGGCTACCATACTAGCGAAGAGTTCGCTATGCATATAATTATGAACTCTACCCGGGGGTATCCCCCCAACATTAGTCCCCAAAGCTAGTGCGGTCTTAGAAACTTTCAGTTGTTAAGGCCACAGCAGGTTCCCATATCCAGATCTTTTGCTTCTTAGGCCGAGTTCCCTCGTAATCTAGAGTTTCTCATCTTGCGATCCTTTGGCTCATTCCGAGTTATTCCTCGCTGGCCAGGCCTCTTGCTCGCTTATCTGGGTTACTTTTCCTTCTCTTGTACGCTTCCCCACATCCTACGTGGAGGGTAATCATCATTTTGCCTCAGTTTAAGGGCCACGTGCATTCAATGCGCCGGTTACTGTCGCAATGTTAGGAATAACTGTTGTAAACGTCCCTTCACTGCAGCGCCTCGTTAACCGTAACATTACATCACATGGAGGGATCATTTGCTCTTGTAGCCCTTTCTGTGGCCTTGCTCTGATTGGCTGTTTCGGCCGCGTACACGCCCGTTGCGCGCGGTGTGTTGCCCGCAAAAGATCCCATGATGCGCGTGTTGCGCGGTTAAGTAGGAGGCGTGGGGAGATTTCAGGGGAAGTTCCCCCATTTCCTCTGCGCTTCCCAGCCTTTCTCTCTCTCATAGCAACCTCGCCGCTACCGCTAGTTTTCTGCTACACGAATACTACCGCGGTCGCACTCAGGCAGCCCCTCGCACCCGCGCCACTGTTCCACTCAAGGTTTTCATCACGGGGCATTGCGCTTCCCGTTTTCCCTCTTCCGGCTACCTCTACTCCGATTTCTCCCTCGAAGACCTCGAATCCACCATGATAGAGGAGGAGGTAGTGGTGGTGGCATAGCAGGAGGAAGGAGCCGAAGGCCACGAGCGTGGCTGCTGGGACGGCTCCATCGTCCGTGAGGACGACCTGGACTGGCTCCACGCCACGTGATGCGTCCCCGCCGGCGTCGCATGCCGCCTCACCTCCGGTGAAGTCTCTCCTTCCCCCAATTCTAGGGAATACATTGTCTTTCTTTCGCATTTCTAACGCGGCTTCGGCCTTCCCACTTCCAATTTTTTCTTTGATTTCATTTCTATGTACAAGTTGTAACCGCATCACCTCCCCGCAAATGCCATTACTTCTCTGTCCTCCTTTCCTTCAGGCATTGAGGGGTACATCGGCCTCTGGCCAACCAAAGAACTTTGGATCAAGTTCTTTGGCCTCCGGAGGAACGTAGTTCCGGAAAAGGAGCATGCCCTAAAGGACAAACACTTGACCCAGTGCGGCGCTGCCTCCATTTCTCCCCGGAAGACCTCCGTATTCCCTAGGTCACCGGGCTTGATTCCTGCAAGGGTTGGGCCTAGACTTTCTTTTATGTCCGGAACACCACCAAAGAGGACCTGATCCGGCTGCTCCCCTTCAAACTTGGCCCTCCTGACACCTCGCGTTGGGAGAGCATTCCGAAGCGGCCCACGGCCCTGGCAAATCAAGTGGAGCACCGGATCCAGGAGCTGCTCAAGGAACATCTCCGGGGGGAGGATATTATGATTACTTTTCTCCGCAGCCGGGTCTCCCCCCTCCAGAAGCGAGCCCAAAATATCTGCTACTTGAGCGGCCCTCTCGACCTATAGTGACCTCGGATCGATAAAGATCCTAAGTCCCTGTGATTAACATGCTAGTCCCTGGATCATTAGCTAGCACTCACAGTCGATGAATTATCATGTAAAACACAAGTCTTTATTACATGAATCGAATAATCTAGAGTTTACATTATTACAACAGAAGCAAAATATATACAACTTGGAGTCCCATCAATGCCACATGCAGGTTGAGTGAAGACCCACGATCCTAGCGCACCTTTCAACGATGATCTCCAAATTCTGCACATAAAACGTGCAGCCAAACGAGTTGGGTCAATACTTTGAATGTATTGGCAAATTACACCAAGGAAAGAGTAAGACTATCTCTACATGTAAGGCTAAGAGTAGGCTCTGGGGTTCATTTGCGTAAAGCCAATTTTATTATTGTAATAAGAAAAGAGGAAGAAAGTTTTCCCTACTTTGTAAACTTGATAAATAGTATAGGGTCGACTAGAACACGTGGATATTACTCACCAAGTGCCCAATTCAACCTAGCACTTGGATATTACGCACCAAGTTCCCAAAATCCCACCCAATGGCGATATTACTCACGCCCTGGGGTTTATAAAACGCTAAGTTTGGAAAAGAGAGAGGAAGATCTTCCAGAGGCTCCATCCTTCAGATGCTCAATGTTGTTCTGTTTCCGTGAACACGGCTGATCGATCAGATTGAAATACTCTCGAGAGGTTGTGCACTTTCCCCACAATCCACGATCAAGTCCTTTTATAGACAAGACCATGGCGAAGCCTTCCCTTAGTAGCCCCTCTACCAGCTGGATGCAACCGTGCCCAAGAACCTCCAAATGTTGGTACCCCGGTGAGGTTTCCCACTAAGTACTAAGCCAAGACAGAGCCCATATGTATTGTGGTTACACGGGAAGCTTCTGAATTCTGAAACATGGCAGACTTCTTTGATTCCTGGGCGGCCGTCCTCCACCAAAATCCCACTCGTTGACCCGACAACCATTCTGCCCAGAAGAAAACTTAGTTTTATTTTGAAGGGCTTTTTGGAGAAGAAAAGTTCGCTCGAGAGAGCTTTCATACATAGAAAATGTTTGAGTCTTTCGAACCCCCCAACGGTACTTAGTATATATATATATATAGCATAGCAAGTAATACTTAGCAAAAACAGGAAAACCTAATAGGACAGAAAATCCTAAGTATAGAACTATCATGGCATACTACAAAAGCATCGCACTTGCAAGAATATTTTCAAGTAGATCTACCAAAACCATCCTACACATGCATACTACTATTTTGAAGAGCAAAACATGTATAGTATTCAAAACTGGGACATAAACATGAACAAGTGGTGTAACTTGCCTTATGTTAATAATATGTGTGACGATTGAATTCCTTCGCATCAACCGCACTCTCCGCACAATCTAACGCAAGGACAAGTAGTTCCAATAAAAACAATTGCAACCATAGCAAACACAACAATGATTATCATAACCATGCATAATGATTTAATATTAGTTCTTGGAATGGTGTTAGATCATATGATGCATGTTGGAGATTATTTAATGCAATAGGGTATTTATTATTAAATATTGATGACCAAAAAAAGAGGTTTTAGAAGTTCCATTGTGACTTCTGTCCTATTTGTCGAATTCAATTTTTTCTGGAGTTTACTGGATAGAGGACATTAATACGAACCAGTAGGAATTGGATTCAACCTAAACGGAGTTGTGGATCTTTTTCTATGATTTATTTACTCTTTAATAGAGTTTAAATCGTTTAAAATATTTACCTATTCAAAAATTATATCTAAGACCAGATATGTATTCTTCGTGAAATTGTGAACCTGGGGACATATTATTTATATTTTTCGGATCTATGAATAATTTACTATGAATTTAATTAGTCTAAAAGGGCTATTAAACCAATTAAATTACTACAGTAAATATGTGTAGTACAAGACAGATCTATTAGCATAATAATATTCTACACAATTTTATGAATCCATTGATATATTATAAGCTATTTTAGGATGTGCAAATATTTTCCTATGATTTTTGCAAGATTATAAACTTTTCTGCCTATTTTAATGTATTTTCAAAAAGACAGAGATGTGGCGATGACGTGGCGAGATCTGATTCGCTGATACCTCTTCGGTTAAGTGAATCATCTACAACCTTTGGATCTTGATCGGACGGTGGGGGCAGCCGCTCGCTCTTCGGCTTGTTGTCGGCTTGAGCTCCCGGCTCCGGCTCGGCTCTAAGAGGTCTGGTCCACCCAGATTAGATCGGACGGCCGACGTTGACGATGGCGAGCCAGCAGCATCATGTCGACGACGGTGGGTGGCGACAGCTCCCGGAGGTGGCCTCTGGCGGTGCTCCGGCGAGTCCCCAGGATGGCGGAGTGGATGACGGGGTGCGGACGGAGATGGGGATTCCGTTGGTTTCCTCGGTGACTTCCCTTGATTCCTGTAGCGACGGTGTCGGTCGGATGGAGCTTCGTGGCGGTTGTGGTACTCCGGCGAGGTCCCCTCTGCGCTCTAGTGCACCTGCGGCGAGGGGAAAGGGTCAGGAGGATGCGGAGGTCCACGGGGAGGATAACCAGCTAAAGAAGGAGGGTCGGGGGCGACCAAAACCATCGATTGGAGATCGATCTGGAGGTGTCCGGCGGTGGCGAGGTTGAAGCTCGACGGTGGGGGTGCTAGGGTTCGGGAAAAGGCAAAAAAACACGAGGAGGTGCGGAAGGTTTATATGGGGGCGATGACGTGCGAAGGATGGTAAAATCCACGTGGATTCGAAGGAAATCTGAACGAATTTGAGCCGTGCTCGTCGGGGCCTCTCTACCACCGTGGGGAAGAAGAAGGTCGGGTGGGACCCACCTGTCGGTGATAGAGAGCAGAGGGGAGCAGCGCGGGCTGCTGCGGGTGCTTTGCTGGGCCGGCCCATTGCGCGTTGCGGCTGCGCGCTGCGAGGGGCGGCAGTAGATAGGGTACGAGCTGGCTCCGGCTGGCCCGTTTAAGTTAAGCTTAGCTTTTTTTTTCCTTTTCTTTTATAAATTCTGTTTTACTAATTATTTCATATCTTTTGTTTTGTAACTCCAAATGAGTTGATTCTTGTCTCCAAAATTTTCTAAAAATTCCATAGACCATCATAGGATCCTTTTTGGCAATAGTCTTATATTTAAAATAAATGGATTTTTGAATCCTTGTGTGTACTGTTGTAGGACTATTTTGGTAATTGAAAAAAAATAGGGTTTGCAAATGGGGTTTTAACTTAATGATTTGGATGAATGCAACGATGTAGTATCATGAATGCAAGGCGAGAATAATTCTTTGGTTTTGTTCAAACTTTCCAACCAATGGGATAGCCGTATTAACCCATTCTTTTAATGTGGATTGGTAAAATTTTCAACAAACATTTAAAAGTTCCTTTTTACTCAAAAAATTCAACAAGACCAAACAAATTATTTAATTTATTTTCTTAATTTTAACATCCCAAAATTAGGAAAAGTTTGGGATGTTACACGACCCCCACCGGACTTCTTCCATCGAGCTGGATAACTCGGCGGTTTACCGCCGGGTTAAGTCCGTATTCAATGTGGAGAAGGAGTTCTCCGAGGATTGGGAGTGGGGACTTAAGCCATTCACCCGGGTCAACCCTCCTCCAAAGGTGAATTTTCCTTTTCTTGTTCTTCGAATCTTCTCTGTATGTCGTTTCACTTTTGTAACTTGTCAATTGTTGCCTTGTTCTCAGCGATTTCTCCAGCAGCCACTGGAGGATGGCGAGGTGCTAGCGAGCAAATGGTTGCCGGACCACACCGAGGAGGACGAGGAGGAGCCTGATCTAGAGGCCTTCCTGCCTACCCCGGATGTCGTCAGACGTAGCGCTGGTAAGGCCCCTTCTCTGAGGGATTGGCCAGACGACGATGACTCGGACGTTGAGGTCCTAGACGTACTTGATCTAGTTCCCATCTCTTACACGCATTTGGCTATGTTCGAATGTTCAGATAACCCGGACGGTCAGGTCCACGAGGTTCCTCCCCTTGCCACTGGTGGCCCGCCCCCTGCTCCTTCCCAAAAGCACGCGGCTACCTCGGCCGCAGCTTCGGAGGTGCCGCCACCTGAGAAGAGGCAGAAGAAATCCGAGGTGAAACCCTTGTCCAAGCCGGCCGCCAAGAGCACGGTTCGGAGGGCGCCCAAACCTCGGGCTCCTCCTACCATGGATGTGTAAGTCCTTTAATACTACTTCTTGGGATTTTTCCTTTGCTTGCCTTTGTTTCTTATTTATTCTCTCTTTTTGACTTGGTGCTTTTTCTTTTTCTCAGAGCTCGTAGGGATATCCCTCAGAGCGGCTCCGGCATTGCCTCCCCACTCCGGAGCAGTCCCTCTCCGCCCTGCAATGACGATTATTGCCCGCTCAGCCCTATTCAAGAGGGCTCCGCGGTTGCGCCTGACCAGAGCCCACCTCGCCAAGAGGAGGGCAATGTCGGCGCGGGGGGTAGTGGGGCAGTTCTGGATACGGCGATGCCGGATCTCCCTAGTTCCTCGGCCTCAGCGCCAAATGAGGTGCCAGTTTCATCGACACTGCCCCCAACAAGTCCTTTTGTTCCAGTGTCCCCAGCATCACGAGCACCAGCAGGAGCAATAGCAGCACCAGCAGCACCAACACCAACAACAGCAGCACCAGCATCAGCGCCAGTAGCACCAGCAGCATCAACAGCAGCAGAAGCATCAATAGCAGCAGCAAAAGCCTCCACCAAGCCTCCCAAAGGAAAAGCCCCATCGTCTCCCTCCGGGTCTACCCCTTCAATGGCAGATATCTTCCAAATGGTTCCTCCACCTTCGCCCGGCGAAGTCAAGAAGACTTCCAAGTCAGCAAAAAGAACTTCATCCGGGTCTACCGCTTCCGGGTCAGAGGGCAGCCCACAGCTGGTTTTGCATACGAGCCCCGCTGCAGCTCAATCTGCTAGGCGGAAGGCCCACGTGAAGGGCCTTGTGGCGAACTATTCTCTGAGCGGCGAAAGCTACAGTCCACTGCTCCTTGATTATGTGAAGAACTGGAACAACGCAGAATTCGTCGACCCTCAAGATGATCTGCCAGAGAAGTTCGGCCCAGCCGAGTTCAGCGCCCAGATGAACTCCGCTACCAAGGCTATCTCCTTAGCTGGCCGGATGGTGGAGGTAATTCTTTTTCTCCGTTGTTGATGTTTTACATAACTGAGCACCTGTAGATATAGCCCCTAGTCCCTGAGCCTCCGAGGGAATAACTTGTTATTCGTTCGGATGCTTCTTATAGAACCTAGCTTTTGTTCATAATGACATCAAATTTTAATATAGTTAGAGCCGGGTCTAGTTCCCTTGGCCCGTATCTTATGCACTTCGAATATCCACACACCTAGAGCCGGGTTAAGTTCCACTTGGTCCGGATCTTGTAGACTTTGAATATCCACACACCTAGAACCGGGTTAAGTTCCACTTGGCCCGGGTCTTGTAGACTTCGAATATCCACACACCTAGAGCCGGGTTAAGTTCCACTTGGCCCGGATCTGGTAGACTTTGAATATCCACACACCTAGAGCCGGGTTAAGTTCCACTTGGCCTGGGTCTTGTAGACTTCAAATATCCACACACCTAGAGCCAGGTTAAGTTCAACTTGGCCCGGATTTTGTAGAATTCGAATATCCACACACCTAGAGCCAGGTTAAGTTCCACTTGGCCGGGATCTTGTATACTTCGAATATCCATACACCTAGAGCCAGGTTAAGTTCCACTTAGCCCGGATTTTGTAGGCTTCGAATATCCACACACCTAGAGCCAGGTTAAGTTCCACTTGGCCGGGATTTTGTACACTCTGAATTGTTCTTACTCTGCCTTTGAACTTTGCCATTGCCTTGCTTGTTTTAGATTACCACTAACCGCCGATCCGATGAGTTCCAGCGCCTGCTGGACTCCTATAAAGACATTCACACGCGTTATGGTAAAGTCCTGGTGGAGTACCAGAAGAGGGGTAATTTTCCATTCTTCCTCTTCCATATTTATTTGAACTTCTCAGGATCCATATGAACTTGTTGTCCGAATCATGCAACCGAGGTTGAAGCTGAAAACATAATCATGCGGAAGAACCTTGCTGAAATCAAAGGTAAATTTATCCTCTCCACACGATCGTTGTATTTTCTTTCCTTTATCCGGTGGACACTTATACTTTGGGTCCACCGGATCATTATGCTGTTGCTGTTGCTCTCGAGGATAGCGTCACCATGCCTGAAATGATGACTCATTTCCTCGAACAAGCAGGGAAGCATGAGGCTGAGCTAAAGAAAAAAGATGAAGAGATAGCTCGGCTCCAACACCAGGACTCGGAGATCACTCGGTTGAATGCCGAAATCCATAGGCTTAAGAGCTTCCATAAGTCCGAGTTGGAGAAGGCCGACCAGGATTTTGCTGAGGAGAAAGAGCGTTTTACCATGCGAATCTCCAAGGATAAGAGCCTATTGGAGGAAGTCGATGTCAAGCTTACGTCGGTGGCCACCGAATATGAGAAACTCTAGGCTTATAACACCGACGTTCATTCCGAGCTTCAACGACTCCTCTTCTAGATCGAGCGTGAGTTTTCTTCCCTTGTTTGATTTTCTTCCCTCCGGATTTGGTCCATTTGTTCACTAATTTTCTTCTCATTCTTAGGCAAATTTCTAGAGAGTGATACGCTCGGTGCTGCTGCCGTACGCCAATCCCCCGAACAGCGTAGTATTCTTGCTACCCCTGATGCCGAGCCAATCCCGTATAATATGCAGGACCTACTGGTGAGTCTCACCGCTCGCCTTGAGGTAGTGCAGAACCATAGCGCAGATATTATCCCAGCGGCAACGTGGATGTTCAGCTGCCTTTGGCCTAGTGAATCCATTCCCAAGAAAGGCTTGGATTTGATAGCCAAGTTAATGGAGTGTGACACGCAGCTACATCTATGGCGCGAATCTGCCGCACGGGCTGGGGCCGATATTGCTTTGAAATTTGCTCTCTCATGGTACGAAGGAATTGATCTGGGGTTGCTCACTCGCATGCGCACCGGGTCTAAGTGGTGCAAGGATCCAGAGTGGATCGCGCGCCGCAAAGCCTGTGCCAACAAGCTTATCTAGTACTCCTTCTGCCATGCTTGGAATGAGGGGCCTATTTATCTTGATGCCGTTGATGAAGAAGTTGTCTCTGGAGATGAAGAGGAAGGGAGTGAAAGTGAAGGCTCCGAACTAGGCGATGAGGCCGAAGACCCGGAGGATAGCGAGGTTAACCCGGAGGACGAAGCCGAGGCTAGCGCCCCTCCCCCACACTCCAAAGCACCTCCTTCATCGACGGATGATTCGTCTGCTGCTCCTGCTCCTTAGAAAACACTGGTCAGATTTATCAGATCCCCGGAATGCTGAGCGAAGATGTATCTAAATACTTTCGTTTGGTTGTGCTACAATTTTATGTTCTGAACTAAGTTTTATTGCTAGATTATCGTGGGCGAAGTCCCCGAGTTTCGTTTTCTTGTTCCCCCAATTTTTGACTCGGCTCGCGTCTACCTTGATTCGGTTTTTCGACTTACGAGTCTGAGGTCAAAAGATTGATTTAACAATACTTGAAACCTTGAGATTAGCTCAAAATGATCCGGCGTTTTAGTGATCAAAACAAACTAGGGGTTAATCGAAAAACCAATGTTGGCCCGCTTAAGTTCTTTCCCTTAGTCATTTTTCATGTGCTTTGCCATTCCAAACTTGTTCTCTTGCTTGCCATGAAGCCAATTCGTGTTGGACAGCAGCAAAGTCGAAGAGTTAGGTTTTTGGTGCTTACACATTACTAATCCAACTAAGGTATAAGCGACTTAACCCAACCGACATAAAAATACGAAAACAAGAAACAAGTATTATAGCAGTCCCCGAGTTTCAGCTCGGGGTGGGAAAGTTTTTATTGATAAGCTCATCGCCGACATACATACTGACGTATGAGTAGCTCGGATACATTCACCTCTTAGTTGTAGAAAGGACAAAGCAGTGCTACGTTCCACTATCATTTGGATTCCTCTCCGGACATGTCCGCCTTGGTCTTTTCCTGGGGCTGTGCATCAATAAGATAGCAGGAGTCATTGCGCAAGCCTTTGCTCACATTGAAAGGTCCTTCCCATGGAGGGGATAACTTATGCATGCCAGCAGTGCCCTGTATTAGCCGTAGTACCAAATCACGTTCCCAGAAAACTTGGGGGTTTACTTTCTGGCTATGATAGCGTCGGAGATTTTGCTGATATATGGCAGATCTAGACAAGGCCAGTTATCTCGCTTCTCCCAGCAGATCAACATCATTTTGCCGGGCCTCGCGCACTTCGGCTTCTGTGTATTGGGTGACTCTTGGCAAATCATGCTCTATGTCGGCTGGTAATACAGCTTCTGCCCCATGTACCAGAAAGAATGGCGTATAACCTGTTGATCGATTCGGAATTATTCTTAAACTCCACAGTACCGCTGGTACTTCTTCTATCCAGCACCCCGCTGATCTTTGCAGCGGATCTATGAGCCGAGGTTTTATCCCGGACAATACCAGTCCGTTGGATCTTTCCACTTCCCTGTTCGACACAGGGTGGGCGACTGAGGCGGCATCTAACCGGATCTTCTTTTCTTGGTAGAATCTCGCAAACGCTCCTTCAGTGAAATTTGTTGCATTATCAGTTATGATGCTATGGGGATAGCCATACGTTAGGATTATATAGCCGTACGTTAGGATTATATCCTTGAGGAATCTTACTGCTGTTGCCCCATCACATTTCCGAATTGGTTTCACCTCGATCCATTTGGTGAACTTATCAACCATGACTAGAATATGGGTCATCCCTCCTTTGGACGGCTTAAATGGTCCTACCATATCTAGGCACCATACATCAAATGGCCATGTAATGGGGATAGTTTTCAGCTCCGACATTGGTAGGTGAGTTTTCGTGGCGTATCTTTGACAACCATTGCATTTTCTCACTAAGTCCTCTGCTTGTTCCAAAGCACTGGGCCAATAAAATCCATGCCTGTAAGCTTTTGCTACTAACGCCCTTGAGGAGGCATGGTGGCCACATTCCCCTTGGTGAATATCCCAGAGTATGTCAAGTCCTTCCTCCGGATCAACACACCATTGTAGTACTATTGTCACACTTCTTTTGTATAGTTCGGCGTTGATAATTGTATAGGCCTTTGCCCTTCTCTGGATCTGCCTTGAGCTTATTTCATCATCTGGCAAGATTCCCTCTTTCAGGAAATCAAAAATTGGCTTGGCCCAAGTTGGTACAGCCCAGCCGGGAAAAGGTTCCTCATCAATTTCCATCGCATCCACCAACATAACTCCTGCTGGATCAGGCTGATCAGTCCCCGGGTTTGCTGAAGCAGTCCCCAGGTCTGCTAAGGTGCTTCCCCACTCTATCTCCATAGGTGTAGCTCCTGATCCGGAGAGTGTCGGGATGTAAATCGAATCTGATTTGGGCGAGGGCGTGATACATGGTTTTCTCAGGTGCTCCAAGGCGACATTCGGTGGGATTGGCTGCCGGGACGAGCCTAACTTGGACAATGTATTCGCCGCCTCGTTTTCAATCCGGGGTATGTGATGGAACTCGCATCCCTCAAAAAACCCACTTATCTTTTGAACATGGAACCTGTACAGGGCCATGCTAGCATCCAAGTCATCCCAATTTCCAAACACTTGCTGCACCACCAAATTAGAATCTCCAAAACATTGTATCTGACTTATCCCTACTTCTTTTGCCACTTTGAGTCCATGCACCAATGGTTCGTACTCCGCCACATTGTTCGAGGCACTAAAGTGGATTTGAAGGACATATTTCAGTTGATCCTTCTTGGGAGAGGTAAGCACTACTCCGGCGCCCAACCCATCTTTCAGTTTCGGTCCATCGAAGTGCATTTGCCAATAATTGGAATTCGGCAAGGGTGGCTCGTATTGCATTTCAGCCTAGTCCACAAAGAAATCCGCCACGGCTTGTGACTTGATTGCATCCCTTCTGTCAAATTGTGGTGCATAGGGAGCTAACTCGATTGCCCACTTTGCTATCTGGCCGCTTGCGTCTTTGTTACTCATAATTTCCGAAATGGGTGCCTCACATATCACCTTGATGGGGTGTTCCTCAAAATTGTGTTTGAGTTTCTTGGCCGACATATATACGCCGTACGCCATTTTATGATAGTGAGGATAGTTCTGTTTCGAGGCTGATAATACCTCGCTTAGATAGTACACCGGCCTTTGCACGGACTTTCCTTCCTCCCCACGCTCCACAACGATTACTGCACTTACGACTCGGTTGGTGGCGGCTACGTAGAGCAACATTGGCTCCTTAGGTAGTGGTGCGGCTAGGATTAGCGCAGTAGATAACATCTTTTTCAACTCTTGAAATGCAAGACCCGCCTGGGGTGTCCATGTGAACTTGTTTGCCTTTTTCATTAGTTGGTAGAGGGGCAAGGCCTTCTCTCCCAATCGACACACGAATCGACTTAACGATGCCAAGAAACCAGTGAACTTCTGCACATCGTTAAGGCATTTTGGCAGTTCCATTCTTTCTATGGCCTAGATTTTTGTCGGGTTAGTTTCAATGGCACGACTAGACACCAAAAAACCGAGTAACTTTCCGGCGGGTACGCCAAAGGTATACTTCTCCGGGTTTAGCTTCATTCGGAACCTTCTCAAGTTCGCGAATGTCTGCCCGATATCATCAAGGAGCGTATTGCTTTCCTTGTTTTTTATTACCACATCATCCACATAGACTTGCACGTTTCGACCTATCTGATCATGTAAACATTTTTGCATGCATCGCTGGTACGTTGCTCCTGCATTACGTAATCCAAACGGCATAGTGCGATAGCAATAAGCCCCGTACGGGGTAATAAATGTAGTCTTTATTTGATCATCTGGATTCAGTGGTATCTGGTGGAAACCAGAATACGCATCAATGAATGACAGTAGCTCACATCCGGCCGTTGTGTCTATGACTTGATCTATCCTAGGGAGTGGAAATGGATCTTTGGGACACGCCTTATTTAGGTTCGTGTAATCAATACACATGCGCCATTCCACAGCTACGTTTGGATCATCTTTCTTTTTCTCCACTAGCACCAGATTAGAGAGCCAATCCGGATAGAGTACTTCCATGATAAATCCGGCTGCTAAGAGCCTAGCTATTTCGTCTCCAATGACTTTCCTCCTGTCTTCGGCGAAACACCGGAGTGGTTGCTTCACCGGCTTAGCCCCGGGTCTCACGTTAAATGAGTGCTCAGCCAACTCCCTCGGTACACCTTGCAGATCCTGAGTAGACCAAGCAAAGATATCCCGATTCTCACGGAGGAAGTTGACGAGCTCGCTTTCCTAGTTTCTTCTTAACCCGACACCAATGGTCATGGTACATTCTGGGAACTGATCATTGATTGGCACTTTCTTCGTGTCCTTAGTTGCTTGGAATGATACGCTCCTGTGCAGGTTGGTCAGGGCTGGCATATGTTGTTGCACGGATTGAGCCAGTGCCGCTACTTCCAGTATCTTCCTTTTTTCTTGAGCTACCACGACTGACTCGGCTAAATTAGATCCGCCTGAGGCGCACACGATCGAACGCTGGAAGTCCCCTGATAGAGTTATCACGCCTCTTGGTCCGGGCAACTTCATCTTAAGGTAACTGATGTGGGTCGTTGCCATGAATTTTTTCAGCGCTGGCCTGTCGAGTAACACGTGATAAGCGCTCTCCAGATTCACCACTTCAAATTCCAAGTTCTCAGTACGGAAATTGTCTCTTGTGCCGAATAACACGTCAACCTGGACTTTACCAATTGGCTCACAGGAAATACCCGATACAATGCCATGAAAGGTGGCCCTCGTTGCTTGCAACATGTTCTCTGTTATTCCCAACTTGTGCATGGTATCCTTGTACATAATGTTGGTACTACTGCCATTGTTAATCAATACCTTGGAAAACCTTACATTGAGATTCGGGCCGATGAACGTCGGATCCAGGACCAGAGCATAGGTTCCCGGGCTTGGCATGATCTTTGGGTGATCCTTGACACTCCATGCAATCTCTTGATCCGCCCAGGACATATACCTCACCACTACTGGCATTACTGCGTTCACCTCCATATGCTGGCGCTACAAGATTTTCTGGTCATTCTCTTCCGTGGTGAACACACATTAGCTTTGATGATGTTCCCTGTACTCATTTCGTCCCTCATTCTCGTTGTAACCTTGACCTTGTTGCTGGCTATTGCCCACTTGATGTACCACATCCCTTCTTTCCGGATTTTCATACCTCGGAGGAGGTGGCGGCAGCATCAGTTGCTGTCCATTCCCCCTGTCAGTAACGATGGCCGTGGTGCTTCATTTCTAGGTGCTTCATTCCGAGGTGCCTGAGCATTCCCCGAACTTCCCTGTTCTAACTTCCTCATCCATTCAAATTGCCGGGTTGTATGATTCGCCGAGCTATTTGGGCTTGGCGTATGGAACTTGCAAGGTTGATCCAGCATGGACTCAAACGTATACCTCGGTCTATCCTTTCATTCTGCCATTGCTTCTTCTGCTCCGGGGTCCAAGGTTTTTCCCCTCATTTTTCTGCTACCAGTTTTGCCCTCCAGTTTTTTGGCGTTGGCTGCTCCGGCATTGGAATGATCCTGGTCTACTGTTGCGACCTGTTGCGAGTTATACCGGTAATCCAGACACTCATCCCTTCTCTTTCCTCGAAAATCATTCCTTCTTGATGATCCAGGGCCATCTTGGCCGTAATACTCCTGGTTTTCCTCACTCGACATTAGCCGGGGTTGCGTTGGATCTCCCAAGGCATATGAATCTGTGATCCGGATCGTCTCAGCCAAGGTAGTTGGCATGTCTTGCTGCAACCTCTGCCACAACATACTTCCATATCTGCATCCCCGAGTGAACCATGCAATAGCTTGTGATTCAATTACTCCCTCCTACGAGTTTCACACATTGCACCACCGAGTTAGGAAATCTCTATCTGGCTCATTCGGTCTCTGCCGGCACAATGCAAGGGTCTGTGGCCTGTTGGGTCTCTTGTAAGTGCTTGAGAAGTTACTAATGAGCAGCTCCTGGAAATCTAACCAATAGTTTACACTCCCTGGTGGCAAATTGTTCAGCCAAACTCGTGTTGGTCCTTCCAGCATCTGTGGCACATACCTTACCGCCCATCTCAAATGTCCTGTTGCGATCTTGATTGCTGTGGCGTAGTCAATCAACCAATCCTCTGGCCTGGTACTACCGTCATAAGTTCGGATTCCTCCAGCCAGCTGAAAGTTCAGCACCAGTGGCTCGTTCATGATTCGGGGCCCAAAGCATGCCGAACCCGGTGGACCTTGTATCTCAATTTGCTCCAACCTATAAATCCTATCCAATTTCAGCCTTGCATCATTTGGCTGCAAGTTTCTGCTCCCCAGCCTTGACCCAATTATGTGGTGATACGGTCTGGGGTATCCGTCGTTGACCATAGCCAAATAACCATCATTGTATCTTTCCTGATCCGGATGAGCATTTTGTTGTTGTACTGCTTGTCCCGTGCTCCCCTCTTGCCGAGGTGCGCGTTGTTGCTGCGTCCGAGGTAAATTTTGCCCCGTTCCCACAGGATCACGTTGTCCGGCATTGCCGTTGGCAGCATTTCTTTGACTGGCATTGCCTTGGTCACGGTTACCTCGGGTGGCCACACCTCGGCTGGTACTGTGCCGATCTTCATCAAACTTTCACTGCTTTGCCTTTTCAAGCCCTTACCGGGTCATAAGGAACCATCTGTTTGTCTCTTCTTCCGGAGTCTACCACTTCTTCTCTCCTCGGACTATGACCCGGAGATGACGCGGCTCCTCTGGATCTCGCCGGGTTATTTCTGGCCAAATGTACCACCCGTGAGGCTCCTGGTGGCACCAGGTTTGCCTTGTTTATTTCTTCATTTTGCTGGCAAGCAACTCTCAACAAGTGATTTACCCTCTCTTGTTGCCTTTGCCGAGCCTCTCCAGTTAAACCTTCTAACTCGGATGCGGCCGCATTTGCTGCCCTGAGGTCCTTTGTCGGAGTATTGTATCGATCCAGCCCTCCTGTTACTATTGTGGATGTCTGACCCGGCCTAGGCTCGTACTCCTTGTCAATCTCAGTGATCAGGTTCCTGCCCTAGATTTTCACTCCATCTATGCGGTTTGCCTTAGCATATTCTCTCAAGGTGATGTTCAAAGACTGATGCAGCTTTACTACCTTCTTTGCCCCAGCTAACATTTTCCGCCTAGTTTCCTCTAACTCAGCTTGCGCCTGAGCCGAATCTACCATAGGTGCTATTGGCATCGCTAGGCTATCGATTGCTTGCTGGAGGAAACCTCGACCTGGTTTGCTTTGGTGTTACCTCTGGCTCTGGCGCCGGACCCTTGCTCGGTTCCGCGTCAGGCGCGGTCATCAGGACCTCAACGTTGCTAGTGGGGTGAGTGATGCGCACTCCACGAGCTGCGCTGAGAGGTGGCTCGCCTCCCTTGACGATGTGCCGCGGATGAATGCAGGATTCGTCGATGCCGACGTAGATCTTGTGCACGCCAAGCTTGATGAAGACGCCGTTGCGCGGTGGAGGGTGCCTGCCGAAGCTTCCTGCGCTATCGCTGACGTAGTCCAGCGCTCCAAAGCGCTGAACCAAGCCTGAGATGACACGCTCGCCGGTGCTAGAGAAGTTTCCCATCTGAATTTTCACCCTACTAGCACCGCTTGACCCACGGTCGGCGCCAACTGTCATGGTGGTGGCATGGCAGATGCCATGGATAGGCTAAAGATGGGGCCAATGAGTGCTAGGGGAATCCAGGGAGGGAGAACGTGGTGATTCCACGCACGGAAGTTCTTGTATTTTCTCTATCAATGGTGTTTACAAGTGCTCTTGAGGCTCTCAGCAAGAAGGAGACAATGTCTCTTACTCCCAACCAACTAGCCCTAGAGCTCTACCTTAGACAGAGAGAATGATCGATCCCCTTCTATGGAGGCTATCGGGGGATGATCCCCAGATACCCCAACCGGACAAGAAACAGGGAAGTCGGATCGCGTCCGGCTGTCTTGATGCAGCCGGACAAGGCAAGTCAGGCCGGCTATCGCATGATAGCCGGATCGACAAGAAGCAGCCAGCTACGACGGCATAGCCGGCTACCACGACATAGCCAGAACCAATCAAGGAGACTGGACGACGTGGCGTATCAGTGCACGGTATGCCCTACACGATGACAAGACCGGCAACTACTCGGCCATACCGAAGACTTTGCGAGGGTGACGCAGGAATAGTGGCCCGATGCTGACGATAGGCTCGCACGGCGTCCACTGTGCCTACGATAGCCATACCGCTCATACTCCGATGGGACATATCATACAGGATACTGTAGATGACCAGTCGGCTGGGACCCGCCTGTGGGGCCCGCCAGTCAGACTGGCCAGGGAGACCGTTGCCTTTCTGCCTATATAAGGAGAGGCAAGGCCACAGTAGCAAGGGTTGGCTTCAGTGCATTTAAGGCAGTAGCTAGAGAATACAGCTCGAGGAGCACTTGTAGTTCGTATACCCCTCATAGTCAGATCCGACAGGAGTAGATGTTTTACCTCATCGCGAGGGCTCCGAACCTGGGTACTTCCTGCGTCCAGCTACGCTCGCTTATACCCAATCCCGCATGCGGACGCCGTCGATAGCTTCCCTGCTAGTGCCCACACCTTTATCTAACCTTCATAGGTACTACCGTTACCAATACAACGATAGAGGCCCCGGTGCTCCTTATATAAGGGAGCCCGGGTTACAATTCTAGGGCACAGGTGGCAGCATATTCTACGAATATGCTCCTTGCCTAAAGCAGATGCTCCTTTATTCTCTTTAATGGCTCGTCCGGGATTTAGACGTAATCCATAGCGTAATCCTTGTCTTTCGGCGTCACCAGACACGGGCTACGTCATTCGGCTTTTCCCGCGTCACCTTGGTCGCCCCTGACCCGTTGGTCCTCTTCTTTACTTTACTTTGCTCATGCTACAGCTAATAAAGCCACCTTTTGACCAGCGGAGGATTCCTTCTCTTGAAAGCTAAGATAATCCGGCTAGCATGTAGCTAATCTGGCTTACCAAGTCACCTGCAAAACAGATAGACATGGCCGGCATATATCTTATGCCGGCCGAACCATAGTTAAGGTGATGCTCCATAGGCCGGGTCACACCATGATTCAGCCTGACTTGAGGTGACCCGGTCAGCACTTGCTTTGACCGCGCAGTACCCCGGCTAACTCGGCCCTTATACCCCGGTGTTACCCTACCCGGGGGTATCCCCCCAGCATGCTCACATGGAACCGGACTTGCAGCAGAAGTTTAAGATGTTGAGGCCTACGATATGATCGAAATCCTCAAAACTATGTTCCACGCTCAGGCAAAGACCGAGAGATATCAAGTATCTCAAGCTTTGTTGAGTATTAAGCTTAAGGGTGGTGATCCACTGAGTCCGCATGTGATCAAGATGGTTGGTTACATGCAGTATCTAGAGACCCCAGGCTACCATACTAGCGAAGAGTTCGCTATGCATATAATTATGAACTCTCTTCCTAGTGCATATGGCCAGTTCATCTTGACCTACCACATGCTTGGTATGGATAAGAAGCTCACTGAATTACATGTGATGCTCAAGTAGGTAGAGGTTGATCTCAAGAAAGGTTCCAGTCAGGCGTTGATGGTACATAATAAGGCTAAGTTCAAGAAGAGTTCTTGGACTAAGAATAAGAAGACTGAGCCAGGAGGTAATGCTCAGGATTCGATCCCAAGAGTTTCCTCAGGGGCTAAACCATCTCCTCCAGCTGGATCCACTTGTTTCTATTGAAAGACAGATGGCCATTGGAAGAGGAATTGCAGCAAGTATCCGGCTGACAAAGCGAAGAGTGGAGCTGGGACTTCCAACTCAGGTATGCTTGGTTCGAGGAAGTGGGGAGCGCTGGAGGCATTGATCAGCTAGCAAACAAGCACATAGGTGACACAAGGTTTTACCCAGGTTCAGGCCTTATAGAGGACCCTACTCCTTCTTGTATGTTCTTGATTAAGAAGGAGTCGAAAGTTACAAGGGTGCACAGATGCATGATGGCTCTGAAATATAGCCCCACGTCCACATTTAAACTAGATATTATTCATATTTTTAATGAAATATCTCTCTAAACCCTGCCACTAATGCCTAATGATCAAAGGGGTATGTAATCCTTTCTTTCTATTTTTCCCTGCGCAGATAATGACGTTTGATGATGGGTCACTATATTAAAGTCAAAGATACGAGATTTCCAACAACCAAAAAGAAACCAGGAGTCGTGAGTCAGATGAAGATGCTTTAACGACCAACTATATGACCAGAATAAAATTTCGGCTATATAGTTTTGGTCGTATAGTTGCCATCGACACCGCTTGGTCAAACAGAACAACTTTCGTGTAGGGGCCCCTATAAAAAGAGGCCTCGAGCGACGAGAAAAGGGTGCTCCTGAGACGATCAACCACCTCTAGATCTCCATCCACAACACCGAAGAGCCGCTAGAGGAATAGACTTAGATCTAATCTCTCCACCACCATAGCCATATTCCACCACTTATAATAGTAGATCTCTTCTTCGATTAGTGACATTGTAAGACTATTTGCTACTAATCTCATGATTTCCTCTACAATGTTTATGATCTTTGATCTCATCTCTATGTGTGAGTAATTCTCCTTGGGCTAAGGGCTTTGGCCTAGCCATGTAGCTTTTGTGCATGTTATTTATCATAGATCGGATCATGTATTAGTTTGAAAGACATGATGATTATTGTATCCTCTCTTGCCTCAATCTAAGGACTTGTCAGGTACCCAAGACCCCGTGGATTGAGCCAGGTATAGGGAGTATGAGTAATGACTAATCTGCACGTTGGGAACCCCAGTGACAGAAGGGTTAGTACGGCTGTATGTGAGAGATTTACTTGGGATTAATGGTGACGTCACTATGCATATCATTAGTTCTCTTTCTTCTATGGATGAGACTAGTAGATTATTGCTATAAGCGGTTGCAGAGACAATAGCAATTATGGATGCACTGCCGACATATAATTTATCTTGCTCTAACAATTACATGCATACTTTATCTTTATCTTTTATTCCCATCAGATGTTTTGCATAGCTACAGGAGAAACCAGACGCCCTAGGCCCTTTCTCTCCATCATCGACAACAACAAAAAGACGCAAAATCTTGGTCCAGTAAAAACACAAAAGGAATTCTAAAACTCCCGAAGGTCCGTTAAAGTAACTTCACTACGCATCTGCTTCCCGAGGATTCGATAACCTAGGTCTCCTAGGGAAAAAGAGCTATACTACATCCGTAATCTGTATCGAAGGTATCAACCCTTTTTATGGCACCATTGTCGGGGTAGCAATAGCTATCCTAGTGAGGTTAGTAGGAACCTTGCTAGTTTTAATTCTTGTTTTTAATTTTGTTATTTTGCTTTCATTCTTTATTTGAAAAACCAAAAAAAATTAGTTAGTCTTTAAATTATTTTTTATTATTATCATAATTCCATGTTTAAGAAAACCCCAAAACATAGGAAATATGGCTGAAAAGAAGCTTTGGGAGTTTGCTACTCCCGACAATGATTATTTGCATACTCCTATTACTCAGCCTGCAATTGCTGCTGATGACTATGAAATTAAGCCCCATTATTTAAGTTTGGTTCAATAGAATCAATTTGGAGGCTCTGCTATTGAAGACGTAGGTATGTACTTGAATACTTTCACCAAAATATGTGATATGATGCGCATAAAAGACGTTGACCCCGATGCAGTCAAATTGCGTTTATTTCCTTTCCCTCTTAGAGGAAGAGCAAAAGAATTTTTGTTATCTTTGCTTAGAAATACTATTACATCATGGGTGGAATGCACTTCTTTATTTATGACTAAATTTTTCCCACCCTCAAAGACTATGCAACTAAGATCTAATATTACTAGTTTTAAAGAGGAAGAGTGTGAGACACTAGCGCTTGCATGGAAGAGGATGAAAGAATGCATGAGAAACTGTCCTAGTCATGGGATGGAAGACTGGTTAATTCTCCATCTATTTTATAATGCTCTTAACCCTGTGTCTAAGTCTATGATTGATACCGCAGCTGGAGGAACATTTATGGGTAAACATATTACCGAGGCAAAGTAGCTGCTAGACAATATGCAAGACAACCATGCCCAATGGCATGCCGATAGATCAAACACGAAGAAGGTGAACTCTATTTCACCACAAGGAAACAAAGAACTCAATGCTAAATTGGATGAGCTCATATTAGCCGTAAAAGGTAAGGAAACCCAGGTAAGAGCTATCCTGGAATCAAATATTGAAGAAATAGACTTCATAGCTCGTAATGATTATAACCCTGCTTGGAAGAAGAATTATAATCCTAACTTTCAGAAACACTATTCTAATCCTGCGGGTAACTCTAATAATAATAAGGGAACTAGTAATGGCAGTCTCCGAGAAACACTTAAGTCTTTTATAGACTCACAAAATGAACAAAACAATATTGTTAAAATAACGGAGAACCATGATGCTATGCTTGCTAAATTATCTAACCAAGCTGTAAGTTTGAGGAATGATTTGCAGGCCCTTCAAGAAAGAAGGAGGATTGTTGAGGCACAATTAGGTAAGATAACCGAGAGTCAAACTCTCATTCTAGCTAAATTTGCAGGTAAAGCTGAGCCCAATCCTGTTGAAGACCTCAAGATGATGAGAATCCAAAGAGAGGAGCCTGAAGAACTTGATTATAGTAATGCTCCTTCACCAAGTTACACCGTTGAAGATCTTGTAAAAAGGATCAACGTTAAAATTCAGGCGAGTGAAGGAAATGAGGAAGCTATGTACCAACACTTTGTTAATCATGTAGCAATAGAGGTATGTGAGCTTGAGGAAGAATATAAGAAAATTGCTGAGAAATTACCTATGAAGCTTGATGATATATTTGAGCCTACTATTAAGATTAAGATTGGGACCAATGAGATAGCTGCACTTTGTGATTTAGGTGCAAGCATCTCAAAAATTCCAAAAAGTCTTTTTAATAAGTTAAATCTTGGCACTTTTGAGATCACCGAGTTAAAATTGCATCTAGCAGATTCTACCTACAAACAAGCTATAGGAATTAAGGAGAATACTTTAGTATACATTAAAGGTTTTCTTGCTCTTATTGAATTTGTTATTTTTGACATGTTTGAAGATGTTACTGCTCCTATTATATTAGGCCATCCTTTCTTAAGAACTATTAAGGCTTTGATTAATCTACATGAAGGGAACGTGAAGCTTCAATTTCCTTCGAAGGATCCTTTTGTCATTCATTTCCCCAGGAAGAAGAAATCCAAGCATGATGAAAAGGAGGCCATCACTTTGAAGGCCAACTATTTCGGAGTGGGTGTTCCACTCATCTGGCCTAAGTGAGCAACATTGAGGTTAAGCTATTGACCATAAAAGAGTGCTTCATGGGAGGCAACCCATGTGAAATAAAGGTTTGAGCTAAGTTTTTAAGCTTTAGTTTAAGTTTATGTTTAATAAAGAGTGCTAGTAAACTCCAGTTGAGAAGAAGAAGTTCGGTATTACTAAAAATCCTGCTTTATATATGATGTTGTTGGTGAAAAATATTTACTGTCATTTTTCTGTCAAAAACAAGGTATTTCACTAAGTTACAGGATAAGAAATAATTTCCGAAGAAACATAATTTTTTTTTATGCATACCGAAGGTTTAAGGACCAACTATACGGCGGGAATAAAAATTCCGACCGTATAGCTTCGGTCGTATAGATATCAATGCTTTCGTCTAATTTCTTTTCCAAGTATAGACGGTTTGACGACCAACTATACGGCGGGAACATATTGTTCCGGGCATATAATTCTGGCCATATAGCTCCGTCTGACTACAAAAACGCCATGGGAGGTACCTCCAACCCCAAAACTTCAATCATTTTTCTCTCTTCTACCTCCAAACTCTCTCAAAACCTCAAGAGATCTTAATATCAACCCAATTTCGTTTGATTTCCTCACACACAAGTATCTACGGTATGTTTATCCTCTGATCCTCCTATTACTTTTTGTAAATTCCTCTTTGATCTATTTTCATTATCAATCTTGGGTGATACCTACTATGAACTAATTGCCATGATTCTCTTGCCTAGATTATTATTTTAAGGGGATTCTTTAGTGTGCTATGATAAGGAATATGTTGTACTTATTATTGTTGGATCAAAAAGTTTTATGTTTGTCTTTCTTTATTGTTTTAGATGATGAACACAAGGAGCCAAACTCGTGCTCGTGCCACCGCTAGCACTTCTCGGGCTGTCATTCAAGAACACATGGGGATATGGTTCAGGAATGAGCTCTGATACGTTGCAAACGTATCTATAATTTTTGATGGTCCATGCTTGTTTTATATTTACTTTCTTATGTTTTTTCCACACTTTGGAGTATTTTTACACATTTTCTAGAACTAACCTATTAACAAGATGACACAGTGCCAGTTGCCTGTTTTCTGCTATTTTTGGTTTCAGAGAAGCTGGAAAAGAAATATTCTCGGAATTGGACCGGACAAAAGCCAAAGTCAATATTTTACCGGAAGACTCATGGAGCCAGAAGACAAGACGGAGAGGGGCCAAGGGCTGGCCACACCACCTGGTGGCACGAGCCAAGCCAGGCCGCGCCAGAGGTGCTGTGGGCCCCCTGGTACTCCAGCGACCATGCCCCTTCGCCTATATATTACCTCCGGGACGAAAACCCTAAGTACCCAATCAAAATTCCACGAAAGAGTCTGTAGCCGCCGCCATCTCCATCCCGACACTCTGCCGGAGGGGAGAGATCACCCTGGAGGCCTTCTTCATCACCATGCCTGCCTTCGGTGTGATACGTGAGTAGTTCATCCCTGGACTACGGGTCCATGTAGTAGTAAGATGGTTGGTTCTTCTCCTTTGTGCTACAATGTCTAGATCTTGTGAGCTCCGTTCATGATCAAGATAATCTATTTGTAATCTTACATGTTGTGTTTGCGGGGATCCGATGGATATTGAGATGCTATTTCAGATTGATTATTGATTCTATCATGTCTATGTTATTTCTGATCTTGCATGCTTTCCGTTGTTAGTAGCTATCTTGGCCGAGTAGATGCTAGCAACTCCAAGAGGGAGTATTTATGCTCGATAGTGGGTTCATGCCTCTAGGAATCTAGGGAAGTGAAAGAAATCTCTAAGGTACTAGATGTGTTGTTGCTACTAGGGAGAGAACATCAATCCTTTGTTCATAGAACAATCGTATTGTTTACTTTACACACTTTGCTTAATGCAATTATCTGTTGCTTGCATAGATGCAGTTGGATTATGGTCTATGTATAATGTTGTAATGCCCAACCAAATCTCATAGGAGTCAAGATGATTAGTATATGCATGTATGCTTTCTCGGTGTCTGTCAATTGCCCCGCTTTAATTTGTTCACCCAACATGTCATCTATCTTAATGAGAATCACCTCTAGTGAACTATGGACCCCGGTCCATTCTTTTACCATCAATCTACAATCTACTATTTATTGTTTTATGTTTACTTTATGCAAAGAAATTACTATCTTCCACACAGTACGTTTAATCCTTTGTTTTCAGCAAAACCGGTGAGATTGACAACCTCACTGTAAGTTGGGGGCAAAGTTATGTGGTTGTGTTGTGCAGGATTCCAAGTTGGAAACAACACCTTGGAGGTGTTTCCTTGCTCCTACTGGTTCGATAACCTTGGTTCCATAACTAAGGGAAAACTTGCTGATGTTCTCCTCATACCTTCCTCTTGGGGTTCCCCAACAAGATCGACGTGTTGAGCCGATCATCAAGGCTTTTTGTGGCGGCATTGCCGGGGAGTCAAGGACATCTTCACAAGGGGAGTCCCTCATAACCAATCTCTTTACTTTGTTTTATTTGTTTTGCTTAGTTTATTTTTTCTTTGTTTGCTTGTTTCTTTATCAAAAACACACAAAATTAGTTGTACTAGTTTGCTTCTTTATATTAAAAACACAAAAAATGACTACTCTTGAAAACACTAAGTTGTGTGACTTAACTAGCACCAACAACAATGATTTCATGTGCACACCTATTGCTCCACCTGTTCCTGAAGCTACTTTGTTTGAAATGAAACCTGCTTTGCTCAATCTTTTTATGAGAGAACAATTTTCTCGTATTGGTACTGAAGATGCTTCAAAAACATAGGGATATAGATGGAGATATTATTAAGCATAAATTGTTTCCTTTCTCTTTGAGAGTAAAAGCTAAAGAATGGTTGCAATCCCTAACTAGAAATAGTATTGATTCTTGGACTAAATGCAAAGATGCTTTCATTAGAAAATACTATCCTCCTGCTAAGATTATATCTATGAGAAGTGAAATAATGAAATTTAAACAATCTGATAATAAACATGTTGCTCAAGCTTGGAAAAGAATGAAGTCTTTGGTAAAGAATT
Organism: Avena eriantha; assembly: GCA_910589775.1. Lineage (NCBI taxonomy): Eukaryota > Viridiplantae > Streptophyta > Magnoliopsida > Poales > Poaceae > Avena > Avena eriantha. Next base: position 306,813,299 of record OU342740.1, on the reverse strand, counting down.
GTCCCAATCATGGACTAACTACTTGGATGATTATCCAAACCTTTTATGCAGGATTGAATTATTCTTCAAGAAATCTGCTGGATTTTGCTACTGGATGTACCTTTATGACCATTACTTTGGGTGCTGCAACAAAGCTTTTGGATAATATGATGGTGAACTATTCTGAATGGCACACTGAGAGAGCTCCACAAGGTAAGAAGGTAAATTTTGTTGAAGAAACCTCCTCCTTGAGTGATAAAATTAATGCTATTATGTCTATTCTTGTTAATGGGAAAGCTCATATTGATCCAAATCATGTTCCCTTAGCTTCTTTGGTTGCTCAAGAAGAGCATGTTGATGTGAACTTTATTAGAAACAATAATTTTAACAATGCCTACAGGAATAATTTGGCAATAATAATTATAGGCCATATCCTCCTAATAATGGTAATGCTTATGGAAACTCCTACAACAATAGAAGTGCACCCTCTAAACTTGAAGTCATGCTTAAAGATTTTATTAGTAAACAAACTGCCTTCAATAAAACTATTGAGGAAAAACTCTCTAATGCTGAAAGAAATATAGCATCATTGTTTGAAGCACAATCTTCTTTGAATAAAATGGCTGCTAAACTTGAAACCATTGAAAATCCCTTTGCTGCAACTAATGCCATACAAGTTAGAATTGATGAAAATGTTAGACTGTTAGCTGAATTGCATGCTAAGTGGGAAAGAGAAGATGAAATTGCTAGAAATATTAGTATTTCTACTATCACTACCACTAATGTTTAAGCTAGTAAATCCAATGGAACATTTTCTAATAAAAATGCTGAAATTCTTCGAAACATGGGAAACAATAGCTCTACTACTTTAGATGATAATTATAATTTTGATCTTGATGGTTGCAATATCTCTGAAGTAATTATGTTCCTACAAAAGCTTGCTAAAAGTCCTAATGGTAGTGCTATGAACATGGCCTTCACAAAACACATTACTGATGCTCGCATAAAAATTTAAGAAGAAAAAATGAAACATAAAGCTTCTATTCCTATGAAATTAGAAGATGGTTGGGAACCCATCATTAATATGAAAGCGAATGATTTTGATCTCAAATATTTATGTGATCTTGATAGTAGTATTTCTATTATGCCTAGAAAGATTTATGAAATGCTTGATTTGCCACCATTGGAAGATTGTTATTTAAATACCCCACTTGATGATAATGCTAAAAAGAAACTCATGGGGAGCATTAATGATGTTCTTAATATGGTTATCAATGCCTATGTCCCTATTGATTTCTATGTTTTGGATGTTGAATGCAATGCTTCTTCCTCTATTACTCTGGGAAGACCTTTTCTTAGAACTGTTGGTGCCATTATTGATATGAAAGAAGGCACCATTAAATATCAATTTCCACTCAAGAAAGGTATAGAACACTTCCCTGAGAAGAGAGTGAAGATTCCTTTTGCCTCTTCTATTAAAACAAAATTTGGTCTTAATGCTTCTTCATTTGAGAATACTTGATTCTTTTCTTGCTTCTTATGCCTAGCTCAAAGGCATTAAAGAAAAGCACTTATTGGGAGATAACTCAAAAGTTTTAGTTGAGTCTTGGAAGTTATTGCTTCAGTAATAACCTCTCCTTATCATTTTTGTGTGGTTTTTGTGCCAAGAGTAACCTCTAATGAGAGAGAAGAAAGATTTGGGAAAGTTGCTGTCCCAAAATAGATTTTTGTGCTTTGCTATAAAAATTCATGAAAAATTTCTGTACGTCGGTTTGAGATGTAATGTTTTGTGCTTCTGCCCCAGGTTGTTATCCAACTTTCGTTAGTTTGAGCAATAGGTCTTCGAAAAAATTGGTTTTTACCTACTGGTCTGGTTTGACAGATTTCTGCCATTATTTGCATTTGCCTCTTAAGCTCTTTCTCTTTGAGTTCTCTTTGATCATCTGAACTTTTTAAAGAAAGTGCTACAGTAGCTTTTGTTTCAATGGAAGTTTTACTTGTGTTGGAACTGAACCAAAAAGACTTATTATCTTGAGTACACTAATGTTGCTAATGAAGATTGTGTGAAGTTTTGTATGAAGGAGATTTTAAAGTGCAGGGAAGAGTAATGTGATAAGATGAATAATGGACAAAAGCTCAAACTTGGGGATGCCACCCGTGTCACCCCAAGAAATATTCAAGAAGTACAAGCGTCGAAGCTTGGGGATGCCCAAGGCATCCCCTTCTTCATTAATAAAAATTTCAGGTTTCTTCCAAACACTTCATTTTTATTGTTTCATGCACAATTGTGTTGTTCTTGGAGCGTCTTTGTTTTCATTTTTAGTTTCCGTTTGCTTAGTTTGCTTGAATAAATTGGTTGGACCCCCTCATTCATGCATTAGTTTTCAAATAAAGTTGATTTGGATTGGAAAAGAGTAGGAAAGTTCATGCTTAAGTGGTAAAAAGGAGCTTGTTTTTGATTGTGACTTAGACTTTATCATGTCATGCTTGATATTGTTTTGCCTTTATGCTTAGGGATTTTTGCTGTAGCATGACTTGTTATAAACAATCGATATTGCTTAATGTGCCTTGAAAGAATCATGCGTTGTTTTAGCATATAAAAGCATAATATTGTGGTATTCTCCTTTAAATGATTTATTTGGGTTGACTTGGCGCATGCTCACACCATGTTAATACTATACCAAGTCACCATAGCCTTTATGATCATTTAGTTTTCGTCTTGTAATATCACTTTATGCTTTAATTAATAATGTTTTGTCGCTTTGCATGATTATGGCCATTATTGCCCTCTTAGTTGGTCGCTCCCAGTCTTCTGCTAGCCTCCATACCAAGTATGAGTTCCACTCATGCATCCAACTCCAAATAAAACCAAGTTATTCCAAAGAGTCCACCATACCTACCTATTAGCATTTTCTATTCCAAGTATATTCATGTTTTTATCTACCTTCTGAATTAAACTTGTTATGTCAAAATTAGTGATTAAAGCTTTCACGAACTTGATGGCACACTTTACTTTTCTTGCCCCAAAATAAACTTGAACCATTGTGTCATCTATGTTGTATATGCTTGTACTTATACGTTGGGATTAGTAGAACCATGCTGTCATGGGGAACACTGTCAACATTGCACTTGTACATTGTTCCCAGTTGATATCATGATTTTGTTTATGGATGTCGTCAGTGTGAAATGAAAGGGGAGCTTGTAAGTCCATGGAGTTATGTATGTGTGTTAGAGAAACGCCTGGGCCGCTAGCCTAAGCCATGCATAATCATAGTGGAAACTTGCAGCATCACCATAGTGAGAAATCTATGAAGCATTCTTTTTATAAAAAAAGAGATAGAGATTGAGAAAAGAAAAGAAAAAAAGATGAGAAAAGAGGAAAGAGAGAAAAAGGCACCATTTTCCCATGGTAATTAAGAAGATTGCTGAGATGCTCATTGTCTGATTGCCTTGTCATTTTGATTATGGGATAGCTCCTATATCATGTGCAAGGGGTAGCCCATTGGCGGTTCTCTATGATACACATGTACTTACTATGACAAGAACATACCGGTAACTAAACTTGAGTACATGAGGAGCGGCCCTCGTATTCAAGGGACACGAGATTGCCAACTTATACTTTGTCAAGCATATACTCCATAGTTTGTTCACTTTAACCTTAATCACTTCAAGATACTTATGATAGGGCAATGAGAGCTAAAAGCTAATAAGTACCATAATTTTTGGAAACTCTTTATGAGACTTGAATCCCTGCTTCCTTCTATGAAGGCCTTTCTTTTACTTTTATGTTGAGTCTCCATCTTCTATCTTTATGCACCTATTGAGAGAGCATAGTGGCCATTCTTAGTTTAATGTGCATTGTCCCAAACTTGTTGATTGAGTCATATCTTTGATATTGCTTGTTCTTAAACTACTTGTATCTAGTCACCCTTATGAATTTTGAAGGTGTCCTATGCATTTATGTTTTGCTACACTATGAGGGACAAGCTGAATACCATTCTCATTATGCTTTCTATATGTGAAACAAACAAACGTCTTTCAAAGCATTGTTATTCATGAATCTTTTGTTTGTACCTTTTCATGTTATAACATAGTTACTATGTCTTATTGTTAGAACTATATCTCTCATGCTATGTTAAAGTACTATGATCCTAGCTATCAATGTTCTACAAATACTTTGATCAAGATTATGATGTTGCATGTCACCTCAAAAATTATTCTATTTTATCACTTACCTACTCGAGGACGAGCAGGAGTTAAGCTCGGGGATGTTGATACGTTGCAAATGTATCTATAATTTTTGATGTTCCATGCTTGTTTTATATCTACTTTCTTATGTTTTGTCCACACTTTGGAGTATTTTTATACATTTTCTAGAACTAACCTATTAATAAGATGCCACAGTGCCAGTTGCTGGAAAAGCTAGAGAAGGAATATTCTCAGAATTGGACCGGACAAAAGCCAAAGTCAATATTTTACCGGAAGACTCATGGAGCCAGAAGACGAGACGGAGAGAGGCCAGGGGCTGGCCACACCACCTGGTGGCGCGTGCCAGGCCAGGACGCACATGGGGGTGGTGTGGGCCCCTGGTACTCCACCGACCTTGCCCCTTCGCCTATATATTGCCTACGAGACGAAAACCCTAAGTACCCGATCAAAATTCCATGAAAGAGTCTGTAGCCGCCGCCATCTCCATCCCTAGATCAGGAGGGATCTGAAGCTCTTCCTGGCACTCTACCGGAAGGGAGAGATCACCCCGGAGGCCTTCTTCATCACCATGCAAGCCTCTTGTGTGATGCATGAGTAGTTCATCCATGGACTATGGGTCCATGTAGTAGCTAGATTGTTGGTTCTTCTCCTTTGTGCTACCATGTCTAGATCTTGTGAGCTCCATTCATGATCAAGATCATCTATTTGTAATCTTACATGTTGTGTTTGCGGGGATTCGATGGATATTGAGATGCTATTTCAAATTGATTATTGATTATATCATGTCTATGTTATTTGTGATCTAGCATGCTTTCCGTTGTTAGTAGGTATCTTGGCCGAGTAGATGCTAGCAACTCCAAGAGGGAGTATTTATGCTCGATAGTGGGTTCATGCCTCTCGGAATCTGGGGAAGTGACAGAAATCTCTAAGGTACTAGATGTGCTGTTGCTACTAGGGAGAAAACAACAATCCTTTGTTCATAGAACAATCATATTGTTTACTTTACACACTTTTCTTAATGCAATTATTTGTTGCTTGCAACGTAATACTGGAGGGGGTTCAGATGATAACCTGAAGGTGGATTATTAGTCATATATGCAGTTGGATTACGGTCTATGTATAATGTTGTAATGCCCAATAAAATCTCATAGGAGTCAAGATGATTAGTATATGCATGTATGCTTTCTCGGTGTCTGTCAATTGCCCCGCTGTAGTTTGTTCACCCAACATGTCATCTATCTTAAGGAGAATCACCTGTAGTGAACTATGGACCCCGGTCCATTCTTTTACCATCAATCTACAATCTACTATTTACTGTTTTATGTTTACTTTCTGCAAAACAATTACTATCTTTCACACAATACGTTTAATCCTTTGTTTTCAGCAAAACCGGTGAGATTGACAACCTCACTGTAAGTTGGGGGCAAAGTTCTGTGGTTGTGTTGTGCAGGATTCCAAGTTGGAAACAACACCTTGGAGGTGTTTCCTTGCTCCTACTGGTTTGATAACCTTGGTTTCATAACTGAGGGAAAACTTGCGGTTGTGCTCCTCATACCTTCCTCTTGGGGTTCCCCAACGAGATCGACGTGTTGAGCCGATCATCAAGCTCCAACGTGATCACTTCGATAGGATCAAGAACCGAGAAGTGAAGGCAACCAAGTGGGCTTGCCCCATTATATTGAACCAACTCGGTATTTCTGAGGACTTCAATTTACTTTGCAATAGAGCTGGTGAAAGAACATTTCATGATCTCTTATGTTTTGCGCGTTAGATAACAATACCGTGGAGTCTCTCGTGTTTGCTAAGTGCTGCAGGAAAAAGAACTTGTTGTTGGGGGGCCGGATTATCTGCCCCCATCAAGGGCCGGATAATCCGGCCTGACCCTCTTGGCCAGAGTTGGCCGCGTGCTTACTTCTGTCTGGGGGTTGATTTTCCCCTGGAAAATCCGTGGATAGGGCGGTTTTCCCCCCAGCCGGATAATCTAGCCTTCTCTTAGGGTCGGATAATCTAGCCCCTAGGGAAAGTGGCCAAGGGAGCATCGGCGTGAGCCTATGTCTAGGGGCAGATTTCCCCTGGACAATCCGTGGCTGGGACGGATTTTTCCCCCAGCCGGATAATCCGGCCTTCCTCTTGGGCCGGATAATCCGGCCACCAGGAGAAGATGCCTAGGCTGGCTCGGCGCGAGCTTCTGTTCGGGGGCGGATTTTCCCCCGGATAATCTGTGTCTGGGGCGGATTTTCCCCGGGATAATCCGTGTCTGGGGCTGAGTTTTCCCTAGGCCGGATAATCCGGCCCCCACTTAGGCTGGATAATCTGGCCCTAGAACACTCCAACGGCTTTGTCAGGATAGGGGGTATAAAAGCTCCAATCCCCCCCTCCGGTCAGATCTCTTGATTCATTTGAAAAAATTTAGACCTGTTGCAAAAACTCTCATTCAAGATCTCCCACTTCAACCACCCAAAGGCTTCGATCTTTGGGGGAATTGAACGTGGAGACATCATTCATCATCATCACGAATCAAGTGCTTCAACTCCTCTCCATTCACTTGGAGAATCTCCGATCTAGTATTCTTGTTAATATCTAGATCTTGTGTTTCGTTATTGATAACATTGGTCATTGTGGCAGCTTGTTGTCATTACGGGAGCCTCCAATTTGGTTGTGGAGTTGTGCCCTGCTAGTTTTGTAAAGGTGCTGGTTCCCACCTCGAAGGGTTCCAATAGTGGAAAGGTGGATCATGCCTTTGGTGGCGAGATCCATCGGAGAACAGGGTGAGGCCTATTGTGGCGCGGTTGTCTTAGTACCTCCCACCCCTCCAACACAGATGTACTTCCCTTAACAAGGAAGGAACTACGGTAAAACAAATCTTGTGTCTCCTCGTGCTCCACTATGATTTCCTTGTTCCTCACTCTTACGCGCATTTACTCGCTAGTAGTTAGGTTTGCATATAGGGAAATTCTACCTAGTCGCATATATAGACAATTTACCTTTTTGTGTCAAGCCTAAAATTGAAAAAGTATTAAAATTTGAAGTAGCACCTATTTAGCCCCCCTCTAGGTGCCCATACGATTCATTTCAATTGGTATCAGAGCCCCTACTCTTTATTCGGGCTTAACCTCCTAAGAGAAGTATGGGCACTAAGGAAAATGGGAGTGAGGTTGTGGACAAGGTCACAATGGATGACCTCAAGACGCTAGAAACAACCTTGTTGAAATCCTTTGAGACCAAGATGGAAGAGATGCAGCAAATGATTGCTCGTCTCACCTCATCTACAACCCCACCTCCATCTTCCTCTGAGGACACCACTCCTCTATCCAAGGATAAGGCTCATGCCGAATCTAAGGAAGATGAGATGGTCGGTGAGAAAAACAATGGCCCCGCTTCCAAGAAGGGAAATGATAAGGAGGATTATAGTGAGGTCTCTCACTTATATTCTCCCAACCCACCTATCCCTCATCCTCATATAAACAATAGGGGTGATCCACCCAAGCTTACTGCATCCCCATTTAATCAATGGCAAGTCTTAATGAAATCTCATGTGTGCAGTTCATCAATTGAGCTTTGGAGGATCATTGAAGATGGTCTTCATGTTGGAGACCCCACTAACTTGACTAGAAGAGAAGTTGTGGATAGTCAACTAAATGCAACGGCTCTTCACATGATTCAGCTCAGAGTGGGTCCCAAGGACATGCCACATATTGAGCACTTCAACAATGCCAAAGAAGCTTGGGATGCTCTCACTGACCTGTTCATTGGAAATGAAAGCATGAGAAGAAATATGTATGATGCTCTTAGCAATGAAGACGAAGGATTTTACATGTTGTATGGTGAGGACCATGAAGACATGTATAGAAGGATCAAGGGCATTGCAACAACATTTAGAAAGCATGGAGCCACTCACATTGATGATGCTTGGATAAAAAGTAAATATGTGAGTGCTCTCATGCCATTTGGGCCAACGGAGTTGAAGAGTTTGCAAGGTAGACACAACTACCATCAAATGACTTCCAATGAAGTCATGCAAGAAATGGCGTTATTCAAGGTTGCAACTAAGAACACTGAAGATGCCCGTGCTCGGGCCATTGGAATGCAAAAAGGAGTCAATGTAGCTCTAAAGGAAAATGTTGTTGAATAAGATGAGGATGAAAGAGGATACGGTGTTGTCTCCATGGGCTGTCCCGAGGAGGTCAAGCGCGCTCATGGTGAGTACATGGCCTTCTACGCAAGGAACTTTTGGAAGGACCCAGCCAAGGCAAAGTCTGAACTTGAGCGGAAGAATAGGTCAAGTGGGCGAAGAGAGAATGGCCCAAAACTGAGGACGCACTACAATTGCGGAGATAGGTTGCACTTTGTGGCTAAATGTCCCTGTCAAAGTAGAGAAGACAATGGAGGCAGGCTCATCCTCAAATAAAAATCCAAGGCACCTCGAAAGAAACCATTTATCAAGAAGAATGGCCCTTACAAGAAGCAACCTAAGATTGCCTTGGTGGCTCAAGAGGAATATTCTGCTACAAGTGAAGATAAAGAGGATGAAGATAGCTCTCGGGAGGTGGCTGCTATAGCTCTTCGACTCTCCAAACGAAAACATCATCAACAACAACGTCACTTGCCTTATGGCAAGAGGGTCCGAGGTATCATCTTCCATTTCCTCATTTCCTAAGACTACTATGGATGTTAATATGGATGATCATACAAGTCTTAGGATAAAAGAAGAGGTTATTGCTTTGGACAATTTCTTTACTAACTTGCAAGGTGAGCACAAACTTCATTTTGATGCTCTTATGAGTCAACCTGCTCACTCCGAAGAACTCCTCGAAGAGAAGGGGAGAATTGAAAGATAAGTTGCTTTGGAGATATCCTCTTTGACGAACGCTCTAGAGGAAGAAGAGGAAACTCGAGTCTCTTTAGAGGAGAAACTCGAGTCAATTGAGGAGTCCCATGAAGAGGTTGTTGCCCAGCTCATAACAGAACATGGCAATGCTCTTGCTAAGGTAAAGAAACTTAAGAAGGAGAATATTGATTTTGGGGCTGCTCATGCTAGACTCTCAAAGAAGTTTGAGAAACTTGACATTGCCTACAAGGCATTGGAGAGTGAACATTCTACTCTAAATGAGTCTTGTGATCAGCTCCAAACTCAATTGGACAAGTATAATATGCCTAGCACCTCCACACCATCATGTGGACTTGAAGGTATTATTGAAGAAAATGCAAGATTAAAGGAAGATCTTGTAAAGGGATCTCAACCTAAAGGTAAAGAAGTCCTAGATGAGATTATTAGCAAGCAAAGGGCAAACAATGGAAAAGAAGGTCTTGGTTATGTTCCCAAGACAAAGAATAAGAAGAATAAAAATAAGAATAAGAAGAAGAAGAATAGCAAAACTGCTCAACCAAAGACAAGCACCACAACTAATGACAAGACTAACTATGTTGGTTTTGTAGGGGTAATAATCCAAATTATGAATTATTTTGTGATTACTATGGTGATGTTTATGCTAACTATGTAGGTCCTTTTGATAGTTACATCTCTTGGTCTATTTGGGTTCCCAAGACCCTTGTCACTAACATGAGAGGACCCATTGAAAATGGGTACCTAAAACCAAAAAGTAATCTTGCAGGGCTATGCTTCCGGTGGGTCCAAAAGGGTGCTCGATAGCGGGTGCACTAGTCATATGATCGGAAGCAAGAAGATCATCTCGGAGATGTGGCCAAATCATGATCACATAACCGTCTTCTATGGTGACAAGTCAAAATTTGAGGTATTGGGTCTTGGCAAGGTTGTGGTTGCTCACGATATCTCTCTCGTGGACGTCATGCTTGTTGAGACTCTCGGTTACAATTTACTTTCAGTTTGTGCCCTTGGTAAGATGGGATTCGCATTTTTCATTGATGGTGATTTGGTGGTACTCTTGTGGAGCAAGTCTCTAAAGGTCGCTTTCGTGGGATACGTCGAAAATGACCTGTATGTGGTGGACTTCTTGGGGAAAACCACTACATGCCTGATTTGTCTTTTCGGAAAGGCCGAGGCGGGTTGGCTATGGCATCGCCGACTAGCCCACGTCAATATGAGAACTTTGCAAAGTCTTCACAATGGTGGCCACATCCTTGGACTAAAAGAAAATGTTTCCTTTGCCAAATATCGTGTTTGCAGGGCTTGTGTTGAAGGTAAATGAATGACTCTCCCCATCGACGGAAGAATATTATTTCATCAATGAGGCTTTTGGAGCTCCTTCTTGTGGACCTCTTCGGTCCTCCATCTCATGCAAGCCTTGGTGGGAAGAAATATTGACTCGTAATTGTTGATGATTACTCAAGATATACATGGGTCTATTTCTTCAAGTTGAAGAGCGAGACTCAACAAATGGTCATCGATTTTGCCAACAAGGTTCAACGTCAACACAATGTCCCTATATTGGCAATTATAAGTGATAACGGCTCCGAGTTCAAGAACTACACTCTAAATGAATTCCTAAGTGAAGAGGGGATAAGACACCAATATTCCGCTGCATACACCCCTCAACAAAATGGTGGAGCCAAGAGGAAAACCAGACTTTAATGGATATGGAAAGATCAATGTTGGATGAGTTCAAGTCACCATATAATTTCTGGGCTGAAGCAATTTCTACCGCATGCCACTCATCCAACTGGCTCTACCTCTGCAAAATCTTGGACAAGACACCTTATGAAATACTTACCGATAACAAGCCAAACATCTCCTACTTCCGGGTATTTGGTTGTAAGTGTTTCTTTCTCATCAAAGGGGTTCATCTATCTAAATTTGAGTCTAAGGCTTTAGAAGGCATTTTTGCTGGTTATGGTGCCGAATCCCACACTTATAGAGTCCATAATAAGCTCTCCGGAACTGTTCTAGAATCTTGTAGTGTGGTGTTCGAGGAAAATGATGGCTCCCGTGCAGGGCAAGTTGATGTTTGTGATGCAGATGTTGAAATACCCCAAGATGCCATAAGAAGAATGGGCGTGGGACTTTTCCGCCCCATTGAGGAACCCCTTGTGGTGGATCAGGAAGGACAATGCTCTACTCAAGTAGATCCCTCATCAACAGAAGCTTAACATGCTCCAACTGTTGGAGAAACCTCTACACCAACACCTCAAACTGCTGAAGATCATCAAGTAACTGCTCCAGGAAGCTCCAGGCCAGATTATCTGGTGGACACCGGATTATTCGGCCAACCTACCTCAACTAGCAGAACTAAGAACACTGGTGAAGAAATAGCTGCAAGTCCCAGGCCGAATTTTCTGGCTGACCCCGGATATCTGACCCCTCTCCAGTTCGAGCCAGAATAGTTCAAGACAATGAAGATGGACCAAGTTATCCTTGGCTGGATTATCCGGCCACCCCCACGGCCGGATTATCCGGCCTTGGAACTTCAAAACAGCTGCAACCTCCTATTACGACTGCTAATCCAAATCAAGGGCAAGATTCATGATCTCCAATTTCTACTGATCAAGCTGAAGATCAAGGCCAAGCTAGTAATTCCAATGAAGAATCAAATGATGAAGATATTCCTCCAAGAAACAACAAGTTGATTGAACTTCATCGCAAGGCTCGTGCTGAGAGGAATCTTGAATTAAGGGGTCACACTCTTGACAAAGTTGTAGGTGATCTCAGACGGAGGGTGTCCACAAGAAGGGAACTAGCAAGCTTGGTGAGCATCAAGCTCACATATCCATGGTGGAACCCAAGAAAGTGTTTGAAGCCCTTGAAGATCCGGACTGGGTTGCTGCTATGCATGAAGAATTAAACAATTTTGAGCGCAACAAGGTCTGGAAATTAGTAGATAAGCCCAAGGATTGCCGCAATGTTATCGACACGAAGTGGATTTTGAAGAATAAGCAAGATGAGAATGGCATTGTTGTAAGTAACAAGGCAAGACTAGTGGCACAAGGCTATTCCCAAGTTGAAGGTATCGACTTCGGCAAGACTTATGCTCTAGTGGCTCATCTTGAGTCCATCCGTATCCTTCTTGCTTATGTTGCTCATAATAATTTTAAATTACAACAAATGGATGTTAAGAGTGCTTTTCTTAATGGACCTCTACATGAGTTGGTATATGTAAAGCAACCCCCAGGTTTTGAGGATCCTAACTTTCCAAACCTTGTCTACAAACTCGATAAGGCACTCTATGGACTTAAACAAGCCCCACGTGCGTGGTATGAGCACCTTAAAGATATTTTGCTAGACTGTGGCTTCGAGGTTGGGCAAATTATCCCACTATTTTTACTAAGAAGGTTAAGGGGGAGCTCTTCGTATGCCAACTATATGTAGACGACATTATCTTTGGATCTACTAATAAAGCTTTTAATGATGAATTTTCAAAGCTTATGACTAACAGGTTTGAGATGTCTATGATGGGGGAGTTACGGTTCTTTCTCGAATTTGAGATCAAACAACTTAGAGAAGGAACCTTCATAAATCAAGCAAAATACATACAAGACATGCTCAAGAGATTCAAGATGATGGATCTTGATGGCGTTGCCACGCCAATGCAAACTAAATGCCATCTTGAACTCAATCCAAATGGCAAAGATGTGGACCAAAAGGTATACCGTTCCATCATCGATACTTTCCTTTACCTCCGTGCATCTAGACCCGATATTGTGTTGAGTGTAGGGGTATGTGCAAGGTATTAAGCAGCTCCTAAAGAAAGCCACTTACTGGCGGTCAAGAGAATCTTCTGATATTTGGTTCATTCACCTAATTTTGGTCTATGGTATCCCAAGGGCTCCAATTTCTCTCTATGTGGCTATATTGATTCAGATTGGGCTGGTGATTAGGATGATAGGAAACAAACTTCTGGAGCTTATCAATTCTTGGGAAGGTCTTTGGTATGTTGGTCTTCTAAGCAGAATTGTATATCTCTCTCCACCGCCGAGGCTGAATATGTGGTTGTTGCTAGTGCATGTACTCAATTATTATGGATGAGACAAACTTTAAAGGAATACAGCGTCAATTGTGACAAAGTGCCTCTTTTATGCGATAATGAAAGTGCGATCAAAATTGCGTACAATCCGGTGCAACGCACAAGGACAAAACATATTGAGATTCGGAACCATTTTATTCGGGACCATGTAGCCCGAGGTGATATTGATCTATCTTTTGTGAGCATGAAGAATCAACTTGCTGATATTTTCATGAAGCCACTTGATGAAGCAAGGTTCTATTACTTGAGGAATGAGCTAAATATCGTTGATTCAAGGAGCTTGTCTTGATTACCCATGCACTCACTCTTATATCTCATCCTTGTTTGGTCTAGGTGTGGGCATGGATATAGGGGGAGTGTGGTCCTAATTAATTGGGCTAACCCTCCCCCTATAATGTTGAAAGCAAGTAAAATCATTTCTCTTAATATCATTTTGTGATATGTGAGCTTATTGATGAGTATTGGTCATGAACCCAAGATATATCTTCGCGGTGTCATACCATGCACTGCAACAAGGTGGCCTCGGACACCACCATCTTCCATGAGAAGAGTTGGTTCTATGTGGATCTTCATGGTTGTTTTTACTCATCTCTTGTTCTTATGGAAATCACACTCAATTTTGGCTTTTAGTTGATTTGATTCTTGCAATCTTGAGTGTGTAGTACCATCTCTGTTTGGTTGCCTAATCCCAAGCCTCTGTTTATACCTAAGCCATCTATTCTAGAACACAAGTACTTTGTTCATCTTGTGGGGTTTTGTTTGGGGACGCGCGGGCATGAATCTGTGTATAACAGGATTTCAGAAATTAGGCCGGATAATCCGGCCCAAGTGGTGGCCGGATAATCCGGCCCAAGTGGTGGCCGGATAATCCAGCCCTAGTCGCTCTTCTTCCTTTTTGGCGTTTCGATGCCAAAGGGGGAGAAGTAGTTCTATTAGGTATTCGTGGATTTGCATGGGTCGGGCGCAAGCATTTGCACTTCAACTTTTCGGTCTTTTTCCTTGCTTGTGCCCATTTAGCACTGAACTCTTATACGTGGTTTTCTTTTTATGGGACAATGTTTATGTGTGGCTCTGGATTTATCTCGTGGATTATCCTTATGGATTCATCTATCATATTGGCTATATTGGATATCTATCTCGAGGAAGGCGTTCATAATAGTTATCATATTGGGTATTCTTATACTATATTGAGGACGCCTCTCTCATGGTGGTATGATTATTTTGTTTATGTTCAAATGAAATAGAATTGTACCTACTTGTGTGCATTTGTATTCAAATGCAAATTTTTATTATGCACACATTGAGGGGGAGTATTTTTCATTCATTAAATGATGTTGTTATTTGAGCTATCTTGCAGATCCTAGTATTGTCATCTAACACCAAAAAGGGGGAGAATGAAAGAACATTTCATGATCTCTTATGTTTTGTGTGTTTGATAACAATACTGTGGAGTCTCTCATGTGTGCTAAGTGTTGTAGGAAAAAGAACTTGTTTTCGGGGGGCCGAATTATCCGCCCCCATCAAGGGCCAGATAATCCGGCCTGACCCTCCTGGCCAGAGTTGGCTGCATGCCTGCTTCTATCTGGGGGTGGATTTTCCCTTGACAATCCGTGGCTGGGGCGGTTTTTCCCCTAGCCGGATAATCCGGCCTTCTCTTAGGGCCGGATAATCCGGCCCCCAGGAAAAGTGGCCAAGGGAGCATCAGCGAGAGCCTCTGTCTGGGGGGAGATTTTCTCCCGGACAATCCGGGGTTGGGATGGATTTTTTCCCCAGCCGGATAATCTGGCCTTCCTCTCGGGCCGGATAATCTAGCCCCTAGGAGAAGATGCCAAGGCTGGCTTGGCGCGAGCTTCTATTCGGGAGCGGATTTTCCCCTAGATAATCCGTGTCTGGGGTGGAGTTTTCCCTAGGCCGGATTATCTGGCCCCCACTTAGGCTGGATACTCCGGCCCTAGAACACTCCAATGGCTTTGTCAGGGCAGGGGGTATAAAAGCTCCAATCCCCCCTCCAGTCAGATCTCTTGATTCATCCGAAAAAGTTTAGACCTGTTGCAAAAGCTCTCATTCAAGATCTCCCACTTCAACCACCCGAAGGCTTCGATCTTTGGGGGAATTGAAGGAGGAGACATCATTCATCTTCATCACGAATCAAGCGCTTCAACTCCTCTCCATTCACTTGGAGAATCTCTGATCTAGTATTCTTGTTAATATCTAGTTCTTGTGTTTCGTTATTGATAACATTTGTCATTGTGGCAGCTTGTTGTCATTACGGGAGCCTCCAATTCGGTTGTGGAGTTGTGCCCCGCTAGTTGTGTAAAGGTGCCGGTTCTCGCCTCGAAGTTTTCCAATAGTGGAAAGGTGGATCAGGCCTTTGGTGGCGAGATCCATCAGAGAACAGGGTGAGGCCTATTGTGGCATGGTGGTCTTAGTACCGCCCAACCCTCCAACACAGATGTACTTCCCTTAACAATTAAGGAACTACGGTAAAACAAATCATGTGTCTCCGTGTCCTCCACTACGGTTTCCTCGTTCCTCACTCTTACTCACCTTTACTTGCTAGTAGTTAGGTTTGCATATAGGGAAATTCTACATAGTCGCATATATAGAGAATTTACCTTTTGTGTCAAGCCTAAAATTGAAAAGGTATTAAAATTTGAAGTAGCACCTATTCACCCCCCCTCTAGGTGCCCATACGATCCATTTCAGCAGGCCTGCAAAACTTTGTGTACAATGATGTGCCTACTTATCGCTGGTTAACTATCAAATTCCTAAGTTCTTTGCAAAGCACCATTAAACTATGGCAAGGAGAGGACATGCTTTCTTTCCGACTTATGAACAACAACTACACTTTAACACTAGATGAATGGTGCACATGTTTTAATTTTCCAAACAATGATGTTAATGCCTTACGCACATCCTTTACTGGCTTAGACCCTTCCCCGGAACAATATTACAATAGAATGAGTTTCA